>CAKJTD010000069.1:0-620141 GCA_917499995.1 Ichneumon xanthorius | reverse complement strand
CGGTCAACGTGAAAATCTACCGAAGACAGAGGTTGTCACTACACGCCAAAGACTTTTAGAGCTATTGCACGACCAAAGCTGCGAGGTCAGCAAGATTATTCATGTTAACGACGCGGTAATGTACGTTTGCTGGCGTAATACGGAAGAAAGCACTGAAGTAAACCCTCACGTGAACGTCGTGATAGCCGCGTACACGACTGCGCAGGCGAGGTTAAAATTGTATTCATATCTCGAACCGCTAGACAAACGCGTCCTCTACTATGATACAGATTCGTGTATATATCTAAGTAGTGGTACCGCAGGAGAGTATGAACCGCCTTTAGGGAATCTACTCGGGGAGATGACAGACGAGTTGAAAGATTACGGACCGAATAGTTTTATAAAGCGTTTCGTGTCGGGTGGACCTAAATTTTACGGCTACATGGTACAGAAAGCCGATGGTAAAGAGCTCATAACCTGCAAGGTGAAGGGTATCGGACTCAATTTTAAAAACGGGGAAAAAATCAACTTCGATTCGATTTGTAAATTGGTTCGAGAACCCGGTACAAGTATTACCGTGAAATTTAGTGCTATTCGACGCGATGCGTTTCATCGTGTGACCACGCGGCAAGAATCAAAGACTTGCAAACCCGTCCTTGTCAAGAGGCGACGATGGGGTGAGCACGATTCTCTGCCGTATGGCTACATAGGCTAAGGACATTAGAAGTAGTTATAAATTGTAAATATTGTAAATAAAAAAAATTGGCATATTCTAATTTTAGGCGCAGGTTATTTATGGGAGTTATACCCCGATCTCTGCGAGGAAGAATAACGTAGACGGGTGTCTATTTCTAAGATTTATACCTAGTATTTTACATAATTGTATTATCATCTGTAAAAAAAAAAATAAAAAAATGGATTTATTCTAAAAAAAAAATATACATATGATTTGTTGAAACCACTCCTACCTCTAGCCTATCATATGCCTTAATAAGCTTCTGAGGCATATGTATAACCGCAATAATTAGCTGATTTGTACCGGTAGTACATACCGGATAAGTTTATTGTGTATGTAACTCTGCGCACGGTGGCGGGGGTGGCGGCGGCGGCGGTGGTGGTGACGGCTGTTAGAGTAGCGGGGGACGTTTCTCACTAATTATGTTTAATTATTATTATGTTTCAGAATCCAATGTATCGAATCCGCTAAACGATAGCGCGGCCGAATTATTATTCGCCGATCTGGCAGACTCCGGTTATATGACCGACACTATTACAATAAGAGATATTTTTGTTTAACAAATAAAATAATATTTTTTTTACCAAATCTGTTTTATATATATTAATACCTTCACACTTCTCAAACCTCTCACTATTCGACATGGACCCGCGTTGGAAACACCCCTGGACATCCATAATCGCCGGTCCTACCGGGTGTGGTAAAACATGTTTCGTAAAAAAGTTTTTAAAATATATTTCGGATATGGCTGACGTAGAGTTTGCTCGCATTCTTTTTTACTATTCGGAATGGCAGGACGGGTATACCGAGTATTCTAAAAATATTGAATTTTTGGAAGGACTACCCCAAAGTTCAGATATTGCCGGTGATCGTAGACCAAAGCTTCTAATTATTGACGACCTGATGCGTGAATCTTCAAATGGCGAAATTGTAGATTTATTCACAAAGGGGAGCCACCATAAAAATATTAGCGTAATTTTTATAACGCAAAATATTTTTCATCAAGGTCGTGGCCAGCGGGATATTTCTTTAAACACGAATTATATCGTAGCATTTAAAAATCCTCGCGACCGAGCCCAGATTTCGCACCTGGCGCGTCAAATTTATCCCGAAGACCCAAAGTTTTTACAAGAAGCCTACCACGACGCAACTTCGAAACCCCACGGTTATTTGCTTCTAGATTTGAAACAGTCTACTCCGGATAATTGTCGATTCCGTACATGCATTTTCCCGGACGATCCGTACAATTTTGTGTACGTGCCGAAACGGGGCACAGGCGCTCGCTAATTTCTCAAGTATAAATACGCCGCAACGAATATACGAAGATCATTCGAGTCTCTGCTATGGCTCCAACAACAACGGCTAAAGCTTCGCTTGGGAAGAAGAATATAATCTTACTGCATGCTCTATGCCATCTGGAGAAACATCAGCGCGATTCATTATTGCACAAGATAGATCGAAACGGGGTTCGATGTATTTGTGAGTGCGCGTTAAATACCTTAAACGGTGCAGTCCCGTTGAAAAAGAGTGAACGAATAAAACTATCTAAATATAAAAAAATTTTGCGCCGTCTCGTAAATAAAACTGGTAGTTGGAAGACGAAAAAACGTGTAATTGTGCAAAAGGGAAGTGGATTCTTACTACCTCTTCTTCTCCCAATCATAGGCACTGTGCTGTCTAATATTTTCACACGTAATTGACAAGATGCAGCACGCAAAGAAAATGGTTTTAGTGCCTCAAGATGCTGCCATGCCATCGCGCGAACAGATAGAGCAGACCGCGCTCCGTTCAAACACCAGGCACGACACTCAGTAGACTCGATACCGAAATGGATGATATACTGCGCTCAGTGACTCCTGCGAACCAACGAGAGAAATGGAAACTTTACCAGCAAGTTTTACAACGCCACCAATTTTTTGTCGACGAGGAAAGGCGACCTAAAATTAACACAACCTCTTCGGTAAGTGCCAAACCTGCCGAGCAAGCATCTGAGGAAACGGTCCAGACAACTACTGAAGCTGAGCAAATATCTGACGAAGTTATTCTGGCTAGTGTACCAAAAACATATAGAAGACAAGCGGAGCAGTTATTGAATCATTTGCATGCCAGCTCCAACACCACTCTAACGTGGGATAAATCGGGAGTGGTCCATATCAACGGTGAACCAATAAAAGAATCGAATATTATAGATCTTGTAAATGATACTATGCGCCATAGAAAAACTGTGCGTGCCATTGGTCGTGAGCAATTTGGAAATGAACTCAGGCGTTTAGGGATCCCTCGTGAATTTATTGGTAATACAAGCCTGTTGTATGAGAGTCGGAATCTCAACACACCTCTAAATTCTAGACGAAACTTGGCAAAGTCAAATCCTAATACACCGGATACAACTCAGAATAGCTTAAATTTATCAGGCAACAGGCGTCGAACTCCTACTAGTGACTCAATACGATCGTGGAAAACATTAAAACTGAAATAAAAAAAATAGAATGGATTTATTAAAGAAGTTTTATTATGATCCTACGCATCACGCTGGATACGCCGGCGCGCCAAACCTAATTAATGCGGCTGATAACGAGAAAATTCCTCGTGAAGACGTCACTAACTGGTTAAGAACACAGGATGCTTACACACTACACAGACCTATACGACGACGATTTCCGCGGCGACACTGCGCCGTCGATAATATCGATGACGTGTGGGAAGCTGATCTCGTTGATCTACGCTCTCTTAAAGATGAAAATGACGGCTCTGTTTATCTTTTAGTGGTTATTGATGTTCTCAGCAAGTATGCATGGGTTGAGACGCTGCGTGATAAAACTTGTGCAGAAACTACAGAAGGGTTCAAACGAATACTCTCTCGAAGCAGTGGTCGAGCGCCTGTATGGCTACAGACAGATCGAGGCAAAGAATTTGTCGGTAGCGTTTTGCAGCGATTTTTGAAGAGTCGTGGAATAAATTTCCGAGTGGCCCGAAACCCCGATATCAAAGCCGCTATTGTAGAACGTTTCAACAGAACATTAAAGGAGCGGATGTGGCGATATTTTACACATAAAAATACACGACGCTATATCGATGTATTACAATCTATAGTCCAAGCTTACAACGACACAAAACACTCTACTATCAAGATGCAACCGGCGGCCGTGACTCTGTACAATGCGTCGGTCGCGCGTGCGAATATGGTGAAACGATACAGTCCGTGTCGCAAAGTGCCTAAATACAAGGTCGGTGGGCTTGTACGTATCAGTAAAGCAAAGTCTGCGTTCGAGAAAGGTTACGAAGCTCGCTGGAGTGAAGAAATATTCAGGATTCACAAGATTCTTACGAACAGACAGCCGCCCATATATGAACTGGTTGATCTGAACGACGAGGAAATTGACGGATTTTTCTATGAAGAAGAATTGAGTATCGTAAAGAAAGAGATTGAAACGGAAGAATTTTTAATTGAAAAAATTCTCAAGACTAAAGGCAAAGGCCGTAATAAACAATATTTTGTTAGCTGGAGAGGATACCCCGAAAAATTTAATTCCTGGATTCCCGCAACAGATATAGTGAACAAGTAGTAGCAAAATAAAAAATAAAAAATGAGAGATCAATTTTACCTCGTGCTACCGAGTAACAGTAGTATGAAGTACTACCCGAATAATACGGTAACACACTATATAACACAGCTTCCAAAGCAATTGAAGATGCCTGGAGAATGGGTCGTAGCCTTAACAGAAATTCAATTTCCCCGTACATTTCTGCATGTAGATGAAACAAATGAACCACACGGTACGGCATCCCCGATTACCGCTTGTAGTACTCATGAGTGGGTTTACAGTAAACTTAAACCCAAAAAGACTCTCGTATCATGGGGTAGCAGCAACCCTCCCACACACCCGGTCCGTAAAGAGGTTACATCAGATGATGCTGTTAACACCCGCAAGCGAAAATATATTAATCCCCCAAAAACTCACGAGGTTATAATTCCTGCTGGACTCTACGCTAGTGTTAAAGCCCTAATCGACACCATCAATGAAACGGATATATTCAAAGACCATATTCGTCTCGAATATAATGAGGATATTGGAGGGATTGTAAGCCTGAAACGAATACCTGATAGCTGTATTATAGATGAATGTGCTCGACCACATCTTATATGTTTGGGCGATAAAATCTCTAAAGCTTTAGGCTTTGAACCCGGAAAAATTAAGGATATCCATGCCCAGTGGAAATTTATCGCAAATTATCCTGCTAACTTATCGCTATCGCTTCCTGATAAACTATTCGTATATACAGATATATGTGAAAATTATATAACCGGCGATGCTCAGACACCTCTGTTACGCATCGTACCTGTAGATAATACAAATTATATTTATGGGTCTACGCAAACTAAATCATTCTCCCCGCCAATTTACATACCTTTATTACGGACTGAATTCGGCACGATCGAGATAGATATAAGGACCGACACTGGTAAACCTGTACCATTCCAGAGTGGAACGTTGACCGCTACATTACATTTTAAGCGTATACGATAAAATATTTCGCTATGGATCGATATATTGATCATTACGAGAGCCAGGTCGGCGGCGGTGTTGATCGTGTTTTCATTGGGGCTCCCTATCAACGAGGCCATGGTCTAGGAAGCTTTCTCAGTGGTTTATTTCGACGTGCATTACCATTGCTCACTCGTGGCGCTCGCGCTGTCGGAAAAGAAGCGCTACATGCTGGTATGAATATATTGGGTGATGTTGCGCACAACACTCCCTTCAAAGATTCATTCAGAGCCCGTATGACCGAGAGTGGGAGAAATTTGAAGCGCAAGGCCGACGAAACATTTGAGAGTCTCATGCAGGGTTCAGGATATAAAATACAGGACCGCTCGGCACAGCATCATTCGTTGTTTGGTCACGCTAGTCCTCACATCGGTACTCCTACACTTAGAGCTCTAAAATATACTAAAACTCGTAAGTCTAGAAAAGCTACAAAGAAAAAGAAAAAAGTTTCAACCGATAAACGTAGTAAGAAAAAGGGCCGTAAATCAGCAAAACCTAAGAAAAAACCTACCAGAAAAACTAAAAAAACAAAAATTGTTAAGCGTAAAAAACGCACCGTTGCAGATATATTTGGCTAATTAACTAAATAAAATGTCTTTCTTACACGCGCACTCTTGCGAGTGCTTAAAATCAGAGCTGGATTTATTCACTCTCCCACCAACGCAGACAAGTATAGAAGGTTCTCAAGGAATTCATTATAAGCCCATTTCTTCACTGACAGATGAGGCTCCTATTGAATTTGTTGTCCCCGGTCATGGTGATGAATACATTGATCTAGCCCATACAATGCTAAACTTACGTATTAAGTTACAACCCAGGAACGGCGCCGTTGACGCTCATGATAAAGTGGCACCTGTTAACAATCTACTGCATTCATTATTCAATCAACTAGATGTATCATTCAACCAGAAACTTGTATCACCCTCGAATAATGCCTATGCGTACCGAGCATACATTGAATCACTACTGACTTACAAGGCTTCAACAAAAGCCTGTCAACTCGGTGCCAGTATGTGGATAGATGATACACCGTCATTTTTCAACGCTCAACCAGTTTCGACGGCTCCGCCGGCTGAGGGTAGACAAGCCCCCGTGCAAGCGAACAAAGGTTTAGCCGCGAGGCAGGCTATAATGGCGAATGGTAAAACGGTAGATCTTACTGGATATCTACATTCTGATATCTTCAATCAGGAAAAGTTTTTACTCAACGGTGTTGAACTACGCCTTCGTCTTATACGGTCGAGAGATGCTTTTTGTCTTATGGACGCGTCTGGGAAGGATTATACGGTGCATATAGTCGATGCTAGTCTCATTGTCCGACGTGTTAAAATTAGTCCGGGTGTTTTGCTAGCCCATGCTAAGGCTTTGAGTAGAGGAACGGCTAAATATCCGTTTACTCGAGTTGAAGTGAAACCATTTACTATTCATGCAGGTGTTCATGGCGAAACACTCGATAATGTTGTGCTTGGCCAGCTTCCGAGACGAATCGTACTGGGCTTGGTCGATAATCGAGCCTTCAATGGAGATAGAACTATGAATCCGTTTAATTTTCATCACTACTCATTAAATTTCTTATCCCTGTACGTAGACGGAGTACAGGTGCCTAGTAAGCCTTTACAACCTGATTATGATGAAGGCCTTTACACCGAGTCATATCATACTCTAGTTTCTGGTACGGGAATCCTTTGGGATGACGATAGTTGTGGTGTAACAAAAGATGCGTATCCGTTTGGCAACTGTCTATACTGCTTCGATTTAACGCCCGATCTTTCTGCTGGGCGGGCCGGCCACTGGAATCTTGTGCGACATGGTAGCGTGCGTGTAGAAATACGTTTCAAGACTGCTTTAACGAGTACTGTAAATTGTATTGTGTACTCGGAATTCGATAATGTCGTTGAGATCGACGCTTCCCGACAGGTCATGGTAGACTTTTCGGGGTAAGCCTGCGTGCTTAAATTATTCTATAAGATTAGTAAATATTATTATATTATAAGGATTGTAAGGTTTTCTATTAATAAAAAAAAATATGTAAACTCAGAATTAAGCGTATTTATGTTTTTATTCGATTTTTAATCTCTCGAAAACCTCCACCAACTCCCGCATTTCATCATCATCATCATCATTTTTTACAATATTACATCCTCCCGTCGCTTTCGACTTTTCTACTTTCTTCTTCTTCTTCTTCGTCTCCTTTGCTTCTTCGGGGCTTTTTCGCTTCTCAGCTCCGACCTTTTCGCTGTGCCGCGGATTGTCCTCACGGATGCATTCACAGGGCTGCTGCTGCTGCTGCTGTAATAAACGAATGTATATATTATATTTAATGAATCAGTTTTTCTTTTTTTTCCGACTCCAAGCTTCAATTATTAAGCTAAGTGTTACTCACCGATGCCCGCAGTTGCCTCCGCCTTTCACGAGCGAAATATTGACGTCTCCGAATAAACCATATTTTTTGAGGCTGTTTCGGATACTGATTCCGGTTGTTCCGTCGGGGTGTCGGTTTCGTCCTCGGGTGTTGTACCCAGCCGTGCCTAGTCCGTTCTTCCGCACGCTGTTGAGATGCGTGGTTACGCCTCGTGAACACCACAGATTTTACTCTTGGATGGACCATTTTTAGATGTATACCGTACGAGAATTATTTTCCAACTGAACACTCAGTGTCTCCCGTTGAAACAGCAGAACTCGTGCAAGGTGTAGTATCTTGGGGGTGATAGAAGGGGCTGTTTACGTCACTTTTCTTGTCAGCTATTTGTAAGCAGGCGTCTCAAGGGGTTGGGCCCTTACAGGACCAACAAAAAAAGTCAAACTGGCGAATTAGAGACACACCCCCGCTCATCCCCTCCATCGCCAAAATCTCTCAGATGCATCTGCAGCGCTCATCGGTAGTACATAGCGATCCTTCGACAGTAGCGGTTGTACTTACTGGACCATAACATTTTTCACAAAAATGGACTACGTCATCGATATTCAAGGGTTTTACGACAAGGATGACTGCTTCATTGCTAAAGAAGTAGCTGTCGTCACTCTTGATAAAGAGTATTTCGGGCATTGGATCACCGCTCCAGCATACGTTTTCACGGATCTCCCGAGATCAGTGCGCGCGAAGAATAATTGGACGACTCGCCATCATCACGGCCTGGAGTGGTTTGAAGGAGACGTGGGACTCAGAACACTACACGCAAATCTCCGGCAGATCACACGAACTGCTGGAACCATTTACACTCGCGGGCATGAGAAGGCAAAATATCTGCAAAATGTTACGGCACGTGAAATAAAAAACCTTGAGGAAACGGATTGTCCATCATTCAACGATCTACCTTCCTCGGCGCAAGTTTGTCTGCATCACGGGCTCTTAAACAGACCGGAGCTGTCTTGTGCCTTAAACAACGCTGCAAAATTAAAGGAGTGGATTCTTCGCGACGTACCTCCTACAGCCACGCGGATACAGCAGTTTGACTTCTCGCCTGAACCTGTGGATCTGAAGAAGCCACGCGACTGTTACTCTCCAGTCGTAACAAGTGATGAATACGATCCAGATTGGCCAGGCATTGCAGGGCTTACACTCTAAAGTTTCACGAAGTGTTCATGCAGCCGATCAGATTCCAGCTCTCTTAACGAGACCGACAGCCCTTATTGTGAACACTGATGACCACACGCGTCCTGGAACACACTGGGTCGCAATCTACATCGATGGCCGAGGACGTGGATCGTACTTCGACAGCTACGGCATTCCGCCGCTTATACCAAGCCATATCCACCGTCTACGCAAGAACTGTACCCTCTATCGATGGAATACCAAGCAGATTCAGAGCCTCTCTTCAAACGTGTGTGGCCAGTTTTGTATTATGTTCCTTTATCATATGTGCGGCGGGGGATCTCTACTACAATTTGGGAATCTTTTCACCGCCGATCTCAAACAAAACGATCGAATCGCGGCAAGATTTCATAAGCGTATAATGTGTAAGCTACCGACTGCTACGAAAAACGTTAATAAACACTCTGGGAACTCGTTAACTGGTCGCGGAGTCTATGTTAAAAAATTTGTTCAACGTTGTTGCGCTAGACTGAATCATTTTTAAGTTTGTATACATAAAAAAAAAAAAAAACCTGTACAACTAGATTTAAGAATAAAAATGCAAACTTTATTGTACAAATTTTAAACAAAATTATTTTTACTTACCTTCAACCATCCTTTCATATATTTTCTAAATAAGCTGAAAAAAATTTTTAAAAAACATTTATTCAATTTTTTCAAAACTCTCAAGGAAAAACGCTACTTGAGTACAGCGTCTTAGACGACTCGACCAAGCTAGCTCACGTGAAGCATCGAGCCAGCCTCAACAAACACTCTACGCGGTAGAGAGAGAGAGAGCGATGCAGCCGTAGCTAGCCAACTATTGGAAAATCCAAGATGGCGCGACTCACTGTTACGCCGTCACCAGCTGTCCACAGCGCTTCTGATACTTCATCCCTTGGCCGCTACACCGTTACGCCGCTACGCTACTCAACACGCTCTACGCATAAGAGAGAGAGAGAGAGGGTCCGTTGGGCCCGACGCTAGCCACCCGTCGGCGCATGGAAAATCCAAGATGGCGCGACTCAACGATACACCGTCACCAGCTGTCCCGCACGCTCCAGCCAGCTCTTCCCCACCTCTCTCTCTCTCATTCCCTCTCTCTCTCCCTCTCTCCCCCCCCCCCCCTCTCTCTCTCTCTCTCTCTCTCTCTCTCTCTCTCTCTCTCTCTCTCTCTCGCTCTCTCTCTCCACCGACGACGCACCAGCTCTACCAGCACCTCATCCTGACCACCCTCTACCACCCTAGCGAAATGCGGGGGGAGAGGGGGGAGGGGGGACAACCACCCTCGCGCCGAACGACCGGGCCTGGCGGCCCGGCCGGGTAGTACTCCCCACTCCGAGACGCCGCCATATTCAAAATCCGTATAAGTACCGACAGTCTTACCCCCTCCACCACGGGCGACCGCCGCCATCTTGAAATCCGTATAGGTACATGTTCTACTCACGTCTACAATTTGGCATTTTTTCGTAACATTTTGGTTCTCACTTTTCTCGCGTTGTAATTTTCGTTTACTGTTTTTGCAAGAAAGTGAGCTCTTGTTACGAGATAGAAGGTCGTCGCTCTCTTCGTCACTTCCTTCTCGTGTTCGATGCACCCTACGAGCGTCCAGTTTTCGAGTTTGGCTACTCCCTCGACGATTTGGTGCAGAGTATTCTCCTTTACGGTCAGCTTGCCAACCATGTCCAAGACTACTGCCTCCAAAGTGTTGAGAAGCTTGAATAACTCTTCGCTCGGGTAAATCAGTCCGCCGTAACGACTCATGAGGACTGTGAGTTTATCTCGTTCGCAAGCGTCCTCGGACACCACACGCTTTATGCAGTCTCCGCATTGCGTCACACGCGTAATTTTTCGTGCTACATAGCCGGCAACGTACGTCAAAACTTCGTCGCTCGTCTTTACAACGTCGTAGTCATGGGTAGATAAATGGCTGCAGCTAGACATCGATTGCGTTTCCAAATACCCGTGATCTCGGTCGACAAGAGCAGCTGGGGAGGGATTCGCGGGCGCCAGAAATTGTCCTGTATCAATTGCTGCGTCGAGTTTTGCGAACAGCTCATCTTTGGGGTGTTGACGAGCAGCCAATGATTCCTTGGTCTGCATTAATGTTTCTAGGAGTTCGGTGCCCGAAACGTTCGATCCTTTCGGAGGCTTCACTAACGAATACGTGCAGAGTAAACGGAAGACTTGTGAGAAGAGCACCGGTTCCGGATGATCGTTGCTGCCACATGCGTTTCTCATCATGCCAAAGAACCTCTGAAACAGTATCAATAATATTTTTACATAGCATTTAAAAACAGTATTTGGAAATTCTAGCGTTCATACAGATTTGCACTTCTTACTGCGAGTGCGTCTTGATTGAGACGAGCTGTCATGAGGTATTCGAAATTATATTCTTTGTGGAGAAATTCGAGAAGTTCCAACGTGGCTCCTAGTGTTACCTTCAAACCCGTGACCGTACTAGCCGAGATCGGTAATTTTGCACCTTCATCCTTGACGACACTTTGCCACGTGCTCAAGTATTTGAGAAACACTTCGATTGCCTGTTGATTGAAACCCATGTTAGAATTCCGAATCTAAGTAAAAGTGTAATCTCGAACAAAATTTAAATATCATTATTTATCATATATTATAAATATATCATTTATCATTATATATCATAAATATCAAATTTCAATCATTCCATACATCTACAATTCTTACCTTCTTCCGCGGACAGCCGTCACGTGGACGTAACGCCTCTAATGGTTTTCGCGACATCATTGCCTGAATGAGATCGTCGACTATTTTGATGAATTTAATAGTCGGCGTCGCGTCTTTTAGCATAGGACACTTTGGGTCGTCCTTGTACAATTCCATAGCGACTCGGACTCGATCGGAGAATAGCTACAATGAATACATATTTATATATAAATATACAAAAGTCCTAAATAACTTGTGCAAGAGGAGAAAGCAAATGGAGCAGAACGTTTGAAAGGGAACAGCACGGGCGCTTATTTACGTACAAATACAAAAACACGATGTAAGAGAGAAATAAATATCGATGGTGAAAAATATAGAGACGTGCTTTACTTTATGGAAGTTTACCTCGAAAGCAAGTGGCACATTCATTGTTTGATAGCCCTTCGGGTTTAAATGCGTCTCAGTCAGTTTATAGGCCACGCGCATATTTGGTTTTGTAGGACCCTCGTGATTCAGAAGTGCCTTCCAATGTTGTTTCTTCACCGTTCCGTCG
Organism: Ichneumon xanthorius; assembly: GCA_917499995.1. Lineage (NCBI taxonomy): Eukaryota > Metazoa > Arthropoda > Insecta > Hymenoptera > Ichneumonidae > Ichneumon > Ichneumon xanthorius. The sequence goes on along the minus strand of CAKJTD010000069.1, from coordinate 608,073 downwards.
GGAGTCTGCATAAGAAATTATAAGAAAATAGCGTGATTTACGCATGTGCGGCATATTTTTACATGCCTTACTAAGAAGCGCCACGCAGCAAAAAAATAATTTCCCAAAGTCGGAATAAGCAGTTTGGTAAAAATAATTTTGTTCTATAAGTGACAAACGCGTTTGTTCGGCTTTGAATATAAAACTTATCCTTTTATTTCCTGCATCATTAAACATTTTAGTTTGTACTTTTGTTTGTAAAATAGAGGCGGACGACGCGATCGGAAAATTAACAAAAAAAAAAAATTGTGGGCATTTGTTGACAATAAGTTATTGTACATAGTAGAACATTTTTTGACTATGCACTTTCGCCATGCTTTACAGGTATGAAAAGGGAGATTTTTTGGGCGTGCATTACAAAAGTTTATAGGGAGAATCGTACGAAGATCCACCTTAATGTAGTAGCGAGTAGATTCCTCGGACGGATAGCCTACCGTAAAAGACGCGACTTTGGGAGCCATGATGCCATTGCGGAAGCACTTAATCAAGTGAGGGAAGTCGGACATCATCCACAGTCGCCGATTGTCGTCACAAGGATGTTGGCAACTAAACTGGCCATCCTGTATACCGAACAATTTCCAGACTCCTCGGTTCCACTGAGCTCCGTCCATGGTAATCACATCGATATGAAATCCTGAGCCCGACAATTTGACCAAACACTCGAAAATCAGTTTATGCAGAACTTGGCTGGTGACGCTATTTTTGCTTAAAAAACACCCGAGCACTTGTATCCACACTCCTCGAAATGGTTGAAACATGAATACGAGCGCGTGATCAGCCCTTGTATTCAGCAGGTTCTCCGGAGTGTGCTCCCCCAAGTCGACAAAACCGCTGAACTTCAATGTTTTCCGATCGAGAGTGATCGCTTCGCTTAGAGACATCTCGTCAATAAGAAGCGTACCTATACATAAAATTTCATGGAGCGTTAATTAATTGCGTCGTAAAGAAAATTCAGCAACAATGTCTAATTCTGTACTTAGATATATATACACTTCTTAAACTTTGAATCTAATCCATATTGAAATCTACTTGGACGGAACAAATTTCAGCAGCAGCACTACAAAGACCATAGCTTACAATTTTAGGATGTCAAAGGCCTTATGGCTCGAGAAAATGAAAAAAAAAATGTCAAAAACCAATCACTTGCTCTGAATCAAAAGGACGTGATCCATATAATTTAACATTGGAGTTCCGATGTTTTGTTTCTTAACAGTCGATATTGAAATGGGTTTCAGTAAAAAAAAAGGTTTAAAATGTCCTTAGTAATGCTTTATTATTCTTTAATTTTGCTAAAATTTATTAGTGAAAAGGCATTTGCATCCTGAAAATCATAAGGGCTTAGGCAATAATTATGTTTGGTAAGCTATGAAAGAACATTGATAAAGAAATGCATAAAGGGGAGAAAATATTGCAAGACATCAGTGAAAAGGACGAACACAAGATAAGCGAGAAGAAACAGGTATTAAAACTGCACAGTGAGCTATATTCAATACGTTGCGTGTTAGTCAGTAAGTATAAGTAAGAGAAAGTTATTTGAAAAGCTGATACTTGTTTGGAGTGTTTATTATTATAGTGAAGGAGGAAATATTAGAGCTTTCTTCGAGGAGTCAACAGACCGACTGAAGGCAATGCAATATAAAGCGTTGGATCTTCTAAACTACATTTGGATAGTCCGTTACGCCCATTCAATGGTTATAGAAGATAGATCATTTATAGAAAGCAACATTTGATAAAGAAGACAAATGAAACTACACAAGGTAACATTCAAAGCGGCCGAAAAATAAAAAAAAAACCACTTGAAATGATACCCCTTTTGTCGACATGTTCCATCCTGGAGGCTTTCAATGACAAGCATTCGAAGACAGCTTGCTGAAACCCGTAGACGTATCCAATTTTTGGATATATCTGTTTAAGGTGTCTTTGCAGGGAAGGGGTAATATATTGCGGGATCGCAAATGATCGTAGAGCTTGATGTTTTTGATTCGCATCAAAAGGCACTCATATACCCAGTCGATTGTGTACCGCCGCTGATTACTACGCGTAACTTTCGAATTGTTGAAGCAAGCGCGAACTGCTTCTTGTTGAAGAGGCGGCAATTCTGAAATTGCATTTTGCAATGCCCGTTCTTCAATAGCAGCGCACTTTTCATGAGCTTCGATGATCTGGTTTTGTAAACGTTTTCCCTACGGTTCAAGTAGAGAATACGATTTGAAGATTGATACTCTGATAATACACAATTTCTATGTGAAGATTGATTCTGAAGAAATGATAGAAACGAATTAATGATACGGTGAATAAGTGTATTCACCATCGTTAATTCATTTCTATCATTTCTGGGTTCCAAAAAATCGAGACCGTGGTGACGGCATCGATTTTTTGAAACGTAGATTTTCGAGACAGGCCCAGCGTGCCATATGATGGAGAAAACGTTAGGCAAACTCGTTATGAACGATTTCAATAATCGAGGTTGCGGCGTATCCGAAATGGTACGATTGAAGTTTGTTGATAGGCTGAACTGTTGCGCGTTGCCTCAGCAACGATCGTCAGAGGACAAGCAGCAACTATTGCACAAACGCATAAAATGTTTATGGTCAAAGGTGTTAAGATTGAAATGAAAATTGAAATTGTTATGATGTTTTCAGGTGGTTCTATCCACCTGCTACCAAACTTTTTCAACACGAATTTCTTTGCACACAGAAACAATCACAGAAACAATCACAGCAAGAACACATTTTTAACATTCATGACACGTATTGCGGGCGCAGTGATCTTTGCATTCTTCTCTTTCATAGCCATATTCAATACTAGGTGCAATAATATTATAATTGACCAATAATATTAAAAATGTACGAATATTCGTCATTTATGAGCTCCAACATCACGATTCAAGGTAACTAGTGACTATGAAATGATAGAATCTGACAAAGCACTATTATTTCTGAGTTGCATAATCCTTTCCCAAGTGTACAACCAAGTTATGAAAATTAATATTATTTTGTCATTTTCGTGCAAATGCTGTAAAAATGCCATGAACTTTACCTTTTGACGTAGGCGTTTACACGCACGCTGTTTTACATTGGATCTGTGTTTCAACCGTGCGTACCGAGTCTTTAAGCTTGTTTTGCGCTTCTTGTTGCGATTCTGAATGCTTAGCCTCAGCTTCCGACAGAAACAACATCGGGGTGTTATAACATGATATGTGTATTCGTTCAACGGCATGAGTGCACGACAAGCTTGGGCGCGGCTGTTAAGAAATGAAATAAATGTTAATGCATCGAAATATGTGTTAATTTAGTATAACGATTGTAACGGCCCTGCATTGCATATAAGAGGACGCTTCGAATGAGAGAAGCATATAGGTGACATTAGCGCAGTGGTTAGCGCTCTTACTCAGTAACCGATTAATCCGGGTTCGAATCCCGGTGATCACCATATGTTTTCTCTCTTCGATACTTCGCCCGTCCATCTGCAATACTAATATCTACAAGTCCCCAAACTCTCCGCTCGATCATTACATGGTGTCAGAAGTTATCGAACCAAAAACAACACGTCCACACAACGCATCTGAAGCAACCACGGTACGACTCTTAGGTAAAGCGGCATGAGACACAGTCCTAGAAGACCGCATATACAGGACGGCACGCAAAGCGATAAGACCGACGACGAGAGCAAGGGCCTGGCACTGAAGAGCTGCGACGAGGGATTCAACGGGCGAGGGAAGAGCTCCGACGAGGGACATAGGCACCGGTACCATGGCTGTATTAGTTATCGCGTAATGCGAGATCCGCAACTCTACACAGTCGACGAGGACGTCGATTTCAGTAAGAGGGGGTGTGTAACGGCCCTGCATTGCATATAAGAGGACGCTTCGAATGAGAGAAGCATATAGGTGACATTAGCGCAGTGGTTAGCGCTCTTACTCAGTAACCGATTAATCCGGTTTCGAATCCCGGTGATCACCATATGTTTTCTCTCTTCGATACTTCGCCCGTCCATCTGCAATACTAATATCTACAAGTCCCCAAACTCTCCGCTCGATCATTACACGATATAGCCAAATACAATGAAACGTCACGATCAAAGATTGTCGATTCGTTCAAAAAAATGTGCCAATTTGATACGCTGTATACAGTAATTAACCGTCGTAGAAACACGTTTAACTGTTTGTTAAGTGTTTTGCATTAAGCGTTTTATAAGCGTGTTTTGCGTTAAGCGTTTGTTAAGCGTTTTATATTCAAAAATATAAAAATTATGTGAATGGCAGGGGTGTAGAAAGGGGCGTTGTGACTTATGTGAATGCCATACTCGCATTCGGCTCATACGAGATTTTCGCAGTCGTCACAAACTCCCATTGTACACTCTCACCATACGAATAACTAATTTTCTCAAGTCGCCTTTATTCTTGAAGAAATTAATCTAAATTAATGGCGCTTTTGCCCGGAAACATGCATGTGTGTTCATGTGGAAACATGCACGGTGTGGAAACGTGCATGTGCGTTCAAGGTCCATGAGACACGAGTTCTTTTTTAGACGACGTGGTTCCGGGAACATCCTCCACAGCTGCATTGAAGAGATATTTTTGCTCTACGAGAATGCACGTGAAGACGTTTCACATTGTCCTGATCGCCGAAAAGAATTCAATACTTTGTAGCATGTGGAAGCGGAGTGGATAGATTTTTATACAATATAATGTGGCTAATTATAAATGCAAATTCAATTATATTCGGTTACGAAAAAAAAGTTTCTCACAAGTCGATTTCTCTCGTTCTTTCTTATCAACCGCGAGAGCTCGATAAAGCTAAGTTACTTTTGAAACGGTGATTCGGCGAACGGTATTATCCGACCGGTTTGAACTAAAAAAAATTAGTCGTTTCTTTTTCTTGGCTTCATTAATGGGGTCCAAAAAAATGTCCCAGTGCAATCTCCTATGTATGCAACATTTCTGCAAGGTGGCTAATAACATAAATATGAGAAAAACGTTTAAAAAAAAGCGAATTTTGAAAGAGAAGTATTTAATCTCGCATGTTATATGAATTCGTTTACGATTCATCGAGTTATTTAAAAGACACTGTACGTTAACGAACCGGCAGATAAATACTACTACGCTTTAAAAAGTTAAAATCTTTATATCAACATACCTTTGTTCGTCCATCCCAGTTCCACTACAGATTACTCTCTTATTAATGTCTTTGAGAAGCTTCACCAACGATTCCATCGACGTAACAATCGATTCGAGCTCCATATAAACTTTTCCATCGGCTGTAGAACCCTTAAAAACAAAACAAAAAATACGTGTATTACAATAGCAGGAACATGATAAATAATAACCGACATGGACGTAATTTTGACTTTCCATACCATGGAAACAATTACTAAATTTGATCCCAAATTCTTCGTATAAAACAAGTACGAGGGCCTCGACAGATGATATTTTGACGTATATTTTTTTACCATATAAAGCTACTGTTGCCATTAGGAATATTTTTGGATTAAACTGTGTAAAACGTTCATACCGTGACAGAAAGATCATTGTACAGCACCAAGCGTAGCTTCGGGACCTGTGTATACGCATCCAACTGTACGAAGGCGATGCTTTGTTCGTTTCGACGATTCGTCATCCAGCACCATCTTTCAGGCAGCAATGTGATTGCTTTCAATTGATCGAAAACTTCGTCGATAGTGAACGGCAATGGTGAATCAATGTCTGCGCAGTCTTCACTCTTGAGCGAACTTGTATCAGCCTGCAAAATGAAAAGATTTTTTTAGTTGATACGAATTATTAACCCTTTCAGCCATCCATTTTGACAATGTAAAAATGTAACTTCGGTATTTCATGTCAAGAAATTAGTTAGAACAATTTTAAACTGAGCGAAAGAAGGTGGGACACCCTATGTTCCACCGTGACGCAAAGGGTTAAACGATAGACGCAAAAACCACCCTAGCATTCCAGACCGCCCGTACGACCTCCCGTAAAACCTACGGTATGAAATCTTCACTCAACCTACCGTAGGTTATAGCTGTTTTGTAAGAAAACCTTCGGTGAATTGTTGGCTCTAGAACGGTTGGTTTTTCGGGTGGTCTACAGGTCCAAATACCGAGAAACCTCCTACGACGCGATGGAAAGAAACGGTATGTATTTCGGGTGGTTCACGGATTTTCTATCATTTTTTAAATTTCCGTTTTTGAATTTTTTTTAAAGGCCATAAATACGGAACGGTTGGCTCAATCGCCTCGACATTTTGATGTGAATCGTGGTACTGAACCATATTCTAAATTCGTGCCTCTACATGGATTTTTCAAATTATTGAAAAAAAAGAAAAAATTAGAATGATAGAAAATTCTAAAAAAATGCATATAAATTCTACCTAGAACTCGGAAACGGTTTGAGATGACGCGATCAAATTTGGTGCACTATTAGTAGATTGGTCTCGTCTCTTCTCTCGGTTCAATTTTCATGTCAATTGAGGCCCGGTTCGAAATTTTGCGCAATATTGAAATTTTTTAAAAAGATCGTGGTAGCTCTAATTTGCGTAAACTTTGAGTTATCGTCCTAAAATTGCATACAAATATAATACTATGATCAAAGATCGTTGGTAATAGATTCAACTTTTAATTTTTTTGAAAAATTACTAAAAATGGTCTTGTTCGAGTGAACATAGAGGTATCGAGCTGAAAGTTGACACGGGAAATGACCAACACTGTACAATGCTTCGTATTAAATTTGGCAAAAATGGATCAAACTGTTTCTGCATCGAATATCGTTCCAGCAGTAAATTAAGTTCGAGATTCGTAATCAGTGGGGCAAAATACATCAAACATAGGCACAAAATGGCAAATACGGATAATTGATTTAACGATTAAAAAAAATCTGTTTCGAAGACCCTCTATTTTTGTTAAATGAAGTAGATGCTTTCACACGACATCGTAACTAATATATCAACAAATTAAGGTGCATTTCCATCATTTCATTGGGATTTACGTGTAATTTCTCACACAAGTCGACTGTGGTGATAATGACCGTCTATTATTTTTCAATCCATCGACATTTAAATTCTGATCGGAGCAACAGTTTTGACATTAAACAGATTTAAATTTTCATATCACTTTCTCATAATATTGCTTCCTAGTTTTTGGTAAAACTGCTCTGGCTCTAACATTTACAATTTTGCAGTTATCTTGCTTTTTATTTCGGCCACAAATTTACCTATCGCTAGGACACGGTATGGATCAAATTCCTTGCCATCCACTAAAAAGTTTAAAAAAATACAGGCATTTTGAATTTGGACTTTATTTGAAATCCCAACCCGAACATATTTCAGTTATAAAGCATATGTAGTGAGTTAAAACTTGAGACTATGAATTTAGCCCTAAGATGATTTTCTTATCGTACTGATATTTTAACTATAAGAAACTATGCAGTTTATTTATCATATTCATTTTAAATACGACCAAATTGTTATATCTTTCCGATATAACAATTCGCAAGCGTCACCGGGGCCATCAGTCGACCCTAAACGCGCAGAGAAAACTCGGGATCAAAAGAGAAAACGATTAATAAAGCGGCACGCAAAATTCCATCCAAAAGACATTCTTTGCGAGAAGCTAGACATCCCCCAAAATTTAATAAAAGTGAGTACAAGTGTAAGAACATTGAAATTATTTAATTTTTCACACGGTAGGATAAGTTGATAATATTTGCAACCTCAAACTATTGGGACAAAAAAACAACGAACACAATTGTTAACGGAAACCGACGGAAGAGAATTAGTAATCATCAACCCTGTAAAAGACGAGCAACGAGAAGAAAGCTGCGTTCAGCGCAGCAACAATGAATTCTGCAGTAGTAACGTTTCTGGCTGTATGATAATCGGGAATGAGAATAGCGAGAATATAAACAGAGAAAGCAACCGTGACAACAACGAAGGGATATTTTTGGCATCGGATGTCAACTTTTATAAAGAGATAAACGTGCGAACAGGTATCGAAGAGAGCGATTACGGGAAAAGTGATCGGGAATACGGTCACGAGAATAACGATGGCGACGATCCCAATTGTGGCGATGACAGCGACGATGGCGACGATGCCAATTGTGGCGATGACAGCGACGATGGCGACGATGCCAACGATGATGATGATGACGGTGATGGCAATGATGACAATGATGACAATGATGACAATGATGACAATGATGACAATGATGACAATGATGACAATGACGACAATGACGACAATGATGACAACATCTACGATAACGATGATGAAAATATATTTTCCATTAGTTCCAAAATGGACGTATTATTGACGCCGGTAAAATTAAAACGTTTCGTCACAAATCTCACGATACTTCTGCAGACTCTTGCCTCAGCGATTCGTCACAATTGGACATACTCAGCGATAATAACAACATTGCAAAGTCTGTCCTCAATTTTGATACAAAGCTGTATACCTCGTAATATGAAAAGTCTGTGGAAATTGCTATCGAGGAACGACGAGGTAGCAACTACTCGCCATTATTACTGTGAAGAATGTTTAGATGATTTGGGTCACGATAGGAAACCCAAAAACGACTGTGCATGCGGACGGTGCGGACCGAAAAAAGGGAACAAGTCTTTATGCTATTTCATTCAATTAAAGATTGAACCTCAGTTACGTCAACTATTCTCAGATGCATCGATAATCGAGTCTCTGAGGTATCGATTTTCACGAAGAAAATAAAACGACGATGCTATCGAAGATATTTATGACGGTCAGAATTATAAGAAATTGTGTGAGCCAGGTGGCTTCCTGAGCTCCGAATTTAATGTCTCATTCAACATTTTCACTGATGGATGTAAAGTATCGAATTCATCGAATGCAAGCGCATGGCCAGTCATGCTAATGATCAATGAATTTTCACCCCATGCACGGAAGCGATACATGCTACTCGTCGGAGTATGGGTGAGCAGAGGACACGCGGACATCGACACTTTACTTTTTTCAATAATTGAGGAATTGAATACTTTGTACAATACTGGAATGACTTGGATCAACCCAATCGACCACAACCGGATCACAAGTAAATTCATCACGGTCGTCTGCACGGCGGATACAGTCGCCAGACCGATGATTTTAAACATGACGCAATTTAACGGAGATTTTGGTTGTACATATTGTTACCATAGAGGAGTGCAAATTAAAACCAGATCAACGGAAACGAAGCGAATTGAGTCATTGAAAGGGGTGTCTTCAAGTTGTCAAACCGATGGGGTTATACAACAAGGAGAGGAAATTGCATATAAATTAACAGGACAGAAGCGAATTTATCCGTTCGAGACAGTACCATCAAGCTGTCGCACCGACGCGGAGGTACGGCGCGATATGAGTTCAGCAACCGATGACAAAAGAATCAATGGTGTCAGAGGATATTCCGCGATTGCATATCTTCAAGGGTTCGATTTGGAGTCCGGGGTACCAGTCGATAGTATGCATAATGTGTACTTAGGAGTTGCAAAGTTTCACACGTCATTATTCGTTAATGGGCCGGCATCGAAAAAATGGTATTTTGGCAGTAATCGAGAAATAGAAATAATCGATTGTCGTCTGCTAAAATTTCGACCGCCGAGTAGAATCTCCAGGAGACCACGATCGATTCGAGAATATAAACAATGGAAAGCATCGGAATGGAGGAATTGGATACAGTTTTTGCGTTACCATGCTTGGAAGGGGTAATTAGCGACAAGTATCACAAGCATCTGTCCGTTCTCTCTAACGCAATTTACATCTTGAACAAGAACAGTATCGGCATCAGCGAGATAGGAAAAGCAGGACTGTTACTGACGAAATATGTCAGAGAATTTGAAAATTTGTTCGGTAGAGACAACATGAGGTATAATGTACATCTATTGACCCATTTAACAGACTCGGTGCAAAATTGGGGACCGTTCTGGACGCATAGCGCATTTCCATATGAATCTTGGAACAAAAAGATAGTAGAGAATGCAACGAGCCCAAACTCAAGGGCCTTGCAAATTGTGACACGATTTTTGCTAACACGATTCATGGAAAGCATGTTAAACAATCCACGAGTAAACATCGAGACGAAAAAAACGATAAATCAAACGCTTACGAGAGGGTTAAAAAACGAGCTTATGTAATTGATTCCACGCCGCTTATACCGTCCAAGTTCCAAGGACTAAAATACATAACGAGTCGTATACCGGATGATTCGGAAGTAGAAGCCTTCCGCCTTGCCAACTATGAGCCACCGCACGCAATATCATTCTACAAGCGTGCGGTTCTAAACGGGTCTATAAACTACACGCGAGAAGAAACCCACAAAAGGAAGTAAACACGGTTTTGTGATGAATACATTTATTGCAAAAGTATCGAATACGGACGGATAGTGGACATTGTTACTTTTCGTCACCCCGAAAACACGTCAATATCGGGCTTTTTAATTAAAAAACTGACAATAGTTGGAAATGCTTTCAATACGGATCATATACACATTGTCACTGAGTCGACGAAGATATTTGTTGCTTTCACAGACAATGTACTATTGTCAATAGTACCAGCGATCATCCTTGGTAAACTGTCTTTTGACAGACTCATAATTTCAAGTCTATCAAATCTCAATGAAACGGATTAATCCAATTTATTAGCAACTGCAACATATGGTGGAGCGATAAGGCACAGGTGATTTGACATGTGGAGATAATGGCGATGGTATGGCAATGGTACTTTTCTACATTGAGTGACAGAAAGACCTCGGAAAGGCCTCGGAAAGAAACTGCAAGCTTCATGCTCCGCATCGGCAACAAGGTATTGTGATTTTTTAATTAACAAACTGCGGTCGCCAAGAGCCTATGAAAATATTCATTCACTGTACGGATCGAATAATATGCTCATTTGTATATCTGTCGTACAGAACCAGTAATATATCAATTTCTTTCTCCCAGGTTCAAGCAGCACATTTCGAGGGATCAACTCGTCCTCTTGTATATGAAGATACTCTACCAATAACTGGCTCTCTTTTTCTCCCTCCTTATGTTGTGCCCCGGGTATGTATTAATAATTATTATAGGTAATCCGAAATACATATTATTATTTCGAAGAGTCTCGGCACCGATTATTCCGGTTGCGAGACACATTCGGTTGCGTTACGCATCGAGCGTACATCGAGCGTCGAACGTCAAGCGTCGAGCGTCGATACTGCTGACGCAGCAGTTAGGCAACCGCGAGCGCCTCGGTAACTGGGGCACCGACTCGAGAATACCGAGGCGAGAATTGCGAAAAGGAAAATATGCTCCAAATCCCGCTCACGAAAAAGCGAGGATTTGGAAAGATATTTGTTTACAGAAATTAAGTAGATTATAAACTTGCGCTAAAAATTAAGCTGATACCTGCTCTCGAGGCATATATATATAGAGGATCGAGAGCAGGTACGGGGCAGTCTGACAACACGGTTGAATACGAACGTTTCCATGATAATCGGAAACCTTAAGGGTGCAGAGTGTACATCGGTAATTCAAACCTAACCAAAGGTAATTTGAGATAAATTGTGACAAATTGAAAGACTCGAACATTTTAACCATAAAAAGAATAATCATTATTTAATTAAGATAATTAATTAAATAATCTCTTGTTAATAAATTATTGATAATAATTTATACTTGTTGAAACTGTAAAATATCGTTAAATAATATCTCAATAAAACTGTGTTAATAATTCACTTGGATTCTAACCCTTTACTGGATCATCCCCAAAAACATTATCGCGTAACCCGGAGTAGCTAACCGGATTTCCGCGGCATAACACTTATAACGATCGGACGTGATCATATGTACGGCATAAAATCAATTAATTTTTAGGGAGCAATATTCTCATTTACATACCTCTTAAACAATGATTAATACATGCATTTTTTACTTTAGAATATGTATTTGCTTTTAGACGTACGTGGAGTAACTTTCGGTACTTATTCAATATAAAGCGCGTGCGTGTCGGTACTAAATAATGTCACCAAAAAATTGAATTTTTGAATTTGCTTGACCTAGAACGTTTATAGCCAGAGCATAGAAAAAATATACCACATGGAAATTAAAAAAAAAAACTCAACAATTTTGGAGCAAATCATATGGATTCCAAAAAATCAACAAATTAATATTGACGGCCTATTTCAATAAGGGCTTACTATTCATATCCTATCCTTATACGCTTATTTGTCATTAGGCAATCCACATAAAATAAATTTAAAAATGGTCTGCAAATATTTCGAAAAAATCTTAGCAATACTTCAATCAATTTTTGTATTTTTTGAATCCAGTTTCATCGTCGAGACACCGCCAGACTTTTCCTTGAAGAAAAATCTAGTTGTGATCTTCTGAACAATGATCCGAGCAAATCCGAAGTAAAAATGGTCTATCAAAATAGACGGAAGAAAGATGAAAATTATTTTAGTGTAGAGAACAAATGGACATGTACTTATACATCCATTATTTGCTGTGTTAACTAACGTTAACTGAGCCGTCAACTTGTCGTTATATGTATTTAGATAATAAGATAAGTCAGTTAATAATATTCAGTACAGCTTTCATTTTCGTTCTTCATGTTGTCAATGTTCGTGCTGCGTCATTTCAACAACTTCTGTCAGACAACGAATGCTTGTTGCATAGACTGCCCGCGTAGAAAAAAGTAATATGGGAAAGATCATTGGGTGGAGTCTGGTGAAGAGTATGGGGAATGGTTTGGGGAATAACGCAGGAAAGATGATGGGTCGAATACGCAGTTTGGGACCATCGGTGCCTTTTTTTTAGACATTTTTCCATGGTCTTTCCCATTCATCGCGTGCGACCCCCAGAAATTAGGTTCAATCAATCCCATACAATTTTTTATAAATATATGCTGGTGACTGGGCTAGTGGTGGCTAGTGGGCTCACTTAACGAGAAAAAATATTATATAACATACTTCATATAACAAATTTACAGCGAACCATTCGCTGTACATTCGTTGGACGAAAAGTACTGGGGCTCTACTGGGGATTGATGTATTTTTTTAGGTATCTGAGCCAGAAACCAACCAGAAAACCCACCGCTAATTACTCGCGGATTCAGGTGGTTTCTTGGTAGTTCGACTTATCAACCACCTGAAAAACCTACTGCTCCACACCCGGAACTTGGGGAAGTTTTTCGGTAAACTAAGCCAGAAACCGCTCGAAGAACGTACCACCCCTGCCACGAGTTTCACAAGGTTTTTTGGTAATTCAAACCAAGAACCATCTGAAAAACCTTCCATTCCTGGCCGGCACAGTACTGAAGGTTTATCGGTAGTTTGTGCCAACAACCGTCCGAAAAACCTACTGTCCTAGCCATCATAGCACCAGAGGTGTTTGGGGTAGTTCGTGCCAGGATATTTCCAAAAACCTTCCGTTTTTGGTCATAACGGTACCGGAGGTTTTGCGGCAGTTCTTGCCAATAACCATCCGAAAAACCTTCGGTTCCATACTGTCACGGCGCCCGAGGTTTTTTGGTAGTTCGTGCCAGCAACCTTCCGAAAAACTGACCGTTTATGCCTTGCAAGCGTCGGGAAGTTTTGCTGTAGTTCGATCCCTAAACTGCCCGAGAAACATACCATTCCTGACCCGGAAATTACAGGAGGTTCCTCCAGTTTGATTGAAATCATTGAAAAACCTCCCGTTCTTGACTCGCAAATTTCAGAAAGTTTTCCGGTAGGTTGATCCAAGATCCACTTGAAGAACGTACCGCCTTTAACCCACGAATTTAGGGAAGTTTTTTGGGAATTGGAGCCAAGAACCGTCCGAAAAACCTACCGTTCATGAGCCTCCAGGTCACGAGAGGTTTCCTTACAAAACTGATAAAACCACAGTAGGTCGAGTGAAGATTTCATGCCGTAGGTTTTACGGGACGTTACCCGGGAAGTTTTTACGGGATTTTGGTTTGCTAGGGCAAATAGACGTTTCGTTACCTGGCTGGACGTAATCGAGATTTCCTCGCTGCTTTGCATCAAATCGTCACCGAAGTGTAACGTGTTCATGACATTGACATTCTTGAGCGTTAAACCTGGATCAATGTTACGTGACATGATTCGGGATTTATTCTTTGTTTTTTCCGGGTCTTGTTCCGAGGACTCACGATACAGCTCCACGTCTGGTTCACTCAATACAGTCATACATTCTGTAGCTGTAAGGACAGGTTCCGCTTCACTACCGTAAGTCCGAGCTTCGGTAGCAAGATTAATGTTTTCCTGTAAACATTTATAAAAACGCTTTATTTTTAAATTATTTAAAAAAAAGTGCATGTAATATCGTATTAATAGTACCGTTGAGTGATAAAAATTTTGTTCAATTAACTCACCTTCTGAGCTGCGGTGTGCGGCCGGGTTGCCATCGGTTCTTGATCCAATTCGACCCTTGGGTGACAGTCAGGCTCGTCTTCTCGGAAAGATTCTTCATCTCGTCGGGTGTTGGATACCTGTTCCGACGATAACACTCTTTGAGACCGTTTCTCGATCGTTTCTGTAAGCAGATGGTCTCCTCGCCGACCCAAATGGTTTTCGACAGGAGAAACGTCTTGGGTAACCGATACTTGTCGACCGCTCCGAGCGGATGACAGATCTTTTCGGCCTCGCGATAGTGGCTTCTGAACCAGATCCGCTGGAGTCCAGGGTACCGTCGCAGAGAGATTGAACGGCTCTCCGGAATCGAGTAGAGGTCGTGATACGCTCCTCGGTAAAACGCCACTGCCGCCCTCGCTAGCAAAACGCTCCTCCAACCTCGGAGAATCTTGCCGGGTGGCAAGGACCAGAGGTTCCTACAAAATTAATTAAAATTTGTTATACCAATATGTTCATGTGACATATCATATTTTTTCCATTTTTCCCGTTTTTTTAATCTCGACATTTTGTTCAAATTTTATTTCAACACTTCTTTCACATTAATATCAATTTATTTCAAATTAAATCGTAATTTCGAATCTTCTCAATATTTATCACAATTTTTTTCTCAACTTTGAACTCAAAACTTTTACGAAATTTTATCTCGCATGGCTAGAACAACAGTGTAACAATTTGTATGATAATCCCATAAGAGATGTTACTCCATTGTTTTTTGGGGGTGCGATCCGAGGTGATTTGAAAAATAATTAAAAAATGCAATAATAATATAAAAGGAATCGATTACCTTCTCTGCAATTAGTACAGGTATAGCATTTGCCACAAGTATGGACTTGAGTCGTGGAATGACACTGACGGTACCATCGCGCAACACTGTCTTGTCGTTCTTGATGACACTGTCCTCCGAAAAGTGTAGCTCACATAGAAAATCTGTTCTCAGAAGCTTCTGTTGCAAGGCATTTGACCACGTCACCAGTGCATTATTCCGCTAAAATAAAAGCCAAAAATTCAATTAATGTTCCAACCAGCACCTAAAGCACTTTGCATCTTAAACAGCTTGAAGACAGATCATTAAACTCATGTCACAAATCCGGCAGACAATAGCTATTTTCGAGATTTTTCACAAACAATTTTTTTTTTATTCCACGTGTCGTATGCAAATGACTATATATATGTATAGATAGATAGGTATATGATATTTTATAGTAGAAAAGTTTTCGTAATACCCCCTGTCGGAACATACAACCTTCCGGTAAACCATCCTGCACCGTTCATTTCACCAAGGTTCCCTCGCACACATTTAAACCGCAAGTGGACGTTGGTGGAACGTTGCAGCAACGGTGAAATTGTTCCTGGGATTAATTTCACCGTTGCTGCAACGTTCCACCAACTTCCACTTGCGGTTTAAATGTGTGCGAGGGAACCTTGGTGAAATGAACTGTGCAGGACGGTAAAATGTTTCGACAGGGCCAAGTACCGGGAAGCCAGGCAGACCCAGACAGGGTGCAGGATATTTTGTTGTAGCAGGGAAGAAGTGGGCACAGGATTTTTGCAAGAGGAGCTTTCTGCAAGGGCGAATCCATGGTATTCGAAAATCACTACCGTACACAGGGAGATGATGTTGCGCACGTGGCGTGGTCTCTCGAACCAAACCAGATAATGCTACTGGACCATGAAGAAAGAAGCCGCATGGAAAATTTGTTATTTTAATTAGGTCGGCAGTGCGTTACCATGGGCCATGATGTAGAGATATACTCTTTGCGACAGGTGGTAGGGTATGGAACGGGACAAAACGGGCTATTACTACCGTAGATATAATCTTTTGAGAAAAAATAATAATAAGTAAAAAAAATAGTAATTTACCTGTGAAAAAAATAGTAATATACTGAACAGAGAAATCGGTCGGAGTCCTGCAGCTTTCCGTCGAGCCACATCCTTATGGGTACCGCTTTGACATTTCTCTACTGCACAAATCTTTCCCATCCTGTTTCAGAAAAAAGAAATCTATTACTATATGCATTAAATACGTGTATACGTTTTCCTGTACATAAAAACGCAAGATCGAAGCATTTTTCCCGTACTACAAACGATACAGCACCGTTCCACCGATGTTGAGCATTTCGCACACTTTCCAAAAAGTAGTTCGCACCGTACAAACTTATAAACCGTACAAATTTATAAACTTTAATATGTAATTTCATGGCTTACCTTTGCCGTAGATGTATCGCGATCCGTGATTAATCCGTAATTTCCGACATTTTCACCTTTTACCAAAACCAAGCTTTGCCTTCCACTAGTCACACTTCACAGCATTAACAAGCAACTAAACGCATACTTCACTACAGTTCTCCGCGATCGAAGCGACGATTGTGGTGAATCTTCGAACCTAATTTATGTTCCGATTCGTCGACCACAATTTCCAAACTTCTCCCATATGCGTTCGGCCTCCTCTACTCTAGTCTCCATGGTTGCAGGGATACCGACGACTATCGATAGTCGTGCTACGCGGGACGCGCGAATTCGAATATAGAATAACTGAACAGTATATATATTAGGGTGTTCCACAAAAAGGACATTTTTTAAAAATTTTCCTCCCACCCTTTTAAAGTATGGATTTCGATCACAAATTGAACCTCACGAAAGGCGGTCCCCAGCAAAAAATTCTAAGAAGTGCCGCATTCGGCGTTTGTATGCAAAAATGCGGCACCTTTTAAACGTAATTGTCAACAACCGCCTTTCGCGAGATGTTTTTTTAGAACGAAATATATACTTCTACGGGGTGGGAGATTAACCTTTTGTCATTTTTTTGTAGTGAATCCAAAATACATATTCTTTAATTATTTTTTTTATTTGTGTATAGAAAACTCTAAAAATGTCCAGCAATGTGACTTTGTTGAAAAAATTCTTTCCACCCTCCAAAAGTATAGATTTCAATCTCAAATTGAACCTCGCGAAAGACGGGCCCAAGCAAAAAATCCTAAGAGGTGCCGCATTCAACGTTTGTACCGAAAAAATTCGACAACTTCTTTCTTTTTGGGTATAAACGATGAATACAGCATCTCTTAAGATTTTTTGCTTAGGTCTGCCGATCGCGAGGTTCAATTTCAGATTAACATCTATACGTTTGAAGGGTGGAAAGAATTTTTTTCAACGAATTCACCCTACTGGATATTTTTAGAGTTTTCTATATACAAATTAAAAAATCGAAGTCTTTTGTGTTTAATACAAAAAATGACAAAAAGTTAAGCTCCCACCCCGTAGAACTATATATTTTGATGGATAAAAAAATCCAGCGAAAGGCGGTAGTTGACAATTAAGTTTGAGCGGTGCCGCATTTTTTGGATAAAACGTCGAATGCGGCACCTCTTAGGATTTTTTGTAAGGTACCGCCTTTCGGGGGGTTCAATTTGAGATCGAAATCTGTACTTTAAAACGGTGGGAGGAAAGTTTAAAAAACAATGCCTTTTTTTGAAACACCGTAATATATATATAATTTAGATATGGATTATTTAGGAATGGTCACTCGAGAAATAGATTAACGATAGAAAACCGTATAACCGTCGATATTTTACACGGGCGAAAGAAGACAACACACCATGGAAATTCCCGCGGAGCACAGAGGCCTGCTCGGACCCTTTCAAGTGGAGGGCCATAAAACCCTTTAACGAAGAACTTTCGCTAAAGAATGGATACCACATGTGGATTCGTCGTTCGGAGGGAAGAAAGCGGATAGAGCAAAGCCGCGTGGTTATCATCTGGTAAACAACGGTAGAACGGGGTCTGCGACGTTTCGAGCGGGCAACAAAAAGGCCGTAACTCGTAAAATAGCGCGGCCGCTTTCGCCGGTGCCACCCTGTACCACCCTGGACCACCCTGGAAAACCCGCGTGGGTGCCGCGAGCTACCCCCGCAGGACTCTACAACGAGGGCGGAACCTGGCCAATGACTGTGCAACGCAAGCGCTGAGTGGGCCGAACCAGCCCTACCCTCGGGCTTCGAGGAGCGATCGCCACCAGAAATCGTCGGAGAAATGAGCGGAGAAAGAATTGAAGAACAGAATACGTTTGAATTTCGAGCCATGAGCATCGAGCTCTTGAGTAAAGAATTTGTAACAATATATTGAATATCCGTTGAAACATCAACCATAACGTTTTATCTCTCCGAGTTTTCGGTTATCTCCACAAATACCCCAATAACTCCTTTTTTCGTAATTCCCGCGCACCGCGAGTCGAACACTTTCGTGTTCCACGGGCGAAACGGATTCTCGCGCCATCACTGGCGAGGAAATAATTGGACGACGAAAATCCTACGTCTCAGCCGCTTGACTTGCTGTGACGTCACGGCGCTCGGGGCGTCAATGACCGCCCTGCCGCCTCGGACTTTCGTCGTTGAATTGCTGGGTTTCTTGGGCTTCAATTTCGTCGCCGCTTCGTAGGGGTTGTCTAGGCGTGCACCTTGCAGTTTGCGTTCGTGTTTCCGAATCTGTCGCGCTCCTTTGTCGTGCCGAAACTTCTCGGTCACTTACGGTAATTTACCGGCGCACTCCGGTCTTTTATCCCGCGGTTTGAATTTTGTTATTACCGCTCGCCGAGTTCCCGGGACGATCCCGTACGTACACTCGGGGCCGTTTTCAGTTGTGTTTTCGCGCACTTGCCCGGGTTTTTAAGGATCTTTCCTTACGTTTTTCTCTCGAAGAAGTCACTGTCGAGTTTTAACGGTTCGGTCTTCTTACCCGTGGTCGTGAGCACGACGAAACGTTTATACGTTATTATCCCGCACACCGAAGTCTTATAAGTGTCCGCAAGCACACGTAAATTTTTTATAAGTGTTCAGCCAGCACAGCGAATTGTCATAAGTGTTTAGCAAGCATAGCGAATATTTTATAAGTATTAGCAGGCACCGGAATATTTTATAAGTATTAGCAAGTACAGGAATATTTTATAAGTATTAGCAAGCACAGGAAATATTTTACAAGTCCTTTTTCATTCACTTTTCAACTTTTTTCACTTGCCAGTTTGCTGCTGGTGGTCCTCTTGGTGTTGCTTCCGGTGATTGTTGTTATCGTTGACTGATAATTGATGGGCAGTTTCTGGCCTTTTTATATGCAAATTTACACCTCCCTTCTTGTGTAATTTGCATATTTTTGGCGGATTTGCGCCTGCGCGTTGGTCTTTTTCGCATCTAATTTTGCTATTAGTGCGTTGTGCCCTGCTTAGAAAATCCTATAGATATGATTGAAACCGATTGTAACCCATAGGATTTCAATCGGAATGAATAGTCTTAATCGGAGAGCAATTTGTGCTCCCATTGGAAATGAATAGGTATCGGTAGGATTGAATTGGCACGTGATATCAATCGGAACGTATCGTTATTATCCGATAAAATTGGCTTCCCGATAGGAAATATTATTTTTCGACGACGTATTGGTTTGAATGAGTTTTTTGTCCTGGTAATATCCCATGGAATGCTCACTTTCCCATTGAAATAACGAATCGGATTGTATAGGAAATTCCCCCATTTTAGTTTTATACAAGATTTAATCGGAAAGTACCGTTGAAAAGTGGCTCTATATCGAGCTTATGGGATTGAAATGGGTTGTATTGTTTGATCATATATCGGGATCTATCGGTAAGTATAATGTTTCTATGGGAATGTCTTGTCCCGTCAAACAACCGGATTCAATGTGTTTCTTTCCGATAAACTGTCAACTGGAATGAATCAGGTATCGTTGACTGACCTCGATGACTGAATCTCTATAGCTATTAACAGGAAATTGCGTATTGCTCCCGGGTCGCGATTAATCGGAATGAATCGGCAAGAGTTGATCAATTTCGTCATCGTTTCTTTCGGAATGAATAAGAAACGGCAACTTACAGTTGAGCTAGAACGCAATAGGTATCAATCTGCCTATGATCACAATACTTAACTACAGACTTTGAATAGGAATTAATAGGGGTTGATGAATTAGTCTTTAATTAGAATCAATCGGAATTTGCATACATTGCATGTGCACATGAGAAACGAATCTATCGGTATACATCGGTATTGACCTATTTGACTAACAGCGATTTGAATTATGCAACAAGAAGCAATCGGTGAAATCCTTGCTCATTTATTCCTATTGACAGATAGCAAAAAAAAAAACAACATTTGATTCCGATTGTTCGACCGGGCAATGTATTCCCATATATTGTTGTAAAATTCAAATCGTTGTAAGTCAAATAGGTCAATATCAATGTACACCGATTGATTTGTTTCTCATATGTATGTATATGCAATCAATATATATAATGTATGCAAATTCCGATTGATTCTTATTAAAGAATGATTCATCAACTCCTGTTCGTTCCTATTCAAACTCTGTAGGAAGGAGGCCAATACTTCTATGGGAATGCATAGTCCGGCCGAACAATCGGATTCAATGTATTTTTGTAAGTAAACTGTCTACTGGAATGAATGAGCCAATGTTGACGGTCCTCTGCGGATGAATCTTTATAGCTATTAATATGAAATGGCGTATTGCACTCAAGTCGCGATCAATTGGAATAAATCGGCGAGAGATTGTCAATTTCGTTATCACGAATTAATAAGAAACGGCAACTTATAGTTGAGCTAGAACGCAATAGGTATCAATCTGCCTATCATCATAATGCTCAGCTACAGAGTTTGAATAGGAACGAACAGGAGTTGATGAATCATTCTTTAATAAGAATCAATCGGAATTTGCATACATTATATATATTGTGTAGCGTGTCAAAATTTTGCGCCATAATTTTCGGCTCGTTCGGGCTCACACAAGGCGACACCACAGGGCCTAGCTGTAATGTAGGATATTTAGTAATTATTTTTGGAACGAAATTTCATGTATCGCCGGGACGAGAGCGCCGATCGAGGAGAGAAGTCTGCCGTGAAGGCTCGAACTGGAGTAAATTGGGAGTCCCGTTTTACCTCCCTGCTGTCGGAGTCGTCAATGATAGGAAGAAGGATTATCGGAGAAGATCTTCGATTGGATTGTTCAACGCATCGCATTTATTGCACAGCCGTCCGGAGTCTCGGGCTGTGCAAAAGAAGATTCACCGGGAGTCTCCCGTCAGGGAGAATTGAGTACCTCTGGCGGAGCTCTGTGTTACCGGCGTTAGAAGAGGATTGCGTGCGCCCGGTAATCGATGTGCGAGTCGATGTGCGTAGCGTTCGGCTGTGCCGGAAAGGGCCGAGGAATGCCCGAAATTGTGCGAATTTGTCGTGACGATTAGGCAGGGAGGTAGGGATAACGGTAGCGAGCGAGATCGCGAATCGATACTCAGGGCACTTCCCCGTTGTGAGTTCGAGCGAGCGGATCGACTTGTCAGTTATCGGATTTCGGGAATTGTCCATCGGAAGGAGGATGGATCTTTTTACGGCAACGATATCTAGTCCGTGTTTCCCGTTCACGTGGCTGCGACTCGATACGGTGAGCTTTCGTCCACGGGTTTTTTTTGTTTGTGTAAGGCTACGGCCAATTGATATTTTTGGTAAACTTTGTAATCCCGAGTGTGGGAAATTATCTTGTGTATCGACAGCGTGCTTCGTTCGGCCGTGCCGGAGGGATCGGGACCGCCGTGTTTCGGCAGGTGTGTGTGTGACGTTGTGTACGGGCTTTGTTTTTGTTTGACGCCGCGTGGACGGCCCGGGAAACCGTATGCGGTCTTCCTCGAAGCCGCCGAGATTTTGGGGAAATTTAGTCGAGTAAATGCATTTGTTAAATTCTTTATAATACCGGGAGGGACTTTGTGTCGCCTTGGGAAATTTTCACGGGGAAGTGTGATAAGCGACGCGTCGTCGTTTGCGGAGTCTTCGGGCGCGTGGTCAGAAGGTGCGAATGTTTATTTATTACCGCGGCAACGGGTTGGGTGAATGATCAAGATCGCTGCGTTTAATCGGGCAGGGTGAATGAGAGCACTGGTGGATATTGTGCCGCGCTGGATGTGTGAGTTTTAGTTAACCAAGAGCACGCGTAAGTTAATGCGAAGATCCGGGAGAACGCGACCGTTGGTGTGCGTGTGTGTGAATGCGTGAGAGTATGTTGAAGCGAGCGAGTCCCGGATACCGGACAATATTCGTTGTACGAAATTCGTAATTCGTTTGATTTGCGGGACGAGGGTTTTACTCCGGGTTCTCCGGTTTTTCCCCTCATTAGCGTGTTGAATTGATTAAATAAAGATTCGAGTTTTGGTTCCCGCACTCCCGCGTTATTTTATTGTGTTTCTGTGTGTGTGTGTTGTGTGTCGCCCGAACAGTCGGTCGCTTATCCAGCCACTCTGCCTTCGAGATGACAGCAGCTTAGCCGGGACTGTTAGGTTTCTCTCTTGGTGCATTTCGGTGCACCTGGCGCCCATCCCGTACGGGAAAATCAAAAGGGAGAGAAACTCAGGTTCGCGGTAGGCGATTTTCCGGCTCGAGGGAAATCGCGCTACAATTGATTGCATATACATACATATGAGAAACAAATCAATCGGTGTACATTGATATTGACCTATTTGACTTACAACGATTTGAATTTTACAATATATGGGAATACATTGCCCGGTCGAACAATCGGAATCAAATGTTGTTTTTTTTGCGATCTGTCAATAGAAATAAATGAGCAAACGTTGACCGATCGGGTCAACGTCAATTGCACTGTCAGTGTACATGAAATTGTGTATTTCTCCCAATTCATATTAATCGGAAATGACCGGGAAACGGCAAATTAAATACAAACTACAATCAATATTTTCATTATTCGTCACAATACAAACAAGTTTGTATCGGAAGAAATAGGAAGTAATACATTGTCCTTTAATCGGAATTAATGTAAATTGATGTTTATAGAATATAATGAGGCATTCTATCTCAATTTGAACGGTCAAAAACTCGACCACTTCCAAAAAATCGTAATTTTACCACAATTCGTAATTTTTAAAAGAAATGTTTGTAATTTTTTCAGAATTTTTAGATCATTTTTTTTTGGATATGCCAAACTGGTAATTTTTTTTGTTAAAACCGCTGTATCTTTGAACGTTTTAGGTATACAAAAAAAAAAATGTTCAAGGAATAAAAGATGGAGTTTTGAATGAACTTTCCGAATGTGTTTATTATTGAAAAAGGTGCTTTTAGATGGAAAATAGACTAAAATATTTTTTTCGGCCAACAAAAATCGAGTGTGACAAATTAAAAAAAAAACGATCCGATAATTCTGAAAAAATTCTTTTACATAATTATAAATTGTGGTGAAATAATGATTTTTTTTGGAAGTGGTTGCATTTTTGACCGTTCGAAACGGGGTGGAATGCCGCGTATGTATGCTTGCAACCTATCAGAAACATATCTAGAGGTAGATTGATACTGGCCTGTATTGACCGACACCAAATAAAAAATCGCAACCATTTTTAACATGTCAATTTTTTGATAATTACAACCTATACATACTCAAAGCTTGTACAAAATTCCGTTCTATTGGATACTTTTACGGGTTGGCAAGTGTTACGTTCTGACCTGCGAATTATGAGTTCGCTTTCGGTGAGAACCATAAACGTAGAATAGTCTTGCTTTTGAGTCAAGGCGTTAGCCCTTTACTTGGGGACGGAGACCTCGCCGTACTGCCGTGGATTTAATAACGGAATATAACGGTAGAAGGTATTGAGCTTCCTGCGAGATTATCAGAAAGACCAGAGTGCATGCAAATAAATGATTGAAATAAAGCGTTGTTTGGAATACTCACAATTAGTATATATTGAATAAGTTTCGATGATACAAAAATGGTTAGAAAAAGAGCCAACTTGCTCATCTATTACTTTTAATCGAAGTACTCTGCCTCGCAGGGCCAGAGGTTTAACAAGAGCTTTGCGCGCTCTGCGTAGAGTCGTTGAAGATGCAGCAGGTTCGTTGGTTGAAGAATAACTGATTTGATCCGGAAATGCATGGCTTATTTATACTAAATCTACTCCTATGCTTATTAACGTTAGAAAAGGCTAGCAATATAAAGCTAGACAGAAGATGGGTTCTCAATGCGTAGGAGAAAGAAAGAACGTTTAAATTGGAGTAGGGATTGGATGACAGAGAAGTTGACAATAGGATTTAGAAGATGAGAAATTTATAATACCCGTAAAATTAATAGATGTGAGAAAAGAGACGTTGTCATCATAATGTAGACGCTTCCGAAAGATGAAAATATATTGGAATCTTGAGTGTGACGTATTTTATGGTTGACGTTAATTAGTATGCAGGGCTCGAATGGAAGAGCGAGCGAGATAGAAGAACGGGTGTTTAGGCTTTTAGTCGAAGAAAATATCTTAGGGTAAAGTTATTGTCCTTTCCGAGAGGACCGCGAAAGATTTTATGCGGCAGTGGTGACAGAAAGATGGGGGAAATGACCTGACCCAGAATAGGTCGTAAACTCAAGGGCCGATACGGCAGAGCGCTGTACCGAAAGAGTGGGGGTAACAGTGAGACGGATACATGGGCGTAAGCCTATGCTTTTAATGCCTGTCATCGAGGCTTCAATTAGGTTAATTATTAAGCGAATTAATAGTATGGTTAACAATCTTATTGAAAATATGTTTTTAAGAATTACGGAGAACGTAACACAAGTTTTACGACTAGTTACGACTAGTTACGAGTTGGCAAGTTTTTTTTCGCGAAGTTCTTCTTGATACAATTCCGATAATTCCGATTTCCGTGCAGCTCAGGCAGTTCCCATTCATAGCAATAGAATTCACCAGTTTCTTCCTGTAGGTTCCTATCAAGAGTCGCGGTAGCGCCTCGACGCCAAGTACTTAAAAAAAGATTTTTTTTTTAAGCGAGTTGACGAGACGCTACCAAGTATATATACTCCAAAATGCCGGAAGTGGATTCTTGCTTCTCGATTTTCTCGGAAACGAAGCAACAGATCGGAATTCGGACGACACTTTTTTATATATATAGGACACAAGCTTTTCAACGCGCCCTGTTCCGATTATAACTTTGCGGTAGATGCCGAGATATGGGCACCTCTCGAGGTCCGAAAATATTATAAAAGTGTCCTGTGATGTGATGTGATGTGAGTCCTCGCGTCTATTGCGCATGCGCCTCGCGTTTACTGCGCATGCGTTCGCCATATCAGCTGGCTCGTCTTTCGACTGCTGTGCTGCGTTCAGGATTCTATCGCGCCTCTGAAGTAGTCGGATATTGCCTGACAGGAAACTTTTTGTTGAAAAATTGTTTTTCTGTAAGCGATTAAAACAGTGATTCGTGTAATTAAGTGAAAAGCCGTGATTCGTGTAATTAAGCGATTAGGCAGTGATTCGTGTAATTAAGCGAATAAGCAGTGATTACTTGTGTAACATGAAACGCGGTAGCATCTCGACGTTTATTATTATGTAGATACAGGAGTAATTCGTGTAAACAAAAATAAAATGTCTTTTAAACATACCTAATATTTTCTTTTCATTCATAATTGTTAATTATTTTTATATTCTTTTAATTCTGTGTTGAACGTGTAAAGTTAAGTTTTCCTCGATCTTTTTATGACTAACCTATCTTTCAAGTTTCGTTTTATTTTTGATTTTGAAATATATAATAAAATGTTACACAAATATATTTGTCAGGAAAATGGTTCAACTTTTTTAAAATGGAATCTATGGTCCGTCAGACAAATGTGCACTTATTTACATATACCCAAACCGAGGAATAAATCTTTTCCTGACAGACCTGGCATTCTATTTGAGACATTTTCCCCTGTCGATGCATAATTAAAGGCTCGCAGTGAAAATTTATAATATATTATATATATCATTTTTACATATAGTGGTGAAAGGTATCGCCAGCTCCACATACAGATGCCATCGATGCTCTAGAACTTCAGAGGCACTGCGTCAGCACCAAAAGATGTCTTTATCCATCATGCGAGAGAGATAAGTTTTTTTTCAGCTACGCATGATGAAAACCACCTCCTGGTCCTAACACAGTTGCCTTCGAAGAACCAGAGCATCAAGAGCAGGTACTCAAGATGTCGAAGGTGCCTTTCGTCAGCATAAAATGTTACACGAATATATTTTACAGGATGATGATTCTGTTTATTCACTGTATGTTGGTAATAATCAACCAAACTACATGACGGATGTCAAAAATAGGTGAAATGAAAGCAAAAAATCCTTTTTTGAAAAAAAGTAAAAACGTACGCCAAGTACTTAAAAATTGTATTCTCGTTCAGAAAATGTTTATCAAAAAAACCTCTTAAAAATAAAAAAATCTGCCAAAACAGATGTTTATCAAAACAATCTTAAAAAAAACAAGATGCAAAAAATCTTGACAAAAAAAACTTGGCGTGCCAGTTTTTTTTCACAATTACAGTTGCTGCAGTTATTGCAGTTACTTTCCCTCTCCCTTGATTATTTGAATGAACCATGTACGACAGCTATTGTAAAAAAAAAAACTGGCACGCCAAGTTTTTTTTTGTCAAGATTTTTGCATCTTGTTTTTTTTTTTAGATTGTTTTGATAAACATATTTTTTGAAGAATTTTTTGTATGTACTACTGCTTGACTACTTTGATTTGATTTTTTCGATTTTTTTTTTTTTTGAGATTTCGATACACATATTTTCTTTTTAATTTTAAATATTGCTACTGATAAGATCCGATTGACGTAATCGGCTGAATATTCCCATTGATACCGATTCATGGGTTACGATAGGTTACTGTAAATTCCCATTGCACGGGATTATCGTCTATGGGAAAATATCCGTATGATTCCGATTTAAATGTAGCGCAGGCAATTCCCATTCAGAGCAATTGAATTCACCAGTTTCTTCCTGTAGGTTCCTATTAAATATTGCTACTGATAGCGGTTGGCGCCGATAAGATCCGATTGACGTAAACGGCTGAATACTCGCATTGATACCGATTCATACGTTACGATAGGTTACTGTAAATTCCCATTGCACGGGATTGTCGTCTATGGGAAAATATCCGTATGATTCCGATTTAAATGTAGCGCAGACAATTCCCATTCAGAGCACTAGACTTCACCAGTTTCTTCCTGTAGGTTCCTATTAATTATTGCTACTGATACCGGTTGGCGCCGGTAAGATCGGATTGACGTAAATGGCTAAATATTCCCATTGATACCAATTCAAGAATTTACCGTACGATTAATATAATTTCCGATTGAACTTCATTACTTCCGATTAAATACCAATAGGATAAGTCCATGTAAAACCGAATACGGAGCAGCAGTCTATAGTCAATTCATTCGTCCAGATACGTAGTATTACCTATTTATTCCCATTGAGTACAAGAATGGTTATGAATTGGAAATACCCCTGACAAAAAACTCATTCATACCGATTCATTTCTTTTTATTGGTTTTAATAGGATTTTCTAAGCAGGGTGGGTTTCTCCCTTCGCCCTCCAATCCTTGATTGATGATCCTGTGACGTTTTCGTCCTTTTTCGTTTCCACGAATCGGGTGTTTTTCATCCTCTGGGTGTCGTCATTTCTGGCCAGTTACCGGCGTGGCTTTTCCCTCGTTTTTATTCTCGGGTGTCCCTGATCGTGGTTGCCGTTCATGGCCTCCGCACGTCGCTGGAGCCTTATTACAAGATATCATTCGGCGATGATACGGTGATACAGTGATATAAGCGCCAACGGCAATAGTTGGAAGTTCGTTCATAAAAAAGTGAAACGAGTCTCATATGATGAATAGTAGAATTTGTGCGGGTAAGCAATCACTTTCTGAAAACCTCTGGTGCGATCTGTCAACCGTCAAACTTCATTTCACATAAAATTTCAGTGTAGCAATAATAGGTATCGTAATAATATAAAGGTTCGTTTTGCTATATCGAAAAATAAGAAAAATAAAACAATACAATTAATGTGCCCTGAGATATCTAATACTGCTGTTACGTCCTGCGAATTTTCCCAAAATATTTGTGGACATTTGAGTCAAAGGACCGGTTATTTAACATAATTTGGAAATTGAATTAAATTACTAAAAGTAAACATTGGAAAAATTGTCATCATTAAATTTGTCGAATTCAAAGTTTCAATAAATAAATAAAATACTTAATGAAGGAATCATCCATTGGGTCAAAATAATTAGCCTTCAGGTAAATTGGGCTGATCTACAGAAGTAACTGTACGAAGCAAGTCAACCGTACGAGAGTCGGTAACCTGAGGCGTAAAAATGCAGATAAGGATATCGGCAGAACGCTCCTCACAGTTGTCGAACATAGGGCCTGCTTGTACGGCGCGTGTCACGATGGGCACGATGCTGAGAGCGGCCGTTGGGCGTAATGAGTGCAGCACCTCCTGGACGGTGAATATCGATCAATGCTAGATCATCGTTATAGTCCAGGAGGATCATAGTTGAAATAATAAATGAAGAAATAAATGGAAATCAAGTTTAAGGGACGAATGCACGGGATTGAAATAGTATTTTTGGAAATTATTAACAGATTCGGGAAAACCCGTGCGGTGGTCTAGTGGTTAGCGTGCTCGCCTCTAAGACCTAAGCATCGGGAGGTCGACGGTTCGATTCCCGGCTTTGTATGTTTCGACGAGAAGGGAAAAAAACATGGACGAGACGAAGCTCCAGATATATACATCGGTCACTCGCACACGGTAACTGCAAGTGTGAGTGTCGGATGTATATAGCTGTACTCCATTGTTTTCATTCTCGGTGAGACGCGACGAAAGTCCGACGTCGGGAATCGAACCTGAGACCGAATCGGCGTAGGGGACGTAGCGTACCCAGCGCCCGGGACGCCGAGTCTGTGTGTATCAGACTCGACGCTCCGCAATAGCTATCCCTGGCCAGAGTGTAAGCTATCGTGCTCGGGCTTCATGGCACCGGGGTATGGTGCGTCATAACGATGCTTCTAGGATTCCAGGCGACTATCCTAGAATACTTTCAGCCTTGCCTCCTTAACCTGGGGCTCTGAGGAGGCCGACCATGTTTCCCTAGCTTGACTACAGATAGGGATGCTGGGGGACGGGGGACTAGGTAATGATACCCTGGCTACCGGCAATCTCAACAAGGGGGCGCTGGGAACAGGGGGGAATGGCCATGATACCCTGGGCTACCCCAAAGAAGGCCTGCTGGGGGACGGGGGACTGACCATGATACCCTGTGTAACCAGTAATCCCTACGAAGAAAGGTGTCAAGTCAAGAAAGACCCGAACAACGCCTGTCGGTTGTGGTCCGCGTCTGAGGAACACAACGTGGACAATTAAGGCATCGCGAGTGCCCCACAAGGCCCGAGTACAATGGTCCAGCCGGACTGAGTGCTCGTATCGCTCCACCAAACCAAACCAAACCAAACCAAACAGATTCGGAAAATAAAATAGAGTCAAGAAGTAGAGAAGAAAATTAAGTCATATCGTCAAATAAAATATTAAAAAGGGAATAGATATAGAAATAATAAATAATCGATAAATAATCAAATAGCAAATAAGGGGGGAAAATATGGAAACTACGAAAAAGGCAAGAAATGCAGAATCATTAACACAGAAATTCAGGAAAATAATCAGATAAATATTAAGTTAAAAATGTATGCCAAGTATTGTTAACTTTGCAATGAACGCTCGTACAGCTTTCATTCAAATTTGTATGTTCATAAAATTCGCGATAAAATTTAAGTAGTAACAAGTTAAAATATCAAAATTATTGTAAACTTATGAAAGAAGAAATATTTAATTAGTCAAGCAAAGAAAGAAATCAGGTGATGAGAGTGGGGAGACGAGGCGCAGGTGTGACAGCGGTGACGCGGGGGTGTCCGGCACCGAGGTTATTTATTCGCGCGCCCATCGCCCATTCAGCACTCTTCGTAGACCGGGGCACAGACCTCAATATTGAATTGTACTTAGAGCCATTAACAAAGGACCTGTAATCAACTTGTAAAAATTTTCGATCCAGTATTCATTTTTAACCAATTTCAATAAATCATTCGTAACTTTCCAAATCATTTCATCGAGTTTGAGTATATTTCGTCTGAAAATCATTCCATCATCGAAATCATTCATCGTTAAAATCTGGGAAGGACGTTCATTTCTGGAGTCGACCATCATCATCATTCGATTCTGATTCGAAAATTCGGCATTTTGGAAGGACGTTATTTTCGGAAGTCGATCATCATTCGATTCTGACTCGAATATTCATCCAGATGTTGTACCCCGAATTATTTTATCTATTAAATAAATCAGAGAATGCATTGGGAAATACTTACTGGCAAATCCACCGCGTCGCAAAGCCGACACGTGTAGGAATTTGCCGAATAAGTATCGAATGACGCCCGGGTAGTGCACCCGGCAACAACAAATCGCCGAGTAAGAATCAGGCGATGCTCGATTCTATATGCCCAAATATGGGCAGGTAATAAAATTGCAGACGCATCAATTTGCACGTCGCGGATCGCGACCGGGAAATTGGCATTCTGAACTCGACTAGAGAACAGAGAGGTTGGTCTCAGAGTTAGGCTCATGTTCAAAGAAATCGACGACTGTATCAAGAAATATTGGCAACGATCAAATTAATTATCTTTCTTTGAATAAACTTGTTATTTAGTTTGTATAAACAAACTTGAGTTACTCTTAATTTGGCAACGATCCCAAATTACCTTTTAAATTAAATTTGTTAACCTCGCGTACAACAAAATTGGTGGCAGCGGTGGGATTCGCCAAAAGTCTTGTACACAAACATAACAAGAAATTAACGACGGCAAGTGCCGAAAAGACCAGTGCAAACGTCAGCATCGACACGCACAGAAAAAGTATTATTCACCAACACCGGTGACACCGAGTCTCGACAACGCGGACGTTGAAAGGAGACACCGACGCAAGTTCAACACGCAGACGTTGAATTGCGAGTAGCCGAGCCCGACACACAGACGTCGAGGCCACGAAGGAAGCAGAGACAACCGTCATCCCGAGGATCGACGAGGAGAGACCAACCCAGGAGTCCCGAGGACTACCGGAAGGATCAGCAGCATCCAGGAAGGACGACAGCAGCTCGTCAAAGTACAATCCCGAACGAGAGGAAGACAAAAATCCGCGATGTGGAAAATTCTACTCCTGTAAGTGGCAGTCACAATTTTAGTTGCGAAAATCAAAGCCAGTTAGGAATATATGTCCGACGACGATCGAGCGAGATCTTTAAAATTACCGGGAACAAGAGTACTGTCAAGGTCACTAGACTCATTCATAAATAATTTTCTAAATTTCGAAACCGTAGAGACGGAAGAAAATATCCGTCCAAAAAAGCGCGTAAAATCATCCGGGTTAGAGCTAGAGTCACCCGACACCTCGCGCGAAACCGAACACGAGTATTACGATACTGTCGAGACCGAAAGAAATTACGGAATAAATTTAATAGATTTTTCTTTGCTTGATAACACCGTACTAGAACCTCCCGAAATGCCGGACGCCGTCGTACACATGACGTTGAAGGAGGCAAGAACATTAATTCCGCGTTTCGACGGGTCAAAACCCGAGGAGGTAGACGATGTAATAAACGCTTACGAATACGCTGACGAACAGGTAGCCGAGGCTGACAGACCCGACCTGTTGAAAGCCGTGCTAAAAACAAAAATAGTAGGGAAAGCCGCAAAAGACATAAAATACAAACAGATAAATTCTTTCAAAAAATTCAGGGAAGAAATGACCGCACTGTACGGGACGCAACGGACAGTCGCCGCGTTACAGGTAGAATTCAATACAAGCAAACAGAAACCGAACGAGACAGTATTAGCTTTCGGACAGAGACTTGAGAAAATTATGATGGAACTAATAGACGCGAGCACGGTAAACGAGGACACGGACGTTCAGAAAAAAAACGATCGAGGGATACATCCGTCAAATGGGCCTCAATAACTTCGAGAGGGGGCTCAGACGCGAGTATCAGCTGATCGTCAAGGCACGCGGGTTTGCGGACCTCCAGTCGACCATGAAGGGGGCCATGGAGGAAGAAAAAACGGTACAGGGCAACGACTCCATCAACAAGCAGACGCATGGCGACAAGTCCGCGCAAAAATGCCACAATTGCGGGAAGCCCGGGCACTTCGCCAGGGAGTGCAGGGGCCCGACGGGACGGTCCAGTCTACCCGGACCCGGGGGACGACGGTCCCTAAATACCGTAGAAATAGTCTGCAACTACTGCAAAAAGAAAGGACACGTCTATAACGAGTGCCGAGGACGCTTGCGCGACGAAGCCGCAGGTAATCAGAGTCAGGGAAATAACGGAAATAATAATTCTCGCGGACGTGGAAATTATCGAGGTCGAGGAAATTACCGCGGACGAGGAAACTACCAGGGTCAAAATAATTGGCAAGGCCAAAATAATTGGCAAGGCCAAAATAATAATCCAGGACAAAACGGTCAAGGACAAAACGGACAGGGACAAGGAAATACCCCTGCACCAGAGACAGAAAAGAAAACCCTGGGGATGCTGCGCCTGAACACCCTCACCGCATGGGGAAGCGAGGAAAAACCTCGCGAGACGATACGCCTGTACACAGTAGACCTGCCAACGCCGAGCGAGACAGCAAGCGATTTCCACATCGAATCGCCGGTAGCAAACATTGGCATCCTCACTCTCAAGGCCGACACAGGAGCTCAGTGCAGCATCCTGAAAGAATCCACGCTGACATCCGACACTCCGATCGAGGAAGCCGCCGTCGACCTAGCAGGTGTAGCGGGAAAAGTAATAAAACCCTTATGCCGCGCTCAGGTGACACTGGACACCCCTACGGTTGCTATCAAACATTGGTTTTACGTCGTAGGCAACGACGTACCGCTTAACGTCGACGGATTGCTCGGAATGGAATTCATCAAAAAACACAAGGCCGACATATTAGGGGGAGAAATATTAAAATTATACGGACACTGTATGCCGCTAATCGACGGGGCAACCACCGTAAATTTACCCCCTCGAAGCGAAAATTTATTGCATGCAAAAACACGCAGCAAATTTATAGGACTCGTCCGAAAAATCGAAATAGGCAAAGGAATAATCCTAGGGTCATGTGTCACACCGCCGAAGGGAAACAGCTGCGTCGTGAGCATCGTAAACACGACGGAAAAAGAAGCACTGGTGCAGCGACCGACCGTCACGCTCGAACCGCTGACGCTGACCGAGCTATCAGGCGAAGGTGACACCGAGGCGCTCCAGATAAGTACAATCGGAGCAGCGAGCGGAGCGAGCCGTCTAGAAAAATTACGCGAAGAATTACGGACTGCCCACCTGAACGAGGAAGAGCGCAAATCGCTCATAGAAATATGCGAGAAATACGAAGATATATTTCACCTGGAGGGGGACAAACTCAAATGTACGGACAAGGCAGAGCACTCTATACCGCTCCAGGAAGGGACTCGACCGATCAAGGTCAACCCGTATCGACTACCTGAGGCCCACAAAAAGGAGGTCCAGAAACAAACCCAGGAAATGTTAAACGATGGAATAATTCAACCGAGCCGAAGCCAATGGAACGCGCCGCTATTGGTCGTAGCGAAGAAACCCGACGCCACGGGAAAAGCGCGTATGAGAGTCGTCGTAGACTTCCGAAAACTAAACGAAGCTACGATTGGAGACTCCTACCCACTGCCCAATATCACCGAAATATTGGACCAGTTGGGAAAAGCACAGTATTTTACCACGCTCGATCTCGCCTCGGGATTCCATCAAATCCCGATGGCGGAGAGCGACAAAGAAAAAACGGCATTCTCAACACCACAAGGGCACTTCGAGTACACTCGTATGCCCTTCGGCTTAAAAAACGCACCGCCGACTTTCCAAAGACTCATGAATTCCGTATTGTCCGGACTGCAAGGGGTAAAATGCTACGTATATTTGGACGACATCGTAATCTACGGAACAACGCTCGCAGAACACAATAAACGACTAACAGAAATTTTCCAACGACTCAGAGAAGCCAAGTTGTCGATCCAGCCGAAAAAATGCCATTTCCTGAAAAAAGAAACCCAGTACCTCGGGCACGTCATATCTGAAAAGGGAGTAAAACCAGATCCTGAAAAAATCATTGCTGTAAAAAATTTTCCTACGCCAAAAAACGTTAAGGGCGTACAATCATTCCTAGGGCTAGCAGGATATTATCGGAAATTTATTAAAGATTTCGCGAAGACAGCCAAACCTCTCTCCGAGCTAACCAAAAAAGAGGTAAAATTCGAATGGACTCCGAGGCAAGACGAGGCTTTCGAAAAATTAAAAACAACGCTGACAACGGCACCGATCCTACAGTACCCGGACTTCGAGAAACAGTTCGTGGTAACGACCGACGCATCAGATAAGGCGATAGGAGCTATCCTATCGCAGGGCGAGGTAGGTCAAGATCTACCCGTGTGCTACGCGAGCCGCACACTGAATAAAGCCGAGCAAAACTACACGACGACGGAGAAAGAATTGCTCGCTATCGTCTGGGCAACAACACAATTCCGACCATACATATATGGAACCCGATTTAAGGTGGTTACTGATCATAAACCCCTCACGTGGTTATTCGGAGTAAAAGATCCAGGATCTCGGCTCATGCGATGGAAAATTAAATTATCCGAGCACGACATCGAAATACATTATAAAGCCGGAAAAATTAACACGAACGCCGACGCTCTGAGTCGAATATACACCACGACGCGAGCGCAAGCGAGAAAGCAAGCAGGAAACAGCGAAGCGGCAGATACGAACGACCGCACAAAGAGGAGAGCCGAGAAGAGAGAGAGCGCACTAGCGGGCGACGAGGAGGCCGATACCGCCGCGAGCGCGCAAGCGAGAGCGGAGCTGTGCGACGGAGAGAGCGATACCCGCGTCGACAGCGAGGCAGCGGGTACGAACAGCCGCACAAAGCGGACGAGCGAAGAGCGGGACGCGGAGCACGGGGAGGCAAGCCACCAGCAGCTAGAGTATAGCGGCGACGCGCACCCCGATGCTTCCGACGAAGATAGCCGCAGCATAGGCGGAACCTGTCCCGACAAGGTGGAGCGCGAAAAAATAATACGCGAATATCACGATTCCCCTCTGGGTGGGCACCAGGGCACGGCGAGAACGCTCCAGCGCATCCAGCTCCAATATCGCTGGCCAGGCATGAGAAAGGAAGTCAAAGAATACATTTCCAAATGCAAGAAATGCCAAACTAATAAAATAACTCCGAGAGGAAGGGCACCGATGGTCATCACCGACACACCGAGCCGAGCATTTGAAAAATGCGGTGTCGATATTGTTGGACCACTGACCGAAACCTCCGCCGGAAATAAATGCATCCTCACCTTTCAGGACGCCCTCACGAAGTACAGCGCTGCAATACCTTTAAAAAATCAAGAGGCTAAAGAAGTAGCCAAAGCCCTCGTGACCGAAATAATCTGCCGCTACGGTACCCCGGGAACAATTCTGTCCGACCAAGGGACAAACTTTCTTAGCGACACATTCAAAGAAATGTGTAAGCTATTGAAAATAACGAAAATCCAAACGACAGCGTATCACCCCGAATCGAATGGAGCCCTGGAACGGTCCCACAGGACATTGGCCGAATATTTAAAAAATTTTGCGAACGAAGACCAAGAAAACTGGGATGAGTGGTTACCGTATGCGATGTTCACATACAACACCACGCCACACACAGCCACGGGCCTCACGCCGCACGAGCTGGTGTACGGTGACCGGGCAGAGATACCCACGGCGCTGAAACAGGAGCCGCGACTCACCTACACCTACGAAGACTACGTCCAAGAATTAAAAGAAAAATTACGAGTAGCATGGAAATTCGCCCGATCCCATCTAATCGCCGCGAAAGAAAAATCAAAAATAAATTATGATAAAAAGAGCAAAATAATCGACTTTAAAGTAGGAGACAAAGTCCTCGTGTACGATCCCACCGTACGACGGGGCAGATCAGCTAAATTAACGCCGAAAAAAATCGGACCATATGCGATAATCGCCAAACACTCCGCGGTAAACTATACGATAAAAAAAGGGAAGAAATCGGTAAAAATTCACGCCAATCGACTGCAGCATTTCGTGGAGTCCTAGCCTGGACCCACGTACGATGCGGAGTATAAACATACACCAGGGAAAATAAAATAAAATAAAATAAAATAAAATAAATAAAATAAAACGAAATAAAAATATCTGCCTCTATATTAACTCCGAATAAGCGCAAAGAATAGGTAACGCAATGAGTAGCAAACGCAATGAATAAATAAAATCAACACAGTCGACTAAGGTTTAACAAATCCATAAAAGGGGAAAACCCTTAATTTATTAAGCCTCCTC
This sequence comes from Ichneumon xanthorius, assembly GCA_917499995.1. Classification (NCBI taxonomy): domain Eukaryota; kingdom Metazoa; phylum Arthropoda; class Insecta; order Hymenoptera; family Ichneumonidae; genus Ichneumon; species Ichneumon xanthorius. The sequence goes on along the minus strand of CAKJTD010000069.1, from coordinate 571,376 downwards.
ACACATGCTTGATATTACATAGAACAAGCACCATCCCGATAATAGCACACGGGACACCACCAACGATCTTCTTCAAAAAGGGCGACGAGGCCGATAAAATCAGGATACGGCTCGGACTCTCCGCGGAACACTCCATCACCCCAAAGGGCGTCAATGGCAATCCGCAGCCGACGGCGAGCATGCCGAACTTCCAAGGCCCGACGAATAAAAATCGCTTCAGGGGAAGGCACCCTCGGCGGCCACATCGCAAGCTGGAGGGACAAATAAAGAAAAACCGAAAAAATAAAAATGAAGGGAAAACCGGGAAATCCCGGGAAAAAAAGAAAAAAAAAACACGAGAACTCACCGCCTGCCTGCGCAAATTTTCCGGCATCGGCCTTCCTCGACAGGCAATAACACGATAACTGTCCATAATTAATTTCACGAAATTTTTTTTTTTTCACGACTGACGTTGGCGAGAGCTCAAAGAAGAATGAGGCAGGAACAGACGCGACGGAACGCGAGAATTAAAAAACTGCTGAATAGGGCCTAAACGAAAAAAAAAAAAAAAAAATTCTACACACACAACTCAGAAATTTTATCCGACTTCCAGGCTCACGGCACTATCAAACCATCAGGAGGTAGCGACAACCACCAACACAGCATATGAAATACGAAAATTCACAGACTCGCCAGGAATCTTCTACGAAGAAATTGGAACCCTTACCGTCGCTCAAGATATATGGAGGCTCGTAATAAACCTGGATTTAAAATCGCTACGCGTAAGAGAGCAAGAAATTTTAACAAATCTGAGAGAATTAGAGCAACTGTGTAAAAAACAAATGTCCTTCAATTTTTTGTGCTCCATACTCGACACCACGCTCACAGAAATGAACGGCAGAATAATAGAAACAATGGACGTACTGCACGAAATATTAAATAAAAACCGACGAGATCGCAGAGGACTAATAGACGGATTAGGGACTATAGTAAAATCCATTACCGGAAACATGGACGCGACTGACGCAATACGTATAGACAGTGAAATACAGGCAGTTCAAAATAAGCAAAAATCAATCGAAAAAATAATGCACGACCAACTCCAAATAGTCGAAACGACTTTCGACGTGTTCAACCAATCGGTAAACCACATTGAGGAAAATGAGAAAGCTCTAAAAAATATAGTAATCAAAGTGGAGCAGTGCATTAATTACAAAATATCCTCTATAATAGCCAGACAAACATTAGACGAGCACATAAACGCGTTAGAAGCAATAATAGAATCATTATTAGACGAGGTACTCGAATTAATAAGCTTTGTGTCCAACCTGTCGCATGGAATAATAAACCCGAATGTAGTAACGCCAAATAAGCTAATAGAATATCTTACTAACGCGCTCCCACACATACCGAGGGGTAGGAGCTTCCCCACACCGATAGTGCGGAGCGAGGCGCACAACCTGCTAGAGATAGCAGAACTCAAGGCCTTCAGCCGACGCGACGCAGTAGTAGTAGTAGTGGTAGAGATACCGCTGGTCGGAACGCAAGAATACCGCGTCAGCAAAGCATACCCGTTACCAACACGCGCCGCGAATCAGACTTACCAATACATCGAAACAAACGCTGGACCCGTAATAGTAGACAGGGAACATCAGCGGTATTTAAAAATGTCCGAGGCCGAGCTCGACGAATGCAAACATAAACAAAGTAGATACATATGTAAGCCGCATCATCCGTCATTATCCATAAACGACGACGCACCCTGCGAGGTGGTAACCTATTCTAACATAGACAGTGCACACACCGAATGCGCAAAACGAATTGTAACACTAAAAAGACCCATAATAATAACTATGAAACAACCAGGTAGATGGCTGTACGTGACTCCCACGACAGAGACCGTCGAAATTAAATGTTATAATCAACCCCAGAAGTATGAAAAACTTCAGGGTTCAGGGATACTGGCTTTGATAGGGAAATGCACGGTGACTGCCAAGGACTATAAAATAGAAACAGTGCGACGAATTACTCAGAAAGTGTTCGACACATATTTACCATCATTTAACCTAACACTAGGCATCAGCGAAAACGAACTTATACCGAAAGTGGAAAGCGCAAGCGAACAACTTAAATTAAAAAGAGTAATAAACAATCCACAAGAACTAAATCAAATCGGCATGCGAATCCAACAAGTGAAAAAAGAATTAGAAAAAATCACAAACGACGAAAAACAATACTATTATACCATAGGCGGATATTCGATAGGGACAATAACACTTGTATCGCTTATAATTTTCATCATATATAAATACATTCCAAGAAAAAGAACGACTGTCGAAGTCGTAACCCCACCGGAGGAAGTCGAATTAAAACCATGTCCGCGCTCAACCATACCGCGAGCGCCAAAACGAAAATCAACAATTGGCCAACTCCGGGTGGGATTTCAACGGAACAAACAAAGTACTAGCACGATGTAGAAAAATAAATCGTGTACAACAAAAAAAAAAAAAAAAAAAAAAATTAATAATAATAATAATTTTTTCGTTAACATTAATAACCGGGAACTATACACAAATAATTAAATAAAGGTAACATTGACATTGTAAATCAACGTATGCACAAATAATGTGGAGCGAAGAGTGAATGAACCGCGAAGCTCACAGCTGAATGTTACGAGAGTGAAACATGAGCCGATACCTGACCACACCAACGATAACAGCGGCCGACGCACGGCGTCGAGCGAAACGAAAAAATCTCGTAAACTCAATTTTTTCTCTTTAAGGGGGGAGGGATGTTGTACCCCGAATTATTTTATCTATTAAATAAATCAGAGAATGCATTGGGAAATACTTACTGGCAAATCCACCGCGTCGCAAAGCCGACACGTGTAGGAATTTGCCGAATAAGTATCGAATGACGCCCGGGTAGTGCACCCGGCAACAACAAATCGCCGAGTAAGAATCAGGCGATGCTCGATTCTATATGCCCAAATATGGGCAGGTAATAAAATTGCAGACGCATCAATTTGCACGTCGCGGATCGCGACCGGGAAATTGGCATTCTGAACTCGACTAGAGAACAGAGAGGTTGGTCTCAGAGTTAGGCTCACATGGTTGCTACGCATTTCTTGAAGTGAAATTCCCTGACTTTTCCAGGTTTTCCAGACCAATAATCCCATTTTTCCAGACGTCATTTTGAGGTATAGCAGGACAAAAGTGAGGTGAAATTTTGCGAAAATTATTGCGCTCTATAATTCTCACAAGCGCTCTATAATAAGAAAATAATTTGATAAAATAATGACGGGCAATTAATTTTTCATACACTTTTTCGTTAAGAACTACTTTTATTTTGCTAATATCACAATCAAGGAAATCTTATACCATGAAAAATGAAATCTTTGTTAGTAGGATCTGCTTAAAATATTACTATTTCTTATGAACTTCACCGATTTGTTCATCCAATGAATCGATATTCTTTTGATAATCTTCCATCAACTTCCTCTTCTTTTCCGTCAATTCCTTTACGATTTCCTGCGTTCGCTTCCTGCTGCTTTCTTTTTCTGATGCTTTTTTGGCTTTAGCTTTATCTTCGTCGAGCTTCTCCATATACCGCGATCTCGCATTTCTGGCAGCATGTATCATTTTTTTGTCGACACTTACATTTTTTACGCCTCCGATATGATTCAGGTGATCCCACACGTGCTTAATTGCGACTTCGGAGCGTTGGCTCTGATTTTCGATCAAACACTCCTTGTTGATTGAAAAACCACGTTCGACGTTGGCGTTTCCGTGAAACAGAATGAAGATCATCCGGAGAAATTTTTTCAATTCGTCCGATCCGTTCGTTATCGATACAGTTTCCATCCAAAAACCATCGAGTCTGTCATCCTGTCTCGAAAACGTTCTAAACCTGTCCATCGCGACAGGTTTCGAACAAAGGTCTCGGAAATCTCTTTCAATTTTATCAGCGATGCGACCAGTCAGTCTTTTCAGCTGAACGAAGTTTTCCAGGGTTGTTTTGAGGCGTTGAAGACTGACTGTCTGTGACTTTACGATGACCTCCGGATCGCAAAAAGTCAAACCTTTCACTATCTTGTATTTGACGGGCGATTTCTCGATAATCTTCGACGTCATCTTCTGCATGATCGTGAGACACTCGTTCCGAAACAAGAGAATGTCTTTCTGGGACAAATTTTTGGATTCTTTGATCGCTCCTCGCGTAGCATAGCCGAGCTCCACTTGTTTTGCATCAATCAAATTGCCCCTGAGACTGATGTCGATTTTGATGATAATTTCCTTATCAAGTATCTCCTTTTTAACGAACTTGCCCATTAGTACTCTGAGCAGCTGACATATGTCGGAATAGAGGAACGGTACCATAGGTTGATCTTTTTGATACAATTCTAAGTAAGGTTCGACTTCAGCAGCGATGGATTGGAAGAATGACAACTTCGGTCCAAGTAGAGGGTCTTTGAGATGGTCAATCACGGTACTGTACGTAGCAGATTTCGGCTCTTTTTTGTCATCACGCACTCCTTTAACATATTTCTTCAGATTCGGCAGCACCTCAAGGGCGCGTTCAGCGACATTTACATTTTGCAGCCAACGCGTACCACAAAACTTTTTAGGGAGCTTGCGAGAACCTGAATAGCGTATGTAATCAGCTTTGCGCGCCGGCGAGTTTTTGAACAAATTATATATCGCTCTAAGGAATTCGATGATATGCCAGCCACTCGCTTGTACTCCGACTTTGAAAGCGTTGTGTAGAGTATGAATACCGCAGCTTCCGAAATCTAAAAGCAGCGGGCTGTCAGGAGACTCTTGCAAATCTTTTTTTAGATCAGCCAAAAACTTTAGATTCGTGTTAGGACCATCCATAGAAACTTGAATCATTTTTGTTAAATCGAATGCAGCAAGTTGCTCTCTGAAAGCTTGCAGAAGATCGATTGCACGCGTGTGGCCAAGAAAAGCTGAGCCCATGTAACGACAGACCGCCAAATTTTTCATGTTGCACCAATACCTGACGATAAGGTCCATTTGTTCTTCTTGAGATACTTTGTTCAGTGATTCATCGAAAGAGATCGCAAATAATTCACTCTGAATGACATCACTGACAACCTCTTCGTGAAACAATGGCCCCAGACCATACACGATCGTATACGTTAACTTGGCACGCTGCAGTTTCATGTCTTGTGCAATTTTGCTGTCAGGGAACATCATCTTAAACAGCTCCGTACTTTGCCCTCCAGCCAACATCGATAGATGATTCCAAACACAATTCAACGACCAGATTATTTCGGCCTTCGTTGTGTTTTCTTTAAGTAGAAACGAGTCTATCGTCGATGGAGGTATTCTTGGCGATGGAACTGCTTTAGTGATCAAAGCAACCTGTACCTCGGAGTTCCGATTGTCGTCCGTTTCGCCCGATGGTTTTGATGGTGGCTGAGCTTGTGTTTCCGACGGTATAGCGCTCGGACGCGTGAAACTTTTTATGGTATAAGAAGAAACCTTGCTCGCTAAATTGGTTTGATGCTTCTTTCCACTCATGTGACTCCTCAAGGCTTGCACACCTATGTTGCTAAGGCCCACGGCCTTTTTGCATACAACGCAGTACGCTGAATGAATGTCATTTTGAAATTTTTCAATCCACGGAGAGAATGAATCGTTTTTTAGCCATTCCACGTTGAACACTGCTTTTTTCGCCATATTTGCATCGCACTCTGTAAGTAATAAAGATCCGGATATATTTACTGATAACGAGATTAATTATTCCATTTCATTGTGGAAAACGTGAAAAAAAAGAAGCAACTAAAACTGTCTTGAAAAATTACAACTCTAGGACGTTAGAAAAAAAAATCGAAGACGATATCGGTATAGCAAGAAATACTAAAATGACAGAAATCAAGTTCACATTGTCGTGGAAAATTCTTTGCGATGAGCAACTAAAGTAATCAAATCAAATTTTTCCAATCAAGCTGAAAGAAAACCCTTTACACAACGAGCAGCAAGTTTTAAGAGCGTCCAATTTTTATTTGATTTTCAAGCGATTTTACTTTGATAGCCCGATATAATTTCACTTCCCTCTACTTTCACGCTGGATAAAACTTACCTCGGTATTTTATGTTACACAAATAACACTGCAAATCACTTTATCAGCCGAAGAATACGATTTGTACGTTATTCGCCTTCGATCGTTGAGCAGCAACTGTCTAGCAGACAAGACAGAACCTGCAGGAACAGGCGCCGGTTGTGCCTTAGTATACTATTAGTATTAGCAACATTGTATATATGCAACGACGTTTCAGCATTCGCGGATTCGCACGGCTGTGTATACAATGTATCACGACCAGCACCAACGCTTCAAAACAAAAAAATTACGTCGATCGTCGTCTTACATATATGCAAAATCTGACATCTGGAAAAATTTGTGAAATTAAAAAAATCCCCTGACTTTTCCCTGACAATTCCAGAAAAAGAAAATTCCCTGACTTTTCCAGGTTTTCCCTGTTTTCCAGATGCGTAGCAACCATGGCTCATGTTCAAAGAAATCGACGACTGTATCAAGAAATATTGGCAACGATCAAATTAATTATCTTTCTTTGAATAAACTTGTTATTTAGTTTGTATAAACAAACTTGAGTTTCACTCTTAATTTGGCAACGATCCCAAATTACCTTTTAAATTAAATTTGTTGACCTCGCGTACAACACAGATTTGGGAAGGACGTTTTATTTCGATATCGATATTTATCATTCATCAATCGATTCATTCGATCTTTTATTCCGAGGTAAAACCATTTCATTCATATCGTAAGTTTGGAAAATTACCATCTACATCGTAAAAATTCATTTCTTCTGAATATTTCTTCATCATTAATTATTTATCAGCGCTTATTTGTTGTTATCAAAGGTTAAAATATTTCTTGGTCAATTTATATTCGTGTCGGTCAATTTTATTTCAGCTATAATAGTGCGCATTAAGAGTATTGGGATAGGTCGGGAGAAAACAGTGAGTGAGCGTGATAGTGAGGTGTCGCGAGCCGTGCGTCGAGGGTGACGTGCGAGAGAGATAGCCGCGTATTGAATTCCAGGCGATAGAAAGAGATAGCATCCAGAATTTTCATGTCCAGTTTAAAATCGTCACTTAAAATCTAGTAAATTCGAACGTTTAACCGCGAATAAAATATCGTCAATAACATATATATACACTCTAGGCCCTATCCCGAATTATTTTCCGAAAGGTTAGGTTCAAAACAGGGCCAAATCCTCGATAAAGCGTCATCTCCGAATAACGTGTAAAGGGAGGGTATAAATTCTCCTTGACCGAGATGGAGTGAAAATTGCTGATCGGGACGTAACAAAAATTGGGGGCTCGTCCGGGATCCAAAAAGAGTGTATATAAAATTTATTAATAAATAAATAAAATAATTTTTGTTTTTTGTGAAATGAGTAGTAAAGAGAAAATAAAATCATAAATGACTTCAACTCGTTCAAAATGTACTGTTCCGGATCAGATTTTGCATACCTATCCAGAAGACAGAAAAAAATCGGGAACAAAGAAATCGGGAAAAATAATAAATCCGAAAGATCAAACAACTCAAGTGACAGATATCCTAGAATTTGATGAAACAAGCGGATTAATTACTTCAACTCCATATCCCAAAGAGTCATTAACAAATATAGAGAAAACATTAGAAAATTCGGGAAATAAAGGTGAATCGGACGCAACTAAGGCTCTTAAAGACAACATAAAGTACCTTGCGAAGTCAATTGATGAGTATTCACGCGAGTTTCCGGACACAATTAATCCAAATTTCGAGAATTCAGAAGCAACCATTTCAAAATGTGAAATTCCTAATGGAAAGACGGTGGAAGCAGAAGTAGAAGTGGTAGAACCACAAATTACAGAGAAAACCGTAATTGATCAATTAAATTACTCCGAAAGTTCTTTTACATCAGCAACTGGTCAAACCACACCCTGGTTGAGATTGAGTAGTAGTTCAGGTTCACGGTTAAGATCGAGATCTTCAGAAATAGATACAACGCCGAGAAGAAGACCTTCTTTCGTAAAATCCTGTTCAAAATCCGTTTCACCCAGAAGGAAAAGTGCACCAAGAGGTAGTGAAAATTTCTTCATAAAAGCAGCTAGAGTATTTGGGTTAATAGGGGATAAAAACGAAAGTTCAATTAAGTCAATAAATATCAGAAACAAGTCAAAATCAGGGGTCAATTTTTCAAGGTTATCCAATAGTTTGACTAGATCAGCATTATTGCCAGAAAAATCAACATGTTCTAGAAAAACGGGATATACTGCTAATAGGTTGAGATCAAGAAGGGATTCGAGTCAAAAATTTAAAGTGTCAAACAGATATAAAATACCGAAAAAAGTTGTACGAAATCTGTCTAAGAAAAAGGCACCAGTTATGTCATCTACTCAACGAATGAAAAAGAGTAGAGAGAATGGGAAAAATTGTGAAAATCATGAAAATACAAACTACGATCAAATCGACGATGCAGGTAGCAACGAAGGGCGTGACGGTGACCACCGTGGCGACGGCGGCGGCGGTGGTGACGGCGGTGGCGACGGCGGCGGCGACGACGGAAGGGGCGGAAGGGATCATGATAACCCGAACAAAAAACCGTTTCGTCGGACGGCACCGGATGTAACGCGACCGATATTAAATTTGAGTGCATGTAGAATCGGAAACTTGAGAGACGCTCTACAGGTGATACCGGAGTTCGATGGAAAGCAAAGCTCGTTGGATCGGTATATCGCTGGATTGGAAGACGGTCTCGAAATAGTCGGCGTAGAAAATGAGCTACACTTATTGAGATTGGCAAGGTCAAAATTAGTGGGAGACGTATGGAACAGGGTTTCGAAAAATAAGTTCGGGAGTATTGAAGAATATATCGAATATTTGAAGACAACTTATGATCCTCCGAGAGATATTTATCAGTTGCAAGGAGAATTGGGAAGCAGTGCACAACTGGATGCGGATACAGTAGACCAGTACGCGCATCGTATTCGGGAATTGGCCGAAAAAATCAACGAGGCACATTATTACAAGAAAGGATATTTGGGACCGGAAGACTTGGATATAATAGATGAAATGACGTGCAGTTGCTTTAAAAGAGGTTTGAAATTGGAAATACAAGTTAGAATGGGAAAGGAAGAAACTACCCTCAACGAAGCGATTCATGAGGCTAAGAGAATTGAACGAGAACTAGCAGACGTGACAAGATTGAGAGGAAATGCTCAAGCAAAGCAAAAACCGGAAAAGGAATCTGAAAAAACTTCAAAGAAAGCAAGCATGAAAATCATCGAGGAAGCTAAGGACGAATCAACAGTAGCCGTGGTGAATACCAATGCTCCAGCGGTGAATATTTGTCAGATTTGTGGGAAAAAGGTAATCTTGCTACAAGTTGTTGGAGTGCTCCAGGGGCAACGCCACCTACTAAATGTCAGAATTGTGGAAAATTGGGTCATACAGCTGATAAATGCAAAATATTGGGAAAAATCGAGCCTCAGAGTTCATTAATTTGTCAATATTGCAAAAAATCGGGTCATTCTGCAGATAATTGCTTTAAAATTTCTGGAGCGGTCGCGCCAACAAATACGATCATGATTTGTCAGATTTGTGGAAAAAGGGGACACACGGCAGACAAGTGTTACAGTAATCCATGTAGAAATTGCGGTCGAAAAGGCCATTTGAGCGAGTCCTGCCGTAGTGTACAACAACCTATACAGAATCAGGCAAATCATTTCAATCAAATAACTCAGCAAAATCAATCGAAAAGTCCTCAAGGTCAGACATCTCAAATTCAATGTCAAATCTGTAACGGTTGGGGACATTCAGCTGTGGCATGCGACCAGCAGAAACAGGGAAATTTTGGAAATCCGAATGTTGCAGAAGCAATGACTTATTCACAAGCATTGCAACAACAAAATTCAATGAATCAACAACAAAATCAAGCTGATCAAGTAATTTGCAATTATTGTAAAAATCCAGGTAATTATTTAACAGAGTGTCAGATCCGCATCAGCAACAACAACCGGAGGGCAGCGCAGCAGGGAAACGCGGATGGCCGACCAGCACAGGGTGCCCAGGCACAGGCCGACGTGAATACCCAAGCGCACCCAACCCTTACGATCAAGGCTTGTACCGATTCGGGTCGGAACCAGAAATAATCGACGTATATTTAGTAAATCCAGAAGAAGACGTAATAGCTCCTACCGTCTTGTTTCAAAGTAGTGAGCTCTCGGAAACGGTAATTATGATGTTAGACACAGGTGCTAGTAAAAATATTCTGAAAGAAAGATGTTTGCTGAAGAATTTGGAACTTTATCGGGATAAAATCTTGAAATTGAGCGGGATGACAGACGAATTTGTATATACTCTGGGGTATGTAATGATTAATACTTTGGGAAGAGAAACGGTTTTTCACGTGGTACCAAACAGTTTTCCGACCAAGCAGGGAGGACTACTGTCGACTGAGTATTTTCGTGATAATTTGGCAAAAATTGATTATGAAAACAGTACACTTGAAGTTCGAAACAAGAAGATAGAGTTCCATACTAGAGAAAGTATGATGTTCCCACCGAAAACGACCCTGGCGGAAAAGTATACAGTGATTCGACAGTAAAACTGACTGTGCCGTTTTTCCATGTTGTTCGTCCGAATTTTCTTATGTTTGAACAGTTTTTGAACAGTTTATTCGTTTTCGCGACTGTGACTAGACGCTGTTTGAACGTTTCTAGATTTCTCCTGGAACGTTCTCGCGACTGTGAATGAATACTTTTTCGACGTTTCTAGATTTTTGGGTTCGTCCTGGCGACTGTGAATAGACGATTTTTGAACGTTTCCAGATTTTTTCCTGGTTCGTCCTGGCGACTGTGAATAGCCGATTTTTGAACGTTTCCAGATTTTTGCTGGTTCGTTCTCGCGACTGTGAACGGACGTTTGCATTTTTTTTCTGATTTTCTGTGATTTCATTGTATTTGATAAATGCAAGCATAACAATTGGTTATAAAAATACAATAAAATACGATATTGTGGAATGCAATCGAATGTGGTACAATTTGTGAAATACAATGTAAGATTTTTGCTTATCCTCATCTTATTTATGGATACTTGTTTAGTATGCGATTGCGGTAATAAATAATAATAATAAATCATAATAAAGATTAATGTAGTTATTATGCTAATAGTTGACACGGCATTGAAGTTTTCGTGTGTGTGGTACCTGTGAACATAAAAGTGAAAAGTATATTGATGATTTCCAAAGTGCTTGTTAATATTTGGGACAATTAGGAAAAAAATTGAGAATATCCAATTGCGGTATCGTCAGGCCGAATTGGATGTTGTCAATTTTTTTCCAAACTTGAATATGCACTTTGAATATGCCACTTTGAATATACAAATATGTTCCAAGTGATTGGGTGGTACCTTATCTCAAAATTTTAGGCTCAAAAATTTTGATATGTGTGGTTGTCTTTTAATCAAAGTCGGTGGTTTTGCGTGGTGATACATCTTCTTCTGCAGCTACTGATGGTGTAGTTATCACTGTTTCTACTGCTGCTACTTCTGGTGCTATGGCTGCTACTGTTCTTTCAGCCTCTTCTGCTGTTTCTGCTGATGGTGTGGCTGCAATTGTCGCTGTTGTCGCTGCTATTGTTGCTGTTGTTGCTGCTGTGGCTGCGGCAGCGGCAGCGGCGGCGGCTTCCTTGTTTTTTGCAGCTCTTTTTTGTATATATTTTTGGTTTTTTGTTTTTTGTGCAGCCACTTTTTCGGGCTGTTTTGAATTTCGTGCAGCCGCTAAATGCTGCGATATGCACGTTTTATAGTCACTCGCCAATTTCTCAGTCTTGGATGGAATCTTTTGCGTCTTTACGATCATCATGCAGAAAAAAAGAGGACATTACTCCTCAGCAGCCAGTATTTTTGTAAGTAAACATAAATTAATGAAAATGAATGTTCGCGCTTACTTATTATATCGAATGTTTTTGGTTTTTCTAACAGTTTTAGGCCGGGTGTTTTTTCACACATGTTCTTGCTTAAACACAGTTCAGTCTGTTCTTCTTCTGTAAATGCGGCATTCATCGTCATTGATAAGCATTGGTGAGGGCTCTTTGCCATTGCGATCTCTTTCACCTTTGAGTAGTCGAATGTCAGTGTTTCGAAGCTTAGCTGGAAAAGAAAATGCATCAATTGTTATAAATTTGAAATATTTGTTATTTACCTTGTAATATTGAAATTTGATATTCACTTTTGTTTCTTCGCCGTTGGCGCCGCTTTTTACGAATTTGTGTAGCAGTTCGTTTGGAAGTGAACGAGCATTTTCATTCGCAGTCTTGATACTGTTTACAGAGGACATAATTTTCTCTGTGTTCATTTTTATGTCATTAATGATTTTTTTTAAGGTGGTACCCTTGAAATTGTTCTCGTCGTCGCTGCTGCTGGTCTCCTCTTCGATGACTTTTTTCGTTGTTTTCTCTTTTTTTTTTTTGTTGTTTACATCTTTTTTCGGCACGATCCTGAGTTCTCGTTTTCTTTGCCGAGTTTACAATGTCTTCCTCTTGTACCGATTCGTCGAAGTTGTAAGAGCAGCCGGGTTGAGAGTTTGAAATAATGGTATTACTGTTGTTCTCGTTGCTGCTGGTCTTCTCTTCGACGACTTTTTTCGTTGTTTTCTCTTTTTTTTGTCGTACATTTGTTTTTTTGGCACGATTCTTAGTTTGCGTTTTCTTTTCCGTGTTTTTAAATATATTTTGTGGTACCTGTTCTTTTTCGAAGGAATTATCAGGCAATGTACACCTTTCTATGTGTACTTTCAAGCGTTTGGTGTTTGTAATTATTTTCTTCACTTCTTCTTTACTCAATGGTGTATCTTCAGTCGTTTTATTATCGTTCATACCGTTTATTATGTTGACGCATATATTACGGTTGCCTGTGAAATAATTTAAAAACAAATTAGCAATGGATATGTATTTTTCAAAATAATTTTTAACATATTTAAAAATGTGTACTTACTACATTTGGCGAATATCTTGGCGCGCATTACATTGGTTTGATCGAATGGGTTCGATATGTCAGGTAATGTTACGATTTTTCGTTTGCATAGCTGTAGTTTCAATTGATCGTCTAACCATTTCATGCTAGGCACGCCAATTTTTGGTGCATCTTCACTTTCATCATCAGTAATATTATGATAATTATCATAATCATCATCAGCATCATCATCGCTTTTTATTCTTGTTACGTAGTTGAGAGGCATTCCAATCAAATGAGGATTCAGTTCTTCCGATCGATTTACATCAATCAATATCACGTGTGTACTTGAAGTCATGGTGTTGCCTGAATAAAGATAATTGCATATATATATCTGAATTTACATATACACATACATGGACATACATATACATATTGAATAGCATTTATATTACCTTACAATTGCTGTTCAGTGAATTTCTTAAAGAAATTTTGATGCAACGATCTCAGGATTGTTGTTACGGCGTCTCGAAGAGGTGGTGGTGATGGTGATGGTGATGGTGATGGTGATGGTGATGGTGATGGTGATGGTGATGGTGATGGTGATGGTGATGGTGATGGTGATGGTGATGGTGATGGTGGTGGTGGTGGTGCTGATGGTGGTGATGGTGGTGGTGGTGATGGTGATGGTGATGGTGATGGTGATGGTTATGGTGATGGTCGTACCGTTGTATCAATTTATTCGCATGGATGAACATCATCCCTTTAGTACAGGTAGTGGGTACTTGTAGCTTTTGCCCACCTCTGGCTGCAGTAATGCCAGTGTGGATGCTACAGTACTTCAATCGCAACGCAAAAATATAATTTTTCTAGTCAATCGTTCGTGGTAGAAATGAGAGATTAAAAATAACTTTAAATGTAATGTATGAAAGCTGCGTAAGAAATTAATGCAAAAAAAACTGACACAAAATAACTTATAAAATTGTTGGGTTGGCAGTAATCGCCACATGTGTTAATACGAGGTTGGCAATAAAAGTTACGACGTCACGTCCTGTACATTCGCATGGCGTCCGCCTCACCGAAACCACGCGTGTTCTTTCTTACTCCGATAATCCCATTCCAACGGGTTATGGGCCCGCACAAAAGTTAAAAATATAGTGGGAAACAGAATGATAAAAAAGTGAGAGAGCCGATACACAGTGAAAGTTTTCGCAAATGAGTCAAGACTGCTCCGATATTTTCGAGATAAAATTCAAGCACGAGGCATCGCGAGACCGGTGTGAAAAATGCCCGGACAACAACCGGGGACATCGCGGAACACGCCGTCGAGCGCGTTGCCGCAAATCGAACGATTAAAAGGTCGTGAAAATTACACAGACTGGAAATTCGCGATGCAAGCATACCTCGAACACGAAGATCTTTGGGGCTGTGTGACAGGAGATGCGGAGTACATCGCAGATGCAAGAAAAGTGACTCGTGCTAAGCCGAAAATAATATTATCCGTCGATCCAGTGAATTACGCGCATATCCAAGGCGCTCCGGATGCCAAGGACGCATGGTCTCGCTTGGAAAAAGCGTTCGAGGATTCGGGTTTGACGAGAAAAGTCGGACTCTTGCGCACGCTGGTTACAACGAGTCTGGAAAAATGCGGCTCGATCGAAGAATACGTCAACAAGATAATTACGACAGCACATAAATTGCGAAGCGTGGGTTTTGAGGTTAAAGAAGAGTGGATAGGAACGTTACTGTTGGCCGGATTGCCAGACGAGTTTCGCCCGATGATAATGGGAATCGAAAGCTCGGGCACAGCGGTCACAGCCGACTCGATAAAAACGAAACTACTCCAGGACGTCAAATACGGGAAAGGAAGCGGCGAATCAGAAGAAGACAAGGCGCTGTATTCGAGAGGACACCAAACACGCCGGAAGGTTGGACCTAGATGTTTCAATTGTAATAAAAATGGGCATCTCGCGAGGTCCTTTACGAGCAAAACAAACAAGGATTCCGGCGAAGCACAAGAAGAGAATAATAACAACAAGAGTTCGAAACACAAAGCGTTGTATGCTCTGTACGTCTCCGAGGGACTGCATTCAGACGATTGGTACGTAGACTCTTGCGCATCGTCGCTCATGACCTCCCGCGAGGATCTCATCACGGCGAAAAAGAAGACCGACGTAAAAATCGTCACGGCCAACAAGGAAAAATTATCAGCGAACGCCGTAGGTGAGGTGAAACTTTGTGCGAAGGACGTGGACAGCAAACTCGAGGTAAAAGACGTTCTCTTGGTGCCCGGTGTTGCAGCGAACCTCTTGTCAGTGAGCAAGATTGTTCAGAAAGGGCATAAAGTTGAATTTAATAAAAATGGTTGCAGAATAACAGACGCACAAGGAGAAATTATAGCGACAGCAAGCGAAACGAGTGGAATCTACAGATTAAACATCGATGTCCCGGAAAAGGCGTTCCAAGCAGCGGATGTTTCGGACGGAATGCTTTGGCATCGCAGATTGGGCCACTTGAATCGTCGCAGCATGGGATTGCTGAAGAGTTCACTCGCTACAGGAATTAAATACAGCGGCCAGAACGAAGAGCCCTGTGAAGCGTGCGTAAAAGGTAAACATCAACGAGAACCCTTCCGACACAGCGGAAAAATAGCTCAAAAAGTGCTAGAGCTTGTACACTCAGATGTCTGTGGTCCGATGGAAGAAAGCTCGATTGGTGGATCACGATATTTCGTGACGATAATAGATGATCATTCAAGGAAAGTGTTTGTTTATTTTTTAAAGAGCAAAGATCAAACTGCACCGGCCATACGAGAATTCAAGGCGTTTGCTGAAAAGGAGACCGGCGAACAAATCAAGATCTTGCGGACAGATAACGGGACCGAGTATGTGAACGCGCAGCTTCAAGAATTTCTACGAAAGGAAGGAATAAAACATCAAAAAACGGTACCGTACAGTCCACAGCAGAATGGGCTCGCCGAGCGGTTCAACCGAACAATTGTCGAGCGAGCGAGGACGATGCTTGCCGACGCGGGACTTCCGAAGAATTTTTGGACTGAGGCTGTATCGACAGCCGTGTACTTGATCAATCGGTCACCAGCAAGCGGGATCTGGGGGAAAACTCCCGAAGAAATATGGTCGGGCGAGAAACCGGATTTGAGTCACGTTCGCGTATTCGGATGCAAAGCTTTCGCGCACGTTCCAAAAGAGAAGAGGAAAAAATGGGACGCGAAATCCGAGGAATATATCCTGGTCGGATACTGCGAAGAAACAAAAGGGTATAAACTAATCAATCCGGTAAGCAAGAAAATAATAAGAAGTAGAGACGTGAAATTTTTTGAAAACGCAAAATTCACAGATCATCAAGAGACAGAAAATGCAGACAGAAAATTCGGTCGATGAAAGCGTTTCGTCGTTTACGCCAGAGGAAACCGAGTTGGAACAGCCCGAGATGGTGGAGGTAAATCAACAACAAGAAGAAGAACGAGAACTCGTTGAAAACCCGGCGATAAACAACATCGAAATTCTCTCAGACAAGGGAGACGATAACGAGGAATTCTACAGCCCGACTGGAGAAGCAGCTGTCGACGAGTGGATTCCCGACGACGAAGTTGCGTCCGAAGCAGGCGCCGCGGACGAAGAAAATCAAGAACCACGCAGATCGACGAGAACGAGAAAACCCGTCATCCGGGAAGATTACGTGAGTTATTTAACGTACGACAGGCATTCCACAGATCCGCAATCTGCCGGCGAGGCCCTCAAGAGTCCGGAAAGAGAAGCCTGGATTCGCGCAATGAAGAGCGAACATAACTCACTAATCGACAATAAAACGTGGGAATTGGTCGATCCGCCGCCAGGAAGAAAATTGCTACGTACAAAATGGGTGTTTAAGATTAAGCGAAAATCAAACGGAGAGATCGAGAGACACAAGGCAAGACTAGTTATAAAAGGTTGCGCGCAAATAGTCGGCGTCGACTACGAAGAGACGTACGCGCCGGTGATGCGGCACAACTCCTTAAAATTCCTCTTCGCCTTGGCAGTGCGACACAACTACACCATCGAGCATTTGGACGTCGTCACTGCGTATCTTCACGGAGACCTAGAAGAAGAAATATACGCACAACCGCCGAAGGAACTGGTAAACGATCAAGAAACCGGAAAAGTCTGGAAATTAAAAAAAGCAATGTACGGCTTGAAACACAGCGGCCGAGCATGGAATCGGAGGCTGAACGCCGTACTTCAAGATCTAAAGTTCACACAGTCGAGCGCCGACCAATGTATCTATTACAAACATGTGAACGGAAACATCTGCATCGTCGCTGTTTATGTGGATGATATCCTGGTAATCACGAAGGACGACGCTCAAAGGAAGGCTGTAAAAGAAAAGCTGCAAAAGAATTTCAAGACTAAAGACTTCGGCGAAGTCAATCATATCCTGGGACTAAGAGTCACGCGGAACTCAATGACTGGAAAAATTAGCGTCGATCAGTTCGCATATATACAAGAAATACTCGAGAGATTCAATATGACGGAAAGCAAGCCCGTCGCGACTCCGCTCGATATAAATCAGAAGCTGGACGTTTTTCCGGAAACTATGTCCGACTCGGAGGTCGAAGAAATGGAGAAAGTTCCTTATCAGGAAGCAGTGGGCGCGCTACTCTATGTGAGCCAAGCGACAAGACCCGATATCGCGTACGCGATGAGCGTACTGAGCAGATATAATCGCTCTCCTCGTCGAATCCATTGGACTGCCGTAAAAAGAGTTTTTCGCTATCTTAAAGGAACGGCGAAATACAAACTCGAATTCCGGAAAGGCTGCCACGCTGCGATCGAAGGCTTCAGCGACGCGGACTGGGCTAATGGAACGGACAACAGGCGCTCGGTCACAGGTTTCCTGTTCACGATGCATGGGGGAGCAATTGCGTGGTGCAGCCGCAAACAGCAAACCGTCGCACTATCGACAACAGAGGCGGAATACATGGCTCTGTCCGCCGCATGCCAGGAGGCATTGTGGCTCAGACGTCTAACGAAGGATCTCGATCCGAGCGCGATAAATCAGCCGACGAAGATATTTTGCGACAATAAAGGTGCGATCGCATTGGCCGAAACTTTGGGATATCGTCATCGCACGAAGCACATAGACATAAAACATCATTTTCTGCGAGAGCACGTCGAAAAAGGAAATATTTGTATCGAGTACGTGCCAACGGAGAACATGAAAGCCGATATTTTGACTAAGGCTTTGTCGAGTCCAAAGAACTTGTTTTTCTCCAAGGGAATGGGGCTAACCTGTTAGATATTGTATGTGCCCAATTGTTAAAATGAAAATGTGTTTATTTATTTTTGTATGTCGCGATTAAGTGGGCGTGTTGGGTTGGCAGTAATCGCCACATGTGTTAATACGAGGTTGGCAATAAAAGTTACGACGTCACGTCCTGTACATTCGCATGGCGTCCGCCTCACCGAAACCACGCGTGTTCTTTCTTACTCCGATAATCCCATTCCAACAAAAATCTATTCGAAAAAAAATAAATAAAAACCTTATCGTTTGTTTAATTCAATTTTGAACGGAAATGTCAAAGTAGAGATTTTCGAGCGTTACATCGAACCCTGACAGTCCGGCTATGGCCTGACAA
Organism: Ichneumon xanthorius; assembly: GCA_917499995.1. NCBI lineage: Eukaryota > Metazoa > Arthropoda > Insecta > Hymenoptera > Ichneumonidae > Ichneumon > Ichneumon xanthorius. The sequence goes on along the minus strand of CAKJTD010000069.1, from coordinate 552,775 downwards.
TGGCTTACTGGAACCTTGTCAGGGCTCGGTTTAACGCTCGAAAATTTCTGCTCCATGGTAACTACGAAATTCTCCAACTGAAATTGCCAGACATTTTCCAGTTTTCCAGACCAAAAATTGGAATTTCTTTCATCATGTCTTGTTCATCAAAATGTCTTGTTTCATCAAAGATGACAAGCAATATTGTAGGGTAGAGCGGGGCAAAATGGGGCAGTGGGGCAAAACGGGGCAGTGAGCAAAACGCAAGTTTCCAATCATTTTTGGGTGGCCAATTTTTCCCTGCTGGTACATCAGGATTGTCTGTCCCGTTTTGCCCCATTTTCCCCATCAAAAAATCATTGGAATATGGCGTTTTCCTGCACTGCTCCGTTTTGCCCCGCTGCCCCATTTTGCCCCGCTCTCCCCTACATTTTTAAATCGATAAATAAAGTTTTACAAAAGGAAATCGAGCTTTTCGTTTTCATGAAATGTGCGGAGAACGGCACTACTTTTCCACGCTAGTTCGAGAAAATAATGCCACACTGCGTTTTTCCTCGCGTTTTATAAATTTATATAAAATTTAGAAAAGTAAAGTTTAAGATAAAAATTTTTTAATAAAATAACATTTGAAAATTTGTCTAGTATTACGAAAAATCGAAGGATTACTAAGGATAAGTAAGCTTTACGAATGATTCCAGATAATTTACAGCCCGATTTATTAATTGCTTGAGTAAAGATTAAGAATGATGCAAGATACTTTCAAGAACGGTCGAAGATCGTTACGACAAACTTAAGAAACACTTAAGAAACACTTAAGAAACACGTAAGAAACTCGCAGGAAGATTTCGAGACGAATGTAAGGATGTTGAAAACAACCGATAATGGCACGCACATCGCGACGAATGAAACGTTCGTTCGTAATTTGAAAGTCGTTCGTTGACATTAATTATTTCGATTCAATCCAAACTTTGCATCTCTTTCGGTTGGGCTGAAAAAAGGCCATTCCTCTCAGCTTGAAACGCTCAGCCCGTGTAAGAGCAATGAATCTTCAAGAATTGTAACAATAATCGCCGTTGCAAAATGGTACCACTCTGTGACGATTCGAAGATTCAATTTTTTCAAGCAATGTTGTACATTTTTAAATCGATAAATTAAATTTTACAAAAGGAAATCGAGCTTTTCATTTTCATGAAATGTGCGTAGAACGGCACTACTTTTTCACGCTAGTTCGGGAAAATAATGCCACATTGCATTTTTCCGCGTGTTTTATAAATGTATAAAATGTAGAAAAGTAAAGTTTAAAATAAAAAATTTTAAATAAAATAACATTTCTAAATCTTTCTAGTATTATGAAAAATCGAGGGATTTAATTTTCAATTTTTTTTATCTGCAGTATTAGAACAAATCATATGTTCGCTGCATAATATTTGAATGCGGATAAGCGTAAGAGAAAAATTTACTTTCGATGTGTCGTGGCCTTTTCGTGATGTACCGGAAGATAGTACACTACGGAGGTAGCGAGCCTTTGACGGAGTTGTTGCTGCTGCTGCTGGATAGCTGGCAAAGCGCAGCGGTGGTACCCTGCAAACAAAACAATTTATTTTGATCTGCGGCGTAGGCAGAAAGAATATTTTTTGTTCGCTGCATAATTTAATCACGATAAGCGAAAAAATAAAATTTACCTTCGATGTGTCCTTACGATATGGCCTTTTCCTCATGTATCGACAGATTATTGGTACAGAGTCTGCGAACCAGCGACGGAATTGCTGCCGCTGCTGCTGGATAGCTGACGAAGCGCAGCGGTGGTACCCTGCAAACAAAACAATTTATTTTTATCTGCGGCGTAGGCAGAAAGAATATTTTTTGTTCGCTGCATAATTTAATCACGATAAGCGAAAGAATAAAATTTACCTTCGATGTGTCCTTTCGATATGGCCTTTTCCTAATATATCGACAGATTATTGATACAGAGTGTGCGAACCAGAGACAGAATTGCTGCCGCTGCTGCTGGATAGCTGACGAAGCGCAGCGGTGGTACCCTGCGAACAAAAAAAAATATTTTTATCTGTGGCGTAGGCAGACAGAATATTTTTTGTTCGCTGCATAATTTAATCACGATAAGCGAAAGAATAAAATTTACCTTCGATGTGGCCTTTTTCTCATGTATCGATAGATTACTGACACAGAGTCTGCGAACCGGAGACCGAATTGCTGCCGCTGCTGCTGCTGGATATACAGCTGGCGAAGCGCAGCGGTGGTACCCTGCGAACAAAAAAAATATTACATATTATTTTGGAATATAACACGTTTTGAGGTTATTTTTTATTACCTCTTATATTGTTTTTCGCGAAATATTTTGTTACGATAATCACTGTACACGTCTTCTTACACAAAATATATTGCTACCGACGATTGAATACATTTTCATTCAATATACGGATCTATTCCGCGATGATTGGCACGAATTTTGTCCACGCGATTTCGTCCGAGTCGGTAACCACGAGGTAAATTTTTTTCTTGCCAAGATGGCGGCTGCTAGCAGCGACGTTCCTCCCCCCGGCCGCTAACCGGCCCGCGATCCACGCGCCACGAGCCGCTGCTAACTCAAAACAAAAACGACCGAAAGTTATATTTACCTTTCCTCTCCCACCTTTCCCATTTCTCCGAACCGCCCGAGGCAAAAAAGATATCAGCACGAAATGCTGCTCGAGAAGCGATGAATTATTTTCGACGCGATTTTTTTTTCACAATAAATATAGAATGTCGACGAAACTTTAGTTTCAATAGCAAAAGTAAATTTTTTTTTTTTCGTCGGACACAAAAAAAATAAAAAATTTCGATAATCGAATATATGGAATCGCCGCGCAGAGAGTACAGACACGCGAAATATATTACAAGTTAGACTTGTTTGCCGAAAGCGCGCGCACACAAAAGATGACCGCGACGAGAAATAATATCTAATATATACCTCTCCTCCTCCCTCCGCACCACGCCGCCGAGCAATAGGTCTCCGCTATAAGCTGTCGATCACGTGTTGACCTTTCTCCCACCTCCCCCCTGTACTTCTTCGAAGCGCGTTCTAGAAATAAGATTCGCCACTGCCCGAATATTTCGCCTTCCGGCACAATTCTACCCGCGATGAAGCGAAAATTTTTTTCCCTACTCGATCGATAAAAAAAAGTCCACGCACTTTATTGTGATTTTTTATTCTTTTTGTCGTTGCAAGAATGTTTAACGCAGTAGTATAGCCGTGAGAATATATCAAGAGTATTTTTTATCGTCGCGCGCGCGAAGTGCACGTCGAGACTTCCCACAAAGGACTGACGCGCGGAACGTACAACGGAATCCTTCTCGCCGCGCGAGGGGCTGGAGAGAGGGACATCGATGTCGGCAGCGCCAACCATCACGCGCAAAGCCGACCAATCACGAGTCTCGCGCGGCGAGAAGGATTCCGTTGTACGTTCCGCGCGTCAGTCCTTTGTGGGAAGTCTCGACGTGCACTTCGCGCGCGCGACGATAAAAAATACTCTTGGTATATTCTCACGGCTATAGTACTGCGTTAAACATTCTTGCAACGACAAAAAGAATAAAAAAAGACAATAAAGTGCGTGCATTTTTTTTATCGATCGAGTAGGGAAAACATTTTTCGCTTCATCGCGGGTAGAATTATGGTGGAAGGCGAAATATTCGGGCAGCGGCGAATCTTATTTCTCGAGCGCGCTTCGAAGAAGTACAGGGGGGAGGTGGGAGAAAGGTCAACACGTGATCGACAGCTTATAGCGGAGACCTGTTGCTCGGCGGCGTGGTGCGGAGGGAGGAGGAGAGGTATATATTAGATATTATTTCTCGTCGCGGTCATCTTTTGTGTGCGCGCGCTTTCGGCAAACAAGTCTAACTTGTAATATATTTCGCGTGTCTGTACTCTCTGCGCGGCGATTCCATATATTCGATTATCGAAATTTTTTATTTTTTTTGTGTCCGACGAAAAAAAAAAAATTTACTTTTGCTATTGAAACTAAAGTTTCGTCGACATTCTATATTTATTGTGAAAAAAAAATCGCGTCGAAAATAATTCATCGCTTCTCGAGCAGCATTTCGTGCTGATATCTTTTTTGCCTCGGGCGGTTCGGAGAAATGGGAAAGGTGGGAGAGGAAAGGTAAATATAACTTTCGGTCGTTTTTGTTTTGAGTTAGCAGCGGCTCGTGGCGCGTGGATCGCGGGCCGGTTAGCGGCCGGGGGGAGGAACGTCGCTGCTAGCAGCCGCCATCTTGGCAAGAAAAAAATTTACATCGTGGTTACCGACTCGGACGAAATCGCGTGGACAAAATTCGTGCCAATCATCGCGGAATAGATCCGTATATTGAATGAAAATGTATTCAATCGTCGGTAGCAATATATTTTGTGTAAGAAGACGTGTACAGTGATTATCGTAACAAAATATTTCGCGAAAAACAATATAAGAGGTAATAAAAAATAACCTCAAAACGTGTTATATTCCAAAATAATATGTAATATTTTTTTTGTTCGCAGGGTACCACCGCTGCGCTTCGCCAGCTGTATATCCAGCAGCAGCAGCGGCAGCAATTCGGTCTCCGGTTCGCAGACTCTGTGTCAGTAATCTATCGATACATGAGAAAAAGGCCACATCGAAGGTAAATTTTATTCTTTCGCTTATCGTGATTAAATTATGCAGCGAACAAAAAATATTCTGTCTGCCTACGCCACAGATAAAAATATTTTTTTTTGTTCGCAGGGTACCACCGCTGCGCTTCGTCAGCTATCCAGCAGCAGCGGCAGCAATTCTGTCTCTGGTTCGCAGACTCCGTATCAATAATCTGTCGATATATTAGGAAAAGGCCATATCGAAAGGACACATCGAAGGTAAATTTTATTCTTTCGCTCATCGTGATTAAATTATGCAACGAACAAAAAATATTCTGTCCGCCTACGCCATAGATAAAAATAAATTTTTTTGTTCACAGGGTACCACCGCTGTGCTTCGTCAGCTATCCAGCAGCAGCGGCAGCAATTCTGTCTCTGGTTCGCACACTCTGTATCAATAATCTGTCGATATATTAGGAAAAGGCCATATCGAAAGGACACATCGAAGGTAAATTTTATTCTTTCGCTTATCGTGATTAAATTATGCAGCGAACAAAAAATATTCTTTCTGCCTACGCCGCAGATAAAAATAAATTGTTTTGTTTGCAGGGTACCACCGCTGCGCTTCGTCAGCTATCCAGCAGCAGCGGCAGCAATTCCGTCGCTGGTTCGCAGACTCTGTACCAATAATCTGTCGATACATGAGGAAAAGGCCATATCGTAAGGACACATCGAAGGTAAATTTTATTTTTTCGCTTATCGTGATTAAATTATGCAGCGAACAAAAAATATTCTTTCTGCCTACGCCGCAGATCAAAATAAATTGTTTTGTTTGCAGGGTACCACCGCTGCGCTTTGCCAGCTATCCAGCAGCAGCAGCAACAACTCCGTCAAAGGCTCGCTACCTCCGTAGTGTACTATCTTCCGGTACATCACGAAAAGGCCACGACACATCGAAAGTAAATTTTTCTCTTACGCTTATCCGCATTCAAATATTATGCAGCGAACATATGATTTGTTCTAATACTGCAGATAAAAAAAATTGAAAATTAAATCCCTCGATTTTTCATAATACTAGAAAGATTTAGAAATGTTATTTTATTTAAAATTTTTTATTTTAAACTTTACTTTTCTACATTTTATACATTTATAAAACACGCGGAAAAATGCAATGTGGCATTATTTTCCCGAACTAGCGTGAAAAAGTAGTGCCGTTCTACGCACATTTCATGAAAATGAAAAGCTCGATTTCCTTTTGTAAAATTTAATTTATCGATTTAAAAATGTACAACATTGCTTGAAAAAATAGAATCTTCGAATCGTCACAGAGTGGTACCATTTTGCAACGGCGATTATTGTTACAATTCTTGAAGATTCATTGCTCTTACACGGGCTGAGCGTTTCAAGCTGAGAGGAATGGCCTTTTTTCAGCCCAACCGAAAGAGATGCAAAGTTTGGATTGAATCGAAATAATTAATGTCAACGAACGACTTTCAAATTACGAACGAACGTTTCATTCGTCGCGATGTGCGTGCCATTATCGGTTGTTTTCAACATCCTTACATTCGTCTCGAAATCTTCCTGCGAGTTTCTTACGTGTTTCTTAAGTGTTTCTTAAGTGTTTCTTAAGTGTTTCTTAAGTGTTTCTTAAGTGTTTCTTAAGTGTTTCTTAAGTGTTTCTTAAGTTTGTCGTAACGATCTTCGACCGTTCTTGAAAGTATCTTGCATCATTCTTAATCTTTACTCAAGCAATTAATAAATCGGGCTGTAAATTATCTGGAATCATTCGTAAAGCTTACTTATCCTTAGTAATCCTTCGATTTTTCGTAATACTAGACAAATTTTCAAATGTTATTTTATTAAAAAATGTTTATCTTAAACTTTACTTTTCTAAATTTTATATAAATTTATAAAACGCGAGGAAAAACGCAGTGTGGCATTATTTTCTCGAACTAGCGTGGAAACGTAGTGCCGTTCTCCGCACATTTCATGAAAACGAAAAGCTCGATTTCCTTTTGTAAAACTTTATTTATCGATTTAAAAATGTAGGGGAGAGCGGGGCAAAATGGGGCAGCGGGGCAAAACGGAGCAGTGCAGGAAAACGCCATATTCCAATGATTTTTTGATGGGGAAAATGGGGCAAAACGGGACAGACAATCCTGATGTACCAGCAGGGAAAAATTGGCCAGCCAAAAATGATTGGAAACTTGCGTTTTGCTCACTGCCCCGTTTTGCCCCACTGCCCCATTTTGCCCCGCTCTACCCTACAATATTGCTTCTCATCTTTGATGAAACAAGACATTTTGATGAACAAGACATGATGAAAGAAATTCCAATTTTTGGTCTGGAAAACTGGAAAATGTCTGGCAATTTCAGTTGGAGAATTTCGTAGTTACCATGGAGCAGAAATTTTCGAGCGTTAAACCGAGCCCTGACAAGGTTCCAGTAAGCCATTGTCAGGCCATAGCCGGACTGTCAGGGTTCGATGTAACGCTCGAAAATCTCTACTTTGACATTTCCGTTCAAAATTGAATTAAACAAACGATAAGGTTTTTATTTTTTTTTTTTCGAATAGATTTTTGTTGGAATGGGATTATCGGAGTAAGAAAGAACACGCGTGGTTTCGGTGAGGCGGACGCCATGCGAATGTACAGGACGTGACGTCGTAACTTTTATTGCCAACCTCGTATTAACACATGTGGCGATTACTGCCAACCCAACACGCCCACTTAATCGCGACATACAAAAATAAATAAACACATTTTCATTTTAACAATTGGGCACATACAATATCTAACAGGTTAGCCCCATTCCCTTGGAGAAAAACAAATTCTTTGGACTCGACAAAGCCTTAGTCAAAATATCGGCTTTCATGTTCTCCGTTGGCACGTACTCGATACAAATATTTCCTTTTTCGACGTGCTCTCGCAGAAAATGATGTTTTATGTCTATGTGCTTCGTGCGTTGACGATATCCCGAAGTTTCGGCCAACGCGATCGCACCTTTATTGTCGCAAAATATCTTCGTCGGCTGATTTATCGCGCTCGGATCGAGATCCTTCGTTAGACGTCTGAGCCACAATGCCTCCTGGCATGCGGCGGACAGAGCCATGTATTCCGCCTCTGTTGTCGATAGTGCGACGGTTTGCTGTTTGCGGCTGCACCACGCAATTGCTCCCCCATGCATCGTGAACAGGAAACCTGTGACCGAGCGCCTGTTGTCCGTTCCATTAGCCCAGTCCGCGTCGCTGAAGCCTTCGATCGCAGCGTGGCAGCCTTTCCGGAATTCGAGTTTGTATTTCGCCGTTCCTTTAAGATAGCGAAAAACTCTTTTTACGGCAGTCCAATGGATTCGACGAGGAGAGCGATTATATCTGCTCAGTACGCTCATCGCGTACGCGATATCGGGTCTTGTCGCTTGGCTCACATAGAGTAGCGCGCCCACTGCTTCCTGATAAGGAACTTTCTCCATTTCTTCGACCTCCGAGTCGGACATAGTTTCCGGAAAAACGTCCAGCTTCTGATTTATATCGAGCGGAGTCGCGACGGGCTTGCTTTCCGTCATATTGAATCTCTCGAGTATTTCTTGTATATATGCGAACTGATCGACGCTAATTTTTCCAGTCATTGAGTTCCGCGTGACTCTTAGTCCCAGGATATGATTGACTTCGCCGAAGTCTTTAGTCTTGAAATTCTTTTGCAGCTTTTCTTTTACAGCCTTCCTTTGAGCGTCGTCCTTCGTGATTACCAGGATATCATCCACATAAACAGCGACGATGCAGATGTTTCCGTTCACACGTTTGTAATAGATACATTGGTCGGCGCTCGACTGTGTGAACTTTAGATCTTGAAGTACGGCGTTCAGCCTCCGATTCCATGCTCGGCCGCTGTGTTTCAAGCCGTACATTGCTTTTTTTAATTTCCAGACTTTTCCGGTTTCTTGATCGTTTACCAGTTCCTTCGGCGGTTGTGCGTATATTTCTTCTTCTAGGTCTCCGTGAAGATACGCAGTGACGACGTCCAAATGCTCGATGGTGTAGTTGTGTCGCACTGCCAAGGCGAAGAGGAATTTTAAGGAGTTGTGCCGCATCACCGGCGCGTACGTCTCTTCGTAGTCGACGCCGGCTATTTGCGCGCAACCTTTTATAACTAGTCTTGCCTTGTGTCTCTCGATCTCTCCGTTTGATTTTCGCTTAGTCTTAAACACCCATTTTGTGCGTAGCAATTTTCTTCCTGGCGGCGGATCGACCAATTCCCACGTTTTATTGTCGATTAGTGAGTTATGTTCGCTCTTCATTGCGCGAATCCAGGCTTCTCTTTCCGGACTCTTGAGGGCCTCGCCGGCAGATTGCGGATCTGTGGAATGCCTGTCGTACGTTAAATAACTCACGTAATCTTCCCTGATGACGGGTTTTCTCGTTCTCGTCGATCTGCGTGGTTCTTGATTTTCTTCGTCCGCGGCGCCTGCTTCGGACGCAACTTCGTCGTCGGGAATCCACTCGTCGACAGCTGCTTCTCCAGTCGGGCTGTAGAATTCCTCGTTATCGTCTCCCTTGTCTGAGAGAATTTCGATGTTGTTTATCGCCGGGTTTTCAACGAGTTCTCGTTCTTCTTCTTGTTGTTGATTTACCTCCACCATCTCGGGCTGTTCCAACTCGGTTTCCTCTGGCGTAAACGACGAAACGCTTTCATCGACCGAATTTTCTGTCTGCATTTTCTGTCTCTTGATGATCTGTGAATTTTGCGTTTTCAAAAAATTTCACGTCTCTACTTCTTATTATTTTCTTGCTTACCGGATTGATTAGTTTATACCCTTTTGTTTCTTCGCAGTATCCGACCAGGATATATTCCTCGGATTTCGCGTCCCATTTTTTCCTCTTCTCTTTTGGAACGTGCGCGAAAGCTTTGCATCCGAATACGCGAACGTGACTCAAATCCGGTTTCTCGCCCGACCATATTTCTTCGGGAGTTTTCCCCCAGATCCCGCTTGCTGGTGACCGATTGATCAAGTACACGGCTGTCGATACAGCCTCAGCCCAAAAATTCTTCGGAAGTCCCGCGTCGGCAAGCATCGTCCTCGCTCGCTCGACAATTGTTCGGTTGAACCGCTCGGCGAGCCCATTCTGCTGTGGACTGTACGGTACCGTTTTTTGATGTTTTATTCCTTCCTTTCGTAGAAATTCTTGAAGCTGCGCGTTCACATACTCGGTCCCGTTATCTGTCCGCAAGATCTTGATTTGTTCGCCGGTCTCCTTTTCAGCAAACGCCTTGAATTCTCGTATGGCCGGTGCAGTTTGATCTTTGCTCTTTAAAAAATAAACAAACACTTTCCTTGAATGATCATCTATTATCGTCACGAAATATCGTGATCCACCAATCGAGCTTTCTTCCATCGGACCACAGACATCTGAGTGTACAAGCTCTAGCACTTTTTGAGCTATTTTTCCGCTGTGTCGGAAGGGTTCTCGTTGATGTTTACCTTTTACGCACGCTTCACAGGGCTCTTCGTTCTGGCCCCTGTATTTAATTCCTGTAGCGAGTGAACTCTTCAGCAATCCCATGCTGCGACGATTCAAGTGGCCCAATCTGCGATGCCAAAGCATTCCGTCCGAAACATCCGCTGCTTGGAACGCCTTTTCCGGGACATCGATGTTTAATCTGTAGATTCCACTCGTTTCGCTTGCTGTCGCTATAATTTCTCCTTGTGCGTCTGTTATTCTGCAACCATTTTTATTAAATTCAACTTTATGCCCTTTCTGAACAATCTTGCTCACTGACAAGAGGTTCGCTGCAACACCGGGCACCAAGAGAACGTCTTTTACCTCGAGTTTGCTGTCCACGTCCTTCGCACAAAGTTTCACCTCACCTACGGCGTTCGCTGATAATTTTTCCTTGTCGGCCGTGACGATTTTTACGTCGGTCTTCTTTTTCGCCGTGATGAGATCCTCGCGGAAGGTCATGTGCGACGATGCGCAAGAGTCTACGTACCAATCGTCTGAATGCAGTCCCTCGGAGACGTACAGAGCATACAACGCTTTGTGTTTCGAACTCTTGTTGTTATTATTCTCTTCTTGTGCTTCGCCGGAATCCTTGTTTGTTTTGCTCGTAAAGGACCTCGCGAGATGCCCATTTTTATTACAATTGAAACATCTAGGTCCAACCTTCCGGCGTGTTTGGTGTCCTCTCGAATACAGCGCCTTGTCTTCTTCTGATTCGCCGCTTCCTTTCCCGTATTTGACGTCCTGGAGTAGTTTCGTTTTTATCGAGTCGGCTGTGACCGCTGTGCCCGAGCTTTCGATTCCCATTATCATCGGGCGAAACTCGTCTGGCAATCCGGCCAACAGTAACGTTCCTATCCACTCTTCTTTAACCTCAAAACCCACGCTTCGCAATTTATGTGCTGTCGTAATTATCTTGTTGACGTATTCTTCGATCGAGCCGCATTTTTCCAGACTCGTTGTAACCAGCGTGCGCAAGAGTCCGACTTTTCTCGTCAAACCCGAATCCTCGAACGCTTTTTCCAAGCGAGACCATGCGTCCTTGGCATCCGGAGCGCCTTGGATATGCGCGTAATTCACTGGATCGACGGATAATATTATTTTCGGCTTAGCACGAGTCACTTTTCTTGCATCTGCGATGTACTCCGCATCTCCTGTCACACAGCCCCAAAGATCTTCGTGTTCGAGGTATGCTTGCATCGCGAATTTCCAGTCTGTGTAATTTTCACGACCTTTTAATCGTTCGATTTGCGGCAACGCGCTCGACGGCGTGTTCCGCGATGTCCCCGGTTGTTGTCCGGGCATTTTTCACACCGGTCTCGCGATGCCTCGTGCTTGAATTTTATCTCGAAAATATCGGAGCAGTCTTGACTCATTTGCGAAAACTTTCACTGTGTATCGGCTCTCTCACTTTTTTATCATTCTGTTTCCCACTATATTTTTAACTTTTGTGCGGGCCCATAACCCGTTGGAATGGGATTATCGGAGTAAGAAAGAACACGCGTGGTTTCGGTGAGGCGGACGCCATGCGAATGTACAGGACGTGACGTCGTAACTTTTATTGCCAACCTCGTATTAACACATGTGGCGATTACTGCCAACCCAACAATTTTATAAGTTATTTTGTGTCAGTTTTTTTTGCATTAATTTCTTACGCAGCTTTCATACATTACATTTAAAGTTATTTTTAATCTCTCATTTCTACCACGAACGATTGACTAGAAAAATTATATTTTTGCGTTGCGATTGAAGTACTGTAGCATCCACACTGGCATTACTGCAGCCAGAGGTGGGCAAAAGCTACAAGTACCCACTACCTGTACTAAAGGGATGATGTTCATCCATGCGAATAAATTGATACAACGGTACGACCATCACCATAACCATCACCATCACCATCACCATCACCACCACCACCATCACCACCATCAGCACCACCACCACCACCATCACCATCACCATCACCATCACCATCACCATCACCATCACCATCACCATCACCATCACCATCACCATCACCATCACCATCACCATCACCACCACCTCTTCGAGACGCCGTAACAACAATCCTGAGATCGTTGCATCAAAATTTCTTTAAGAAATTCACTGAACAGCAATTGTAAGGTAATATAAATGCTATTCAATATGTATATGTATGTCCATGTATGTGTATATGTAAATTCAGATATATATATGCAATTATCTTTATTCAGGCAACACCATGACTTCAAGTACACACGTGATATTGATTGATGTAAATCGATCGGAAGAACTGAATCCTCATTTGATTGGAATGCCTCTCAACTACGTAACAAGAATAAAAAGCGATGATGATGCTGATGATGATTATGATAATTATCATAATATTACTGATGATGAAAGTGAAGATGCACCAAAAATTGGCGTGCCTAGCATGAAATGGTTAGACGATCAATTGAAACTACAGCTATGCAAACGAAAAATCATAACATTACCTGACGTATCGAACCCATTCGATCAAACCAATGTAATGCGCGCCAAGATATTCGCCAAATGTAGTAAGTACACATTTTTAAATATGTTAAAAATTATTTTGAAATATACATATCCATTGCTAATTTGTTTTTAAATTATTTCACAGGCAACCGTAATATATGCGTCAACATAATAAACGGTATGAACGATAATAAAACGACTGAAGATACACCATTGAGTAAAGAAGAAGTGAAGAAAATAATTACAAACACCAAACGCTTGAAAGTACACATAGAAAGGTGTACATTGCCTGAAAATTCCTTCGAAAAAGAACAGGTACCACAAAATATATTTAAAAACACGGAAAAGAAAACGCAAACTAAGAATCGTGCCAAAAAAACAAATGTACGACAAAAAAAAAGAGAAAACAACGAAAAAAGTCATCGAAGAGGAGACCAGCAGCAACGAGAACGACAGTAATACCATTATTTCAAACTCTCAACTCGGCTGCTCTTACAACTTCGACGAATCGGTACAAGAGGAAGACATTGTAAACTCGGCAAAGAAAACGAGAACTCAGGATCGTGCCGAAAAAAGATGTAAACAACAAAAAAAAAAAAGAGAAAACAACGAAAAAAGTCATCGAAGAGGAGACCAGCAGCAGTGACGACGAGAACAATTTCAAGGGTACCACCTTAAAAAAAATCATTAATGACATAAAAATGAACACAGAGAAAATTATGTCCTCTGTAAACAGTATCAAGACTGCGAATGAAAATGCTCGTTCACTTCCAAACGAACTGCTACACAAATTCGTAAAAAGCGGCTCCAACGGCGAAGAAACAAAAGTGAATATCAAATTTCAATATTACAAGGTAAATAACAAATATTTCAAATTTATAACAATTGATGCATTTTCTTTTCCAGCTAAGCTTCGAAACACTGACATTCGACTACTCAAAGGTGAAAGAGATCGCAATGGCAAAGAGCCCTTACCAATGCTTATCAATGACGATGAATGCCGCATTTACAGAAGAAGCACAGACTGAACTGTGTTTAAGCAAGAACATCTGTGAAAAAACACCCGGCCTAAAACTGTTAGAAAAACCAAAAACATTCGATATAATAAGTAAGCGCGAACATTCATTTTCATTAATTTATGTTTACTTACAAAAATACTGGCTACTGAGGAGTAATGTCCTCTTTTTTCCAGACTTCTGCATGATGATCGTAAAGACGCAAAAGATTCCATCCAAGACTGAGAAATTGGCGAGTGACTATAAAACGTGGATATCTCAGCATTTAGCGGCTGCACGAAATTCAAAACAGCCCGAAAAAGTGGCTGCACAAAAAACTAAAAACCAAAAATATATACAAAAAAGAGCTGCAAAAAACAAGGAAGCCGCCGCCGCTGCCGCTGCCGCAGCCACAGCAGCAACAACAGCAGCAATAGCAGCGACAACAGCGACAATTGCAGCCACACCATCAGCAGAAACAGCAGAAGAGGCTGAAAGAACAGTAGCAGCCATAGCACCAGAAGTAGCAGCAATAGAAACAGTGATAACTACATCATCAGTAGCAGCAGAAGAAGATGTATCACCACGCAAAACCACCGACTTTGATTAAAAGACAACCACACATATCAAAATTTTTGAGCCTAAAATTTTGAGATAACTTTTATGTTCACAGGTACCACACACACGAAAACTTCAATGCCGTGTCAACTATTAGCATAATAACTACATTAATCTTTATTATGATTTATTATTATTATTTATTACTGCAATCGCATACTAAACAAGTATCCATAAATAAGATGAGGATAAGCAAAAATCTTACATTGTATTTCACAAATTGTACCACATTCGATTGCATTCCACAATATCGTATTTTATTGTATTTTTATAACCAATTGTTATGCTTGCATTTATCAAATACAATGAAATCACAGAAAATCAGAAAAAAAATGCAAACGTCCGTTCACAGTCGCGAGAACGAACCAGCAAAAATCTGGAAACGTTCAAAAATCGGCTATTCACAGTCGCCAGGACGAACCAGGAAAAAATCTGGAAACGTTCAAAAATCGTCTATTCACAGTCGCCAGGACGAACCAGGAACAAATCTGGAAACGTTCAAAGATCGTCTATTCACAGTCGCCAGGACGAACCCAAAAATCTAGAAACGTCGAAAAAGTATTCATTCACAGTCGCGAGAACGTTCCAGGAGAAATCTAGAAACGTTCAAACAGCGTCTAGTCACAGTCGCGAAAACGAATAAACTGTTCAAAAACTGTTCAAACGTAAGAAATTTCGGACGAACAACATGGAAAAACGGCACAGTCAGTTTTACTGTCCAAAGACAGTCAAAACATCCAAAAACTGACTGTCAACCGATCCGCCAGGGGACGAAGCTATTTTATGTTCGCTTGAGAAACGACAACGTTCTTGAGGGATATTTACCAAGGCTCGAAGTCGACGAGGGGATAGAAATTGAGCAAGGATTGGTGAAAAATGTTGGTGGAAAAGCTTACATTTACGTAACCAATCATCGCAACGAAAGGGTCCACATAGAGATCCCTGTCCTGGAATTGACAGCAACTCCACAAGGAGAAAACAAGGAAAATTGTGAAAAGAATGTGATGACTAATTCAGTGTGTATTACAGGTGATCCAGTCTTTAGAAAGGAAATAAAACAGAAAAGTCAGGAGCAGTTCGGAAGGTCGGAAAATTCAGAGCAGTTCGGAAGGTCGGAGAATCAGGAGAAATTCGGAAAGTCGGAGAATTCGGAGCAGTTCGGAAGGTCGGAGAATCAGGAGAAATTCGGAACGTCGGAAAATTCGGAGCAGTTCGGAAAGTCGGAATATCTGGAACAATTCGGAGAGTCGTCGGAAAATCAGGGTAAATTCGGAAAGTCGTCGGAAAATCTGGGTAAAAACGATTCTGTGAAAAACACAGATGGTCCTGTATTCAAAAAGAAAGTTGGAGAGTCGGAAGAAAATCTGAGTAAAAACGATTCTGTGAAAAACACAGATGGTTCTGTATTTGAAAAGAAAGTTGGTAAGTCGGAGAAAAATTTGGGTAGAAACGATTCTGTGAAATACACGGATGGTTCTGAATTCGAAGAGAAAGAAAGAAAGGTAACGGATCTAGATAAAATTTTCACTGAAGAAGAATGGAAAATCGAGATAAATAAGTCGGAAAAATCAGTTCAGAGTAAAGTAAATGAAAATAAAGGAAAAACGTTGAATAATCTTACAATGGCTGTAAATGCAAACACAGGAGTAAATTGTCAAACGTCTGCTGGAGATATACTGTTGCACACAGGAGAAAGATCACAAAATATAGAATCAAATCAAGTTGTCAAAGAAACAAAGGAAAAACTGGAAAAGTCGGTCAGAGAAAAAGATAAAAACGTTGAATCACGAGAAATAGGAGAAATAAAACCAAGATTTATGTCAAAAAGGGAAAATGAAGTAAGACAAAAAAATAATTCTTATCAGTTTGTGGATTGTTTGATCGGAGTAAAATTCATGACGGAAAAATGTTTTGCTATAAAAGAAGGAGAAAAAGACGAGATACGGTTCTCTAAAGTTTTGGAATTGCTACGATTAGAGCATTTGGGTGAAACAGAAAAAGAGGCTGTGCATAAAATAATCAGATATGGTGTAGATAGATTTCACATCAAAGGAGAAAAATTAGGCCCTACAGATGTAGTAACGCATAGGATCCCAACGACGGATGAATTTCCGGTAAATTCAAAGCAATATCGGTTTCCCGAGGTTCACAAAGAAGAAATACGAAAACAGGTAGCTGAATTCTTAGAAGCAAGATTAATCAGGCAGTCGGAATCTCCATATAACACACCAGTCTGGGTAGTACCAAAGAAATTGGATTCTCAGGGAAATAAGAAATGGAGAGTAGTTCTTGATTTTAGACAATTAAACGAAAAAACAATAGGAGACGCTTATCCTTTGCCAAATATTGTAGATATATTAGATCAGTTGGGAGGTGCTCGATATTTTTCGGTGTTCGATCTGGCTTCAGGGTTCTATCAGATAAAAATGCATCCGGATGATTGTCATAAAACAGCTTTTACAACTCCATATGGACATTACGAGTACGCCAGAATGCCTATGGGATTGAAAAACGCTCCTCCCACGTTTCAACGAGCAATGGACATGGTATTGATGGGACTACAAGGACAGGAATTATTCGTGTATCTCGACGATATCGTGATTTACGCGAAAACTCTGGAAGAACACGACGAAAAGTGCAAGAAACTAATCGATCGTCTGAGGATCGCTAATTTGAGTTTGCAACCGGACAAGTGTGAATTTTTGAAACGGGAAGTGGCATATTTAGGTCACGTGATCAGTGAAGAAGGACTAAAATTGGATCCGAAGAAAGTAGAAGCAGTTCGGGAATTTCCAAGGCCGGTTAACGTCACAGGTATTCGGCAATTTTTGGGACTAACGGGATATTATCGTCGATTCATGGAAGGTTATGCAAAGTTGGCTAAACCACTGACAAATCTTCTCAAAAGTGAAACTCCTTTCATATGGGGAGAGAGTCAAGAGGGAAGTTTTCAAGAATTAAAAGAAAAATTATGTACAGAACCAGTTTTGATTTTTCCGGATTTTTCAAAGCCGTTTGTTGTAACTACAGATGCGTCCGGCTACGCAATCGGGGGTATCCTTTCACAGGGACCCATTGGTGCAGATAGACCGGTAGCATACGCTTCGAGAACATTAAATGACGCAGAATCACGATACGATACATACGAAAAGGAGACATTGGCGATTGTCTACAGTGTTTTGCATTTCAGGCCGTATTGATATGGCAGAGTGTTTACACTCGTGACAGATCACAAGCCCTTAGTTTGGTTTAGAACTTGCAAAGATGGAAACGCACGAGTACTTCGATGGAGACTGAAATTGGCAGAATATGAGTATGATGTAGTATACAAAGCCGGAAAAACGAACGTGAACGCAGATGCATTATCCAGAAATCCAGTAAAATCAGACAAAAGTAGGAACGACACAGATGAAGAAATATTCGCAGTACGACGGAGAAACAACGATGGGTTGACAGATGAAGAAATAATGACGCTTTTGGAAAATGAAGAAGATGACTTCGAATTTGAAGAAGATGAAGAATACAACGATGAAGAGGAACCTGAGGAACAGTGGCGAGAGTACCTGACAAAGGAACAACTGGCGGAAATGATTGAGGTAACAACATCAAAGAAAACACCGAAGGAAACTTTGTACAATTTGGATGCTGATAAGGAACCAAAAGTAAACCAGGATGATAAAAACATAGAAGAAGAGAAGGAAAAGGATGAAACAGGACAATCAACTAAGAAAAGAACCAAAAACAAGGATCCACCGGAACGACATGGTATGACTACTAGACGGCAGGTGAAAAACCAAGATAAACAAGAAAAACAGGAAGAAGCAAATACAAAAGAAGAAGCTAAACCACCAAAGAAAACTCGAAAGCCAAGGAAGAAGAAAAAGAAAAAGAAAATTTCAGAAACGGCAGAAGAAAGCAGTACAGACGAGGAATCAGTAGTAAAAACGAGAAAAAGAAAGAAAATCCCACAAGTATCAGAATCAGGTGAAGAAAAGTCCTGCAGTGAATCTGAAGAAGATGATAAGGAAGAAGATGACAATAACATGGACCACAATTCAGACAATGAGAAGCTAGACGATGAAGAAAGACAATCAGAAGAGGAAATCGAGAAAATTCCACAGGGAAATATCATACAGAGTCGTGATCTTTTCTTTACTCGCAAGGATGCACTTAGTTATTTTTTGAACACAAAGGGAGAGTCTCTTGATTCGGGATCGCGGAAGTTGGCAGATCGAAACGAATTACCGTATTTTCCGGGTCTACAGTTAGGAGAGGCTAGTGCAGTAAAAAAGGGAAATAGGTATCATATAGCATTACCGGTTAGCGATAACTCAGGAGAGGGACCTTCATTGATTTTAGGCCACATCAAAAGAGTAATGAGTAGTTTGAAAAAATTAACAGAGGAATTGGAAATTCAGAGTGTAAGCTTAGCAAAGACAGATTCGGTAGAAAACGTTCCGTGGGATAGAATTGCGACGGAATTACGTTTCTGATTTTTGGGAAGTCCGACCAAAGTAATAGTTTGTCATGGGATTGTTAGGTATCCTAGTAAACAGGAGCGTGAGGAAATGCACGGATCGGCAGTAGGAGGTCATAGAGGGGTTACGAAAACCTTTAATCGAATCAGACAACATTATTTTTGGGAAAAGATGAAAGTAGATATTCAGAATTACATACAGAGGTGTTTGCCATGTCAACTAAAGAAATGCGTGAGAAACAAAACGAAGCAACCAATGGTGTTAACAGATACACCAGGGTCAGCTTTCGACAAGGTGGCTATGGATATAGTCGGACCAATACCAAAGACAAAAGACGGTAATGAGTATATATTAACAATACAGAACCAATTGACGAAATTTTGTCTGGCTATTCCTTTACCAAATGCAACGTCAGCAACCATCGCGGACGCGATGGTCAAAAACTTTATCAGTATTTTCGGACCACCAAAGTCAATATTAACAGATCAAGGACGAAATTTTCTCAGTGGATTAATCAGACGAGTAGCTAAAAGATTTAAAATAAAAAGAATTCAGACAACAGCTTTTCATCCGCAGTCGAACGGTTCATTGGAACGTTCGCATCATGCATTAGGAGAATATTTGAAACAATACGCTGATAAGGAGTTTGACTGGGACGAATGGGTGCAATTGGCAATTTTCAATTATAATACCAGTGTGCATGAAGGTACAAAGCATACTCCGTACGAGTTGGTGTTTGGAAAATTGGCAAGGGTACCATCTAGCGAACCTTTGGGGGTAGACGATGAACTTCCGACGTACAGTGGTTATTTGATAAAATTGGTAACTCAATTACACGAGATTCGAAGAATGGCTAGAGAAAATCTAATAGAAGCAAAAATCAGATCTAAAGAACGACATGACAAAAGATTAAATGTAAAATCTTTCAAAATAGGTGATTATGTATTCTTGCAAAATGGACCGAAACCGAAAAAACTAGCAGATCAGTATACTGGACCACACGAGGTGGTCGAAATAATGGGAAATCAAAATATAAAAATAAAAACCAAGAAAAATGTTCAAATAGTACATGCAAATCGACTAAGGCTTTCACATATTATACCCGAATAAATACATTATTGTGACAAAACTATGACAATTACAGACTACTCATACTACGGACAATGTCAGGCCAGAGTGGAATGAGTGGACGAAGAAATGTTGTACGTACACTGCTCGACATAAATGCCTGTTTGACAGTTATCTGAGAATTTTGTTATCTTTTGAAAGTATCTGAACGATATCTTCAGGCCGATCGAGTGACGAGTTTCGAAATGAATGTTGCTTCGCACTGAAAGCATAGCTTTTTCAAGCGTCGAATTTTTATTTGATGTTTTGTTTAATTAATATTTTTTCTTTTTATTAAATTAACTAAATTTAACAGAAAAAAACGTTGAAAATTGAAATTTTCATATCGCTTCCTCATAAAAGCTGAAAATTGAAATTTTCATATCTCTTCTTCATAAAAGTTGAAAATTGAAATTCGCGAAGCTTCTTCTATGAGGAAGCATTGTCTGTATTTTTGGCTTCCTCATAGAGGAAGCTTGGCGAATTTCAATTTTCAACTTTTATGAAGAAGCGATATGAACATTTCAATTTTCAGCTTTTATGAGGAAGCGATATGAAAATTTCAATTTTCAACTTTTTTCAACGTCAACGTCTTAGACTTTTATGCAAAACGGCTGACCGATTCAGGTTTAGTACGTAAAAAAATATAACATCGTCTCGTTTCACTTTGTCGAATCTGCGTTTGGCGCGAAAAAATACATGGAAGTATGCGCTCCTGAATTTTTTTTTGCCCTTTCGATTTTTATTCCACAATTCCTAGTGATACCTCTTTATCTAGCTTTTTAATCCCGTCATATCCATCGTCTTGTGTATGTCTTGCTGTAGATCACGATCGGCACCTGGGTTTTCCCGCGATGCCATCGGAATGCAAAGAAATCGTTGTTTACAAATACCTAAAATAATTCATTTTTGCAATTTTGGCTATAAAAATGCCTGGTAAATTTTTTGGTTAGTTGTCGCTCCGGGACTGTAATTCCATGTATTTTTCCGCGCTGATCACGAATCTGACACGTATTTTATTCGCAGAGGAAAATTTGATCCGAAAAAAATGCGTCTTACAAAAAAAAAAAAAAAAATGCATGAAATTCGAAAAATTCAAAATGACATAAAATTTAAACGGTTCGACCGATTCGTGCCAAATTTAATAGGGAATACGAGTCCATAATAGCTTATTTATGTACAAATTTGTAGGCAAATATCTCGAAAATTATAAAAGTTGGAGTGAAATAGATATTTTTTGAAAAATCGAAAATTTCACATAACCGAAACGCCTCGACCGATTCGTACCAAATTCAATAGCGAAAATTATTTAATGTTGGTCTACTTCTGTAGAAAGTTTCTGCCCAGAATCTCAAAATTTGCGAAAGCTAGAGCGCGAACACACTTTTTTCAAAAATTTCAAAATCTCATAAAATCTGAACGAATGTTTCAATTAGTGCATAAATTGTAACAAAGAGAGGCACTGAACTGCTCTACGTGTGAGCCAAATTTCAACCCGTTTGATAAAACCGTTCTTGAGTTATAGACGATTGAATTTTGGAGGCCTGGCACACACACACACACACACACACACATCCATCCAGACATTTTTTCTAAATGTGATTTTTCGATGTTTTCGAACATTCTGAACACGTTTTCATTAAAATCTCGAAATTTTTTTTTTTCACCAAAACAAAGCTTCCTCTATGAGGAAGCAAAAATGAATAAAAAAATATTGAAAAATTGAAAAAATATTAATTATTCGTAGTTAAATATTTTCTAGTAAATCCAAGCTTGAATCACCGTTCAATCGGTAGGTTTATAGTTTGCCTATGCGTCATTTTATTGGGGACGCTGACTTGACTAAATGTAGAAAAATACGATAAAAAAAATGATATGGATATAGGATGTGCATCACGGCGACGAATATTTCATGGAAATTTCGTCGTGATCATATCAACGTAGAAAGAAGGTTCTCTCGAAGCAGTTTGGGTTCCCGTGCATCGTGTTGAGAGGGCAGCACTGGATTGATTAAACTCGAGAACGTTAAGGAAGTATATGGAATTTGCCGGAAGTGGTCTCTCTTCCCGCCGCGAGACATGTTAATTATTTGTAGTGAAATGTTTCCGGTCAACCCAAGCTTAAATCGCCGTTCAATCGGTGGGCTTATAGCTTGCCTACGCGACATTTCATTGGGGACGCTGACTTGATGAAATGTAGAAAAAAACGATGAAAAAAAATGTTAAGAATACGCGACGCACATCGCGTATCCGTAACATTTTTTTTTATCATCGTATTTTTCTGCATTTCATCAAGTCAGCGTTCGCAATGAATTGTCGCGTTGGCAAGCTATAACCCTACCGATTCAACAATGATTTAAGCTTGGGTTGACTGGAAACATTTTACTACAAATAATTAATATGTCTCGCGGCGGGAAGAGAGACCACTTCCGGAAAATTCCATATACTTCCTTAACGTTCTCGAGTCTAATCAATCCAGTGCTGCCCTCTCAACACTACCCAGGAGAGCCAATACTACTTCGAGAGAACCTTCTTGATACGTTGATATGATCCCGAAGAAATTTCAATGAAATATTCGTCGCCGAGACGCACATCGCATATCCGTAGCAATTTATGCGTAGTATTGGCTCTCCTGTGTCGTGTTGAGAGAGCAGCCCTGGATTGATTAGACTCGAGAACGTTAACGAAGGATATGGAACTTGCCGGAAGTGATCGTCGATATTAAGACCACTTCCGGCAAATTCCGGCAGGAAGTGATCTTCCCGCCGCGAGACATTAATTATTTGTAGTGAAATATTTCCAGTCAACCCAAGCTTAAATCATCGTTGGATCGGTAGGGTTATAGCTTGCCTACGAGACAATTTATTGCGGACGCTGACTTGATGAAATGCAGAAAAATACGATTGAAAAAAAAATGTTATGGATACATGATGTGCATCGCGGCGACGAATATTTCATGGAAATTTCGTCGTGATCATATCAACGTAGAAAGAAGGTTCTCTCGAAGTAGTTTGGGCTCCACTGTATCGTGTTGAAAGGACAGCACTGGATTGATTAGACTCGAGAACGTTAAGGAAGTATATGGAATTTACCGGAAGTGGTCTCTCTTTCTGCCGCGAGACATTAATTATTTGTAGTGAAATGTTTCCAGTCAACCCAAGCTTAAATCACCGTTTAATCGGTAGGTTTATAGCTCGCTTACGCGACTTTTCATTGGGGACGCTGACTTGATGAAATTTAGAAAAAATCGATGGAAAAAAAATATTACGAATACGCGATACACATCGCGTATCCGTAACATTTTTTTTATTATTGTTTTTTTTCTAAATTTCGTCAAGTCAGCGCCTCCAATAAAATGTTGCGTAGACAAGCTATAAACCTACCGATCGAACGGTGATGTAAGGTTGGGTTGACTGGAAACATTTCACTACAAATAGTTAATATGTCTCGCGGCGGGAAGAAAGACGACTTCCAGCAAATTCCATATTCTTCATTAATGTTCTCGAGTCTAATCAATCCAGTGCTGCCCTTTCAACACGATGCACGGGAACCCAAACTGCTTCGAGAGAACCTTCTTTCTACGTTGATATGATCACGACGAAATTTCCATGAAATATTCGTCGCCGTGATGCACATCCTGTATCCATATCATTTTTTTTATCATATTTTTCTACATTTAGTCAAGTCAGCGTCCCCAATAAAATGTCGCATAGGCAAACTATAAACCTACCGATTGAACGGTGATTCAAGCTTGGATTTACTAGAAAATATTTAACTACGAATAATTAATATCTTTTCAATTTTTCAATATTTTTTAATTCATTTTTTCTGTTAAATTTAGTTAATTTAATAAAAAGAAAAAATATTAATTAAACATAACATCAGATAAAAATTCGACGCTTGAAAAAGCTATGCTTTCAGTGCGAAGTAACATTCATTTCGAAACTCGTCACTCGATCGGCCTGAAGATATCGTTCAGATAATTTCAAAAGATAACAAAATTCTCAGATAACTGTCAAACAGGCATTTATGTCGAGCAGTGTACAATGACATCAGCACAGAAAGGAAGGATGATACGATACGAGGAGCTGCCGAGACAAACGAATCAGAGAAAGAAGTTTCGGGTTGTGGCAGTTTTTGAGGAATTCGTGCCGAGGGAATAGGAGAATATAAAGAAATTGCTAGGAGAATAGCTACTAGTGCTCGGATAAGAAAAATAGCAGATCAGGCTAAGGGGAAGAGTGATAGAGATTGGGAGAGTAAAGTAATGCGTTTGGCTAGCTTGGTGGTAAACTCAATATTAGATAAGATCGATGGTAATGAAGAACATATTAGACAAAGTGACTCAGAAGAATACATAGAAGACGCAAGGAAAGCCATGAAGGAGTTGGACGCAAAACTTGAACTCCAAAAGTATGATGGGGAAAATGAATGTGTGATAGTTATGATCTCGACTTGGCGTGAAGGAGAACCGGATATTGTAGTGCAATTTGGCACTGACGAGGGAACTGCAAAAATGAAGGCTTTGAAGTTCATGCTTCTAAAAGCACGTGTTAAAATCATGGGCATGACGGGAGAACATGAATAAGACGAGGGAAATTAAAAAAAAAAGAAAAAAATGTAGTAATTGCGTAGATTTTGAAAAAAAAAAACTATTTTAGAATAGAGAAAATATCAAAAAATAAAATTAAGGAAAGATGAATATATATATATATATATTGTGACGTATTTTCCGAGATCTCACGCGAAACGGAAACGAAAATCCAAACTCCAAAAAAAAAACGCGAAATCGGGATCTCAAAACGTCACCTTCGGCCGTTCACCCTCGCGAATGCATTGGCGTCCCGGTGGGCGCCAGTTAATTTTTATTTCGCCGGTATTAACAACCGGGCCTAACCTGGAGGTCGGAGGGACGGCCGACCTCCGCAGGGTCGATTTTGTTTCGCCGGAATCGCCAAACCGGACTGATCTGGAGGTCGGTGGGACGAGCCGACCTCCGCACGGACAAACACACGAAACGAGAACAAACGGTACGAGCTAACACCAACGCATCCGCGAGAGCGACGGTTACGGAAATGCACGGTCGCTCAGGATGCGGGTCTTGGTAGAAGGGTCGCGATCCGAGGCCAATAAAATAACGCGGAATCGAGACTATCGGAATCTCAAATTTTCAATAACGAGAGTAAATTAACTTGTTGGCTGTTAAGCCACGGGAGCGCACGTGGGTGCATCGGGATCGCTCAGCTGACCGACGGGTCGGAGCGAGCGTGACGGGAACGGATCCATACGCGATCGATAATTATCTTAAGCTACAACTCACCGAAACTGCAGAATTAAATCCAACAATGGGCGGGAACTGCATCTCGCGATGCCACGAGAACTTATCACAATCACTGCACCTCGAGAGCGTTACCTGAAACGCCTCTCGAGCACAGGAAAATAAAAAAATTACCCGGGAAAGAATTCGCACGAAAACACGGCACATACGAGTCGACTCACGAACGCGCGAAGTGACAGGTAGCGAGAGAGACGCGCGAACTGGAGCGAGAGCGCGAGCCGTAGTCTACCGCAGCGCGAGCGAGAACGAGAGACTCAGCGCGAGACAATAGGCCGAACGTAAACACGGTAGCGCGAGGGGTCCGAGTAGCCTCGAGGACGGCCCTCGGCAGACTGATAAGCCTACGAAAATATTCTAATGAGGCGTTATGATTATTTCGAGATCCTTGACCGGTAGCTACTGCCCTCTTGAACGATATCGATACGTCATCGGAGCGGGAGCCGAACTATAACGCGGTAACTTCGAGATTCGACACGGTCGCTTCTCTCAATGCCGTACGTGAAAACAAGGCCCTTTTTCTCTCAACTAAAACACAGCACAAGGGAGTCCCACCCTTGCCCGGACTGAACGATACCTCCGCCTGTTCTCCAACGCACGGCAATTTCTCCCAACGAGAGCGCCGGGTTTACACCGGACTGTTGCGTGTCCGTACGATATCTCATCGGGCTATCCTCTATTCGTGCTTCTCCTTGTCTCGAGATTCACGCCACCGAATAGATTTTAGAATCCCGATCTAAACCGAACCAAACCAAATCTTTTAATTTTCCCTCCAACTCATCTCAATATCTCATACTGAGCCGGATCGGAACGGACTAACTTTAACTAAGCGGGAACTGGACGGTAACTCGAACGTCACGAGGGACAGTAGATCGAGCGCGATAGCCACAGCTCGATTCTTACGGGACTTTTAAGTTTTCTTTTCGTTTTGTGACGATGATCCAAAAAATCACGTCACAACTCCTCACCCCTTAGGGGAGGTTTCGAACTAGCATTCGAAACGGTAGCCCATCCGAAGATGACGAGAATACAACTCGAGTGCCTTGTTTTTGAGGTTACCCGGGGAAGATTACGGGAACTTATCGGGATCTTAACCCGTATGGGGTATATCGGTAGCTACGGGTTCCTCCCGCGGTCTGGCACGAGGACTCGCGGGTACCATCGTGTCTAAGCCGCGGTTGGCGCGCGAGGGCGGGCCTCTTAGCGCGGGAACCGTTAATAAAACCGCTGCCCGGAATTTGCCGACAGCGGTCCCTCAACCCTGTTACCAATCGAGAGCCATGAAATTCTAGGGTGAGGCGAGATCGTCACGAGAGACGATGTCTCAACCGCGATTCGAGAAGGTTTTAATACGCAAACTACGGACAGACACATTTAAGGACGACACGTAACCAGGTGACTGTTTACGTTACCCTTCCTGCAGCGTTGTCTCCGTCGGTGGGATCCTTGATCCGCCGGTAGTTTTCCTTCGAGAGCGTCGGCCTTCCGGCCGGGTGCGAGAGCTTGGACTCCGGGTCCGGTGGTCGAGATCCGAGATCCGGGAGGGTCTCCATTGTCGGGAACTACGGTCGATGCCGGGTGCGGGAGCTTACTCTTTTCTCTGCGTCGAATGCCGAGACCCAGCGGTCTACCAGGCGAGAGTTACGGCTGAAGCCGTGTGCGGGAACTTGCTCCTTTCTTTGAGTCGAGTGCCGAGACCCAGAGGTCTGCCAGGCGGGAGATACGGTCGAAGCCGGGTGCGGGATCTTGTTCTTCTAGCTCGTAACCGAACGCCGAGACCCAGAGGTCTACCAAGCGCGGGCTACGGCCGAAGCCGGTTACGGGAGCTTGACGGGACTCCCCGTTACGACTGGGAGTGCCCGTCATCGGCCTTCCGGTCACCGCCGGTCACCGGTCGGCCCTGCGGAGGTTCGGGATCCGGTGTCGTCGCCGGAGCCCTGGGAGGGGCGGTCTCCAGGTGGCTCGATCGTCGTGGCCTGCGCCTCGCCGGTCGGGCCGCCCTCAGCACGTCCCAGGGGACGTTGCGGCCCGCTCGAGAGACGTACGGTCCCTCCCGCCGCCATTGCTCGCTGCAGGCGGGGCACGTCCGCAAGGTTTTACCCTTACGGCCGCATCGCCGACAGAAGGTCTTGGCCGGCGGTCCTCCTGGGCACACCGGGTCCGAGTAACAGTGGCCCTCGCCACCGCAACTCCAACAAACCCGCGTCACCGAGCGCGGCAGCGACCGGATAGGTCCCCCCGCACTCCGGTTGTCCCTCAGCGGGGCGGCTCTCGCAGCCGCCACTCCGCTTCGGGGTTCCCGTGGTCTGGCCGCTGGCGGGATCGTCGGCGGCGTCCCCGTCGCCGGGCGGGATCGTCGCGGCTGGGGCCTCGGCAGAGCCGTTGTCGGCGGGACCTTTGGTCCAGCGTGCCCAGCCTGACGGGATGGTCCTGATCGCGGCACCGGCGGCGTCACCGCCGGCGGGGCCATCGGTGGCGGCAGCGTCACCGGGCGGGGCCGCGGTGTCCGTGGCTGCGTCGTCGGCGGAGTTATCGACGGCAGTGGCGTCGACGGGCGGAAGCCCGCCGAGCGTTGGGGAGCCGCCGATGAGGACGACGTCCCCTCCGTGTCCGTCCTCTGACGCCGTCGGCGATTGCGGGATCGGCGGGGGCCTCTCTTGCGGCGGCGAGGGTCCTTCGGGAGTCCTCCTCCAGCCGCCGTGGCCTCCCCGGGAATTAGCCGGGGTACGTCCCACGCGGAGCACCCGGGCAGTTGCTCGTCCATGGGGACCGGGCTTGGCGATCGGGGAGAGGAGCCAACCGGACGGCTGACCGCTTCCCCGAACGTCCTTGCCGACAGGTCCACCATGGGCGGTGCGGCTGGCGGTGCATCCGCGGGAGCTAGTACCCCCCGGTATCTATCGAGCCGGCCTGGACCCGTAGTGGTCGGGCTCGACGATCGGGATCCCGGAGGTGCCGGATCCGCGGCCATCTCCCCGATCGTCCTTACCAGCGCCTCCGCCGACTCCGTGTCGGTGGTGTCTGGGTCGGCGAGAGCGGCGGCACAGGCCTGGATCAGGTCGGCGTTCGGAGGCCGCAGGAAGAACTCCTTCCGATCCTCCACCGGCATGGTCCTCCGCAGCATCTCGTCGAACCACTCGACGTCCGATCCCTCGGAAACGACCATGACGTCGTCGTCGCCCGGAAGGGTGCCGTTGGTGTCCATGGTAACCTATAACTCCAAAAGTGTGGTTAGGCCGGTACCTCCGGCGGTCGATACGGCTTTAGATCCTTGACGGAAATTTTTCCTACCGATCGCCCATCGAGATCGGATAATTCGTAAACTACGCGGGATATCTTTTTCGAGATCATGAACGGCCCCTCGAAGGGGGCGTTCAGCGCAGCGGACACATGCCTGGCTGCGTTCGAGAGCGTGTGGGATCTCCGCCACACGAGGTCGCCGACCTCGAACGTCCGGTCCCGGTGGTGGCGGTTATAATGCTCGGACTGCCGTTGGAAGGCCTCGTCGAGGGCGTGCGCGAAAGCCGTCCTGAGGGTGTCCAGACGGGCCATCCGCCTCGTCCACTCCTCCGGAGGACGCGGGACAATTTCGAGATCTCCCTCCAGCTCCCGTCGTAAGGAGGTAGCTGAGGGTGGTTCGCGTCCAAAGTTCGCGAAGGCCGGGGTGGCCTGCAGCGAACTGTGGAATGCGGTATTGTACGCGAACCGGAACTCGTGTAGATGGTGGTCCCACTCACGATGGTTTCCTGCGAGAAACGCGCGGATCATGGTTTTCACCACTCGATTCACGCGCTCGGTAGGGTTAGCCTGTGGGTGATACGGGGGGGTCGTCTGATGCCGTATACCCACCCGCTCGGTAAGCTGACGAATGTCCCGGTTGATAAATTCGATTCCATTGTCCGTGAGCAAGACTCGGGGTGCGCCCCAGCGAGTAACGATCAAGTCGTCGAGAGCTTTTGAAATGGCCTTCCCATTTGCCCTTCGGAGGGGGCAAATCTCGATCCATTTCGTGTACAGATCCTGGATCACGAGAACGTAGGCGTGCCCCGAGGATGCCGGCGTGAACGGTCCCATGATGTCGGCGGCGACCGTTGTCCAGGGTCCGTCAACCTCACGGTGACCCATGAGACCGGCGGGAGCTTGCTGTTCCACTTTGCAGCGCTGGCAAGTCTCACACTGCCGAACGTGAGCGACTACGTCCTTGAACATGCCCGGCCAATAGTAGGTGGTGGCCAGGCGTCGGTATGTCTTCTCGACGCCCAGGTGGCCGGCCTGCGGGAGCGCGTGGCACTCTTGGAGCGCGGCGCGTCGTAGCTCCCGAGGTAGCACCAGCTTCCAGGCGTCGAGATCCTCGAATTCGAGGTCCGCGAGATCTGATGGACGGTGGAAGTATAGTCGGTCATCGACTATCTTCCAATCCGGGAGCTTGTCGGGTATCCGCGAGACGTCGCGGAATCGTCGCCGATACCATTCGTCCTGAGTGTTCCGGGCGCACATGGCGACCTCGGTTTGGCCCTCAGGGATTCTCGAGAGCGCATCGGGAACGTGGTGCAACGCGCCCTTGCGGTGTACAATGTTGAAGTCGTACTCCAACAGTTCCAATGCCCACCGGGCTAGTCGACCTGTGGGGTTCTTCAGGTTGTGTAGCCAGCGAAGGCTGCTGTGGTCTGTTATCACGGTGAAAGAATACCCCTCGAGATAGCAACGGAACTTCCGTATTGCCCAGAGTACTGCCAGGCACTCCTGTTCCGTCACCGAGTACTTCCTCTCGGGGGCGGTCAGGGCGCGGCTCGCGTAGGCGATGACCCTCTCGTGACCCTCGATCACCTGCGTCAGGACGGCACCCAGGCCGACCCCGCTAGCGTCGGTCTGTAGCGTGAATGGTAACGAGAACTCCGGGCAGGCGAGCGTAGGGGGGCTCGTTAGCCTCAGCTTCAGTTCGTCGAGAGCCTGTTGCTGTTCGGGACCCCATTCCCATGCGTGATCTTTTTTCGTGAGCCGCGTCAAAGGTTCTGCGACCGTGGCGAACTCTAAGATGAAGCGTCGGTACCACGACGCCATGCCTAGGAAGCGGCGTAGCTGCCGGATGTTCTGCGGGACCGGGAAGTCGAGAACCGGTGCTACCTTGGCGGGGTCGATTTTGAGACCCTCGCTGTTCACCAGGAACCCAAGGTATTGCACTTCCGACCGGCAAAATGCGCTCTTCTCGCGGTTTATCGCGAGCCCAGCGATCGAGATCTTCTCGAGGACCTTCCGAAGCCACGTTAAGTGCTCCTCGAAAGTCCGAGTGACGATAATAATGTCGTCTAAATAGACGAAGACGTGCGGATATAGTTCCGCACCGAGGAGCCGATCCAGCATCCGCTGGAACGTTGCGGGAGCGTTCGTGAGGCCGTACGGCATCCGCTTAAAGTGGAACAGGCCTCGGCCTGGGACCACAAAAGCGGTTATCTCACGCGAAGCGGGATCCATCGGGACTTGCCAATAGGCTTGACTTAAGTCCAGAGTCGAGATGTAGTTGGCCTGTCGCAACTCATCGAGAATGCCCGTCATGTTCGGGATGGGGTAAGCATCCTTTTTCGTAACGGCATTCACCTTCCTGTAGTCAATACAGAAGCGGTACTTGCCGTTCGGTTTTTTAACCATGACCACGGGACTCGCCCAATCGCTACTGGAGGGCTCGATAATATCGGTAGCCAACATTCGGTCTACCTCCGCCCACATGATGTCGCGGATGACCGGAGTAACGGGATACGGTTTCTGCTTGACCGGGGCACTGTCACCTACGTCGATGTGGTGTGCCACAAGGGAGGTGACGGCCGAGTCGGCAGGGATATCCGGTACGTGGGCATCCAGAAACTCGCGCAAACGCGTAGTCTCGTCGGTATCGGGGGTGCGGAGGCCACAGCACATCGCAATGCGCGGGCCTTTCCCCTCGGGAACGAAGCTGTAGCGCTCCTCCGGTGCGTCACGGAAAACCCATGACTCATCGAAGAAATCAACAACCATTTTCGCGGAGCGTAAGTAATCTAGTCCGAGGATCAGATCGTCCGAGAGCGAGGGTAGGTGCAGGGCATGGGCCTGCATCCGGCGGCCACGCAGGATGGTCGGTACCTCCGAAGCCATCCTGACCGTCTCCACCTGGCTGTTCGCGACCAATACAGTCCGGGGTGAGATCTGTTTCGTCGGAACCCCGAGATCAGCGAGGAACTCTATGATCCTCGAGCCGATAAAGGTCCTGGTCGCGCCAGAATCGACGAGAGCTTTTACGGTTCGACCGTAAAGTCCCACCTTGACCTGGAACGCAATAACGCCCCGTCGTCCGGCGGCGTTAATGACGATATCGTCGAGTCGGGTCTCCCCTTCCGGTTCCGACGTGTCAAGATCGGGGTCAAGGTTCGGTAGCGGCCTCTGTCTTTTCTTACGAACGGTAGCGTGGCGACAGGGCTTCGGTATACGAGATCGCGTCGAGAAGGTTTTCTCCGGGGCGCGGCTTTGGCCGGACTGAGGCGCGGGCGAGGGGCTCACGCGCCTCACTGCGCGTTTCCCCGGTTGCACGAAGTGCAACGGCTGGACGTCACCCCTGAGAGTCTGCACCGGTAGCAGAACAGCCGCCTGGGTTCTTCGCAGTTCCGGTGAAGGTGGCCAGGCTGGTCGCAGTTCCAGCAGGGCCGGTCGTTCGGTACGGCGGGAGCGGCTGGGGCCTGGGGGGCCCCTGGCCCTGGCGGTGGGGGTGCTCCTCCGGGAGCGGCTCCCCGCGGGACCTTTGGCTGCGGTGGGCCGGAGCGTGGTGCGCTCTTACCAGCGCTCCGGGGTGCGGGGGCGCCAGTCGGCTTCCCCCCGGTATTCGACGGGCGACGCGGCATCAGCGCGTTCATCAGGTCGGGTAGCTCGTCTACCCCGCCTGGCGCGAGCTCGTCCTCCTGGACGCCATCCGGCTCCTGCACCGCATGGAGATGCGTGCGCCGAGCCGGCTGGGGCGCAGCCCGACGTGGATCGCGGTATGCGAAACTCGGGCAGAGGGAGGCCTCCGGCTTCGGAGGGGGTCGACGGGTGCTCAGGCCGCGCACCACCTGTTCCCGGCGGCCAGCTTCCCGCTCCAAGTCCCTCATCGAGAGCCGGTCATGATAGGAAATCATGACCTTGAATGGCGGTAGCATATTCCGGTACGCGTAACGCACCCGCTCTTGCTCCGTCCAAGCTGGACTCAGACGGGCGAACAGGCCGTTCATGCAGCCCAGATAGGCGAGAACCGACTCGTCATCGCCTTGAGTCCTCAGCGAGATCTCTTCGCGTAACGCGATTTGGTAATCGGGGTCCGAAAACCGTTCGCGAAACGCGGCCTTCGCGGTAGGCCAGTCCGGCAACCGTAGGCGAGCCTCTCGGTACCATACTCGGGCTGGCCCCGTCAAGCAAAACGTAAGCGTTTTTAAAAGGTCGGCATCTCGTATGGGTACGAGGTCACGACCCTCTTCGATGAGGGAGAGGAAGTCCTCCACATCCTCCTCTTTACCCCCCGAGAACGTGGCTTCCCACCGGCGGACCTCCTGAAGGGCGCGATGGGGCGACAAAACCCGGGAGCGTCGACACGAGGAGTGGCTTGCGTCGGAGCCACCAAGGTCCTCTGGCCGTACCGACAAGCGGCGTCGGGAAGTCCCCGTCCCGCGCGGTGCATCGGCGGGGTCGTTTGCGGGAGCCACGGGAGGCGCCGCGATTGGGACCTCGGTCGTGTCCCTTGGCGCGTGGTCTTGATTCCCGGGTGGAGGCGGGAATTCCCATGCTTGAGCACGGCGCCTTCGCGTCTCTTTCCCGGAGCCCGTTTTTCCGCGGCTCCGGTATTTCGTGACCCGCCGCTGGTCCCGAGGGTCCGAGCGTGTGGTCCGCTCCCCGTCACTCTCGGCGGGGAGGTCCGACAAACTCTCCTCCTCATCCTTGGCCGGCGGCTGCTTCGGTAGCTCTTCTCCCCCTTCCGCCATTTTGTGGCGAAGTCAAGTACGGGGCTGAGCGACGACTCGAACTCAAAGCCGCGGGAGAGGCGGGAGCAATCCTCGAAACCGATTCTAAATTCGAGTTCGGTACTTCACGGGAGCGAGAACTATCCCGAGGTCGGCGATGGGCACGAACTCGGAACTCGATAGGGACGAGAACCGTTCGAATCGGATGTTACCCGAGACCGAAGACTTCGAGAGCACAGCTAGCGGTCGGACACTCCCGCGTCCGTCACGCTTCACGTCGGGATCCGGTCTGACGGCGGCCAGCAAAACAACAAAAAACAAACAAAAAAAAGAAAAGGAAAGGCTTCGCTGTCGACCCGTATCTATTCAGGGGGATCGATAGGGATCCACTCCCCTAGGCGAGCGGGGAATCCGCCGTATCCCTGCACGATCGCCTAATTGCCGAAACTTCCGGTCGAAACGCCCTGATTTTCGGGTACGTCCCAACCTTGGATCTTTCGGCGAGCCAGGAATCCGTCGTATCCCAGCAAGATCGCCTGATCGTAGATCGGGGTTAGACCGAGATCAGCCTCGTTTTCGGCGAGCCGGGAATCCGTCGTATCCCAGCACGATCGCCTGACTCTACCTCTTCGAGGGTGTCACGAGGGCTCAAGTCGAGCACCAACGGTGGTCGGAGCGAGGCTCCTCGCTCGACGACCGAACCGAGGACGGTAGCTGAATCGGAGTGGCCGTGAGTCCACTCGACAATTCCTTCGAGACCCCACGATGGTACCTCGAACCTCGGGATTGAATCCGGGTCCGAGAGCGAGAGCTGCAGTCAATCCGAGCGTCGAAATTTAACTCGAGCTCGAAAGCGGGAATAATTCGAACAACGAAATTTAATTCGCGTTCGAAAGGCGAGAACTATGTCGAACGTCGAAAACAAATTCGCGTTCGAAATCAGAAAATAATTCGAACGACGAAAATTAATTCGTGTTCGAAATCGGAAATTAATTCGAACAGCGAAGATTAGTCCGCGTTCGAAAAGCGAGAACTATTTCGAACGTCGAAAATAAATTCGCGTTCGAAATCAATTCGAACGACGAAGATTAATTCGTGTTCGAAATCGGAAAATAATTCGAATAGCGAAAATTAATCCGCGTTCGAGAAGCGAGAACTATGTCGAACGTCGAAAATAAATTCGCGTTCGAAATCAATTCGAACGACGAAGATTAATTCGTGTTCGAAATCGGAAAATAATTCGAATAGCGAAAATTAACCCGCGTTCGAGAAGCGAGAACTATTTCGAACGTCGAAAATAAATTCGCGTTCGAAACCAGAAATTAATTCGAACAACGGAAATTAATTCGTGTTCGAAATCGGAAAAGAATTCGAACAGCGAAAAGTAATCCGCGTTCGAAAATCGCGAGATCGTTCGAACGACGAAAATTAGTTCGCGTTCGAAATCAGAAATTAATTCGAACGACGAAAATTAATTCGTGTTCGAAATCGGGAAATAATTCGAACAGCGAAAATTAATCCGCGTTCGAAAATCGCGAGATCGTTCGAACGACGAAAATTAGTTCGCGTTCGAAATCAGAAATTAATTCCAACGACGAAAATTAATTCGTGTTCGAAAATCGAGAAATCGTTCGAGCGACGAAAATTAATTCGCGTTCGAAAATCGGGAAATACTTCGAAAGTCGACAATAAATTTGAATTCGAAAACAAGAAATACTCCGACCGGCGAAAATTAATCCGCGTTCGAAAATCGGGAGTAAATCCCGAACTCCGAAAATTAATTCGTGTTCGGAAAACGGGAGTAATCGTACGATGAAACGATGGGCGATCGATGGAATAATTCACGCGAAAGTTAAATTGTACTCACGAGAGCGTAGTTCTGCTAAGTCCCAAAGGCACAGAAACGTTGAAAGTCGAAAATAATCACGAGAGCACGAGGTCCGTTCACGGCAATTATTCACGATGGTATGATCGCGAAAATGGCCGAATTCGGTGAGCGAGAGCGAAAAGGGCGCTGGTAGGGATGGCCCGATATTCCAAAAAAAATTGTTTGTCAGAGCCTCGAAGATCTTCGTGATAAGATCCGAGGCTCGGCTAGCGGTACCTTCCCCCACCCCCGCGCGCGCGACGCGCGAGCGTCCAGGTGAGAAAATCGGCAATTCTCGAAAAATCCGGAAAATGCCGAAAATCGCCGGGAACTGCCTTCGAGGCATGCCGGGAACCGATGTTTCCCCCTCTCAGGGGTCCGAGAACGGACGAAACGACCACGAACCATTAAAAAAAATTAATGATAAAAAAAAATAGAAAAAACAAAAAAAATTTCATTAGGTGGTCGGAGTTCGTCATCGGGGACGCGTGGGTTCGTCCGAACATCCACCGCGGGAGCGCGTTACTCTGTAACGCGAGAAACTTCGAGAGGAAAAAAAGAATAAGTGTTTTACTCACTCGGGAACGAAAGGAAAAACATTACTAAAAATAAATAAATCGGGAGCTGTTATTTTATTGGCGTGGCCCCACGTTGGGCGCCATTTGTGACGTATTTTCCGAGATCTCACGCGAAACGGAAACGAAAATCCAAACTCCAAAAAAAAAACGCGAAATCGGGATCTCAAAACGTCACCTTCGGCCGTTCACCCTCGCGAATGCATTGGCGTCCCGGTGGGCGCCAGTTAATTTTTATTTCGCCGGTATTAACAACCGGGCCTAACCTGGAGGTCGGAGGGACGGCCGACCTCCGCAGGGTCGATTTTGTTTCGCCGGAATCGCCAAACCGGACTGATCTGGAGGTCGGTGGGACGAGCCGACCTCCGCACGGACAAACACACGAAACGAGAACAAACGGTACGAGCTAACACCAACGCATCCGCGAGAGCGACGGTTGCGGAAATGCACGGTCGCTCAGGATGCGGGTCTTGGTAGAAGGGTCGCGATCCGAGGCCAATAAAATAACGCGGAATCGAGACTATCGGAATCTCAAATTTTCAATAACGAGAGTAAATTAACTTGTTGGCTGTTAAGCCACGGGAGCGCACGTGGGTGCATCGGGATCGCTCAGCTGACCGACGGGTCGGAGCGAGCGTGACGGGAACGGATCCATACGCGATCGATAATTATCTTAAGCTACAACTCACCGAAACTGCAGAATTAAATCCAACAATGGGCGGGAACTGCATCTCGCGATGCCACGAGAACTTATCACAATCACTGCACCTCGAGAGCGTTACCTGAAACGCCTCTCGAGCACAGGAAAATCAAAAAATTACCCGGGAAAGAATTCGCACGAAAACACGGCACATACAAGTCGACTCACGAACGCGCGAAGTGACAGGTAGCGAGAGAGACGCGCGAACTGGAGCGAGAGCGCGAGCCGTAGTCTACCGCAGCGCGAGCGAGAACGAGAGACTCAGCGCGAGACAATAGGCCGAACGTAAACACGGTAGCGCGAGGGGTCCGAGTAGCCTCGAGGACGGCCCTCGGCAGACTGATAAGCCTACGAAAATATTCTAATGAGGCGTTATGATTATTTCGAGATCCTTGACCGGTAGCTACTGCCCTCTTGAACGATATCGATACGTCATCGGAGCGGGAGCCGAACTATAACGCGGTAACTTCGAGATTCGACACGGTCGCTTCTCTCAATGCCGTACGTGAAAACAAGGCCCTTTTTCTCTCAACTAAAACACAGCACAAGGGAGTCCCACCCTTGCCCGGACTGAACGATACCTCCGCCTGTTCTCCAACGCACGGCAATTTCTCCCAACGAGAGCGCCGGGTTTACACCGGACTGTTGCGTGTCCGTACGATATCTCATCGGGCTATCCTCTATTCGTGCTTCTCCTTGTCTCGAGATTCACGCCACCGAATAGATTTTAGAATCCCGATCTAAACCGAACCAAACCAAATCTTTTAATTTTCCCTCCTACTCATGTCAATATCTCATACTGAGCCGGGTCGGAACGGACTAACTTTAACTAAGCGGGAACTGGACGGTAACTCGAACGTCACGAGGGACAGTAGATCGAGCGCGATAGCCACAGCTCGATTCTTACGGGACTTTTAAGTTTTCTTTTCGTTTTGTGACGATGATCCAAAAAATCACGTCACAATATATATCAGTATTAAAATTAATAACACATATGTAACCTAATCAGCACAACAATATCATTGTATTATCACCAAATTTTACTAATAAACAATCTATTTGTATAACTTCATCAAAGGGTTAAAATAATAAAATAAACAAGTATTATAACTCCGTCAATTTCTTTCTTGTATAGATCAAGATGAGAGAGAAAGTACCCTTGTTCGTGATAGGGGTTATTCTGCAATCGCGGGAATGTTTGGGGATGATCGGGTACGATTGTGGAACAGCTAAGTCCAACATCACAACTGTATCGCTTCTGGAGGTGGAGGAATGCGATATTCCATCACCAGCGTTGAACGTCACGGCAGTACGAATTCAACTACTTCAGATAAACGATTATGCATCTGTACATGTGCGACAGTGCAAAGTTGAGATCAATAGAGATGTTCGAAAGTGCGGGATGTTTTCGCATACCAGTGACGTAACGAATGGAAAAGCTTCGTACGTGTACGAGGTATCACGAGACGCGTGTGATCGGATGTACGAACACGGATCCTTTCAAGTAGAAAAGACTCTGATAATGGGAATTATGGGAAATCACAGCGTAACTCATCCTCTAACAATGGCTGGAAAAGTAGGGCAAGATGGTGCATGTAAGGGAACAGCGTATTCAGATCCTTTCGGTAATTGGGATGAAGTAGTAGTATTGGCTGAAGTAAAAATCACCTTGAGAGACTATCGTGCTACGATCGCCCTCAAAACCAATAAAATCTTCTTAAAATCGGGAATACGTTGTGAACTAAACGAAGGACAATGTGTAGACATGGAAGGAGGACATACTTTTTGGGAATCTGTTCCTATCGGAAATTGCGGAAATGGACAATATGGAGTGTTGTACGAAGGTGTAGCCGAGAAAGGCGTAGACCAGGACTCGCGGGTTGTAACTCCCCTACATAAATGAATCTCCCGTGTGGCCCCGGTGACGTCACACCGCGAGAGCCCGGGAGACGCGGTCAGCCAGGCGAGAGGCCGAGCAGCCGTCGGACAAGCCCGCGGAGAGCCAAGTGGCGCCATCCGACGGGATCGAGCGGCAGCTGGATCGATGCCGAAGCGACGCGCACGCGCAACAGCCAGCACAGCGGCGCTGCCGAATGGGCTTGCGGCGAAAGCACGGTCAAGGTCAGAGAAAGGCGAAAGCGAGGGAAAATCGGCCTCGCTGATTGGATGGAGATGACGACACTCCCTTTGCACACGGCACCGACCGAACACGCTATTTGCTCAGCGGATAAGACCGGATAATCGTCACTAACATACCGACCCGGGATTGGAGGGCAAAGAAGGAACAAGGCCCTGAGCCAATCAGAAAATTAAGAATTAGGCGACCGCACGCAGACGCGAGTCCGCCAGAAATCTGCCAAACCGACGGAGTGGGAGCTGGAAATCGGGGTATAAAGGACGGCGATTTCGGCAGTCGAGGAATCAGTGAACGATCTACATTATCATCGGCCAACTCCAAAGGAAAAAGTGAAAAGTGAACAAAAGTGAAAAGTGAAAAAGGTGAAACAGTGCCAAAAAGGACTTATAAATTTTGTGCAACTGTGAACTTATAAAATTTATGCCGTCGGACTTATAAATTTTGTGCAACTGTGAACTTATAAAATTTATGCCGTCGGACTTATAAATTTTGTGCAACTGTGAACTTATAAAATTGGCGCCGTTCGGACTTATAAAGTTTGTACCGAGCGGACTTATAAAATTGGTGCCGGATTGAACCTATAAAATCCGTGCCAAAGTCAAACTTATAAATTTTGTGTCACGTTGGACTTATAACAATTTGGTGCCGCACCGGACTTGTAAATTTCGTGCCAGAATCGAACTTATCAACATTGTGTGCTGCGGCGAACTTAGAACTTTGTGCCTCCGTGAACCTACTCAATTAAGACCAATAAAAGTGACATTCGGAGTGAACCGGTAAAGTGACCAAAGTGACCGACAGGAAAGCGGTAAACTCCACGGAGGAATATTCCAACTTCCAGGACCGGAAAAAGGCACATCCAGGGGTTCGCTCACTCTCCCTGAAGGCTCCGATACCGACAAAACAAGGTAAAAAAGTCGTTGTCTCCAATTAACGCCAATTGCAAATCGCGAAGTGAGCGAGCTGTCACAGGCGATCGCTGTGCCGTGACGTCACCACGAGACAGTCGAGCGTAGCGGCCAGCTGGACGTCGCGTCGACCGAGAAGCCAACCGCGCATGCGTGGTGCAGTTCACGCGGAATAAATCTCTTTCGTTAAAAATATCACCTTGAACCCATAAAAGGATGCAATAACTAGAGACAATAAGTGAAGGAGAAACCAGTGCGTGGACGAAATTGATATTTATTGTTCAGTCTTTTGGTTCCGAAGGAACCACTTCTGTAATTGCTCCGAAAATAGATATAGGCATCTAATAAACAGGGTTCAAACAGAACAGAAAAAGGGTTAATAAAGATCGAAACTTGTAATTGGACCAATAAAGCCCATTATTTAAACGTTAAAATCGTCTCTGACACGCCAACCTATAATTCCTTAACGCTCGAGTCCACGAATCCTTCCGTGTAAGTGCATTTTCCTCATAAGGAGGCGCACAAATACGGGAATAATTGTACGAGGAATCTGCTCCTGTTACAGGGTGTTGTATACCGTTACTACATCAGATATAATCTTTGCTCTGGTAGTACGCGGAGTAACAAATGTATGTGGACAAACGATAGTGCGAACGGAACACCCGAAATTATTCATATACGAGATCGAAAATGGACAAATGTTTTTGCAAGGACAAATAATGGAAGTGATAAATATGGACATGTACACTTACGTGAACTCAAAGTTCGTTTATGTCGAACGACATATTCAAACTCAGACTCAACAGGTTTATCACGATCTTCTAACCCACAAATGCGAATTGGAAAGAGAAATGCTAAAGAATCGTTTGGCAATAGCGACAGAGATACCGGATGAATTTGCGTATCATCTGATGAAAGGACCAGGTTATATGGCTGTAATATCTGGAGAAGTGGTACACATCATTAAGTGTATTCCGAAGGAAGTTCGAATACAACCGCGAGAAGAATGTTATACGCATTTGCCAGTAACTGAAGGAAATAACAGTTACTTCTTGACACCGAAAACTCACATTTTAATGAAAACCGGAATGCAGATCACTTGCAACAAGATGGTTGCACCTACATATTTTATTGACGAAGATTGGTACGCAATGATGCCTGGTGGGTATACTCGTATACCCACCTGAGAGATGAAACCGAACACCAAGCCTACATGGACCTACAAAAGCACAAAGTCATTGGCAACCAGCGGGATCTACACAACATCGGAACTGGAACAGCTTCGAGAGCACATCATGTTTCCGGCGGAGAGACCTGCGGTGCTAAACACCGTGGCTGGGGGTTTGATGGGCAAACCAACCATAGCGCAGGGTGGTTCATTCGCAAAACTGTTGGACGGACCGAGTATTGGGTATTGTGTGTTACACCGATCCCCTAAGGGTTACGGGCTCCTTCACTTTCTTCCTCCTCCTTCCTTATCCGCGGTCGCCGGTTCGATTCTTGGGCCCGGATGTACGAACTAGTCGTAGTTCGTACGTCCTATCTCCGGAGCTATGTCCCCGTCCGTTTTCCTTTCACCTACGGGCCTTCAGTCTCGGGAATCGAACCCGCGATACCTTTTCCCAGTCTTTCGGTTTCCCATACCGAGGCGCTGGTCCTTTCCTCTGGACCTACTATTATAGTGGGTTCCGAACCACTTTTTCGCAGATAAAAACACCACAGAAAATTCTTGGTGCTTGCCGGGAATCGAACCCGGGCCTACTGCGTGTGAAGCGCGCGCCGAGACCACTCGGCCACGCTCACCCTGGACGGACCGAGTAATTATGATTATTAAGGCAGTCAAATTAGTAATAGATACACTCATACACGGATATGCGTTGCACACCGTGTATGGATGGTCATTATTTTTGATTGGAGCAATATGGGATTCAGTTACAAATCTTCTGTTGCATCTGAATAAGGGAGTACAAGGGAATGAGGAAAAGAAAGAAGATAAAATGGAAAACATAGAAAAGGGTAAAGTAGAATCAGACGGAGAATACGAATCAGAGGAAGAAGGTGAAGATGAAAGACAGGCAGTTGAAGGTCAAAACAAAAGAGTTCAAACGGCAAATGATAAACAGGGGAATGTATACCCGCGATTTCCTTAAAAGATGAAGAGAGTAAACAAAAAGAAGTTAATAACAATAAAAAAAATGTATATATATATATATACAATATATATATGTATATACATATTGTGACGTGGTACGTCACAAGTCCTTCCCTAAACTCGGCTCGAGTCCGCCGCTCACCCAACGTTAGACCCGGATATTTTTACGCTTTTTTTTCTTCTACTTATTTTGTGTAAGTTAGCATGTAATTTCCCGTTTATTCCCTCTCGTTACCCCCTGTGTGAATGTGCGTGACTCGAGGACAATATCGACACCCCCCCCCCCTCGACGGCCCACGATCAAGGAACAGCAAAGGAACGAGAGCCGACGTGCTGACGCCAAGGAAGGTAGAAGGATCGTGGACGAGGGGAAAAAGCCGCCTACAAGACCGTCCGAAAAAGCCTCGAAAAGCCGTCGAAAAGCCCGCCGAAACGCTGCCCGCCCGCCTGCCGCCCGCTGGGATCGCCGACGCACGGCATCGATCGACGATCCAGCGGGGCCCCTGTCGCCACCTCTCGCCGCCCGTCCATGACTCTGATTACCGACCGACGCTGACGCACAGGTGCTCTCGTCCCCCACCACCATCAGCGCCAACGCCGACGAAGAAGAAGACCCCGCCATGTCCCTCACTCTCGGAGCCGAGCCGCGTGGCGAGCGAACGTGTGTGTGAGACCGGGAGTCATTAATTTTAAGTTAAAAGAAAG
The DNA here is from genome assembly GCA_917499995.1 of Ichneumon xanthorius. Taxonomy (NCBI): domain Eukaryota; kingdom Metazoa; phylum Arthropoda; class Insecta; order Hymenoptera; family Ichneumonidae; genus Ichneumon; species Ichneumon xanthorius. Next base: position 510,690 of record CAKJTD010000069.1, on the reverse strand, counting down.
ATTGTATAGCGAGTGTGACAATTAGGAAATATTAAGACGACTCGGCTAACCCTTGTACAATCGATTAGACTCCTTACGGAGAGTGAACCCGCCCCTACGACAAATCAGCGATAGCCCAGGGATACGATTTTGGACCGATATACGGAATTTATAACGACTGAGGCTGTCCGCTGATTTGAGGGAATTTTGTAACCGAGATCCACGTGTGTGGAATCTGAGTGAGTGAGCCCCGATCTTTTTCGTAAGTTTTTGCCCACATTTTTCCCAACCCGTTCGACCCGTTTTCCTTCCCCGAATACCCGTTATTTTTTGTGGAAATTATTATTGAAAGATTATTGCCTCGTCGTCCACACGTGGTCGGCATTTTTGCACACGAGCAGAAAGTTATCGCGCGCGTGGTGAGCGGCGTAAAATTCACATAAGTGATATTTAGTTAAGATTGTTATCCCCAGTTTCCCCGAGACTCATAAATTACGAATTTTTATCTATTTTGTCAGTATTGAAATTTCTACCTTTTTTTTGTGTGCCGAGGTAATATTGTAAAGAAGCCCTGGACAGTGCCTGCGGCCTGAGAAGTCTCATCCCCCTCCCCCCCCCCATTCCCGCTAGCCGAGTGCCGTGAGAGACAATAGATTTTTCTTCTTTTTTTTGTTGTTGTTTCCGATTAATAAATCGAGAGTCCCGGTGCTACACCGTTACAGTAGGTGGCGCCCAATAAAAATAGACAACGTTTTGGTTCATTTTTGTCTTTGTGACAATTTTCTGAGTTTTGGCAAATTAAGACCAATATTGTGTAGAGTATTCACCGGCCAGCCCTTCCCCCCCTCCCTGCGATTGACCCGTGCGAATTGCCGTCTCGGCAATTATTATAAGCTATATTATTTTCGTAAGTTTTGTTATTATTATTTTCCGATTTTCTTATTTTCCCCGCGTATTGAGTATTTTGCTATTTTCTTATTTTCCCTGCGTATTGATTATTTCCTTTTTTTATTTTCGAATTCTTTGCTCTTTCTTCTCTTACTTTCTATTGTTTATCATATTTGTTATTGCGAATCCCCTTTTCTTTCGTATTATTATTGAGATTGTTTATCTTTGTTATCAAATCCCTTCAACGTACCTGTAACGGCGTTGAAGCGGCAGTATTTTCGCATCAGTTTATTGTTTATCAGTCACCGAACAAATTTTTATTAAAAGTTATTTTGCCACTTTTTCTACACAAAACTTTGGTGTGTTATTTCCCCCTTTTCCCTCGCCCTAGATTTTCCGGATTGCCCCGATTTTCAGATTGGAGAAAATAAAGTATCATCCCAAATTTGGCGCCCAACGTGGGGCCCTGTAATAACAGGAATAATAAGCAGTACCCTCGAGGGCAGTGACTTTTTCACTCCTCGAGTGGAGATTTTTCCTGAGCTGGATAATAGTGCTCACCTCGGTACCCTTTTTTTTCTTTTGCCCCCGCCCCTATCCATACCGCCCTACCTCCCTCGCTATAGGGCAGTTTAGGAATAACGCCGCCACCCGCGCTGCATACGTTATTTATTTGATTTATTCGATACTGATAATTATTTGCTAGTGGATACTTTGTTTCGGCGTGTACTCGCACTGGCATCTATTATATATTTGTTGCATTTTGACATTCCCCGTGTGACTTTACAACCCATTACAGCCCTTAAAAACCCTTTTTTGGATTTTCGTTCCCTTTTCCCGGCCCTGAAAAATTTCCCCTATTGAATTTACAACCCCTTGCCGCCCTCGAAAATCGTTTTTGAATTTTCACTTCCTTTTACCGGCCCTGAAAAATTTCCCCTTTTGAATTTACAACCCCTTGCCACCCTCGAAAATCGTTTTTGAATTTTCACTTCCTTTTACCGGCCCTGAAAATTTCCCCTATTGAATTTTACAACCCCTTACAGCCCTCAAAAATCCTTTTTGAATTTTCTTAACCCCTTTTAGCCCTCAAGAATATTTCTTCCAGTTTTATACCCTTTCATTTAAAGCCTTGAAATTCTATTGGGAGTAAGTGATCCCCTTACTCACCGCTGATATTACCCCTGATATTCTTTTCTGCATTTTTCTACGCCCTTAAGGAACCCGAATATTGTTGAACCTTTTAATTCCCTTTTCAACTATTGATTTTTATTACCCCTTTTACCGCCCTTGTTATTTTTTTTCTTTCCCCTGAGTTTTAGGAATTATTTCAAATCCCTTCACCGCTTAGAAATTGCGTGAATTTTCCGATCCCCTTATTACCCTATTGGTTTTCCTTTTCTACTGATTTTTCGTACTTAGCCCATTTATTATCCGATCCTGTCTTAGCTTTTCTAGTTCTGTTCTTTTTCTTAATTTCCCGTATTTGATTCGATTTCATTCATTTTTCCAAGTTTTCTGATTTTATTTTAGTTCTCTTTTTCATATCTCTTTCTTTTCCCTATTTTGCCATGGAATATTTTAACCCCTCTGTACAAGTCACCCCACCTCTCTCGACCTGCATTACTACGTCCAGAACGCAGGCTCCCTAACCCAAACCCGCAACCCCGTTAGCCCTCGCTGCCTCCATGGGCCCTGCCCCCACTACCGAAACCCAAGCCCAGATTGACCAAATTTTTCGCTCACTACAGGCCCTCCCCAACGTAGCCGATTTAATAAGATTATGCGACCAAGCTGATTTGAGTACATGCGGTACGGAAGATGAAATGGTTGACCGTTATTTACGTTCCGTCGTCCGCCGAAGATTACCGGAAGTGCCGACGGAATGGGATCCGGTAAAAGACGAACGTGGTTCGGAAGCCCCGTACACCCTACGAGTGGCACTCGCCGAAAGTGATAGAGAACAGACCTCCGCAAAACATACCAGCAGTTCCCATCCAGCTAGTAGTTCACCCCCTCCCCCACAATCCGCCGAAGCCCCTCCCGTTATTTCAAATTTTGAATCAGAAACCCTGCTAATAGACCTCAGCGAGGAGACAGTAAATTTCGAATTGCCCCCGAACCCAGTCACCCCCGCCCCGACAACAGAGTCCCCCGCTCTTTATTTGAATTTACCCCCAAAATTCTGTATAGTCCGAAAGGAGAAACCCCAGACCCAATTGGAAAAGTTTATGTCGAGAATAACCGGAAACCATGCTGAAGCGGGAGAAAAATTTCTTATAAAGCTAACGTCGATCTCCCGCCTTCAGAGGGCAAAGCGGCTGAAGGCTGCTGCGCTAGAAAGAGGTCCGAATTATAGGCAAGTCAAGGACGATAATATCCCACCCTACGAACTTCAACTGAGGTTAAGTCCCCTAGTAAAAGACAGTACATTAGAGTCAAGCCCTGTTAATCCCGTTTCCCCCAGACCTTCGGAAAACAAGTCAGTCCAAACCGAACCCCGTTATCACCCCAAAACTTCCCCCATAGTAAGAAAGTCCGCCTATAAAACTAGGAGTAATACGAATTCCCCAGAATCTGGTTATACGTCCCCTTCCTTTCCCTCAACCTCTCACATTCCCCCTCTCATGGCATACCCCGTGCCGTGCCCTGCCCCCTGCCCAGAAGTCCCCGCCCTGAGGAAGTTTTTGGATCCGCGGTTTTCCCCGCGACTTCGTCCGGCGAACAATAACTTCGCGTATCGCGACGGGAACCGCAATCCAAAGGGCAGAACATTTGTATAGAACATCCCAAGACCCATAAACCCACATCCGACAGTCCCAGTACCTAAAATCCATCGAAAACCCTTTCCCCGCCCCTATCCGCTTGTTACACCGCCCCCAAGATTCCGAACGTGGACCACACTCGACCCGCGTGTCCGCTGGTGCTCCGGAATCTACCCTCAGTATCCCCAAACCTACCCCCGTTCCCCTGCTCGCCCCATAAGCCCTCGAAGTCCCCAAAGTTCACTGAGTATAGGGCCCTCAGAGCGTACATTAAGTACAGGGTCTTCCCAGAGTTCCCGAAGTTCCCAGAGTTCCCGAAGTTCCCAGAGCTCCCGAAGTTCCCAGAGTTCCCCAAGTTCCCCGAGTTCCCAACGTTCCCCGAGTTCAAGATATGGCATATAGAATTTCCCAAAGTACCCCCACCCGACCATTGCACGCCCCCGCATACGATTATGTAAGGCACTGTCAGTGCGAGGCTATTTATTTTCATTATGTTTTTCTTTTCATTTCGTTTCTTTGGATTTCGTGCTAGTTACTTAGTAACACCCGAGAAGTTTGTTAAAGAGCTTGTAAATTATACGAGCAGTATTATGTAAAGTTTAATTCGAGACCATACGTGGAGATATCACCTGCCCCTTTTCCCATGATTCCCTACCGATTCCCAAACGATACCGCCTTCCCCCTTACCCCTCCTCCCCCCGGACCTACCCTGCTTGACCCCAGTGTGAATGCGTTGCTCAAGTCGTCAGGAGACGAACTTTCGGCAAGTGGGGGGGAGTTGTGACGTGGTACGTCACAAGTCCTTCCCTAAACTCGGCTCGAGTCCGCCGCTCACCCAACGTTAGAGCCGGATATTTTTACGCTTTTTTTTCTTCTACTTATTTTGTGTAAGTTAGCATGTAATTTCCCGTTTATTCCCTCCCGTTACCCCCTGTGTGAATGTGCGCGAGTCGAGGACAATATCGACATCCCCCCCCCCTCGACGGCCCACGATCAAGGAACAGCAAAGGAACGAGAGCCGACGTGCTGACGCCGAGGAAGGTAGCAGGATCGTGGACGAGGGGAAAAAGCCGCCTACAAGACCGTCCGAAAAAGCCTCGAAAAGCCGTCGAAAAGGCCGCCGAAACGCTGCCCGCCCGCCTGCCGCCCGCTGGGATCGCCGACGCACGGCATCGATCGACGATCCAGCGGGGCCCCTGTCGCCACCTCTCGCCGCCCGTCCATGACTCCGATTACCGACCGACGCTGACGCACAGGTGCTCTCGTCCCCCACCACCATCAGCGCCAACGCCGACGAAGAAGAAGACCCCGCCATGTCCCTCACTCTCCGAGCCGAGCCGCGTGGCGAGCGAACGTGTGTGTGAGACCGGGAGTCATTAATTTTAAGTTAAAAGAAAGATTGTATAGCGAGTGTGACAATTAGGAAATATTAAAACGACTCGGCTAACCCTTGTACAATCGATTAGACTCCTTACGGAGAGTGAACCCGCCCCTACGACAAATCAGCGATAGCCCAGGGATACGATTTTGGACCGATATACGGAATTTATAACGACTGAGGCTGTCCGCTGATTTGAGGAAATTTTATAACCGAGATCCACGTGTGTGGAATCTGAGTGAGTGAGCCCCGATCTTTTTCGTAAGTTTTTGCCCACATTTTTCCCAACCCGTTCGACCCGTTTTCCTTCCCCGAATACCCGTTATTTTTTGTAGAAATTATTATTGAAAGATTTTTGCCTCGTGGTCGACACGTGGTCGGCATTTTTGCACACGAGCAGAAAGTTATCGTGCGAGTGGTGAGCGGCGTAAAATTCACATAAGTGATATTTAGTTAAGATTATTATCCCCAATTTCCCCGAGACTCATAAATTACGAATTTTTATCTATTTTGTCAGTATTGAAATTTCTACCTTTTTTTTGTGTGCCGAGGTAATATTGTAAAGAAGCCCTGGACAGTGCCTGCGGCCTGAGAAGTCTCATCCCCCTCCCTCCCCCATTCCCGCTAGCCGAGTGCCGTGAGAGACAATAGATTTTTCTTCTTTTTTTTTTGTTGTTTCCGATTAATAAATCGAGAGTCCCGGTGCTACACCGTTACAGTAGCTGGCGCCCAATAAAAATAGACAACGTTTTGGTTCATTTTTCTCTTTGTGACAATTTTCTGAGTTTTGGCAAATTAAAACCAATATTGTGTAGAGTATTCACCGGCCAGCCCCTCCCCCCCTCCCTGCGATTGACCCGTGCGAATTGCCGTCTCGGCAATTATTATAAGCTATATTATGTTCGTAAGTTTTGTTATTATTATTTTCCGATTTTCATATTTTTCCCCGCGTATTGAGTATTTTGCTATTTTCTTATTTTCCCTGCGTATTGAGTATTTTGCTATTTTCTTATTTTCCCTGCGTATTGATTATTTCCTTTTTTTTATTTTCGAATTCTTTGCGCTTTCTTCTCTTACTTTCTATTGTTTATCATATTTGTTATTGCGAATCCCCTTTTCTTTCGTATTATTATTGAGATTGTTTATCTTTGTTATCAAATCCCTTCAACGTACCTGTAACGGCGTTGAAGCGGCAGTATTTTCGCATCAGTTTATTGTTTATCAGTCACCGAACAAATTTTTATTAAAAGTTATTTTGCCACTTTTTCTACACAAAACTTTGGTGTGTTATTTCCCCCTTTTCCCTCGCCCTAGATTTCCCGGATGGCCCCGATTTTCAGATTGGAGAAAATAAAGTATCATCACAATATATATATATGTATATATATTATATAAATATAAATAAATATCAATTATAATCTATAAAGTTATTATTAAAGGAAATAATTTAATAAGGATAGACGATAGAATTTAACTCAAGAATAATAATTTGGGAAAATACCATTGGCCCTTCACGCTTGGGATGGTCCAATGAGTAAAGAGTAGCGTTATTGCAGTAAAGGAAACCGAGGGGAAAAGTTACCGGACAGAATAGTAAGGTACCCGTCTGGAGACGCAGCTACATGCGTATTCCCAGATGCGGCTCACGAAAATAAGAAAGAGAAAGGTATAGGGAAAGAGAGAGAAGGATAGAGTACGGCGAACAGCCGCACAAAGGGGAGAAGCCGAGAGCGGGTGGCGGCGTGACGTCATGCCGTACTCCTCTCACGGCGAGTCGCAGGCATGTATTAAAAAGGGTGACTGTACGACGAATGTACAGCCGCACCCGAATAAAAAGAAAAGACAGTATATAAATATATAAAAATAAATTGAGGTAGAATAAAAATTAAATAAAATTAAGTAATAAGAAGGGAAAGAAAAGCATTCGACAAAATAAAATCGGAAAAAATATGTTTTTATTTTTCAATATAAAATGGTAATAAAATATATAATAAATGTAAATGAAAAATGTGTAAATCCTTAAGGGATGAGGCAGGCAAGTAGAAATCCAACCGTTGTTAAGTTGCAGGTTAGGCAAGGCCAGGCCATATGGTCTTCAGGGTGGCCAACCATCCCCCGAGATAATAGAATGGGCAATTCAGCCTCGAAATTGTTGTTGCGGAGGAGTCGGAGGAGCCCTCTTGCTGTTATGGCAGCGGGGGGATGACGGGATCGACGGAGGGCCTCGCGGTACGTTCGGGGTGGGTTAAATAAGGCCCGAATGCCCAGAAAATCCTCGGGGTGGTCGAGATCGAGCTCCTCGTCCCCGGTGTTGCCCCAAAGAATGGAGATCGTGCGGCGTTGGCGGATACTGGATGTCCGAATAGAAATCATGCCCCTCACCGCGTCGGAAGGGCGTTGGCGAGAGGGGATGATGAGATCGTTCTAAAAAGAAAAAAAAACAGAAGGAAAAAATAAAATAAAATGAAATAAAATAAATAAATAAGATAGGAAAACCATAAGAAATAGAAATAATATATAAAAAAAAGTAAATAATTATAAATAAATAAATAAATAAATAAATAAAATATAAGAAAAAAAAAAAAATAAAATATAAGAAAAAAAATAAAATAAAATAAAATAAAAAAAAAAACACACAAAACACCACAGGTAATTACCAATTTCTGAAGAACCCACGGGGATGGTGGTCCAGCGCAAGAAATTATTCCGTATGGACCATCAATTGAGATTGGGGAATCCATGGTGAATTCTGAAAAGGAAAGAAAAGAAAAAGGGAAAAGTAAATAATAATAGTAATGGGTATGTATATATATGGATATATATGCATATACATATATATATATATATATATATATATACTAGGGTGTTTCAAAAAAAGGCATTGTTTTTTAAATTTTCCTCTCACCTGTTTAAAGTACAGATTTCGATCTCAAATTGAACCTCACAAAAGGCGGTACCAAGCAAAAAATCCTAAGAGGTGCCGCATTCGACGGTTAACCCAAAAAATGCGGCACCTCCCAAACTTAATTGTCAGCAACCGTCTTTCGCTGGATTTTTTTTCAATTAATATATATAGTTCTATGGGGTGGGAGCTTAACGTTTTGCCATTTTTTGTATTAAACACAAAAGACTAAAAATAAAAAAAAAATATTTAAAATATGTATTTTGGGTTCACTACAAAAAATTACAAAAAGTTAATCTCCCACCCCGTAGAATTATATATTTCGATCTAAAAAAACATTTCGCGAAAGGCGGTCGTTGACAATTAAGTTTAAAAGGTGCCGCATTTTTGGGTACAAACTTCGAATGCGGCACCTCTTAGAATTTTTTGCTAGAGACCACCTTTCGCGAGGTTCAATTTGAGATCGAAATCTAGACTTTAAAAAAGTGGGAGCAAAATAAATAAAAAAATGTTCTTTTTGTGAAACACCCTAATATATACGTGAATATATACATTTAAATATTAAAATAGTGCATACTTACTTTGAACAAGAAGAAAAATCTCTGAAGCGAAAGGACGATGCTTGCTGTCGGAACACTGAGAGGAGAATGAGGAACAAGGGCTAGAGGCGTGAGTCGCGTACCGAAAGTTTGGAGGATGTTTAGAGTAGGAAGATGATAACGCTTGAGTGTCGCTCCATCGAGAGACAAAGCCAGGGATAGTTCTTCGTGGGAAAAGATTGGTATAGTCCATGCGGGAATATATTTGGGGTATAGGAACTTTGAGAAAATAAGTTATGTAATAAGTTAATCAAATAACAGTAGAAATAATAATAAGTAATCAGGTATTAACAGGTAGGGTAGAAAACTTAATAACATTGGGAAATAGTTGGTTTAATAAAAATCAGTAGGGGAAATTATAAATAAATAGTGATTTAGGTAAATAATTAATCAAATAAATAATATGAAGGTTTGTCGAGATGATTTAATAATTAATTCAGCCTCTACCGAGGTCGAGCGATGTTCTTCGAAGCAACGCTCGTTTAAGGGGGGAGGTGTTACGTCCTGCGAATTTTCCCAAAATATTTGTGGACATTTCAGTCGAAGGACCGGTTATTTAACATAATTTGGAAATTGAATTAAATTGCTAAAAGTAATCATTGGAAAAATTGTCATCATTAAATTTGTCGAATTCAAAGTTTCAATAAATAAATAAAATACCTAATGAAGGAATCATTCATTGGGTCAAAATAATTAGCCTTCAGGTGAATTGGGCTGATGTACAGAAGTAACTGTACGAAGCAAGTCAACCGTACGAGAGTCGGTAACCTGAGGCATAAAAATGCAGATAAGGATATCGGCAGAACGCTCCTCACAGTTGTCGAACATAGGGCCTGCTTGTACGGCGCGTGTCACCATGGGCACGATGCTGAGAGCGGCCGTTCGGCGTAATGAGTGCAGCACCTCCTGGACGGTGAATATCGATAAATGCTAGATCATCGTTATAGTCCAGGAGGATCATAGTTGAAATAATAAATGAAGAAATAAATGGAAATCAGGTTTAAGGGACGAATGCACGGGATTGACATAGTATTTTTGGAAATTATTAACAGATTCGGGAAATAAAATAGAGTCAAGAAGTAGAGAAGAAAATTAAGTCATATCGTCAAATAAAATATTAAAAAGGGAATAGATATAGAAATAATAAATAATCGATAACTAATCAAATAGCAAATAAGGGGGAAAAATATGGAAACTACGAAAAAGACAAGAAATGCAGAATCATTAACACAGAAATTCAGGAAAATAATCAGATAAATATTAAGTTAAAAATGTATGCCAAGTATTGTTAACTTCGCAATGAACGCTCGTACAGCTTTCATTCAAATTTGTATGTTCATAAAATTCGCGATAAAATTTAAGTAGTAACAAGTTAAAATATCAAAATTATTGTAAACTTATGAAAGAAGAAAGATTTAATTAGTCAAGCAAAGAAAGAAATCAGGTGATGAGAGTGGGGAGACGAGGCGCAGGTATGACAGCGATGACGCGGAGGTGTCCGGCACCGAGGTTATTTATTCGCGCGCCCATCGCCCATTCAGCACTCTTCGTAGACCGGGGCACAGACCTCAATATTGGATTGTACTTAGAGCCATTAACAAAGGACCTGTAATCAACTTGTAAACATTTTCGATCCAGTATTCATTTTTAACCAATTTCAATAAATCGTTCTTAACTTTCCAAATCATTTCATCGAGTTTGAGTATATTTCGTCTGAAAATCATTCCATCATCGAAATCATTCATCGTTAAAATCTGGGAAGGACGTTCATTTCTGGAGTCGACCATCATCATCATTCGATTCTGATTCGAAAATTCGGCATTTTGGAAGGACGCTATTTTCGGAAGTCGATCATCATTCGATTCTGACTCGAATATTCATCCAGATTTGGGAAGGACGTTTTATTTCGATATCGATATTCATCATTCATCAATCGATTCATTCGATCTTTTATTCCGAGGTAAAACCATTTCATTCATATCGTAAGTTTGGAAAATTACCATCTACATCGTAAAAATTCATTTCTTCTGAATATTTCTTCATCATTAATTATTTATCAGCGTTTATTTGTTGTTATCAAAGGTTAAAATATTCTTGGTCAATTTATATTCGTGTCGGTCAATTTTATTTCAGCTATAATAGTGCGCATTAAGAGTATTGGGATAGGTCGGGAGAAAACAGTGAGTGAGCGTGATAGTGAGGTGTCGCGAGCCGTGCGTCGAGGGTGACGCGCGAGAGAGATAGCCGTGTATTGAATTCCAGGCGATAGAAAGAGATAGCATCCAGAATTTTCTTGTCCAGTTTAAAATCGTCACTTAAAATCTAGTAAATTCGAACTTTTAACCGCGAATAAAATATCGTCAATAACATATATATACACTCTAGGCCCTATCCCGAATTATTTTCCGAAAGGTTAGGTTCAAAACAGGGCCAAATCCTCGATAAAGCGTCATTTCCGAATAACGTTGTTGTACCCCGGATAGGGTAGTAGCACCCTATTAAGGAGGAAGTAATACGACATTAATTAATATAATTAATTAATGTAATTAAAATTGTAATACTACATTAATATAATCAATTAATATAGTAACATTAATTAATATAATGTTGCCCATGATGTATAATGTAATGTGTAAACATTATTGTACAATTTCGGGCAACAATATAATATTATACCATATTCGTATAATAGTATAATATTATAAAATAGTCGTAATAATATACCGTAGTATATTATAGTATTGTGGCATGTCCAGTTCGGACAGCGGTGTCCGAAAGGTGGAGCAACTCCGGTTGCACAATATCGAGGTATGCAGCGGCACGCGACGAGCGCGCGTCGCTGCAACCAAGACCACCAAAAACCTGAGTCAGCCGTTAAGCAATCACGGGCGACGCGGTAATTAGAGTATCGACTCGAGAATTACCGAGTCATTTATGTCGAAATAAAAACATGCTCCAAATCCCGTTCTCGAAGAAGCGAGGATTTGGAAAGATAATTGCTTGCAGAAATAAAGTCAACCATAACCAGCTAAACAATATTAAGCTGACGTGCCTGCTCTCTTATTCGTATATAAGGGATCGAGAGCAGACACTCATCAGTCTCTTCGGAACTCCTGATTCTTACGGTTGACTACAGGGATACACCTCGAGCACAGCTCAAACACGATAAGTGGGTCGGGTAATTGTAAACCCCTATCGCGAAAGATTAACGCCGCAGTGTCGTTAACCTAGAAGGTGTATCCAGCGTACAGAGTGCATCAGCGGTTGGTAATTCAAAAGGACAAACGTGAGCATAAATAGAACTTTAATAAAGAAACTGAAGCATCAAGGGATAACACATAAATAGAGCAATATCAAACCAGCAGAATTAATCAAGCATTAATAGAGAAACTAATCAAGCATAAATCGAGGAGTTAAACAAGCAGTAAAGGCAAAGCGTCGAAAGACGTAATAGAGCATTAACAGATAAAGTAACAAAGCTTCAAATGAGCTTTAACCAAGGAGTAAATCAACGTCGTGTTGAGCGTTGATTCGTCCCTGTTCGGGCAAAAAGAAAGCCTTAACCAAAGGTTTCTGGTAAGCATTGTTATACTGTGAATATAACAACGCAACCCTGTTAAAACTCCGAACTTGAGCCTTGTTAAACATCCTAAATATCTAAATATCTTGTGGTGTAAATGTTGAGGCGAGTCGTCGCATCTCTAGGCGCGTGCGCATACCGAAGGAACTCGAACGTTCCCGAACCACGCTCGAGCCTCTCTCGGCGTAGCGAGCGAAAGTCAGTCGATTCCAAACTGTCGGAGAAAGCGTTTGTACAGTGAGAGATATAAAATAAATTTATTCTTTTGTTACTCTGAATTGAACGATTCATTCCTCCTACGATCCTCCTCCCTTCCAGAAGAAAATAAACTATTCACACTCGGATTGCGTCAACAGGTTATGGGCCCAGGCACCCGTAACTGTGTAGGAAATAGTTTTTCCTGGAAGAAAGGAAGATACGAGGAAAGCGCGTGGAGAGACGACGGCGTGCGAGCAAGGCACGTGGCAGGGATCTCGGAACAGTCGGGAGCGGGATTTCGGAGTAACGTGATCCGAGGTAATCGCGGATATCGAACGTCTCGAGATCGTGAAAAATATCGGAAAGTTCGCGGAGTCGAGTGATTCGACAGCAAGTGGTGACATTTTTTCTGGGTTCGCGTGTGCCGGCACAAGAGGAAAGATGCCGGATGACTCGCTCGCAAGAGGGGTCAAGCTGTTCGATGGGACGAATTTCCAGACGTGGAAATACCGCATTCGCTCGGTCCTGGTAGCGAACGAGATTTTCGACGTGGTCGACGGTTCGAGAGTGAGGCCACCGGATGCGGAAGGCGTCAACGCGGGAAAGATGAAGTCGTGGTTCAAGGACGACGCGAAAGCGGCAGCCATCATCAACTCGGCCATGGAGGACGAGCAGGCGGACAGCGTGATCGTGTGCAGCTCAGCAAAAGAAGTCTGGGATAAGCTAATCGCGATGCACGAGCAAAAATCCGCGTCAAACGTGTACACGCTGACGAAAAGGTTCTACTCGTATAAAATGGGACCGACGGACTCAGTCACAAAACATGTCTCGACAGTGCAAAACATGGCCAGGAGGTTGAAGGATCTCGGCGAGCCGGTGACGGACAGGGCGCTGATGGCAAAAATTATCTCGAGCCTGCAGACAAAATACAGTGTGTTTAAAACCGTGTGGGGCGGCATGGAACCGGCGAGACAAACGGTCGAACATTTGCTCGAGAGGCTCATCCAGGAGGAGGGAGGACTCGGCGAGCAAGGAGAATCGGCATCCGCGTTTGCAGTGGCAAACAAAGGAAAGCCGAAGGTCGAGGCGAAGAAGAAAGGAAAAGACGAGAAGAAGAAGAAAAAAACCAAAGAGAACATCGAGTATTTTCGTTGCCACGAGAAGGGACATTACGCGAGCGAGTGCCCGCTGAAGAAGAGCCAAGGTGACAACAATAACAAACCCCAGTCGACCTTCAGCTGTGCTTACACAGTGGAAAGAGTCGAGAGTGAGAAGACAGCGCTAGCGGTGAATACTCATCGTAGACGACCGTCGGTAAGGGAGACGCAGCAGTTGCTGAGCACCGACACAAAGGATGTCTGGTTTACCGATAGTGGCGCGTCAGCGCACATCACTTTTCGACGAGAGTGGCTCGAGGACATGCGGTCGGTAACGGGGGAAACGGTCACGCTCGGAGACAGCGGAGAGTGCGAGGTCGTTGGGATCGGAAGAGTACCGATTGAAAAACTCGTCGACGGCGTGTGGCAAAGTGGCTCGATCGAGGAAGTACTATACGTGCCGCGAGTGACGAAAAATCTTTTTTCTGTCGGAAAGTGCGCGCTAAAAGGTTTTCGGATCGAGTTCGACGAGGACGTCGTAGAGGTCACACGAGACGGCACAGTTACGTCAACGGGGGTCAGACAGTCGAACTGTCTTTACCGGATATTCTTCCGGGTCTCAACGAGCGATCGAGAGATAAACGCGACCGCGATCGACCTAAAAGTGTGGCACGAGCGACTCGGACATATCCACCAGCGCGCGCTGTGCGATTTGGTGAGAAAAGGGGGAGTGAACGGCGTCGAAGTGAAAAACGCTGGAGAGTTCTTCTGCGAAGCTTGTCAGCTCGGCGAGTTACACAAACTCCCGTTTCGGAAACCGGTCGAGAGAGTTCCGAGAGAGCCCGGAGAGTTCATTCACAGCGACGTGTGTGGACCGGTGCCCGTGGAGTCGCCAGGTGGTGCGAGGTACTACGTACTTTTCAAGGACGATGCGACAGCATTCCGGTTCGTTTATTTCATGCGTCATAAATCCGATGTATTTGACCGACTCGTGGAGTTCGAGCGGCTGATACAGAACAAATTCGGACGGACGATGAAAACGTTACGGACGGATAACGGCACCGAGTACTGTAACGAGCGGGTCCGAGAGTACCTGAAGAAACGAGGCATCAAACTGGAAACGACGGCACCATACACTCCAGAACAGAACGGGCGATCGGAGAGAGATAATCGGACCATCGTCGAGTCGGCGAGAACGATGCTGCAAGCGAAGCAGCTGCCGGCGCATCTGTGGGCAGAAGCGACGGCGACGGCCGTGTACACACTCAACAGAACGGGACAGTCGGGAAACGGCGGAAGCCGTACACCGTTCGAATTGTGAACAGGGAGGAAACCGGATCTCAGCCACATGCGAGTTTTCGGGTTGGACGCCTACGGTCACATACCAAAACAGAAGACCACGAAGTTCGAAGCGAGAGCGAAGAAACTGGTCCTAGTGGGATACGACAGCGAGTCAAAGAACTACAGGTTGTATAATCCGCAAACTAAAACTGTATCTGTGTCCAGGCACGTAACGTTTAACGAGAGGTCGAACGAAGAGAAAGCGCCGTTATCGACAGCCAGAGCCGAGCCGCCTATCTCCCCGTCGAGCAAAGACAGCGAGGAGGAGGACGAGCCAGAACCAGCGGCCGGTAACAGAGCCGCAGTCGGTAATGCAGGGCCCGGTGGAGCTGCTGCCGAGAACGTCGGTAACCAGCCCGCCGTCGGTAACGAAGGGGTCGGGGAAGAGAACGAAGCAGACGCGCGCCGCAGACAACAGGGAGACCTGACGCCTCGCACGTTGCGAGATCGAGCGACGCTACGTCTGCGGGTAAGATACCAAGTAAATCTCGCCGAGTACAGCGTGCCGACGACATTCCAAGAAGCCGTGTCCGGACCAGAGGCAGCCCAGTGGCGCGAGGCCATCGAAGACGAGCTCCAGGCACACGACGAGAACGGAACGTGGGAGCTGGTCCCACGGCAGCCAGGGGAGAAACTCATCGATTCGAAATGGGTCTTCAAAGTACTTCGAGACACAGATGGAAGCGTGTGCAGATTCAAGGCCCGCCTGTGCGCGAGAGGGTTTATGCAGCGACAAGGAGTGGATTACTCGGAGACGTTCTCTCCAGTCGTCAGGTACGACTCTCTCCGTGTGCTGCTGGCCATCATCACCCAGGAGGACCTGGAGGTAGTACAGTTCGATGTACGCACTGCGTTTCTACATGGGGAACTGACCGAAGACATCCGGATGGAGGTTCCAGTAGGACTCGACGTCGGGAGAAACGACAGCGTAGTGTGCAAACTTCGAAAATCCCTCTACGGGTTGAAACAAGCACCCCGGTGCTGGAACATTAAGTTCAGCAAGTTCTTAAAGCGTTTCAATCTACAAGAGGCAGAAGCCGACAAGTGCGTGTTTTTCGGGGTGCACGACGGATACAAAGTGTATCTCGCGTTATTCGTAGACGACGGCGTAATCGCGGCCGGCTCAAAAGAAGTAATCGGAAATATTGTAAAATCGCTGAGCGAAGCGTTCGAGATCACTCTTGGCGACGGCAGTTTGTTCGTCGGGATGCAAATCAGTCGTAATCGGGAAGAAAAGACGATGTTCGTGCATCAGACGGCATACGCGAAGAAAGTGATTGAGAGGTTTAATATGAGCTCGGCAAAAGGGGTTGCCGTACCGGCGGATCCCCACGTAGCGCTGTATCCGGTAGAGTCGAAAATTAACGAACACAATGTCCCGTACCGCGAAGCCGTAGGATCGCTAATATTTCTCGCGATAGTAACATGGCCGGACATCGCGTACGCGGTAAATTTGGTAAGCAAGTTCCTAAACAATCACGACGAGAGTCATTGGCGAGCAGTAAAACGCATTCTATCGTATCTAGTCGAGACAACGGAAAAAGGGATCGAGTACCGTGCAGACGAGTCGAAGTTCGAGTTAACGGGTTATTCGGACGCAGATTTCGCGAGCGATATCGAGACACGGAGATCCACAACGGGATACGCGTTCTGTATGGCGAGCGGGATAGTAACGTGGTCGTCACAGCGACAGAAGATAGTTTCTATGAGCACAACAGAGTCCGAGTACATCGCAGCTGCGACTGCTACGAAAGAGGCCATTTGGCTACGTACTCTGCTAGATAATATAGGACACCGATGCGAGAGACCGACGAAACTCTTCGTAGATAACCAGAGCGCGATCCGGCTTGTTCGTAATCCTGAGTTTCATAAGCGAACAAAACATATAGACGTGAAGTATCACTATATCCGCGAGAAAGTTGAGAACGGGGAAATAGATGTAATATACGTGCCCACCGAAATACAGCTCGCGGATATGTTTACAAAAGCTCTTCCGAGAAATCGATTCAATGAACTTTGCTCGAGACTCGGAATTCTAAGAGAACGCGCCGACGGCGGAAGTGTTGAGGCGAGTCGTCGCATCTCTAGGCGCGTGCGCATACCGAAGGAACTCGAACGTTCCCGAACCACGCTCGAGCCTCTCTCGGCGTAGCGAGCGAAAGTCAGTCGATTCCAAACTGTCGGAGAAAGCGTTTGTACAGTGAGAGATATAAAATAAATTTATTCTTTTGTTACTCTGAATTGAACGATTCATTCCTCCTACGATCCTCCTCCCTTCCAGAACAAAATAAACTATTCACACTCGGATTGCGTCAACAGTAAAAATACATTGTTGAATAAATAATATTGTTATTGTATAAATAAATATTGCTACTTAAATAAATCTACAGTTGTACTTCACGTGGGTTCCAACCCTTCGCTGAGCACATCCCAAACCTTCCGAGCTAACGGCTCGCGCACAGAACCCAGACTAGCTACCTGAGTTCTGCGGCATAACAACGTGTAAAGGGAGGGTGTAAATTCTCCTTGACCGAGATGGAGAGAAAATTGCTGATCGGGACGTAACACTGCAATGGCGATGTTAAAAAGTTTTTACTGGAATAATATTTTTAAATCGATTTCATGTTGTAACATCTTTGAACTCAAAATTAGTTTTTAAAAACGCGATTTTGCAACGATTTACGTATCGATAATTATCGGACAGACCTACCAGGTTGTGGTATAAATGTTCAGTATAAATTGTGACGTATTTTTCTTTACCTCGATAACGCGAACTCAAAACTCGAAAAAAATGGAACAAGACTAAATCTAAGCTCAAACCAAAAAGGCAGCACAAAACGCGAAACCGAAACTTACGTCACCTTCGGCCGTCCGCCCGCACGGATGCAACGACGTCCCGGTGGGCGCCAGTTAATTTTTGGTTCGCCGGTATTAACAACCGGACTAAACTGGAGGTCAGTGGAACGGCCGACCTCCGCAGGGTCGATTTTGGTGTCACCGGAATCGCCAAGCCGGACTAATCTGGAGGTCGATGGAACGGTCGACCTCCGCAGGGCTGATTTTGTTTCGCCGGAATAGCCTAACCGGACTAACCTGGAGGTTGGTGGAACAGGCCGACCTCCGCAACGGGAACACACGAAATCGGAACAAAACACACGATAACACAAACGAGAACTTGACGGTAACGAGAACTAACGCCGATGCATTCGCGAAAGCGAACGGTTGCGGAAATGCACGGTCGCTCAGGATGCGGGTTATGGTAGAAGGGTCGCGATCCTTTGCCAATAAAATAACGCGGAATCGAAAATATCGGAATCTCAAATTTTTATAACGAAAACAATTAATTTGTAGGCTGTAAAGCCACGGGATCGCACACTAGTGCATCGGGAGCGCTCAGCTGACCGAAGGGTCGGAGCGAGCGTAACGAGAACGGATCCATACTCGATCGAGAAATTACTTGAACAGTAAAACTCACCGAAACAGCATGAATTAATCCAATAAAATGCGGGAACTGCATCTCACGATGCTATGAGAACTTAAACACAATCGCTGCACCTCAAGAGCGTTCTCCAAAACGCATCTCGATCACAGAAAAATCGGCAAATTATTCGGAAACGAATCCGCACGAAATCATAGTACACGAGTCTACTAGCGAACGCGCAAAGCGACAGGTAGCGAACGCGACACACGAACCGGAGCGAGAGCGATAGCCGTAGTCTACCGTAGCGCGAGCGAGAACGAATGACTCAGCGCGAGACAATAGGCCGAAACCGTAAACATCGGGAGCACGAGAGAGGTCCGAGCAGCCTCGAGGACCACTCCCGGTAGACTGATAAGCCTACGAAAATATTCTAAGGAAACGTTATGATTATTGCGAGATCCTTAGCCGATAGCTACTGCCCTCTCAAACTATTCCAGAGCGTCATTTAATCGGGAACCGAAACTGTAACGCGGTAACTTTGAGAATCTTCGCGAACGCTACTCCAAATTCAGGACGTGAAAGCAAGGCTCTCTCTCTAAACTAAAACACAGCATAAGGGGTTCCAACTTTGCCCGGACTGAACTAAAACCTCCGCCTGTTCTCCAACGTGCTGCATTATCACCTAAGCGGTGTGCCGGGTTTGCACCGGACTTTGGCGTATTCGTGACGAAATCTCGTCGGGCTCTCCTCTATTCGTGTTTCTCATTTCTTCGAGATTCTCTCCACCGAATAGATTCGAGAATCCCGACCTGAACTAAATCTTTAAGCTCATCACACACAAGCACAATCTAAACCGGATCGCAAAATGTTACGAACCTTACTTAAACGAGAGCTGGACGGTACGTGGGCAGCTGCAGAGCAGTAAAGCGCGAACTATAACGGGCTAACCGAACTAAATCGATAGCCGTATCCGAAAAATGTTGTTTTGTGACCGTGATCGAAAAATCACATCACAACTCCTTACCCCTTAGGGGTGGTTTCGACCTAGGGGTCGAAACGGTAGCCCATCCGAAGATGACGAGAATACAACCCGGGTCCCTTGTTTCTTGAGGTTATCCGGGGTAGGTTACGGGAACTTATCGGGGTCTTAACCTGTATAAGATGTACCGGTAGCTATGGGTTCCTTCCGCGGTCTGGTACGAGGACTCGCAAGTACCATGGTGTATGAGCCGTGGTCGGCGCGCGAGGGCTAGCTTCTCAGCGCGGGAACCGTTAATAAAACCACTGTCCGGAATTTGGCGACAGCGGTCCCTCAACCCTGTAACCAGTCGAGAGCCATTAAATTCTAGGGTGAGGCGAGATCATCACGAGAGACATCTCAATCGCGGTACGAGAAATAACACAGAAAGACGGACAATCACTCTTGAGGATGATCACACGTAACCAAGCGAATGTCTACGTTACCCTTCCTGCGGCGTTGCTTCCATCGATGGACCTTGACCCTGATCCATCGTTTGATTTGCAAGAGCTTCGGCCATACGGCCAGGTGCGAGAGCTTGGATCCTTGGTCCAGTAATCGAGATCCGAGACCCGGGGGAGATCTCCATAATCGGGAACTACGGCTGAAGCCGGTTCCGGGCGCTTGCTCTCTTCTCTGAATCGAGCGCCGAGACCCAGAGGTCTACGAGGCGAGAGCTACGGCCGAAGCCGTGTACGGACGCTTGCTCTTCCAGCTCATAATCGAACGCCGAGACCGAAAGGTCTACCAAGCGCGAGCCATGGCCGAGTACAGGAACTAGAACCCGAGGTCCTAGTGGCACCCGATTCCATGAGAGCCCTTACGGTGCGTCCGTAAGTTTCAACGTAGACCCTAAGAGCGATCACGCGACCAGTGTAGTCGCATTCGCTGTAACGTCGCCTAGTGACGTGTCGGGAGCTGGGTCTACGTCCCGTAGCTGCCTCTGTCTTTTATTACGAACGGGAGCATGGTGACAGGGCTTTGGTACCCGGGATCGTGTCGAGAAAATATTCTTAGTGGCAGGAACTGTTCCGAGATCGGCGAAGAACACGAACTCGGGATTTCTCGGAAAATCGAGAAACGTTTCAACGACTCAAGATCGAATATTAATTGGACCTCGAAATTCAATGAAGGCGAGAACTGTTCAAGTCGGATTTTATCCGAAACAGAACTTTTCGAGATCGTAGCATGCGGTGGGACACTCACGCGTTCTTCACGCTTCACGTCGGGATCCGGTCTGACTGCGGCCAGCAAAAGGCTTCGCTGTCGACCCTTACCCAATCGGGGGATCGGTGAGGATCCACTCCCTCAGGCGAGCAGGGAATCCGCCGTATTGCTGCAAGATCGCCTGACCAAAAATCGGTATTTCACCGGGATCGACCTCTTTTTCGGCGAGCCGGGAATCCGTCGTATCCCGGCAAGATCGGCTGATTTAGCCTCTTCAAGAGTGTCAGGGGAGACTGAACTCGAGGGCCTACGGTGGTCGGAGCGAAGGAACTTCGCTCGAATCGGAGTGACAATAAGTCCACTCGACAATTCTTTCGGGAGCCAAATCGAGTCGAGCGAAGGTAAGAGCGCTCAAGACTCACCTATGTGTAAGGTCGGGAACCGCTTCGAGCGTCGAAAGTCAATTCGAGTTCGGAAGTGAAAACGAGAATTCATTCGAACCTCGAAATGTAGTTCGCGTTCGAAAACGAAAATTAATTCGAACCCGAAAGCGAGAACGAGAATTGACCCGAACTTCGAAAATTAAGTCAAGCTCGGAAACGAGAACGGACATTAATTCGAGCGTCGAAAATTAATTCGGGGTCGAAAGCGGGAACAAAATTGAATTCGAACCTCGAAATTGAATTCGAGTTCGAAAAGCGGAACGAGAATTAATTCAAACTTCGACAATTACTTCGAGTTCGAAAGCGAGAGCGAGAATTAATTCGAGCGTCGAAAATTAATTTCGAGCTCGAAAGCGGGAACAAAAATTAATTCGAACTTCGATGATTATTTCGAGTTCGAAAGCGGGATCGAGAATTACTTCGAACTTCGAAAATTATTTCGAGTTCGAAAGCGAGATCGAGAATCAACTCGAGCGTCGAAAATGAATTCGAGCTCGAAGATCGGAAATAAATTCTGAACGTCGAAAATTCATTCGAGTTCGGAAGGCGAGAACGATTCGAATGACGAAAATTAAGTCGCGTTCGAAAATCGGAAATAAAGTTCGAACGTCGAAAATTAATTCGAGTTCGGCAGGCGAGAACAATGCGAACGTCGAAAATTAATTCGAGTTCGAAAATCAGGGATAAATCCCGAACGTCGAAATTTAATCCGAGTCCGAAAACGAGAACCAATCCGAACTGTGGAATTCAATTTACGTTGGAAAAATCGGCAATTAATTCGAACTGCGAAAACTAATTCGCGTTCGAAAAGTCGGAAATTAATTCGAACTGCGAAAGTTAATTCGCGTTCGAAAACGAGAACCAGTTCCAACAGCGACAAATTAATTCGCGGTCGAAAAGCAGGAATTTAATCTATATCGAAATTTATTTTGACCTTGAAAAATATTCCGCGAGCGAAAACTTCATCGAAATCGAAAATCAATCCGAAATCGAAAATATTGCGAGATTGACAACTTCATCGAAATCGAAAATTAATTCGAAATCGGGAGTTGTTGCGAGAGCGGAAATCTCATCGAAATCGGGAGGTGTTGCGAGAGCGAAAATCTCATCGAAATCGAAAATTAATTCGAAATCGAGAATATCACGAGATCGAAAATTTCACCGCAATCGAAAATTAATTCGAATTCGAGAATATTGCGAGAGCGAAAAATCATCGAAATCGAAAATTAATTCGAAATCGAGAATATTGCGAGAGCGAAAAATCATTGAAATCGAAAATTAATTCGAAATCGAGAATATTGCGAGAGCGAAAAAGCATTGAAATCGTAAATTAATTCGAAATCGAGAATATTGCGATAGCGAAAAATCATTGAAATCGAAAATTAATTCGAAATCGAGAAATATTGCGAGAGCGGAAAATTATCGAAATCGAAAATTCATTCGAAATCGAGAATATTGCGAGATCAAAAATTACATCGAAATCGAAAATTAATTCGAAATCGAGAATATTGCGAGATGGAAAAATCACTTCGGCATCGAAAATTAATTCAGACACGCAAAGCAATTCATACGAGAACCTGTCCCAACGAGAGCTTATGACGGATCGACAGCATCTCCGAAAACGGGAGCTTTCGAACGTTCACGACGGTAGTCCACGACGAAGTGACCGAGGAGTCGCCGACTCCGGTGATCGAGAGCGAGGAGGGCGAGGAAAAGAGGGCTCCTCGAGACTCAAAATGGTTTGTCACAATTCGAGAACCTTCGCGATAACGGCCGAGGCTTGGCTAACGGTATCTCCCTCCACTCCAGCGCGAGCGACGCGCGAGCGCCAGGGTCAGAACCATTCGTCAATTCCGAAGATCCAAAAAATGACGAAAATGCCGAAAATATGCCTTCGCGGCCTATCGAGAGCTTGATATGTCACCCGAAAAACTTTTCAACGTTTTCAGGGATCCGAGAGCTGACAAACGACAAGCAAAACAAAATAAAATGTTCAATGTTTGTAATTGTCATCGAGAACGGGTGGGTTCGTACGAACATCCACAGCGACAGCGCGTTACCCGGCAACGCGAGAAACTCCGAGAGAAAAAGAAAAGAAATAATTATCTTACTCGATCGGAAGCGAAATCAAAAACAATTTAAAAATAAACAAAACGGGACCTGTTATTTTATTGGCGTGGCCCCACGTTGGGCGCCATTTGTGACGTATTTTTCTTTACCTCGATAACGCGAACTCAAAACTCGAAAAAAACGGAACAAGACTAAATCTAAGCTCAAACCAAAAAGGGAGCACAAAACGCGGAACCCAAACTTACGTCACCTTCGACCGTCCGCCCGCACGGATGCATCGACGTCCCGGTGGGCGCCAGTTAATTTTCGTTTCGCCGGTATTAACAACCGGACTAAACTGGAGGTCGATGGAACGGTCGACCTCCGCAGGGCTGATTTTGTTTCGACGGAATAGCCAAACCGGACTAACCTGGAGGTCGGTGGAACAGGCCGACCTCCGCAACGGGAACACACGAAATCGGAACAAAACACACGATAACACAAACGAGAACTTGACGGTAACGAGAACTAACGCCGATGCATTCGCGAAAGCGAACGGTTGCGGAAATGCACGGTCGCTCAGGATGCGGGTTATGGTAGAAGGTTCGCGATCCTTTGCCAATAAAATAACGCGGAATCGAAAATATCGGAATCTCAAATTTTAATAACGGGAACAATTAATTTGTAGGCTGTAAAGCCACGGGATCGCACACTAGTGCATCGGGAGCGCTCAGCTGACCGAAGGGTACAAAATTCATACTCGAATCCATACTCGATCGAGAAATTATTTGAACAGTAAAACTCACCGAATCAGCATGAATTAATCCAATAAAATGCGGGAACTGCATTTCACGATGCCACGAGAACTTAAACACAATCGCTGCACCACAAGAGCGTTCTCCAAAACGCATCTCGATCACAGAAAAATCGGCAAATTATTCGGAAACGAATCCGCACGAAATCACAGCACACGAGTCTACTAGTGAACGCGCAAAGCGACAGGTAGCGAACGCGACACACGAATCAAAGCGAGAGCGATAACCGGAGTCTACGGTAACGCGAGCGAGAACGACTGACTCAGCGTGAGACAATAGGCCGAAACCGTAAACATCGGGAGCACGAGAGAGGTCCGAGCAGCCTCGAGGACGACTCCCGGTAGACTGATAAGCCTACGAAAATATTCTAACGAAACGTTATGATTATTGCGAGATCCTTAGTCGATAGCTACTGCCCTCTCAAACTATTCCAGAGCGTCATTTAATCGGGAACCGAAACTGTAACGCGGTAACTTTGAGAATCTTCGCGATCGCTACTCCAAATTCAGGACGTGAAAACAAGGCTCTCTCTCTAAACTAAAACACAGCACAAGGTGTTCCAACCTTGCCCGGACTGAACTAAAACCCCCGCCTGTTCTCCAACGTCCTGCATTATCACCTAAGCGGAGTGCCGGGTTTGCACCGGACTTTGGCGTATTCGTGACGAAATCTCGTCGGGCTCTCCTCTATTCGTGTTTCTCATTTCTTCGAGATTCTCTCCACCGAATAGATTCGAGAAGCCCGACCTGAACTAAATCTTTAAGCTCATCACACACAAGCACAATCTAAACCGGATCGCAAAACGTTACGAACCTTACTTAAACGAGAGCTGGACGGTACGTGGGCAGCTGCAGAGCAGTAAAGCGGGAACTATAACGGGCTAACCGAACTAAATCGATAGCCGTATCCGAAAAATGTTGTTTTGTGACCGTGATCGAAGAATCACGTCACAAAATTTATTATTATTCTGTATAAATTACTACAAAATATCAATAATATGTGAGAAACACGTTTCGTGCAAGCTAATCTAAGAACACACAATAGCAATCATTTTGTTATGTATGATTTTATGACAGTCGGTGTGAAATAAAGTTTTGTTCGATACTCGTGCGAAAAACGTTTTCCGAACTCGTGTGATTGCAACACTCGCCTTCGGCTCGTGCTGCAAACTCACATTCGTCAGAAAAAGTTTTTCGCACTCGTATCGAAATGTACTATTAGATGCTGCCTATTTGGCAATTGGCTGCAATTCAAGATCCTCAGAAACTGCAGCATCGTGGTGGAATATTTCCAATTTTCTGTAGGATCCTTCGAGACACAACAAATCCTTTGGAGTTGTCTGATAATTTGTTTATACAATACTATCGGGGTGTAAGAAAGTAAATAATACAATAAGAATAAGACAGTATTGAAGAATGAAAATTTAATTCTATCATGTCAAAACATTTGGCGTTGATTCTTGTCGACGAGATCAAAGAGTCACTACAATCAAGGATACGAGGTGGCATTCCACCAGTACTCCAGGTTCTCATCGCATTGAGATTCTTCGCTGAAGGAACCTACCAAAAAGGTGTTGGGCAAGATATGTGCCATCTGATAAATCAATCGATGGTCCCTGTGTTTCGGAGGATCCTCAGCCGCAACCACCCAGGTAGCAAAAAGACATCTGGTGCAACATAGTCATCTGAATGGGTTACATATGTCCATCCGAATGGTAACTACAAGCTATCGTACATCCAAAAGTTAACTTTTGTACGTAGGATAGCTCATAGTTGCCATTTGGACGGACATATGTAACTCTTCCGGATTACTTTTTCGTATCAAATGTATTTTTGCTACTTGGGCAATTACCAAACTGACAGCATCTAAAGAAATACACACAAAAAGTTTTGGAAAATGATATGCTTTAGATTAGGTTGAATACAACGTGTTTCTCACATATTGTTACTATTGGAATTTTCCAATAAAGGTTGCAGTCCGGAGTGATCGAGTCCGTTGTTGTTTCGGAGCTATGGGGGAGAATTCCGAGTGTAGGCGGGAGAACACAGTAAAAATAAACGATAGTTAATCACAGGAAAAATAGACTTTTATTTAATACAACGATTCCTCAGCGTGTGGAGCTAGAACTTTTATTTCTTATATCTGTAACTTTATGAGATTCAGTCTTCTCGACAGTTTTGGAACAAGTGCTGCTCCGTAGAGCATGAGATCACGCGTATACGCCCCAGTCCGAGCGTGAGGAGCACGGAGGGGAAGCGAGCAGGATGCTTCTAGATGCTTCTAGACGCGAGCGCCTCGACGGTTGGCTGGCCTCGCTCTCGCCAATCCGCGCTCTCCTTTCTTCTGTCGCCGGTCTCCCTGCTTCTCGCGACTCGACGACCTTCGGGTGAATCCGCCTCGAACTACTCCAACACTTCCGCCGTTTGAGCAGGATTCGCTCTCGCTCTCTGACCCATGCTTTCCCTCAGCATGTTGAACCGGTCCCTCGGAAGTGGCTTGGTGAAGATGTCTGCCTTCTGTTTCTCAGTTTGAAGATATTCGATCTTAAATTCCCTGGCTTGTACTTCCTCTCGTACAAAGTGGAAACGAACGTCTATGTGTTTGGTCCGTTTGTGAAATTCGGGATTCTTCACGAGCCGAATTGCGCTCTGGTTATCCACGAATATTGTCGTTGCCTGCTCGCAAGGACACTCAATCTCCGAGAGAAGTCCTCGGAGCCATATCGCTTCTCGTGACGTAATAGACGCCGCCACGTACTCCGCCTCGGTAGTGCTCAATGTCACGATTGGTTGCCGCTGACTTGCCCAAGTCACAGGACCTCCTGCCATCTCGAAGAGATAGCCCGTTGTTGACCTTCGCGTCTCGAGGTCTCCTGCGAAGTCTGCGTCCGAGTAGCCGACGAGCGTCATCTCGCTCGAGTCTCCTCCGTTGCTTTGATACTCGATGCCGTAGTTGACTGTCCCCGGCACGTAGGCTATGATTCTTTTCACAGCTCGCCAATGTTCCTTGCTGTGGCGACTCAGGAATTTACTCGCCTGCGTTACCGCGTACGATATGTCAGGTCTCGGCACTACCGACAGAAACATCAGTGAGCCTACTGCCTCTCGATAAGGCACTCTTGAAGTCTCTTCTTCCCCTTCCACTGGGATAAGTGTCACGTTCACGTCGCTGAGAGTGCACAGGAACTTCGCGTTCTCCATGTGGAACCTTTTGACGATTTTCTTCGCGTATCCGGATTGATGGATGAATATCGACCTTCTCGCTCGATCTCTCTCGATTTGGAGCCCCACGAACAGGCTCGCGTCTCCCAGGGTAATCTTGAATCGTTCCTTGAGATGACTCAGCACTATCTCGATCCTTTCAGCATTCTCTGCTGCTACGAGACCGTCGCCGACGTATAGGGCCAAGTATACCAGCTTTCCGTTTACACGTCTCACGAAAGAACAGTTTCAAGAAAGCACAGAATTCTTTATTCCAGCACCTTGGTGCTTGTTTCAGGCCGTAGAGCGATTTCTCCAGCAGGCATACGGTGTCTCCTCTGGATTCCTCTTCGTCCAGCAGCCCCTCCGGAACTTCCATGTACATCTCGACGTCCAATTTTCCATAGAGGAAGGCCGTTTGTACGTCGAACTGAGCTAGTTCAAAATCCCTCGACGCGACGATCGACAGCAACACTCGAATCGAGTCGTATCTCACGACAGGTGCAAAAGTCTCGTGGAAATCCACTCCTTTCTTTTGCATGAATCCTCTCGCACAGAGTCTTGCCTTGAACCGACAGCCTTCGCCTGTCTTGCTCTTCGTCACTCGGAAGACCCACTTGGAATCGATGGTTTTCATCCCCTCTTGACGTCTGACTAGAGTCTAAGTCCGGTTCTCTCGATGTGAGTCGAGTTCTGACTTGATCGCTTCTCTCCACTTTTCGTGATTTTCGTCCTCCAGCGCCTCGCGATACGTCTCTGGTATGTGGTACTCGGCGATGTTCGTCTCGAAGCGCGACGGTCTCCGAATCTGACTCCGATCCCGCAGTTGTCTCTCGCTGGTAGGAGTCTCTCGTCCAGGAACTTCTGGTCCTCGATTTTCTTCCGCCTGGACGAAAACCTCGTCGTCTTCTTCGTCCTCTGACCCCTCTTCTTGCTGAGCCGGAGTAGCTTCTCTTTTTGGAAGAATGATTTCTTCGCCAATATCGCCAACCGATAACTCGACCGTCCGCCCGATTGTCTCGTGGAACGTCACGTCCCTTGAGACGCGCACTTTCTACGTCGTTGGATCGTACACCCGGTAGTTCGTCGAGTTTGAGTCGTATCCCACGAGTATCATCTTTTTCGCTCTTGCCTCGAGCTTCGTCGTGAATTGTTTTGGCACATTCACGAATGCTTCGGACCCAAAGATTCTGAGATGATCCAGAGTCGGCTTCACACCAACCCACAGCTCGTAGGGTGTCGCTCCTTTCTTCGCACTCGACGCTCCAGCCCGGTTGGCCAGATATACCGCCGTTGCACACGCTTCCGCCCAGAGACACTTCGGTAGGTCTTTCGCCAGTAGCATGGTCCTCGCGCTCTCGATGAGCGTCCGATTTTCTCGTTCCACTTTCCCGTTCTGTTCCGGGGTATATGGAGCCGTAAACTCGCGCTGGATTCCTCTCGAGTCCATGTAATCGTCCATTTTCTGATTCTTGAACTCACGACCATTATCCGACCGCAATACTCGTATTGGACGACCGAATTTATTTTCGACGAGTTTCTCGAACTTTACGAATTTGTCAAATACGTCGCTTTTGTGTTTTAAAAAGTAAACAAATCGAAAACCCGTTGCACCGTCTTTGAAGAAAAACAAAAATCGCGCACCTCCGATCGATTCGACGGGCATCGGCCCGCACACATCCGTGTGTATAACCTCACCCGGAACCGTCTTCGCGCGCACCCGCGTTTTTTCGAAAGTCTTTCGGTGAGATTTTCCCAGGTGACACGAGTCACAAAAATCCACGCCTTCGTTCGCGAGATTCACACCGTTTACGAGGTTATTGTTCACTAGATTCTGCATCGCTTTTGCATTTACGTGACCGAGACGTTCGTGCCAAACCCGGGAATTTATTTTTGCCGCGTTCGCTTCGTTCCCGACACACACGTTTATCGTCTTGAAGAGCATCCGATAAATTTGATTCTCTTGCAAGACACCGTGTCCAACTGTCAGTCCGCGATTGCTGAGATTCACAGTATTCCCGCAAAAATAAACACCGATTCCCTTTCTCGCGCACACGCCGACCGAAAACAGATTCTTAGTCATTTCCGGCACGTAGAGCACGTTCTCGATGCTCGACATCATCCACCTTCCGCTCACAAACTTCCGGATCTCGACCGTTCCTTCACCGACAACCGCGCACTCTTTGTCGTCGCCGAGTGTCACCGTACCCCCGTCTGGTAACTCGCGATAGTCTTTCAACCATTCCCGACGAAAGGTAATATGCCGGGACGACCCGCTGTCGGTAAGCCAGACATCTCGTCTATCGGCTCTCAACATCTCGTTGACTATACCAACGGGTACTTCGCACCCTCCGTTCTTACCGACGGTCGCATCCCGCGCACTGACCTCACTCTCAACTACGAACGCGCAATCTCGATTGTCATTCCCGCCACGATCGTTATCTTTCTTTTTGCTCTTACATTCGCGAGCGTAATGCCCGAGCCCCTGACACTTGTAGCACTTTACTTTGTCGTTACTCTGTTTCTTTTTATTGTCTTTTCCTTCTTTTGTTTTTTCACTTCGCGTAAACTTTTCCTTTTTCCCGGTTTCGCGAGTCACTGAATACGCACCAGACTTCTCGTCCATCGCTGTCTGCCGAGCTTCATCGCGAATTAGTCTTTCCTCCAAGTTCTCGATCGTCTGCACATTTTCGGCTATATTTTCCCACACCGTCTGAAAATTCGCGTATTTCGTCGACAGGCTCCCGAGTATCTTTGCCATTATCGATGTATCATCGAGCCGACGTCCAGGTATCGCGCAGCATGATTGCGCACCGCGGCCACGTGTTGCATGATCGACGCATTTGGCGCCATTTCATAGTCGTGAAATCTTCTCGACAATGCCAATTTGTTCGATGCCGTTTTCTGCTCGTGCATCCTTCCCAGGCTCGTCCACATCTCGTGGGCTGTCGTGCACGTTAGTAACGCCTTCCGCTGCTCCGATTCCAACGCCGACGATAGAAGGAACATCGCTCTTGCGTTGTCCGCCTCCCACGTTTCGATTGCTGCCGGTCCCTCCGCTGGCCTCGTGCTCGTCCCGTCGACGATCTTCCAGATGCGCTGCGCCACTAATAATGCCCGCATCTCGAATTTCCAGCCGTGGAAATCCGTTCCATCGAATTTCGTTAAGTGTTTTACTGAGATTGCCTCAGCCATCCCGGATTACGAATTCGCCACGCCGAGCTTGACTCACTCACGCGAACACGATGACCCACTAATGGCCGCTTCCGGTTTTCCCGCGTGCTTCGCGCACCACGCTTTCCCACGTGCCGGCACTTCTCGCGCCACGAGGGTCCTCGGTTCTCACTACCACTTTCTATCGATGCTACACGAACTCGAACACAACTAATCTCACTCCGTTAGCGCGACTGGGCCATAACCTATTGGAATTTTCCAATAAAGGTTGCAGTCCGGAGTGATCGAGTCCGTTGTTGTTTCGGAGCTATGGGGGAGAATTCCGAGTGTAGGCGGGAGAACACAGTAAAAATAAACGATAGTTAATCACAGGAAAAATAGACTTTTATTTAATACAACGATTCCACAGCGTGTGGAGCTAGAACTTTTATTTCTTATATCTGTAACTTTATGAGATTCAGTCTTCTCGACAGTTTTGGAACAAGTGCTGCTCCGTAGAGCATGAGATCACGCGTATACGCCCCAGTCCGAGCGTGAGGAGCACGGAGGGGGAAGCGAGCAGGATGCTTCTAGATGCTTCTAGACGCGAGCGCCTCGACGGTTGGCTGGCCTCGCTCTCGCCAATCCGCGCTCTCCTTTCTTCTGTCGCCGGTCTCCCCGCTTCTCGTGTCCCGTTCCCCGCGGGAATAATTTCTATTTCGAATTTTCTCGCGCAATTCGTGACTAAAACTCGCGATATAGCACGTTCGGGCTCGTCAGCGGCGGGATTAATTATCAAAGTATCGGAATACACAGAATGTATTCCGTTGCCTTCTTAATATTTTATTTCCCTTAGTTAGTTCTTTAATATCGCGCAACCGTGGCGTTATTCTACGCGACACGGGTCGCGCGATATTTTTCTCGAGAATCGCGAGCGAGGGCTCGAGGGGCCATCCTAACGTCTCCTCTCGCCTTCTCTCACGCGAGGTACAATTTCGCTATTTTGCAGAAATTCTCCCCGGCTTTTCGTCCGACGGCCGAGAGATCGGCAGATGAACGGGCCGGGGAAATCAGTCCCGAAGATACAGTGAAAGCGAAAGCTTGAACTTCGGATCGGCTCCTCGTTCAGCACCCGCAGGAGTAAAGTAAATCTTGAGGGAACACCCCGGTCTATTAGAACGCGCGGAAGTTGCGAGGGCCGTAAGGAGCCTGAAAAGTGTTACTCGCCGCGGTGGTCAGCCTGTTCGTGCTAGTTCATAAGTGTAGTTATCCACGCCACGAACAATACTGTCGTGTAGTTTTGAGTGTGTGTTTATGGTACGAGAGAGTGAGTGAGAGAAAAAGAGAGAAGAGAGTAAAGAGAGAGAAAGGGTGTAAAGGGAAGAGAGTGGAGAAAAGGGACCGTGACATACGAGAATAAATATTGTAAGTGCGATTGTATGTTTGTGTGAGCGTTTGTATGCGTGAGTACTTGCCGGCACATTTATTAGATCTTTTATTAGAGCCATTGGTATCAACAATATTTCGTGCCATTTCGACCATTAAAACTCGAGTCATAATAAAACATTGCCTAAATTATTTAACGACCTGCGCGAAATATCGAGAGGCGTCCTGTATAGGACGATCCGGAAACGATCCCAAAACAAAAATATAAACCCGTCGCGCTTCCCGCGACGGGGTTATTTTGACGTAAGCAACGCCCGTACGTCACACTCGCGACTCGACGACCTTCGGGCGAATCCGCCTCGAACTACTCCAACAGTTACTATTTATTGTTTGGTATTATTTTTTATTTTCTACTATAGCGAAATGTGACATCCTGCCTCGGGTTATTAACATTTATTTTTATTTTTGGGATTATATAAATTTACGAGTTCAATATCTAAGAATCGATACTAATTTATCGTCGTATAATTAACGTGCTCGACCGTTCCCACGATCGAGCCGTTAATATTCATTAAAAAGAGTAACCACGCCACCGGACGTGCGGATCGAATTTCGCCAATTAATATCCGCCCGCGATCACGCGCGGGCGTTCGCCTATTCCGACTCCCGGAATCGCGAACTTGCTCAAGGCCCTCGATCGCGCGTGGCGTGCGAACTCATCAATTTATGGGCCGCTTCACAGCAACTGTTGCTACCGAAATTAATCAGTCTTATCCTAAACTTCGAACCGTTCAGTCGACGAGCTGGTCTTCTACCAGACTCGCCCTTACACAGAATAATATATATTTAAATGTAATCCAGTTATTCTTTCTTTAAATCTTTGTCACGAAATATTACGTTGGTCGATTCAATAAAGAAACTCGGTTTCTAAACACAAATACCCGGAACAAGAATATTTATTCCGTTCGGAGAACGGACCCCACCAACTAGCGTAGCGCGTACATGTGAAAATCTAAGGCCACCTCTGAGGCTCCCAAATCAAGGGCCCACCTCTGAGTCGCCCCGCGTTCAAGTTTCCCCCTTTAAAATAACCTCTGAAACGCCGGCGAACACGTTATACGCAACCCCTTGATTTGCCGAAGCACAAGTCGCCAAGACCCCTGAGACGTGACATACGAAAAGTGGTGTCAGAAGTGGGAAGACCTGCTGGAGGATCGCGCCAAGGTACGGAGAAACCGCGAAAGATTCGACCACGTGTCCCGAAAACACTCAATAGATCGTAGTCGCGAAGAACTCGACCAATCGAGAAGTCGCGAAGGTCGTCTGAAACCCGCGATCCGTCCGAGTCGAGACCGCGAGCGTAATGAAATTCGATCCCCGCATCACTCACGTTCCCACAGTTCCACCGCGCGCGTCCACTATGCAGAAAAAGGAAGGGAGATGCAATTACTGCAAACACCCCAGTCACACGATAGAGGACTGTTGGAAGCTCCAAAATCGTAGAAAACACGAGGAACGTGAAAATCGGTACGGGAAGGACGACGAATCGTCTCGACCGAGAGACGATAGCCGCGATTCAAACATCCGACACCGATCCAACAGCCGCGAATCGAACAACCGATTCCAGACCTCTGCCCGCGATTATTCGCGGGAACATTATCGCAACCAGCGTACGAAAGACCATTCTCTCGATAAAGAAGAAAGGACTAAGAACCGCGAATCCGACACCGAATCCGGTCGGAAAAATTCCAGTAAACAGACTTGCCGCGGAAGCTCGCGCGACAACAAGTCCCGGCTCGATCGGAAGGGAAATAATTCAGACTCAGACGAATATCATCAACCGACTCGTCACCGTGACCGAGACTCCAATACAAAAAATTCGAACTCCAAGAGTAGGAACAGTAAAGATTACCGTTCATCATCCTCGGACTCGAGTGATAACGAAAAATATCGCAAATCTAAACACCATTCTCGAGGCAAAAAGCCTCCGCCGCGGAAGGATAGGGACAGTTCGGCTGCCTCCCGAACGTCGCGCGATTCGCGAGACCAATCTACAAACAAGCGTGATCACAGTAATCCGCGACCATCGAAACACGATACTAAGTCCTCGGAGACTTTAAACTCCGAAGGAGCTCGACGAGGCGCGACGTCGAGCGACCAGCAGAAAGCGCAGAA
Source organism: Ichneumon xanthorius (assembly GCA_917499995.1). Classification (NCBI taxonomy): domain Eukaryota; kingdom Metazoa; phylum Arthropoda; class Insecta; order Hymenoptera; family Ichneumonidae; genus Ichneumon; species Ichneumon xanthorius. Next base: position 477,136 of record CAKJTD010000069.1, on the reverse strand, counting down.
AAAATCCGAGTTGAGATCGGTAAAGCGAATATTCGCGAGTGTCCATACCGGGAGGCCAGCGTTGTAAATCTCTCGTCTCCTGATTTAATTGTAGACACCGCGATATTCTACGTCGACAACGGATCCGACATATCGGTAATAAAAAGGAAATTCCTAGCACCTGGAACGAAAATAAATAAAAATACCATCTACGAAATTTCCGGCGTCACAGACGGCCTAGATTTTTCTCTCGGCTCCGTAACACTCGAAGTAAACGAGCTTCTAGTTGAATTTCACGTCGTCTCAGACCACTTCCGCATAATGGAAGATGGGCTGCTCGGACGCGACTTTTTCCGTCGATACAAAGCTGATATAAGCTCCGCATTCGAGTGGATATTAGTCCCCGAGCCCTACACGATAATTCCTTTCATTGATACCGAAACCATCGATGTTCCCGTGAGAACCAGGAAGCTTATGAAAATTAATATCGCGAATGACCTCCCCGTTGGATACGTCGACAAGATCGACTTCACCAACGGAGTCTTCTGCGGCAACGCTCTGGTCAGGAATCTCGGCGGGTTCGCTTACCTCTATGTAATTAACACTATAGATACAGACATAACGCTCGTAGTGCCTCGCGTCAACCTAGAACCCTTCGAGGAATACACCGAACTATCCGAAGAAAATGCCGAGCCGTTCGGAGAAGTCACCGAGGCCGAGCACGGAGTTAACTGTCGCGTAGCACGCGCCGAGAGCGAGGGGAACCCCCACAGCATGATGGCCGACTTGCTGCCTCTGCTGCGGCTGGATCACTTTACACCGCCCGAGCGCGAGCACGTTATCTCGCTGATAAGCGAGCGGTCGTACCTTTTCCATATACCGGGTCAGCCGCTCGGAAAAACAAACGTGGTAAACCACAAAATTCACACCACGGACGAACAACCAATAAACACTAAACAATATAGATTCCCCCAAAATATGAAAGGGGAAATTAGTAAGCAAGTCGAGGACCTCCTGGATAAAAATATAATCCAACTCTCCACCTCACCATTTAATTCACCGATCTGGATCGTGCCAAAAAAGCCGCTTCCCACGGCGTAAAAAATGGAGAATGTTAATCGACTTCCGCAAGTTGAACGAGAAGACGGTCGGCGACGCATATCCGTTGCCGAATATTACCGACATTCTGGACCAACTGGGCAAGGCTCGATACTTTTCAATTTTCGACCTCGCCTCAGGTTTCCATCAGATACCGATGGACCCTGACGACCGACCCAAAACAGCATTTTCTACGCCGCACGGGCATTATGAATTTAACCGTATGCCCTTCGGGATAAAAAACGCTCCAGCCCCCTTCCAACGCCTCATGGATCAGGTCCTAACTGGCCTACAGGGTATCGAGATGTTCGTCTACCTGGATGATATTGTTATCTACGCCGATTCACTGGCCGAACATGCAAAAAAATTCAGGCGTCTCGCTGGACGCTTATCAAAGGCTCAATTATCTCTCCAACCCGACAAGTACGAGTTTCTTCGTCCGGAGGTAGTGTACCTCGGCCACATTATTAGTCGAGAGGGAGTTAGACCCAACCCTCAGAAGTTGGTCGCCGTAAAGAATTTTCCGGTCCCAAAGAATGTAAAAAACATCAAACAATTCTTGGGATTAGTCGGATACTATCGCCGATTTATAGAGAATTTCACCCTTATCGCTAAACCGTTGACACTACTGCTAAAAAAGAACACGACATTTGAATGGAAAGAGGAACAACAGAAAGCCTTCGAAATACTTAGAGACAAATTATGCGAGGAACCTATCCTCCAATACCCCGACTATGATAGGCCTTTTATCATCACTACCGACGCGTCGAATTTCGCGCTCGGTGCCGTGCTTAGTCAGGGCGAGGTAGGTCAAGACCGTCCCATCGCATATCTCTCAAGGACGCTGACAGATACCGAAACTAGGTACGATGCGACCAAAAAGTAGATGCTAGCCATAATATATGCGCTAGAGAGTTTCCGATCGTATATCTACGGTAGGAAATTTATACTAGTCACAGATAACAAACCCTTGACTTGGATCAAGGGGCTCAAGGACCCTAACTTACAATTGCGCCGATGGGCGGAGATCCTAGACGGCTGCGATTACGAGATCAAGTACAAACCAGGCCGGTCTAACACCAACGCCGACGCGCTCTCGCGGAACCCAACGAGTGAAATTGCGGATGTTCGACCAGCCTCGGTACGACCGCTAAAAACCAAGCGACCTCGACCGATAGATTCGTCCTCGGACCCTCCTTCCGGAAACGTCACTCCCGCGACGTCTCGTAGACCCACCAAAATGGCCTGCAGACGAGAATCCGACACCTCGCCCAGCTCAAAAGACGACAGGGGTAACAGGGGACGACGGAGGCGAAAAAAGCGCCCGCACCCCCCATCCTACGATTCTGATAAAGCAAAGCGCCCTCAACCAAAAAGGAAATCGGTGGAAAACGACGATCACCCCCACTCAGAATACTGGTGGGATGACGACGGAACGAGCTGGGACGAACCGTATGAGGAAGAATTTTTAAAACCCCTCGATCGACCCCTCGATAAATCCACTGACTTCGACACGACTACAGAAGGACGTAAACTTCTTCAAGTTCCGGAAGAACTTAGCAGCATCTGCGACTCGTCTGAAGATGAGGAGAAAACGGACCAAGAAGTAGACAAAGAACCACTACGTCAGATACTGCACGTTCCGGACGAACTTAGCAGTATCCTAGACTCGTCCGAAGACGAAGACGAGAGGATTAGGGCGACTAAAGAGGAGCCAGGTATTACCGCCAGCGCTCCGAAAAATCCTGACCGGGGTGGAGCGCTCAGACCTCGGCTACCTCTCTTTCCGCCGGAGGCTAATATGAGTATGTCCTCATCGGAAGAAGGAATGCGGGGATCCGAAACCTTGGGATCCCTATACGAACCGCCAATCGATGAGTCATCATCAGAAACCTCGACAGCCTCATCCTGCTCTCCCAGTAAACAAACCGAAGTAGAGAACTCACCGCTAGGAGACTCTGGATCTACAATTCGAGGCCCGGGTTCGACACCAAGCCCCCAATCGCCGGAGGCCATGGAAGTCGAAACTCGAGACCTGCCCCCGGATGACTCGGGGCCCGAAGTTGCTGCCCGGACATTCGAATCAGACGCTGAGGCCCCTGATACGTCGGATCTCATGGAAGAAACTCCGACCGCGGTACGAGTCATAAACGACCATGTGTCACAAAAACCAGCGTGCGTGGCATACTGGTTTCCACAAGACCTGACCTTTACGTCCCAAGCCACTAAACTGCTTGTCGAAAAAGGCAGAATAGATTGGAAAAAGGTAACAGGTGCCGCACCAGGGGAAGTGACGGTACAAAAGAAAGGAGAACTATATTCGTACGGACTCGTGTTTGGCGAATATTTCTGCACAAGGATCGACAACGAAACGATTCGAGCTAACCTGACCACCCTAAGGGAGATAATGAGAAAACACGACGTAAACGTCCTTCGCATGTCATTAGACAACGACTCTTTCGATTCCATGGACCGAAAGGCTATCATCAGAGAACTAAATTCGGTCTTCGAAAACACTGATATGCAAATAATCATCTGCACGGGCTACCTAATAGTCCCGGGGCAGCTAGAGCAAACCGAAATATTGCTCGAAAATCACAGGTCAACGGTGGGAGGTCACAAAGGAATCATTAAAACGTACCAACTTGTCTCTCGCCAATACTATTGGAAAAACCTAAAAAGAGACGTTGAACGCTTCGTGAAACACTGTGTTCACTGCCAGCGTCGAAAACTGGTGCGTGTTAAACACCGTGAACCCATGGTGATCACCGACACCCCGTCGGAACCGTTCGAAAAAATGTCCATAGATATTTACGGCCCACTACCAGTCACTCGATCTGGGCACAAGAATATCCTCACCATCCAAGACAACTTGACTAAATATTCCGTAGCAATACCTTTAGTCGAGACAACGTCGAAAGATGTTGCATCGGCGCTTGCCATGAAATACATTTGTATCTACGGAGTCCCGAGGGTCATCATCTCCGACCAGGGTAGAAACTTCATTAGCGAAATCTTTAAAGAATTTGCTAAAATATTTAGAATCAAACACTATAGCACGTCGGTCTATCACCCGCAATCCAACGGATCGTTGGAGCGAAGCCGCCACGTGTTAACAGAATATTTGAAACAGTACATCGGACAACACCGAGAGTGGAATAATTGGGTACCGTCGGCGATGTTCTCGTACAACATAAGCATGCACGAGAGCACCAAATTCTCCCCCTTCCAACTCGTGTTCGGGAAAAACGCCCGTATTCCATCCCAATTTAGCTACGAGCCAAAGGATCGAACATACGATGATTACTTCATCGACCTAATCCAAAAATTGAAATCTTGGAACAATACGGCGGGAAGCAACTTAATCGCGTCCAAGCACCGGTCAAAAAAATATTACGACCGGCGAGCTAAACAACACTCGTACAAAATCAACAACTATGTGTGGCTTGAAAAAGCCGTAAAGAACGGCAAATTCGACGATGAATACGTCGGACCATATCGCATATCGGAAGTATTACCACTCAATAACCTCAAGCTGAGAATAAAGCCCGGTAGATATAAGACCGTATACGCGGACAAGGTCAAACCATACTATGACTGAATCACAGCTGATAGCCGGGAAGGCGAACGCTCTCCGTCCCGTCCGTGTCGAGTGTCACAAGCTCGGCAAAACGAACGACACACGGCCGTCGTATACAAAAAAAAGGGGGGGAAGAAACTCACCTTTCATCTCGCGGTTAATCCCAGTAATTATAAAAAGATATATAATGGCACTACACTGTATTGATGCCATTATTATCACCATTATTATTATATTTAGTTTTATTATTATTATTAGTTTTATTATTATTTATTACTAGGTCATTATTATTTAAGCAGCCCCAGCCCCTTCAACCGCATCACGGGGACGAAAATAAACAGGGAATAAAGATTTAAGGCGCGCCAGACAGCGCTCGGCGTGCCACTCCAAAGCACATTGATGGATCACCGAGTCACACAAATAACACGTGACATAACAATCATTTTCAATTTCGGTGATTTCTTCGACCCACCGATGGTAACACGAAACCCACCCCTGACACCTGCCAGTGCCGTCAGGAACCCGACATCGAGGGCATAACCCACGGAACAAATACTCCCGAAGAACAACCGGTCGACTAGCCTGTTGTTCCATCGTGCAAATCCGCGACTTAACTAACGAAAATCCCTCGCTCCCGGCACTTCGAAGGATGCAACGTGAGCACCCGTGAGCGAACACGAGTCAGCCAGCGGCCCACTACGCGTTCCCGCCATCTTCCCTCCTCAACCTCGCAGTTATCAAATAGCATTGATAGTACAGACATAAAGAATGCAATACATATAGAATAATAGAGTACAGTCATAAATACGCAACTCCCAGTAGGGACTGGTTAGGCGAACCATCGCGTCAAAAAAAAAAAAAAAAAAAAAAAAAAAAAAACCCAAAGGGATGATGCACTCGGGAACCCGGCATCGCGGGCACAACCACCGAAATAAAATTCACAAAATACAACCGACTGGATAGACATGGAGCGGATTCGCTCCATGATGCGAATCCGCGACTCCAATAATGACAAATTAATCCACTGATGATAAAGCCTCGAGTCAACGTCGATTCGAGCAGACGTAACAGAAACCGCTGACCCACTTCCGCGGGTAACTCAAGCCGACCTGCATCCTCGACGTCGGCACGCGCCACTCCGGGATGGTCGCTGTACACCTTCAGCACACACTGCACTTTCAGGGCATATGTGTGATGAAGGGGGGAGGGGTCCCAGCGACAATCCGACACCATCACATACTAAGCTAAAACCGCAGAACTGGGATAAGAAGTAACAAAAAAAAAACAATTTATTTCCGAAACAATTCTTTTTCGATTTATTTTCAAAACGACCCTTAAAAGGCTTAAAAAGAGAAGTATAGATAAAAATAAAAATAAAAATAGAAAAAAAAACGGACAAAATGATTTGATTAAACACTAAAATCCCGACGATTAAACAACAAATTCAGACGATTATTCATATAAAAACTCCAAATAGACGATGGTCAAGCCGGATAGTATCGCGCAGACACATAGGCCCACACCTCCTCGGAATCGCTTTCGGACTCGCCAGCCGGTCGAATAGCTGGACCGGGCGGCAACCATCGCCCTGACGCAAGGTAATGCCCCCCGAATCGGTAACACAGAGGAAAAGGGGCCCGTTCGAACATCTCGGCTACGCCGAGACCTCGCTCATCCTTCCAGGGATCGCGACATGGGGCATGCACGGCCCTCTCAAAAAATCGCCGCACCGACATTGAGACCTGGCGCTCTCGGCGCTCACGCCTAACCAGGACGAAACGTCGCTGCTGCTCCCATTGCTGGAAAAACAGAATTAAAAAAAGTGAAATAATAAATAAAACAAAATAAAAAAAAGAAATAATAAATAAAACAAAATAAAAAAAAGAAATAATAAATAAAACAAAATTAAAACACGACAGAAAATCAGATTAGCAATATAACTAAGTCCAAATCTTTAGGACAACTAATACATTAAAAAAAAAATAAAAAAAAGAGAGAGACACTTACCCAGTAAATGGCGAGCCCAAAATTCCGTCTAGCTTGATCCATGTGGACAGCTCGACGAGAAAATAACGAATGAAGCAACGTCGCTCTAGAGCAGAACGAAACGCAAAAACTGCAAAACTGCATCCGGTCACCGGATCCACACTCTCATACTCAAAATGCTGATTCCAGGTATGGACTCCCGGACAGCGACTATACCGTGACTAAAATTACGGATAACCCCGGAATATACTCCGATCCCTGGGGATCGGTAAGGACTCATCAAACAGCATGGAATCTCATCACTCACGTCAACTTATCCAAATTCCTACAACGACGCAAGATGCTTGATAACGAATGGTCGAAACTCTCTAGAGAGTGCCACTTCTTACAAGACTATTGCACCGTTAGGAGTCGGCTGATAGCGATACTAGACACCATACAAACCCTAGAGGGAGAAAAAAGGGACGTGGAGGAACTAACGCAGGACTATCAAGAGACACCTGAGACCCGGAAGAAACGGGCTCCGCTGGACTTCATCGGCACAATTAGCCGGGCTCTCTTCGGGACATTAGACGCCGACGATGCCGCATTCTATGACGAACGAATCGACTCGCTCGAAAACAGCACCAAGTCAATAATCGAACTGATTGCGAATCAAACCCATGTCATCAAGTCAAGGTTCAACGAGGAGAGAATCAAAATCGATAACATCGCGATTGACCTCTCGTATAAATTCGCTAATATGACCCACGCACTAAAATTACTCGCAGACAAGGCGGCATCGATGCAACACAACGCGAAACTGGGCGATGCCGCCGCAACCCTCGAGCACTACCTGGTCGAAAATGAACTAGACACCACCGTACTGACGGACGCGATTTTATTCGCCAAACAGGGACAAGTGCACCCCCGAATTCTGCCTCCCCAACAAATTGTTATGGGCGCTACAGCCATACAACGCGTCAGGAAAAATTCAGAATTCCCTGTACCCCTGCAAACCAGATACTTACCGGAATTATTAAAATTATCGGAAGTCACGATCTACCATTCCCAAGGAAGCCTGGTCTACATCGTGGCGATACCTCTCCTGGACCTGAACACCTATACTCTCTTCAAAAACATTCCACTCCCGATCTATCAATATTCAAACTCGTAAGGGGCAAGCTTTGCATACATCAAGCCAAGATCGCCCTTTACCGCGATCAGCGATGACATGGAAACATACTTTAGGCTCGACGACAAGGAACTAGGAACGTGCAAAAACCTTGCCGAAAAATATATTTGCGGTAAAACCAGCGTCCACTATAAAATAGACTCGCACAGTGACTGCGAGGTTAAAATTCTCGCAGAACCACGATTCCAAGATTTTGGGAAATGTGATGTGAGAATGAAACACAGCGAACGCACCCACTGGTCGCGCATACATACTAGCAATCAATGGGTCTTCTCCGGAGCAACGCCCGAAACCGTCCGCATCAGATGCGAGAACCACCCTACGCAGTCCATAGTAGTTAACGGTACCGGGATCCTCCATTTACGACCGCGTTGCGAGGCAAAAACCAAATCGGTGATACTCACTGCCTCAGATGAGATCACGTCGACTCTCGTGACGGAATTCGCTCCGAGGGCTACCTTGAACGTCTCCGCCCTGTACCTCGCTTCCGTGAACTCCACCGACCCCCTTAACCTGTCCGACATGCTATCCAACCTTGACGCACCGACACCTATTAAACCTGACAATAACTTAAATCTCGACTCCCCCGAAGGGGATATCGAACTACAAGCTATAATAAATCACGCCAATGAACTCCTAAAACATAAAACCGTCAACAGAAGGATGCACCGCCTCGAAACCATCACCGGGTACTCCGGCCTAGGGTTCGGGAGTTTACTAATCATTCTGGGCATAGCCTGGAAGTTTTCCTTGTTGTCAAAGCTCAAGTTGTTGTGTACATCGATCTTCTGTTCGGGACGGCGAAATCGACGACCTGCCCGACGCGACGTCAGATTCGAGGACAGACCCCCAATCGAGATCGTGGAGCTGAAAGAGCCACCGTCAACACCTGAACGAGCTCCCGAGACGCTGAATTTGGCCAACAGACGCCAGCCCCTCGCAATCTGTCCTGCAACCCACAGGCCACCGACGCTGGCCAGAGAAATACCAGCCCCCCGGATAGCTGGACAACCTTGTATCACGTACTCGGAGCGACTCAACGCCGGGATGTTCTAACTAAGTATAAAACCCGAACCAAGGTAAATGAAAATTTTTCTAAATTATGCATGGATCTGCTCCCTTTCTATAGCGAGACATTACTATACATGTACCTAAGTATATGTACATACGTGTACATACACGCGTGTATGCATATGATAATTTTGTGGTAATTCATCTACAGTCAACTATTCGATAGTTACAGGACCTGGGCTGTGGGCCAGAAGCGACCCCACCTCCATCACCACCAAGGCTCGTCGAAACCAACAACGGTCCCGGAAGCGTCAAAACCCACGGATCATGACGCCTGGAACTCTCGCGGGGCGCCAGCGCCATACCACGTCGAAACCAACTGATCATCGCACCTAGAACTTTCGCTCAGAGAAAAAAAAAAATACCATACCCATATGTATGTAGTTGATAAGTTACACTATAATTTTTTTCTCGGCAGGTCGCGCTCCGCAGTTATTCTTGTCAATGGTCGAGGCATTGTGTAGCCTCGACCAATTACCAGAAGGGGATGTGTGACGTCCTGCCTCGGGTTATTAACATTTATTTTTATTTTTGGGATTATATAAATTTACGAGTTCAATATCTAAGAATCGATACTAATTTATCGTCGTATAATTAACGTGCTCGACCGTTCCCACGATCGAGCCGTTAATATTCATTAAAAAGAGTAACCACGCCACCGGACGTGCGGATCGAATTTCGCCAATTAATATCCGCCCGCGATCACGCGCGGGCGTTCGCCTATTCCGACTCCCGGAATCGCGAACTTGCTCAAGGCCCTCGATCGCGCGTGGCGTGCGAACTCATCAATTTATGGGCCGCTTCACGGCAACTGTTGCTACCGAAATTAATCAGTCTTATCCTAAACTTCGAACCGTTCAGTCGACGAGCTGGTCTTCTACCAGACTCGCCCTTACACAGAATAATATATATTTAAATGTAATCCAGTTATTCTTTCTTTAAATCTTTGTCACGAAATATTACGTTGGTCGATTCAATAAAGAAACTCGGTTTCTAAACACAAATACCCGGAACAAGAATATTTATTCCGTTCGGAGAACGGACCCCACCAACTAGCGTAGCGCGTACATGTCCAAATCTAAGGCCACCTCTGAGGCTCCCAAATCAAGGGCCCACCTCTGAGTCGCCTCGCGTTCAAGTTTCCCCTTTAAAATAACATCTGAAACGCCGGCGAACACGTTATACGCAACCCCTTGATTTGCCGAAGCACAAGTCGCCAAGACCCCTGAGACGTGACATACGAAACACATATTTATTTTGTCTGGAAACCTATTATTGCTACACTAAAATTTTGATTTGTCTTACCGTATTTGTTTATGTGAAACAGTTTGACAGTTGACAGTTCTCACCAGAGGTTCTCAGGGAATGCTTCTGGCCCGCTCAAATTCTATCACATGTCATATGAGACTCGTTTCGCTTTTTTATGAACGAACTTCCAACTATTGCCGTTGGCGCTTATATCACTGTATCACCGTATCATCGCCGAATGATATCTTGTAATAAGGCCCCTGTTGGGCTCGGCATTCTCCGTCCTGTTTGCCGTGTGCGCATGCGTCGCCTACGTATCGACCAGGTTGGGGCGTGATCCCGTCGGATGGCGCCACCGGTCCCTCTGGTGATCGTCGTGCTCTCGGCGGCTTGCGTGCTTGAGCTGGCGCGTGCTTTACATTCTCAGGGGGGGGGGGGGGGGGGTCTCAACCTCAATAGTACGCAATCGTTTTCATAGACGTTTCATTCCAACTCAAATCGATTGTGCACATTCGTTCCCCCACAATCCTGTAAATACGCAGTTTTCGTTCCTCAACCGGATTGTGCACAGAGTCATTACTGCGCTCTTCAATCCTCCATGTTCGATCCAATAAAAAGTTTTCCAACACATTTCGATTGTGCACAACTCATTCCACTACATTTCAGTTGTGCACAATTACCACAGTCGATAACGTTCATGAGAATATCTCATGTAGGTAAAGTAGAACTCTGAGGAGGTCGACGTGCCGCCAGAGGTTCTCATGCGGGAACAAGCCCGATAGATCTTCAGCGTTGAGATACAACGTCGAAGGCTCGATTAGGAGGTTCTTCCCTCTCCACGAGCTATAACCAGAGTTACTAGAGTTTTCGCTCATGCTACCACGCTTCGTCAGATCCTTTCGGTCGAGAGCAGAATGCACTCCCATGGCATACACATTCCAGCGTAATGAAAATTGGGCAAACAAATTAATTATATGGAAGATCCTGGCTATATCGTTTTGTTATCAACAAATTGTTGATAAAATAATCGAAGTTCATTTTTAAAATATCGAATTCATTAACGGGAGTTGTGCCAATGTTCGGGAAGCATTTTTTATTAAGCGTCCTTGTGACAATCAGGCTATCTTGAAAACTACTCCATCAATCTTTCCGAAGTTGATCGTGGTTTTGTTAGAAACTTGAATCTAATGTTTGATCAGAGGAATTCCTGGAAGATTAAAATCAAACAATATGGCGAAAGTATCACTTAAAAGCCTTGATATTGACAAAAAAAAAAAAAAAAAAACCAACACGTATCGTATCGGAACAGAAGTATGCATTGCGAAAAAATGTCTTTCCTCAAACACTAGAATTTCATATATAAAAAAGTACGTACTGTAACGTATCACTTTCGGAGTCTTACGAATCTTTGCTCCGAAAGCGTCGCTATGTGAGTTCTCGGCTCACTTTTTAATGTTGTGAGGGCAGGTGCGGTGAATAAAAATTCGAAAGACAGAAATTGATTGTAAATGTCAATTTAAATAGTTTTGTTTTATTCAAATACAATCAATTAAATCATTAGTAAAGAAAGTCTTATTATAATTAAATCCGCGCTGAAATAAATTCTATTAAAAAAAATATATAAAGAAAAAGATTGCCCAGGGAAACAGGCGGCAGCAGTCTCTCCCGTCTCCAGGAGAAGTCGCCGACGCTGCTTTTGAAAGAAGGTTGGAGACAGACGGCAGCTGTCACTCTCGTCTCCAAGAGTAGTCGCCGACGCTGCCTTAGGAAAATCGTATTAACAGACGGCGGCAGTCTCTCACGTCTCCACGAGAAGTCGCCGGCGCTGTTTTAGGGTAAAAGGGGTAACCCAGACAGCAGCTGTTATCCCCGTCGCCAGGGAAGGTTGCCGATGCTGGCGTTCGGAAGGAGTCCTGGTAGTGAGCGAAGTCACTGTTCGGCCAAGAGTACTCTTCTATGCGTCCGGGCCTCCTTTTATATCGGAGCGCTGGGTGCGCCCGACCCGAATCTGCGTCCCCTTCCGTTCCGCGTGAAGTCAATGTGACGTCAATCGGCCCTTCTTCCCTCGTCTCCCGCGATCATGCGCGGCTGACGCGCAATACCTGCGTGCTGGGCGCGTGCTCCGAAATGCGCGGTGATTCTCGGGGTAAGACAGGTCGCTCCCGGCTGCCGACTCCCCGGGTATCAGCCTGTCTCTTGAGCGCTCCGCCTTACCGACATGCTCGGGCTTCTCGCGATGATCGTCGCTGCTCCGATCGGGGAGCGGAACTTGAGAGCCGTCTCAGTACAGTTTCAGCAAAATTGATGGAAATGTTTTTGAATTACCACGCTCACCGTAAGAGCAGTCGTTCTTTCCAGACGTCGACCACAACTCCCTCAAAAAGGAATATTGCTGTCCGAAAATAGTACTGAAGAATCGTCGAATGGTACTTTTCCGAACGCAGATTTTTTTTTTTCAATTTATGCTCACGACTGTTCGGCAAAGAAGTCGGAAGAATTCGCTTGAAGTCATTCCACGCGAAAAATAATAGTTTGGTATGGTTGAACGACGAAAAATACAATACGATTTTTGATAAATGAGAAAATAAGATTTTTTAAATTGATTTTTCATTCCTAACAAAGCATAGAAATATGGTCATTAATTGAACTATTAACGGTCATTAATTGAACTATTAACGGTCATTAATTGAACTATTAACGGTCATTAATTGAACTATTAACGGTCATTAATTGAACTCTACGGGGCGATAGAGCCGACTGGTAACAATATGCGAGCTCGCCGCGATCGGTGCAATAGATAACATAACAATATTATCGGCATAATAAATAATATAAATATCAGGTGCGAGTACGCACTGGATCGGAGCTATACATAATATTGATAGATTAGACGCCAGCGTCTGCGATCGGCGCGAGAAATTCGAGCCCAAGGTATCGATTAATCATCATAAAGCACGACTGCACGATGTATCGACGACAATTATCAAAACCTGATATTGCGATGTGGCGGTACACTCCGACACTCCGAACTTACAAAATATTTCCTACGCAAAATATGTTTTAACCCGTCGAGCAATATGTTGACGGCGCAACGGGCATGTCGCGTGCCGTCTATGCAATGCGTCACATCGTGAACATGCGAGGAGATGACCACATTGCAGGTATATAACGTCCGTTCGACGATTGACACAAAGAATGCACTCCGCCATAATGTGACGTGGATCATCTTCCTCGTCAGCGTCATCGTTCGGAGCACGATGCGGTGGAGCGCCAACCGGCGCGGGCCCTTGGGCTGCTTATTGCTCTGGGAGGGGTGCACGTTGCGCTTCGGGCACTACAGGAGCAACGGGCTCCGCGTCTCTTGGTATAATCGGTGGTGCGACCGGTTGCTCATCGAATATGACGATGGGTTCCAAAGCTGGAAAACACGAAAACGGATTAGCTTAAAATATCGCGCTTTAATGATACTTCGAAACATATTTTCATGATTGTAACTTCCCACGTTTGAAATAAAAAACGCGTATCTTCTATGCAGAAAATACTTTGAAAATAATAAATATAATATTGGCTCCATTTTTAGTCACGCAATCGATTCAAGAATGAAAAAAATGAAAATTGTCTTGCACAATACACAACAAACAGACCTGGATTAAATTCAACGTCATCGTCGTCGCTCGATAAGACCTCACGATCGGGAACGTCCGGCACATCGTCATCGGGAGCGTCCGGGACATCGTCATCGGGAACGTCCGGGGCATCGACATCGATATCAATATTGGCATCGTATTCTACGTTGCGAGGTGCCATCGGCGGCGTCGGAGGCCGTCCAAAGCCCGCAGGCACATCTACAATATGAGAAAGAGCGCGGAAAGATGTAAGCAAACCACCATATAATTTTGGCGCCTTATGCTTTCTTTGTGGAGGGGTCCTCTTAAATTCGCTACATTTACCGGCATCGACGTCTTCTTCCGCGGCGATTACAACGCCCAAATTTCTCGGCATGACTTCGGGTCCACCTTCGTTTACCGGTTGTGGTTCACCCTCGTGAATCTCGGGGTCGGCCCGCAGAGGCAAGTTGGCACGTTCTGGTAATTCACCAGGATCCGGAACGTTACCCGCGGCTGAAAGTATCGACACTTAATAAAACTTTGTTAACTCCGACTCCCGTGAGTCGAGGTTAGCAAAATATTAATTGAGGAAGAAAAGAAAACGAATAAAGAAAAGGGAAGCCAAACCGGTAGAAAGAAAACGAACTCAAGCGGAGTTAACGTCGGCGGGTGCGACGGCGTGGGAGGCGTCCGGCGCAGCCAGATCCCGCAGGATCGTCGGTGGGCCGGAGGGGACGTATGGGATGTCGGGCGGGGGAGGTCCCGGCGTCACCCGTTCCGGGATGTAGGGTTCGACCGGGCGAACGAGTGTGAACCGGGCCGGGGCGTCTAGGACGGTCTCGGCGATGATGCGTGGCTTAGCATTATCGCGAGAGGGGGACGGGGTCGCGGTGTCGCGGGGCCACGGAGGCGGAGCACGCGGGGGTTCGCGGAGCAGGACCGGGAGAGCCTCCCGAGCGCGAACCGCGGAAGTCGCGGCTTCCTCGGCTTCCGGTCGGAGGAGCCAGTCGAGTCCCCGAGGGGCCCGGGGCTTGCCCGCGAGAAACTTCGCGTGAGCGAGAAAGCGCTTACGCCCGGCACGCTTTGGCATGTACGAGCGTGGGTGAGATCTTGGTAGAGTGACTCGAAATTTGACCGGCAAAGGGAGAGACTCGTTTGTCGCGTGTGGTGGGCAGCCGACACGATGAGTCGGAAGGAATAACGGGAAGCGAGGTCACTCCTACAGCCTCGGCCGTTCGATGCTTCCTGCAGCAGGAGCACGTTAACGGCTGGAGGTGAGTAGGAGGCGGACGAAAAAAAGGGTGAGAACCGGAAGACAGGAGGGGGTTGCCTCGACTCCCGATATTGGCAGGCGTGCGCCCGAAAGGGAGCACGAAACATTGCCCAATAATCGGGGCGAGGGGGGGAGGAAGTTGGTGTAATAGGTAGGGCCGAAGTACGTATGAACGCTCTGAAAAGAGCGGATTGTGTTTCACAAATCTCGCTCTGAAAAGAGCGAGATTGTGCGATGCGAAGAAAGTCCGGGGATCCGCCGAGTCGAAGATCCGTGGAGACGTCGGCGCCGTTCGCACTGATAAGTGCGATCCGACCCGGGGAGATGATCCGTTGAAAGCCGAAATCGAAAGCCCGTAGAATTTCCGAAGATAGATTCTACGTTTAATCGCACTGAAAAGTGCGGATCGTGTAGCTGAGAGTAGTCCAGGGAGAGCCAAGTAAGAAGTCCGTAGGTGTAGTGGTATAGATGTGGCTTTAATGGCTTTCCAAGGTGTACAGTAAGCGTTGGGCGTGTAAGGCGAAATGTGAGGCGAGCTGGCCGAATTATATGAACGAGCGCGGACCTCGGAGAGAGGCTCTCGTTCGCGAAATCGGTGCGCGCGTGCTCAACTCGCGAAATTCGCGTTGCGATTGTAATAAAGATTCGGCCAACTCTCCTCCCCCCTTTCACAGAATCGATACAATTCTCGGAAACTTAAAGAGTAAGAAAGCGGGGTTTTTATGATATATAAGTTGATAAGGTTGCTACAAGATTAATTAACAAAAATAATTATTTCGTAATATCATAAATTACGGGAAACCTAAATTTTGACAGAAAATGCCGAATAACTCCCGAATTTTTGGGAATAATGGTTTAACGAAAATACGAGATGGTAGAGCAATGAAAATTATACTAATAAGTCGCAAGTACTTTGTACGTCGCAGGTGATTGCTAAACCGCCTAAAATAATTAAATAAAGGTTCGCTCGGGGGCAAAAGTAATATCCCGATTATGGGAAACGGGAGTTACCGATCCGTTGAAATATCGATTACTTAAATCTAATGATAAAGCTACTTCAGAGTAAGAAAATCCCCTCGCGTGGGGCATCGTAGGAAAGCCTGAAGCGTGCGCTTTACGATGATATAAAGAACAGGGGCATTATCTACGTTTTTAATGGGGAAATCATCGTTGGTAAATTATTACATTTATCGATACGCGTGCCTCATTGCGTCCTCCATTGCGCGCCTGTGTCGAGGTAGAACGGCCACGTTCAAACATTCTTCGACGGTGAGTCTACACAAGAAAAAATGAAAAATAGCAGTTGCAATATAGTATTCACCTGGTGTGAATTTCTGCCCTCGCTTCGCTCGTCCCGCTGAAAAGGCCCTATTTCATGCCTGTAACGGGGGTGGAAATTGACCGATTCCTGCCCCTCGTCAAGAATCGGCCACTTTCCATCCCCGTTACAGACATGAAATAGGGCCCTTTTATCGTAGTCGGGAAAAATGGTATATTATGCCACAAGGGAGGAAAGTGCGTCTTTTCACCGAGTGTGAAGTTTGATGCCCGAGCGAAGCGAGGGCAGAAATTCACACGAGGTGAAAATGCACTTCCTCCCTTGTCGCATACGATATTTTTTTCCGATTTCGTTAAAATAACCACATTTCTTGCGTCGCAAAATCGTCATCTTCGCCAATGACCGTTACTCCCCCGGGAGTAATAGAGCGTCCAGCGGGAGTAATGAGCCCTATTACTCCCTAGGGAGTAATGAAATTGTACCGCGCATGCGCACATGTTAATAATGATCATCGGTCAATAATAGCTTATTTTCCACCCGTATTGTTATGCCGCAGAAACTCAGGTATTTAATCTGGGTTCTGTGCGCGAGCCGTCGGCTCGTAAGGTTCGGGATGTGCTCAGTAAAGGGTTGGAACCCAAGTGAAGTACAAACGTATTATTTATTTGGACAGTATTTAACAATGTTTGTTTATCAATATATTTAATAGGTTTAACAATATATTAATATTATCGGAGATTATTTAACAATGTTCATTTAGCACTATATTTAATGTGTCTAATATTATGTTAATATTATCAGTGATTTACGAGGGTACATTGTTATATCCCTTATATAACAATGTCTACCGTGAACCTTCCAATGAGGTTCGCTTTGATGTCCGGTTAACGTTCTACTTGACGTTATTTTGTCCCTTGATATTAATGCTCATTTAATGCTTTATCAAGTTAGCTATTAATGCTTGGTTAATTTATCTTTTGATGCTTTGTCGTTAATGCTTGATTATTCCACTATATGGATATTGCTCCATTTATATGTTATCTGTTGATACTTTAGTTTACTCGTTAAAGCTCTATTTATGCTTACGTCTGTCCTTTTGAATTACCAATCGTAGTACAATTTGTACGCTTGATACTCCGACTGGATTTCCGTCTATCGTGCGTTAATCCTTCGCGATAAGGGTCCGATATTCGCACAACCTACTTATCGCGTTTGAGCTTCGCTCGTATGGTGTATCAGTAGTCAACCGTAAGAATCAGGAGTTCCGAAGAGACTGATGAGTGCCTGCTCTCGATCCCTTATATACGAATAAGTGAGTAGGCACGTCAGCTTAATATTGTTTAGATGTTTATGGTTTACTTTATTTCTGTAAACCATTATCATTCCAAATCCTCGCTTCTTCGAGAACGGGATTTGGAGCATGTTTTTATTTTGACATATGTGACTCGCTAATTCTCGAGTCGATGCTCTAATTACCGAGTCGCCCGTGATTGCTTAACGGCTGACTCAGGTTTTTGGTGGACCTCGTTGCAGCGACGCGCGCTCGTCGCGTGCCGCTGCATACCTCGATATTGTGCAACCGGAGTTGCTCCACTTTTCGGACACCGCTGTCCGAACTGGAATGTACTACAATACTATAATATACGACGGTATATTATTACGACTGTTTTATAATATTATACTATTATACGAATATAGTATGATATTATATCGTTTCACGAAAATGTATAATAATGTTTAATATATTACTACATTATTATATTAATTATATTAATAATATATTAATGACGGATTAATATATTACTTAATTAATGTCGTATTACTGCCCCCTTAATAGGGTGCTACTACCCTATCCGGGGTACAACACACGCAAGGAATGTGGTTATTTTAGCGCAATCGGGAAAAAATAATATTATAAACCCAGAGTGAATATTCAAATATTCGTAGCTCTCTACTGACCGTCCCGCATGTAATTCCTCTTGCTGGTAGGCCAGCCGCGCATCGTCGTGGCGTTGCCGAACGCGACGCCCTCGTCGGATTCGCTCGCCGCGTTGCAGTCGCTGGAAGTCAATATTTTGACCCGTCGTCAGGGTATGAAGCTTGCCTGAACAGTAAATACTATTTCGTTTTTAATTCAACAATTACCAGGCTCCGATATTTTATTTTCATACATACGGAGGAAAATCCAAACATTCGGATGGCTACCGCCGAGCCTCCCACAAATATATTTGTTATATGTTTGACAAATATTATTTGTGCGAGCCGGCGCTCTTCCTACCGCCAAAACGTCACCCAGAGGTACCCACTGACGCCGTTAATAATGCAGCATCTGCAGAATCGCTGGAAAGTCCCCGGCTATGCGATCTGCAGTGGCTTCGAGGAGTGCGAGAGATTCTGCTTGGCGCTCAATGGGTAGTAGAGGTATACCCATCATCCTCCACAGGATGTCTTTGGGAACATTGCGACCCAGGAGGCTCCGCCACTTCTTGAATATCGCCTACAATCAACAAGAACCATTAATACACAATCACAAGGACGATTATTCCACCACGTACTATGTGTACTTTTAAAGCAATACACATGCAGAGCGATGTATACTAACATTTTACACAAATCTGTTGCAACAAGAATTATTCTGTATGAAAGTTCATCGAAGGAGATATTGTCCTATTTCACAATTTTCAGATTGCACCTGATTCTCTTTGTACCAAGATTCTGCATAGCCCGAGTGTAAAAGTTGTGGGAGGAAATTCGAGCTTTTCCTCCCGCAAGCCTCGCGAGATCTCTTCCCTTGAATTTTCCCTTGCGGGATGGGCGCCAGGCGCGTACAGGGCCGGGAAGAATTCCGGCTTCCGATGTACAAGCTTCCGACCAGCCGCAGCTGTCTATCCCGGAGAGGGGCTGGGTAATAATGCGGTAATCAAATACTCAGAAAGTTACGGGAACCAAAGAAAAAAAATATTTATTGAAATAAAGAAGCTACGCTAAGGAGGGAAAACCGGGTGAACTCGGGGGAAAACCTCCGTCCCGTAAGGTATCAAAACGCCGCGGCACAACTCGCCGACGGCCGATTCACAACACTTATATTTTTGCACGCCGATTCCGGGCGCTTCGCTCAACACTCTCCCGACGCTCGGGACTCGCTCTCTCTCACACTCATCCACCGGTCTCGAGTCGGATCAACCGGGACGGGACACACGACACCCGTTCCCTTTCACACCTCCGCGTAATACAAGGCAATTCTAAAGCTCGACCCCGACTCGAAGATCGCGCATCGATCTCCGCCCGGCGACACACACACAGGTACACCCGTCCCGGCTCCTCCGCTCGACGACTCGACTCGAAGGCAACCTCCCGTGGGCCGTCCTGCCCCAAGGCGAATGCAACCAAACAGAAAACGAAATGCTGAACTCCCGGGAGTTTTATGAAGACAATTACAATTCGAACTCAGCTCGATGCACGGACTCGCTTCCTTCCCGCGACCGGGACACACGCGCGTGTCGCTCACCGTACGCGACACCCGGGCACGACGGTTACGTTAGCTCCCGGCACGGGCGAGGCAAGACACGCCGACAAGACACCAAGGTCCCGGCACACGCTCGCAGGCGGTGCACGGAACAATTCTACAACGTTACAATTTCGCTCTAACAGAATTGATACAGGATTCGACGCCTGGGCTGAGAGCTCACCGGTTCGAGGACAATATTCCCACGGCGACAGATAATGCTCGCTCGTACTTCGGCTGGTACCCGGTTCTCACTCTCTCTCTCTGCTCACGTCCAGTTTGCTCCGCGACTCAACGGGAAGTGCCTCGAGGATCCTCGCTCGTTGGCACCTTCCCTCCCTACCTCTCTGCCTAATCGCCTATTTCCGCCCGCGCTCGGCCCTTTCCGGGATTCCGAGGCCTCCGAGCTCGCGTTACGCTGATCCGCGCTCGAAGGATCTCGCACGACGTTCGATGGCTACGTCGATCGCGACAGCAGGGGTACTCAGCCCCCCCTGCAATCTCTCGCTTGCGGATTCCCTCGCCGATCTTCCTCTTTTCTGCAGCCCGGACACCGGCGACTGCAGCATCGAAATCCTTCGGCGTCGATGTTGAGACAGGGTCGACAGCCCCTGCATCGATGGTTTTCCCCGGCGACTCCAACAGCCGAGGGGTAGGGTCGAGTCTCCCGGAGATGAGCGTCACTATCTCCCGTCTTGGCTCCGCCTCTCTCTCCGGCCACACTCACATCCGAGCGTGTCACATGAAATAGATATACAGAATAATTAGAAATAACTCCCGTTTCTACTCTAGGCCCTGCGAAATCGCCTCGTGAGCCAGCGAGCGTACTGGTCGGAAACATTTTCGTAACGGGCACATTTTGCCACGTTACAAAGTATTCATTTGAACCTCTATCGCAGAAGTTCCAATGGCAAAACAATTTTTCACTGAATTTGTCCGGCAAATTCTGCGGAGAAGTCTCAAATCACACTTCTCACATTCGGAGCATGAAAAATATTGCTACGAAGAGAATGATATTCTACGCAGTCAATTGAATTGTTCGGTGCAATCTGGCAGCTACGAGAAGAGAAAGATTGACAAAATACCTTTGTCGATGAGAAAACTTTAGCCTGAGCACTATTATTTTTTCTCCAAACTAATTATTTTTTTATGTTTGATGTTCAAGTAGAATTGTCACCAAGAATTTATCGATTAAACGAACTTACCTGTAAGTGAAGTTCTATCGTAATTGTATGAAGCGCCTCTTCCGAAGAGATCAAAACGTAGTACTCCTACTTCACGCCAGTGTCACCACACATATATAGCTCAAGGAATAAATTTTTCCGGCGGTTGCCATGGCAACTAGAGCTTGCTTACGCGTTTATCATTGTTTAAAGTTTTTGCCGTAACGTTCCTAAAGGGCTTAATAAACTAAGAATTAAGGAAGGGTTAAGGTGGGAATGATCTCTTCGGAAGAGGCGCTTCATACAATTACGATAGAACTTCACTTACAGGTAAGTTCGTTTAATCGATAAATTGTATTTTGCGCCTCTTCCTCGAGATCAAAACGTAGATTTTTAAAGTCCGTTACGGCTAATTAAGTGTTAAAACAGAACAGCACATATAGATATATAAATATAAATATTTATTTATTTATTTATTTATCTATTTATTTTTTTTATTTATTATTCAGAATTGAATTTGCAAATTCATTTGGATCAGTAACAATAGGTAAATTATAAAATTTTGCAAATACTGCCGAACTGTTTGTCCAACCTGCTGTCTTTTTTATTAAGTCAATACTAACCCCATTATTTTTCGCCGATGAGGTGGACGCATGGCGCGTGCTATATGCCGAAAAAATGGACGTATCCACTCCGCACTCGGATAGCATAGTTTTTATCCATCGGCTTATAGTCTGGGTAGAAACCCCTTCATGAGGTTTCCTGAACGAAATAAATAAACTTTTGACTGTCTTCCGAATAAGTTTTGTTTTTTCTAAGTACTCTTGCAGAGCAGAGGCCGCGCAAATATTACTATCCTCTTTAAAAAAAGGGATGGTCAGAATTGGTTGCTTACGACCCTGACCCGAAGACTTTATTTTGTCGGGTATTCGGATTTCGATCCGCGAACTTGAGACACTGATATTTTCAATATTTATTAAGCTAAGAGTCTGCATTCTATGCCCCGTGACCAAAGCTAAGAGTGTCGAAAGTTTTAGGGACAATTTCTCGAGAGACAATTGAAATTCTTGGTTCGGCGGCCCCCTGGAGACGAAATCTAATACCATTTTTGGATCCCAGGTATAATCATACTTAGGTGCCGACGGTCTCAAATTCGATATAGCTTTAAGGAATCTTTTAATTTCAGGATTACTTCCGATATTTTGTCCCAGAATCAGAGCAATAGCTGACCGATGCGTATTTAAGGTTCCATAAGACGCACCTTTTTTATATTCAACTGTAAGAAAACTCAATACTTCCGAAACCGTATTCTCCAGAGGGTCCACATTTTTTGAGGCACAAAAGGTCCACCATTTTTTAAGACTACTGTCATACTGTCGTAAAGATGCTTTTGCTAACGAGGAGACCATTATCTCGGCTGCCTCTACAGGTACGTTCCTGATGGCAAAGGCCCTCCGCATACTTTCCCGGCAATCAACGTAGTGACTTGCCCCAGTGGATGAGGATTCCTATTCGTATGGCACAATAAACTTGTATTAGGTTTAAAATATATCGGATCTTCCACTAATAACGACTCAAAAAGTGGAAACCATGGTTGAGTTGGCCAGTAGGGAACCACAATTACACCACATGCTTTATCCTCCACAATTTTTCGTAAGGCAGATAAAATTATTGCAAAAGGGGGGAAAGCATAGAAGGAGAATGGACTCCAATCTATCGTAAAGGCATCTGTGGCAAAAGAATTCGGGTCTCTCTTCCAGGACACGTATTTTTCACATTTCGTGTTAACTCTAGATGCAAAGAGATCGATATCGGGGACTCCAAATCTCTGAAATATTTTTTTATAGGCTACATTTGCCAGTTCAAACTCAGTATCAGGTTGGGATCTTCGCGACTCAAAATCTGCTTCGCAATTATTTTTTGATTCGATATAGGATGTTACCAACCATATATCCCTTTCTTCGCACCAAGACCAAATGTCTTTCGCTATTTTGTTTAAATTTTTGAAACGAATACCACCCATATGTCTGATATAAGATATCGCCGTAGTATTATCGATCCTTAGCAAAATATTACAGTGACGATAGCCGTCGGCGAAGCATCTAAGGCCGAAAAAGACTGCTAAAAGTTTCAACTCGTTAATGTGGCACGTTTTTTCTTTTTCGCTCCAAAAACCATGAGATTTTTTGCCTTTGCAAACGGCACCCCATCCTGAAAGGGAGGCGTCCGAAAAAATCTCGAGAATACAATTGGCACTTCTCATTGCACACTTTGTGTTTATAATATTTTTCTGCCACCAGTCAAAATCCTGATGGAACGAAATCGGCAAGACCATATGAGCATCATAATTATCATTATTTGCTAATAAGGCCTGATATTTGGTGCGTTGAAAATCTTTCACGTGAGCCCAGCCATATTTAGATGCAAAACAACACGATTCAAGTTTCCCAATAACTTCAGCTAACTCACGTATCGTACACGATTGCTTTTTTCGAAATTTTTTGATCCGATCTAGTATTCTCGTCGATTTGTCGTTAGGGAGTTCAATTGTCATTGATTCGGAGTTGTAAATAAACCCAAGGTATTTACAACTTTTTGATGGAATCATATTGCTCTTTTCTCTATTAATAATAAATCCGAGCCGTTCTAAAAGATTACAAGTAGATTTTACATTGTCAAGACAGTTCTCGTACGAATTTCCCAATAACAAAAAATCATCAAGATAAATGACGGACAAAAAAACCGCGACTGCGTAAATTCGCCACGACAGGTTTCATTAATTTTGTAAAAGCCCATGGAGCCACGTTTAAACCGAAAGGTAAACACGTGAACTCGTGGAAGCATCCGCTGAAAATGAATCTCAAGAATTTTTGGTGATGCTCTGCAATGGGTACAAGATAATAAGCATCCTTGAGATCTAAGGTTGCCATGAAACAATCTGGGCTCACTATCCGTTTTACGATCTTTCGATCCTCTAATTTAAAATGTTCTGCCGTTATATATTCGTTCAATTTTTTTAGATTTAGAATCATTCGAGAGGAACCATCTGGCTTTGGGGCTAAGAAAATAGGTGAGACAAATTGGTCTCCCAAGCCTTTACATTTTTGAATGGCGCCCTTTGTTAATAAAAGGTCTATCTGAGAAGAAATTGAATCAAAATCTTTCTTTGACCATGCGGGTTCTGAGGGCATTATCGTCTGTCGAAATTTCGATGAAAAAGGAATTTCAAAACCCTGAATCCAATTCAGGATGACTGGATCAGACGTAATTGATTCCCAATCCGATAGAAAGTGTTTCAAGCGGCCTGCGTGAGTACTCACTGGTTCTAATAACGACGTCTCTGGGACGTTTGACCCCGTCGAGGAACACTCTTTTTCGATTGTTGGCCCGCTTGATCGTTCGAGGAACGTGTCGTCGGCTTCTGTGAATTCGATAATGGTTGATGGAATCGGGGCTGTGGACGGCGCAGCGGGCCTCTCCCGTTTTTTGACGCCTTCGATGGTTGAGGCTTTGAAACTGGCTTTAATTCTTTTGAAGAGCGTTCAAGCGATTTTGCTCCAGACCTTTGCCGAACAACCAATCGTCGCTTACAGCTTCATTCAATGTATCCCGAAGGGATTCGTTAAGATTCGATTGAATGAGAGTTCTTCTGACCGATGACTCGCCATGTTGTAAGTCAGCTAGGAGCTTGCCCAAATTAGTCAAGTGTTCGAATAACGAGACTTTGTCGAGGAACTCAGACTTGACGATTATTGAAATCGACCTTCCTAATGCTCCGAGACAAGCTGTTAATTTTTTTTGTTTCTCGAAGATACGCTCGTCTCTCTTCCTCGCGGTTTCCGGGATGGACGCTCTAACCTCTGGGTTCAACTTCGGAGGAATAGTTTCTTTACAATTCTCCGCTGGAGTATATTTCTTCAATATTTGATCGATATTATCTTTCGGGAGACCTTTTTTTATTATCTCGATCCAGCGCACGGCAATATCTTTGTTAATTGCTGGTGCAAAGATCGTTTTCTCTTCTAAACGTTCCCCGAGAACATTCAATAGTTCTGGATGAAGAGGTTCTTCTTCTGGGGGTAATACTGTATCAGTATTTGTGATAATATCACTAGAGACGACGATCGGAACTGGTTCTTGAGATTGCGCCGCACTAGACCCAGCCTTTGGCCGCTCAGTCGCCGTGGCTTCATTTTGATCTTGGGGTGTGTCAGAAAGGCCACTGTCAACCTCACTTTCTGGATCTTTATCCGAGGTTCCAGACTGAAGTGTTCCCTCGAGCTCGTCGTGGTTACGAGACTTGCTTTTTTCTATTAAATTAAAGGAATAAATAATTGGTTAACTCCAATAAAAAGCCAATTTTTAAACATCCTGTCGTCTTTTCTAATAAGGATCATTTGTCACTGAGAGACATAGCTCTTCGACACAGAGAAACATAGCTCTCGGCATAGAGAGACAAAGCTCTCGGCATAGAGAGACATAGCTCTCGGTATAGAGAGACATAGCTCTTTCCCAATAGAAGGATCAACCTCCATAGGTTTCGAAGATAAGGCAGGAGACATATCTCCCCGTGTAGAAAAAATTCTACACGGGTGGCCAGAGGATTCACGATGCATGAGACATAGCTCCCCGCGTAAGGAAAAACTCACGTGGGCAGCACGGTAATCCATGATCCGAAGTTTCTCCTACCTCGATTCCGCCTTTTCTTGCGTTTCTTCAGCTTCTTCTTTAATTGTTTGAGGGTTCTCCACAATTCCTCGTCTTCATCCTCGCTTTCTGATGAAAAAAACCGCTTCTTTTTATTCATGCTCATCGCTGTTCTGACGTGCGTGTGGTCACACCGACACACGAGAGAAGAATGATAAACGCGTAAGCAAGCTCTAGTTGCCATGGCAACCGCCGGAAAAATGTATTCCTTGAGCTATATATGTGTGGTGACACTGGCGTGAAGTAGGAGTAGGGGAGACCGGGGATGAAAGTAACAAAAATCCTTTTTTATTTTTTGACCGACAATTCCGAGAGTTTTACGCTTGGGCATCTAATGCCATGTCAATAACGTACTCTTAGGTATTTACTTAAAAATTTTCAAGCAGGAAATAGCACGGAGTTAAGAACACCGTTCATTTAAACGCAGACGAACTTGAATGCGAATTTGGAGCGCGGTCGGGTCAATTGTAACGGGTAGTGGGTTCGATTGTAACGCCCGATTTGAACCCCTATTTGAACGTATGTGTCAATCGTATGTTACTTTTGACCCTGACACCAATGAAATCGCTCGATGACCGTGATTAAGAAACATTTCATTGTTTTCTTATTAAACGTTCGGCCCGGGTGTTCTCTAATGCCATGAACGTGTTACAACCGACCCCACGAGCGTGTTACAACCGGCCCCGTGACTCGATCATCATCGACCATCGGAGCATCACAGCTATAAACGTGTTACAACTGAACCACACCAGCGTGTTACAACCGACCCCTGATGCCATATCTACATAAAACGAGTCAGTCCTTTTCATTTATTAATCAAATATCTAAGTAATGCATCTTAAAACGTACAGAAAAGATCAAATTTACTGCAATGACAATGAGATATTAAAATAAGCTCGACTTGTATTCACCAGTCGACTTTTACGGCGAACTTGAAAATGTACTTTTTGACTCATCAATTCGTTTTCGACGTGTGAAATTTTTGCAATACCCATTAGAATTGTCAAATTTTTGTCAGACGTAGAATTTGTGCCTCCAATAACGTACTGTTAATTGCAGCAAGCCTCTGATCTTGCAAGTATTTTAAAAATCGTTTGTTACAACCGAGACGTGTTACTTTCGTCCCCGGTCTCCCCTACTACGTTTTGATCTCGAGGAAGAGGCGCAAAATACAATTTAGTATTATTGTTACAGAAACTTTATTCCAACGTAATTTGCAACTCCGTTTGACACAAATTTATCAATTTTTAGACCACTGTAAAAGCAACGAAAAAATCTTACTCGACAATAATGGAACCAATAACCACTGAGTCTTGCGTTGGGGAAGACATTTCGAACGGCGTTGATTATCGCTCTCTCATAATCGCTGGTGACGGTTTGGAGGCGATTTTCCAATCCAGGTGCCAAGTTCATCAGAAATCGAAAGACAGCTTCATAAACGGCGGTCGTTCGTCTTTCGCACAGAATAAATGCCACCGGGAAGCCTTGGAAATAAATGATTAATTTATAAAACAAATGTGATTATTTTCTCTCTATTCGGCATTCAAATGAACGTACCACACCCATGTACCTAACGTACACGACCAATAACTGGCATGCCGCCGGCCGACCAGGAACAATCTGCATTCAAATAAAACAAGGCACTAGAACGATAGACTTGTGCATTTCACACCTACAAACAAAAGGTGTCGAAGTCGGCTGACAGGTTCATCGATACCAGACATTCTACTTTTCTAAATCTCATGCTCCGTTATTTTTTTCTTTTTTTTTGTGTAAATGAATCTTGGAAGGAATTCCCCAAGGTCAATTATTCGTAAGGATATTGAAATCATGTACAGAAATCCCTAGCGTCCAATGTAAAAAATCGTTGGATGAATTTCGGTTTTGTTGAATAGAAAGTAAATTCATATCCGTACATATCGACTGTTATAAAACAAAAGGGCGTATCCTGCTTGTAAAAGTATATGGGTTACGCCCCTTTGTTTCTTTGTAGTCTATATATGTTGATTGTAAAAAGTTATACTACTTCAGTTTTTAATATGTGTTTCTAAGCATTTTTTTACTCGGTCAGAAAATCGTCGCAAACAATAAGTTGTAAGGGATTAACGAAGCCATTTTGCGAAGCGTATACAAAAAAAATGTATTCTTTTCATGTATTCGAAATCATGGACTTACTCGAAAGGTGCCATCGAGATATATTTCAGTTGCCTCGGTTAGTCGCTCTATCATTTCTCGATTGGCAACTACGAGAGAGAATAGCCATCCGCAGATCTCGCGCAGCCCCGATAAAGCCCCTGCACCGGTCCGTACTCACGAAGTACCCGAGAAAATTTGTCGAGCGTCGCGGGAACGGCCAGTCGCGCGGCCCGCCTCGCGCGGAGCATACTGCTGGTCATGGAGACCTGCGTAATATTGGCAGCCGCTTCTTCATGCCTTCATATCAAAATGATCATTCAGAACATTATTTCTATAATCGAAAAACATTTCCTCAAAACTCCTTTATTTGTACTTACATTAATGACACCTCGCGAAATATGTCGTCATAAGTGTCCAGCGTCTCGCGACACCGGCGCAGCACTTCGCGCTTGAAACGCAGCTCGTCGAGCAACGTGAGGCTCGGTGGGTGCATATTATGTGCGGTTCGAACACGCGGCTGTCCACCCACGACCTGCACTGCACCTTTACAATTTGTGCAGTTCTTCGTAGACCATCGGTAGATGTTACGAGCTCCTCGCTTATCCTGATGATAAGTATAGCCACCGTAATAAAAAAACGAATGTACCGCGTTTTTGTCCCGGGAAACGATTCATTTTTGGACACGAAGATGTTACGCGTTGCAATCAAAAACCGAGACTCGATTATCCTCTTCACGTATAGCACACTTTCATCGGTTATTTTCACTTGTACAAACAAACAAACTCGTCATATGTTTGTAACGGCAGCAGCCTCATACTTTGTTTCATCTGACTTCGAATATTTATTCATGCGTATCGATACGAAGTTTCCGTTCGATACGCTCTTCAAAGAAGCCCTTAAGGCTATCGAGCATCCGGACCGCCGCGAGCGGCCACTTATCTACTAGACTAAACATCCTTCGACTCTTTATTCCATTGTCAAGCGAGCGCGAAGCGCTCAGCTTCATGCCCGCTTCAATCAGTTCAGCTCTGACGACCGACCAGTGCGGTAAACCTCCAATTATACTCCGATTATTACACTCTCCGACTAATAAAGAGACATATCTTTTATCCGACTTCAAGTTCTCTCAAACATTCATAAGACCCAAGCGGCCATCCTTCTCATGGTGTCAGAAGTGCCGGAACCATTCAAACACGTCCACATTAAAAAAAAAAAAAAAATTCATAAAATTTAACTTTTATAAAAAAAAAAAATTTGATACTCGCGTTTGAGCCGCAGCTCACGCACCCGGAATCAACAAACGTGCTCGAGCCGTGCTCGCACACAAAAAAAAAAACAGTGAATAACAATAAAACGAAAAGTGACACAGTGAAAAAAAAACGAAAGTGAAAAAAAAACGACAGTGAAAAAAAAACTAACAGTGAACGAAACACGGTGATCAACAGAAAAAAAAATACAACGAACAGTGACAAACAGTGAAAAGATACATAAATAGGTATAATATACTGAACAGACACTTATTAAATAATATATTCAACATTGACAAAAAAAAAACAACAAAAGTTACAAGTGAGAGTGTACGGAGTGAGCGAGCGACGTTGGGTACACCGACCGCCGAAAGTCCTCGCGCAGCGGCAGCCGCCAACGTTACCACCGGCGAGCCGTCATCGATCGCGGCATCGATCCGCCACGGATGTGATCCGCCGCACCGACGTCTCGACGCCCACCGTCATCAACCATCCACCTCCCCTATATATAAATAGAAGGAAGGAAGAACGACATACGACAGAAAAGCTAAATAAAAAAAACAACAACAACAACAAAATGTCCAACCAAAACCGACCAAAGTTGAATAAAATTATTATTTATCGTCATCATACAGGTAAGTACCAATCAATTAATTAAATTATTTTTGTTATTATTATTTAACAGTGTGTAACGTTTATTGAGCCATTTATTATTATTATTGCTTATTTTGAATTTTTATTCAATACGTGAAATATGAGCACCGACTCGCGAAAACGTATTGCAAAAACCTTGTTACATGCTCGTAGCG
The DNA here is from genome assembly GCA_917499995.1 of Ichneumon xanthorius. Taxonomy (NCBI): domain Eukaryota; kingdom Metazoa; phylum Arthropoda; class Insecta; order Hymenoptera; family Ichneumonidae; genus Ichneumon; species Ichneumon xanthorius. The sequence continues at coordinate 447,273 of CAKJTD010000069.1, read as the reverse complement.
CATGTCACGACTTACGACCACCGTAGTTCATGGCATTTCATGGGACAGGTAGAATTTCCCTATTTCTCAAATACACCGTAATTCCCTTTTTGCCTGTTGCTTCACTTCAACACAATGTAAACGCGCCTCACGTAGATGGCACCGAATTAAAAAAAATTAATACAACATTTATAGAGATACACAAAAAAAAATAACGAAAAATCGAAAAAAATTATATGGATGCGGAAAAAGATAATTTGGAATAAAACAAATCGAATAGAGTATTTCAAATATTTGTAAACAATATTTACAAACAATAATTAATACCTTTTTTAACTCAATAAATTTTTAAACCTTTTTGAACGTTAACAAAAATCTTTTTTTTATTCTCATAATTTAATTTAATTTTTCATACATAACTTCGAATTTATTTGTCATTTGGCCTTTATCAATATTTTGTTTTTTTCTTCTGTGAATATCAAATAACTTCACTTTCGATTTCAATCCATTCTTTTTTTTCTCATATTCGATCAAATATTTTAGCATATGCATTAAAACACAAAAAATTATAATACAAAATTCAAACTTACAATTAGTACACAATTCTAAGAAAATTGATCAATAAACAATCACACAATACATCATCATCAACAATGGCGACCAATAGTATTGAGCTTCGCGATGTTTGCAGCGCAATACCATCGTTTAATGGTGAAAATATTCCAGTTCGCGACTTTCTACGCACTTGTAGACAGGTAGCAGAGATGGTCCCCGAAATTGACCAATCGCTATTTTTAACCATAATTAACCTAAAACTATCCGGATTTTCCCGCAGATATAGCAAACTTGAAAACGCATCTTACACTCGAATCTCTCCTGAGAGATCTCAGAAACGCCTTTGAAAAACCCGTAGAATTATCCGATTTAGAATTAGAATTAACATCTAACGTACAAAATTACAACGAGACTGTTAGAGACTACGCAATGCGTACGCGGAAAATCGCTAAAAGAATCGAAGAACACCTCAAAGAAGTATACACAGAGCGACACCAACAACAGTACCTGGAAAACAGATCGCAAGAAGTAAGCCAAACAGTAATTAAATCGTTTATCCGTGGATTTTGTAACCACGTAGCAAATTTGCTCTTGTCAATAAACTTTTTAACACTCGAAAATGCGATCGACGAGGCATTAAATATTGAAAGTGAACTCATTTGCAGACAAGCAATGTACCAAACGACGAAACGCGAAAAATTCGAAGCTAGGGCAAATAGTCCCAATAAAGCGAAAATTCGTTCCGCACAGTCCAACGAGCAACATAGACAACGAGCGTTTTGTGAACAACGTTTCGAGAATGCAACTCAAATAACATCAGATCACCACATTAATTCGCAATCCAATAACTACCAAAATCGCAACAGAAATTCTTGGGATCAAATCGACGATCGTGATAGAGATTCGCACGATCGAAACGACTATCATAGGCGAGATTCACGAGGTTGTGACTATCGAACCAATTCGCGGAACCGAGATTATCGAGATAACTCACGCGATCAAGATTATTGTGATAACTTCCGAGACCGTAATTACGGAAATTATTCTCCACATTGCAAAAATAATTCGCGAGATCAAAACTGCAGAGAGGATTCACGAAACCAAAAGTATTGCTGCCGAGTGAGAGATAACAGAAACGATTCGCAAAATCGATTGTTCCGAACTTGGTCGGAAAAAGGGGGTTCGGATCTTAGATCGGAGGAGGATAAGGCATGGGAAAGAAATCACTCGAGAAGAACACTTCGAATTTAGGTATCTTTATTTTGTGTAACGAGAGTAGCAATCCAGTCCGGCCTTTTCGAAGGCTCGAGACGGCGGCCGTACGCGGGAGGCGGGTAATTGTCCCATTATCTGTTGGGGCGTAGCAGCACGGTGTCGAGCACACTTAGGACAGCGATGCACGACAGCCCTGATGCGATTCCGCCCGCCGAGGATCCAGCAGAACCGTAAGAGATAACTCGTGGTGAGCTGCGATCCCCCGTGTAAGGTTACCTCATGCGCGTGACGTATTAATATGTCGGTGAATTTCGACGCACTCGGAAGTATGGCGGGGTGTCGTTCGCCGTAAGGCAGAATGGCGTGATGCAGCCGCCCGCCGAGCCGGAGTACCCCTTCGTCATCGAGGAACGGGTTTAGTCATCCAAGCGGATGGCGCGAGGGTAGTGGATCCTTCTTTTGGAGAGCTGCAATTGCGTCTGGGAACGCATCAAGCTGCGTAAGGATGAACCAGCGTTGGCGAGCATCGGAGTTCTCGGCGGCACTGAGGGGACGTAAACCCCTCGGTGACTCTTTGTTTTGTCGGTTTCGTAGGCGGAAGCGTAAACACCACGCTGTAACCCGCAAGAGCCGAGGAAAGCGCTAAAAGCGCTTGAGGACGTCGTTCTCTGGCTGTGCGCCCACTGCATGTATTCGCCGTTCGATGCGTAGATCGATGTTGGTTGAGGTAACCGACGCTGTAGACGGACGAGGCCATTCCGAAGGGGGCCTGCGTAGCCACGGCGGTCCTTGCCACCATAGCTCGGCATCGAGTAGTTGACTCGGAGGAATACCCCTCGTCGCCAGGTCTGCCGGATTCTCATTGGATTTTACGTGCTGCCAGGTAGCGTCCGGCAGTAGGGTGTGAACTTCCGACACACGGTTCGCGACGAACGTCACCCAGCGCGACGGATGGCCTCTTAACCAAGCGAGGGTGACGGTTGAGTCCGACCAGGCGAACGACTCTGTTGCAAGGTCTTCACGTAGCGCGTTCTGGACAGAGACCATCAACCGAGCGAGAAGTAGCGCTCCGCACAACTCGAGCTTTGGAATACTCACTGTTTTTCGCGGGGCGACTTTCGTTTTCGCGACGAGCAAACTGACTGTAGGTTCCCGGGTCTCGTCAGCCGTGCGGATATATACTGCTGCCGAATACGCACGCTCGGACGCGTCCGAAAAACCGTGCAGTTGATACCGGCGCGGAAGAGACGACGGACCAAGCCATCGCGGAATGACGAGGTCTTCAAGCGTAGAGAGCGAAGAGCGTAGTTGTAGCCACGGCGTGAGAATCTCGTCCGGCAGGGGATCGTCCCAGGCGACGCCGGCAGCCCACGAATCCTGGAATAGAATCTTTGTTCTGACGAGTACCGGGGCTATCCACCCTAAAGGATCGAAAGTGCGTGCGAGCTCGGAGAGGAGCGACCGTTTCGTCGCGGCCTGATCGGCTATATCGAAGTTTAATTTGACCCGGAAAGAGTCGTCCGAGGGACTCCATACTACCCCCAGCGTGCGCACCCATTCTTCGGGTTCGAATGAGCGAGTCGGGAGCGACGTGGTCACTTCGGCTTGATCGAGTAACAGTTCCGGCTTGTTGGTGGTCCACTTACTCAGCTCGAAGCCTCCGCTTCGGAGTAATTGAACGAGGGCGTTCTTCAACTCGCGAGCCGCGTCGAGTGTCTCGGCTCCCGTTAACGTATCGTCGACGTAGGTGTCGCGGTGTATAGCTTGCGCGGCGTTCGAGAAACGATGGGCTTCGTCCTGGGCGAGCTGGTAGAGGGTGCGGATGGCCAAAAAAGGGGCACACGTGGTCCCGTAAGTAACGGTGAGGAGCTTCATGTCCTGTATGGGGCTACTCGGCGAGTCCCGCCACACAATCCGTTGGAAGTTGCAGTCATCCGGGTGGACACGAATTTGCCGAAACATCTTGACGATATCGGCCGCGAACACGATACGGTGCCTCCTCCACCGCATGAGCACCGCGGTGATGTCGGCCTGAAGTTTCGGTCCTGGGAGCAGTAGATCGTAGTAGATCGCAGTAGAGAGAACGGCCTGACGTGCTGGCCTGGGACGCGTTAAAAACTACACGGAGTTTGGTGACACCTTCTACCTCGCGCACGACCGCATGGTGAGGCAGGTAGTAACGTGGTGCACAGTCGCCAGCGATCGCGGCGGCCGGGGCTGGTGACATGTGACCAAGGGCGAGGTATTCCGATAAAAATTTGGAATATTCTGCTTCGATTGACGGGTCGTTCTCGCGGCGTCGCTCGCCGCGTACCAGAGCCCGACAAGCTAAAGCACGGGAGTCGCCGAGACTTCCAGCAGGGTCCTGACGGAACGGGAGACGTACTACGTAGCGCTCCGATGGCTCCCGTCGATGGGTTTCCTGAAAGAGAACCTCACACTTCTGTTCATCTTCGGTGAGATGTTTCGTGTTGGGAAGCTCCTCGAGTTCCCAGAATTGACGAACGAGCACGGAGAGATCGGGCCCTGTAGAGCAGTGATGGACACGTACGCCCCGTTCGGCTGGTTTCGGTTTCGAATCGGCGACGGGGCCAGTCAGTATCCAGCCGAATATGGTGTTTTGCGCAAGAGGGGCGCCAGGCGGCCCGTACTGCATTCCTTGGGTACGAAGTTCGCGATACACATCGGCCCCAAGGATTATATCGATTTTCCCTGGCGTAGCGAAATCTGGATCGGCCAGCTGCAACCCCGGCAGGTGACTCCATCCGTCGGCGATCGGTACGCGAGACGGTAAGTCGGACGCGACTTGGAAGCACACACGCGACGACCGAAATGCTTCTCGAGGATTCCGCGCGCGAGCTCACCTCGATGGTGACGTAACTCTTCGAAATCCCGACTTTCGCACCCGCCACTCCCGAGACCGGCACGATGGTGGGGGTGCGAAGAGCGCGTAATGCTTGCACAGTTGCTTCCGTTGCAAAGGATCCTTCCGAACAAGGGTCAATGAGCCCCCGAGCGTCTACGCTACGCCCCGAGTGCGAGGATAACGTCACCTGAGCAGTGCCAAGGAGTATCGGGCAAGATAGAGGGGCTCGGTGGCTGGCATGGTGAACCGTCGTAGATGTGGACGGAGGTGAGTCATCCACGACCGTAGACGACGGTGTGGAGCCTTGTGACACCCCGGCATGATGCTCAGCATTGTGTAACGACGAATGATGAGCCGCCCCACACGAGGTACATCTCTTGACAGACGGGCACGCCGCAGCTAGGTGACCTTGCCCCAAACAATTTCGGCATAACCGCAGGCGGCGCACCTGCTCCTCTCGTTGAGGTACACTCAATCCTTTAAACTTCGGGCAGGCGCCCACGTAATGATTCTCCGCACATAGTGGGCATTTGCGCCCCTTGTGTTTACCATTCTCCGGTTGACCGGTCGAAGCAGTGTGTGCGGACACTGTATTCTTGCTCGACTTCTGAGTGTTTGTCGCCGCGTTGTTGCCCTGGTTGATCATCGGTGGGGGATGCGCGGCCTCCAACGCCCGAATCCGAGTCTCGAGGAACTTGGCGAAGTCGTTCTACTCGGGAACCACTCGGGAGTCTCCTAACGACGTTTCCCAATCGCGACGGGTGCTTGGGTCTAGTCGCTGGCACGTAAGCTCAACCAGAACTGCGTTCCATTGGGCTACGGGCTGACCGAGATTGTTTAAGGCGCGAACACACTCGTTCGTGGAGTCAAGCATAGTCTTAATTCCCGTGGCGGATTCCTTGTCTATATGGCTAAACGAAAACAGGGCTCGAACTTGGCTTTGCACTAGGAGACGAGCATTGTCGTAGCGATTTTCAAGCGACGCCTACGCGTCGGCATAATTCGCGTTTGACACGGCAATATTGCTGATAAGCTGAGCTGCGTCCCCGGTGACATTCGACTTTAAATACTGTAGCTTGACCGCGTCGCTTAGTCCCGGGCATTCGTGCACCATAGCCTTAAAGAGATCGCAAAATGTTTCCCACTCGCGAAGCTCACCTGAGAAATGCGGGATTTCTAGTTTGGGAAGCTTACCCATGAGTGGGGCCGCCGCGGCCTCTCGGTTGTCCGGGGCGTCTTGGGCAACCCCGGGAGGTGGCTGCGCCGGCGGCGTCCAGTCGAGCAATAAGGCCTTGCAGTCGAGATAACACTCTTGTACGTCCGTGAAAGTGTCCCCGGTCACATATTCCGTGTCCGTTGCTCCCGCTAGCTGTACAAATTTCAGGTACGAGCTCAAGAAATGTGACCAATATTGTTCGAGCACTTGTCCACGGGCGGTGATAAATGTAAGAGTTCTTCGATCACGCCCCGTCTTGCGTAAATTAATTTCAAACTTCAGAAGAAGCTGCGCAGCGGCGTCGAGGGCACCGAGCTGCGCTTCCATCTTGCACTTTTGAAATCACCGGCACTCTAATACCGAAACTGGGCCTGAAGACCCTCCGTGATCGACGACGTGTCCGCGCAAAAGTCCGATTGTAATTTTGTCGCGGCGGGTTACTCGCGTGGCACAGTATACGGGCCGGACGAACGCGAGACGCGAAACCTATATCGAGCGAAATTCTGCGAGTCGAACTCGCCCTTGCGTGAAGAAACCGACACCGTGACGGATTAATCAGCTTCTCTGATTCTCGCTTTGTCGGGCTGTCGTCCACGGCGTGCGCGAACATTTACCTCGGCTTAAGCGCGAGCGCGAGGTAAGACGGACCACCTTCTGCGCGAGACGAGATCGCGCGCGGCAGGGGGGCACGCGGCGCGACGCGAGAACAATTCTCCGTTCCGGATTATCGATTCCCCGAAGCGTTCCGGTTAACGGACTGTCTCGATAGACTAAGAATTCTTCCCGAAAGTCCCAGCTTTTCGGTGCACTGAATGCCTCCGCGATACTGGGGATTCGTTCTAAACCGAGACGAATTTAATCACGTAGATCCGCTGCACTTATTCACTGCACGACCCAGGATCCGGCTCGAAGGACCAAATGTTCCGAACTTGGTCGGAAAAAGGGGGTTCGGATCTTAGATCGGAGGAGGATAAGACTTGGGAAAGAAATCACTCGAGAAGAACACTTCGAATTTAGGTATCTTTATTTTGGGTAACGAGAGTAGCCGCGTGTATCCTGGACTCCCCACTCCCATACGAATTAATAGATGCGAACGCGAGGAGAGCCCTTATTACCACTGGCGAGCGAGCGAGAACACGCTCGCTCGACCGCAAGATTAGAAGCCAACTTTGATTACGCGACGTTGCCAAATACAACGCCGGCGATAGAATTTATTTGAATTGGTAATGTAGCTTTCTAGTGGTCTCGCGGCCACAACACCGATATGATAAAAACGAATCCCGTAACCGACAATATCGTGACAACTCGCGCGACCGAAAATATCGTGACAACTATCGCAACAACTATCGCGACAACTCACGCGACAACTATCGCAACAACTATCGCGACAACTCACGCGGCAACTATCGCAACAACTATCGCGACAACTCACGCAATAATTATCGCGACAACTCGCGTGATAATTACGATTCGCGCGATATTAATAACAATCCACGTAATAACCGAAACAACTCGCGACGAGACGATTTGCGAGATCGCAATTATCAAAATGATCGAAACGGTCGGGATAATTCGCGCAGTTGAACCAACTCACGAGAAGAACAAAACACCAATAACACCGGAAACTCACGAAAATCAGATTATCAATCAAGTATCAACACATCACAGATCGAACAGATAGTTCAACGACTACTTCAAAAGAAAGGAGTAATGTGCTCCACAAGACTTCGCAACAATAATCAAGTCTCAACAGTGGACGACGTAAATGCCGAAAAAATTAAACAAATTCTCCCTAAACAGACAAAGCAACCACAAGAAGAAACAAACCAATTACCGAAAATGAAAGAATCAAAACAAATGACGGAGAGTGTACGAATAAAAATTTATTTAAAAATTAACAACGGAACATCGCAAACTGAAACATCAGAAAAGGAAGCTGAACTCATAAAAATACCTACACCAAAACCGACTAGGCGAATATTAAAAGGAATACGCAGAATCAAACTACAACGGAAACCGATTCAAAAATGTCTAATGGATTCATCCGAAGACGAAGCCGAAGAAATAAAGGAACCACGCAAACAACATAGGAAACGAGATGACACTGAAACAAAATATAAGTATACAGACATAGACGATAGTACAACGGAAGAAGAGCAGGACAACGAGAGCCCAATGAGGCCGCAAAAAACAAAGAGCCCAACGAGGCCACAAATAACAAAAAGCCCAACGAGGCAACAAAAAGTAGAGAGCCCAACGAGGCCAGATAAAACAGAAAGCTTATCGCAGCTAAATAAAAACGAGTTTCGCGAAAAAGTCAGCCCTGACGGGGCAACCAGCTACTTATACGGTGACAAAAGCGAAAAAAAACGGCATCAGGAAAAATGGCCGCGGAAAAAATGGCCGAGAAAAAAAGGCCGAGGGAAAAAAAGGCCGAGGGAAAAAAAGGCCGCGGAAAAAATGGCCGAGGAAAAAATGGCCGGGGAATGGTAGAGAAAATTAGGTGACACGGAAAATAGCCCCCGGAAAATTGGCCCCCAGAAAATTAGCCTCCCGGAACATTGGCGCGTGGAAAATTGTCCCCGAAAATTTGGCCCGAAATTCACAGCAATGCCTGTATAAAAGGCCGATATAAAAAAGGTCCGAAAAAAGTTCGCGGAACAACATTTTGGCTGGCGGAAAAAAAGACCATGGAAAAAAGGCAACGTAAAAAGAAGGCCGCAAAAAAAGGCCCATCGAAAAAAAGGCCTATCGAAAAAAGGCCTATCGAAAAAAGGCCCATCGAAAAAAGGCCCATCGAAAAAAAGGCCCATCGAAAAAAGGCCCATCGAAAAAAAGGCCTGGTATTCCTTGCATGTGTGTGTGTGTACGTGTGTGTGTGCGTGCGTGCGTGCGTGCGTGCGTGCGTGCGTGCGTGCGTGCGTGCGTGCGTGCGTGCGTGTGTGCGTGCGTGCGTGCGTGCGTGCGTGCGTGCGTGCGTGCGTCGTGCGTGCGTGTGTGTCTGTGTATGCGCGCGCGCGCGTGTGCATGTGCGCGAGGGGGGCGGGACGGGGGGGGGGGGCGGAGCCGCCCCCGACCGCCAACAGAAATACTATTTTTTTATGAAAAAAAATCTGTTCCCATAGAATCGGTTTTGATTATTGAGTGGAAAGTTGAAAGTTGAAAGTTAAAGTTTTGTAGAGGCCAATTTTCCAGGGGCTAGTTTTCCTAGACCATTTTTCGGCCATTTTTTCCCCGGCCATTTTTTCCTCGGCCTTTTTTTCTCGGCCATTTTTTCCCCGGCCATTTTTTCCTCGGCCATTTTTTCCTAGATCCGTTCAACTTGACAGCGCGCTATCAACTCATGACGAAAAAATATCAAATTCGGAAAAATATCAAATTCGGAAACATATCAAATTCGGAAAAATATCAAATTCGGAAAAATATCAAATTCGGAAAAATATCAAATTCGGAAAAATATCAAATTCGGAAAAATATCAAATTCGGAAAAATATCAAATTCGGAAAAATATCAAATTCGGAAAAATATCAAATTCGGAAAAATATCAAAAAGAGAAAAATGAATCAAAATGTTATCTATTTTATTGGGCGCCAGCTACTGTATCGGTGTAGCACCGTAACTCTCGATTATTAATCGGAAACAACAAAAAAAATAAGAAAAATCTATTATCTTTCACGGCACACGGCTAGCGGAAATGGGGGAAGGAGGGGGATGAGACTTCTCAGGCCGAGGGCACTGTCCAGGGCTTCGTTACAAATTACTTCGGCACAAAAAAAACTAGTAAAAAAACTTCGATAATGAAAAAAATAAGTAAGAATTGACAATTTAACAACATTGACAAATAATTTTTACTAAAATACGGGGTACTCGGGGAAGGAAAACGGGTCGAACGGGTTGGAAAAAATTTGGTCAAACACTTACGAGAAAATCGGGGCTCACTCACTCAAATTCCACACACGTGGATCTCGGTTACAAAATTTCTCCGATTTCCGGTCTCAATTTCTCCTCGAATCAGCGGACAGCCTCAGTCTTGATAAATTCCGTATATCGGTCCAAAATCGTATCCCTGGGCTATCGCTGATTCGTCGTAAATGGAATTTACTCTCCGTAACGGAGTCTGGGTCCAGAGGGGCACAGCCGAGTCGTCTTAATATTACTTTCTCACACTCGCTATACAATACTTCTTTTAACTTAAAATTAATGACTCCCGGTCTCACACACACGTTCGCACGCCACGCGGCTCGGCTCGGAGAGTGAGGGACATGGCGGGGTCTTCTTCTTCGTCGGCGGTGGCGCTGACGGTGGTGGGGGACGAGAGCACCTGTGCGTCAGCGTCGGTTGGTAATCGGACTCATGGACGGGCGTTTTTCTTCCGGTCTACGGGAGGTGGCGACAGAGGCCCCGCTGGATCGTCGATCGATGCCGTGCGTCGGCGATCCCAGCGGGCGGCAGGCGGGCGGGCAGCGGCGGCTTTTCGGCGGGCTTTTCGAGGCTTTTTCGGGCGGTCTTGTTGGTGGCTTTTTCCCCTCGTCCACGATCCTCCTACCTTCCTCGGCGTCAGCACGTTGGCTCTCGTTCCTTTGCTGTTCCTTGTTGGTCGTGGGCCGTCGAGGGGGGGGGGGGGGGGGGGTGGGTGTCGATATTGTCCTCGCGTCGCGCCCATTCACACAGGGGGTAACGGGCGGGAAAAAACGGGAATTTAAACGCTATCTTACACAAAATATATACTAGAAAAAATACATAAAATTATCCGGGTCTAACGTTGGGTGAGCGGCGGACTCGAGTCGATTTTGGGGAAAGGCTTGTGACGTACCACGTCACAACCTACACGTATATATTTGAAATTTGAAGACTTCAATGTTGGTAAGTTTACACGATCAGAATTTCTAAAACAAATGAAAATTGATAACATTCCTCTTGATTTAACACCAATAGAACGTGTATCAAGAACAATGAATTTAAGGAAATCATCGGCTATACAACTTTGTAGAAAACAATTCCCTGTAACACCAGCAGAAGCAATAACAATTCATAAATCCCAAGGAGGAACATGTCAAAGTGTAGTAGTAAACTTAACAAATAGAACAGATCGAAGAATGTTATATATTGCATTTAGTAGGGCAACTAGTGCAAATGGATTATTTATTAAGTCTCAGTATACAGCGCCACCTCGTGAAAGTAATCAAGACAAACTTAAATTAGAAATGATTAGATTAAGAACAGAAAGTCCATTACATTTACTGCTCAAATTTCCAGAAGATTATAGTAAAAACATTTTATTTATTTATCAAAATGTTCAAAGTCTAAATAAACATTTACCTATAATAAAAAAAGAAAGAAGTTTCATAAATTGTGATATATTAAGTCTTGTAGAAACGTGGACATTACCTAGAGATGATTTGAATATAAATAGTTATTCCATTATTCAACGTCAAGATTGTGAAAGAAATGTAAGAAAAGCTTTCGGAAATATCACATATGTCAAGTCAACATTAATTAATTCAGTTAAACATTTTTATCATTGTACAAATCGATATAGAAATGGTTACATGATTACAACCGGTATAACAATTAATAATTATTGCATTATTACAATTTATAAATCACCAAAATTTCCGTTTACAAATTTTAAGTGTAATATAAATAAAGCATTCGAAGCAATAGGAAAAGAAAATTTACCGTATAGCATTATCATAGCAGATTTTAATATAAATTTATACGATAAAGAATCAAATTTAAGTTTAGCGTTACTAAAATTCATGGAGAGTAATAATTTGTTTTTGGTATTACGAAACAACATAATTACAACAAATAATAATACATTCATAGATATTTGTTTTAGTAATAACAACAATTTAGACATAAATATATTAGAAAGTTTATATAGTGACTAGAGCAACTGCGCGCGCTGCGCGCGCGTGTTTAGAACTGGTGGCGCTGCAGCGCTCTTGTACAAATTATTTTGTTTTATATTTGATTTTTATTGTATCTATTTTTGGTATTCTGGAAATAAAATTACAATACTTTATGAAAGGTTGAACTTATATATACAATTTCATTGACTTCGCACAAAATATATATTGTTAAAACTAAACCACATCACAATATGCGTATTTGTCGTTAGGGTGGATATTATTAAAATTGCAATGACTTCTAAATATTTAAATTTAGTTTTGTCATATGTTTGTTCGCTTATTGTGTCTACATATACATATATTGTGAATATGTATTGTGTTTAAAGATTTTTTATTTTGTCAACAACGTATGCATTCAAATTATCGGAGGAAGCGTTCGAAATTACAGTCTAAATTTAGCTTAAGTTTAATGGTTTAAAAAATCACTTGTTTTTGCTCACTGATTGTTCATTGATATAATTCCTTGTATACGAAATTCTTGACAATTCCATCGCGTTGCGGACCTAGATAAACCTTTAAAGATTCCCAAGAACGTACACGGGAAAATGCGACGTATAATTGGCCGTGATTGAATACATCCCTGCGAAGATCAACACTAATCTTATCAAACGTTTGTCCCTGTGACTTGTTGATAGTCATAGCAAAAGCTACTTTCACTGGAAATTGCCGTCGTTTAAAAGTGAAAGAATATTCATTCTCGCAGTAAAGAGTGATGCGATGCAAGAAAACTATATCTCCAGTTTTATCACCAGATAGAATCTCACATCTCAAAACCATGTTTCCCAATTCTAAAATTAGTAGTCTCGTACCATTGCACAAACCTTCGTTGATGCTCAGATTTCGGATAAGCATGATAATACAGTACTTACGGAGACGAAGTTCGTGAGGTGGTAAACTTGGAGGCGACAGCGTATTTAAGTACTCAGGCAAAATTGTTTCGTTGATTTCGTCGTTATCGCCACAATTCTCTGTACTATCAACGCTCGTATATACTCGTTCAGTAGATTTGTCGAATAAATCCATGACCCTGGAGTTGATTTCTCCAACATCGACATTTCGAGCGGAAACAATAGCACATTTTGCCACTTTTTTGAATTGTCTTGTTCTCACCAATTGTCCGTACGTATCTTCGATTATGTCTCGATCTGCAGGTGCGAGACAACGTACTGGAACTTGAAAGTTGTCGTCTTGATCATTGAGAATTCCATCACCAACGTTAAGTAGAAACTGAGCGAATTCTATTTCGTTTGGTAAAACTCTCATGTTTTGAGATAGCGCGTGTTTGGAAAAGTGTTGCCAAAGTGCACTGTACTTAATTGACAGGTTCACTGTTTCGCTACGAGTGCCTCGTACCTTAACCGGAAGGAGTTGTCGAAAATCTCCGCCGAGTACGATCACTTTTCCACCAAATGGTTTATTATTGTTCATTATATCCTGCAATGTTCGGTCCGCTACCTCAAGTGCATAACGTGGAGCCATAGGTGCTTCGTCCCAGATGAAAACATAGACATTCTTCAAATACTCACCCTGTTTCGATTGCACCTTGATGCTCGATGTGGAATCAGAGTACAAAGGTACTGGGAGCCCAAACGTTTTGTGTACCGTTTTACCCTCTGGAAGCAAGATCGCTGCGATTCCGGTGAAAGCCATCGCACTAACGCATTTGCCTCTACCTCGAACGAGATTGGAAAGAGTTGCATATGTAAAAGTTTTGCCTGATCCTCCGGGCCCATCGATATAGAAGCAGGTTTGTTCAGCATCGTTGTCGTCGAGTGCACTTAGGATGGCATCGACAAAGGTCTTCTGAGTGTCGTTGAGCTGTCCATATTGCTGCATACCAATTTCGACAAATTGAGCAGGCAATGTTTCAGGTTCGTCCTGATCCAAGATCGCTATCTGTTCCATTCCTGGAAATCGAGACAGACTTGAACCTTCTCTATTGAGCATGTGGGCGATTTACATATACACTTTTCTTTGTGCTTGTTGCATCCCCATGCGTCTCGCATAATCATCCGATAATTTGCTTTTAAATTCGTTCCACAGTTCTTCCGGATGAATTGGTTGACAGTGAACCAGAATTCTGACAAAAAGTCTTCGAAGGAGACCAGGCATCATCCAAACGGCAGCTTCATCTATGGCTCTACGCCATTCATCGTCATCTTCGATGAGACCAAGAGCTAGACAAGTCGCCGTAAAACTTTCGCAAACTTGGCCGTCCACGGTTCTCATGTCTTCAAAACTTTCAGCTCCTTTTACCTTTAATAAAAGCAACCGAAGATGAAACAATTCCGTCTGAGCTGGACTTACCGAGTACATTCGTCCAATTGCATGATGTCCTCGTTGTCTTTTTTCCCATTTGGAAATGATTCTTCCGTCAACGTTCGTTTTTTTGAATACATAATATGATGGGATGCCTGGATATACATACTGTCGCGCAGACTCATCTCGAGTATTCAACGCGAAGTAATCCATGAGCATAGTTACTCGATTTATGGCACTTCGTATTCCATCTTCATTCATGTTCGCTGGAATTGTGACACTATGCTCGTTTGGTGGATGTACCGGAAGGCGTATGACTGGATGACTTTTTTCTTGCATTTTCTTGTCAAGAATACGCCAAACTGCCTCGTTAGGTCCAACGTAACGAGCTTCAATATGATCTTTGACTTCGTCATGATTAAGGACCCGTTCTTCTGACTCATCGTTTTCACCGGTGGTTATTTGAATAGCCGCTGCATCGTGTCCTTTGTAAACGTATTTGTACAAATACTTTGGAGCGGTCACACTTGTTACAACCTCCACATTAATGTGAGAATTGAACATAATCGATAACGCCGGACAGTATGGCACAACCCATCGATTATCGAAGACATATCCTCCTCGACGTTCGTACAGAATTCCGGTGTCTCTTCTGCGATAGTGTGGGTAAGCGTCTGCATCCATTGTCGTTTCCTCACGAAATGGCTTTGGAAAACGGTTGGAGCATTTTCCATTTACTTCACACCACGCCCCGCAAGGTCCGTGAATCATGTTGCTTGTGACAATTTCATGCAATTCAGGATGCGAGTGGGGGTTTGGGATCTCTGCAGAGATAAATTCGTCAACCAGTTCTGGTGTCGATAGTTTATGTTTCAGTGTCACCAGTAAGTGAATGTGTAACAGCCCACGCTTTTGCGATTCGATTGTGTAAACGTATGCTGCTGTTGTGCCGAAGAAGTTGTGTCGCGTGACTAAATCGAGTAAGTGTTTTTTTTTCATATCGAAAATACGCGCGGTAAGATCTGGTCGATCCGAGGGTTGTTGACCAGGAAGTAAATTTTCCCGAATCTCACGCCAATTTGGATTACAAGTAATCGTAATGAAAAGATCTGGCTTACCAAATTTTCGAACTATTCCCATTGCATCTTGATAGTGTTGCATCATATTTCGCGGTGAACCAGTGAAGCTCGAAGGTAGAATAACAATTCTTCCAATTCGTGCATCTGCTTCGTGTGCGGTGGTGTTCAAGTAATCTACCAATCCAGTATAGGTTTCCGCTCGTATCTTTGCTTGATTGGCCCGTATAAATTCTATGCGATCTTTTTCAACCTTCACATAATGATCCACGACCCATTGTTGCAGGAGACGTCGTCCCAAAAGGATCATGTTTTCTTGATCTTCTGCGCGGATTCCCATTCGATATCTTACGTAGGCCTCTCTGGATACTCTTTTTTGATTATTACCTGTTTGTTTTAGATCCCGATGCCAGCCTCGAGTACCAAAGGGATAAAATAGTGGATATACCCAAGGTTCAACATTGGGATCCATGGTACGTACACGTTGTAGTTTTCTTGTATTCTTATTACATATCGTAACATACGATTCGGGAATCTCACCATCAGCGGTGGTGGAGAATACAGCAGCAACTTCGTTACTTCGTTGAAAATTGAATCGTCGGCGATCCATTCCTGGTTTTAATGTAAAGAGTAACTGCAACTCACTGGGCGGTTGTATGTCGTTGGATTGGTTTCTTTGTTGTCGTTGAGCCTCTAACTCTTCGCCCATCATCTGATACGATTGAGCGAAAACGTTATTGTCACGCATAATGCGATCAATTGCGCAAAGTAGCCCTCGATCGAGATCCGTGTTTCGACGCTGCAATGAATCTATTGCTTCGTTTGAATCGATGATGAATAGCTGGCCGTAACTTGGTAGTTCATTAGGCGCTGGGTATAGTGCCGTGTTTACTTGATAGTAAATTTGGCCCTGTATTTTGAAGCAATATGGCCCACGGCGTCTTCCCTCAAAGTTCATCAAGTTAGCGTTAAAAGAAGCAAAAGAAAACGAAGCATTGTAGTTTCGAATACGCTCGAAAAATGCGTTCGATTTTTCGTGCGTCCCATCGAATAACGTCCTCAATTCCTCTGGCACGGTCGGTAGTGGTTCAAGGTGAACTTTACCGTGGCTGCATCAATCATGGAAAGAGTTTCGCATGTTGGATACCTTTTCGGACGCAAAATGTGCAGCATTGCAGTGAGTGCAGAGCTCCGTCATGCTACCACCATAATGTTCTTGAATATTGTTGATCAGACCTGCAGGACGCCGGTTTCTTTCCTCGATATGTATTTCTCGAAAACCCCGCTGCCGTTCCGCATCAGACAATCTATCGATTCGTTGTTCATTATCCCGATCACGACGTCTTACGTTTACGTTTGGTTCCATCACTTCTGGTTGGAAATCTACAACACGTTCACGATGTTCAATCTGCTCGGGGATTTCAACAATGCTTTCTTGTGGTACTACAATGTTTTCTTGTGGTACTACAATGCTTTCTTGTGGTACTATAACTTCTCTTGTTGTTTCTGTGAGCAGATTTTCATGTAATCTTCCAATTTGATTACCCTGTATTACTGGATTAGGTACGTCTTCTGCTTGTATGTCGGGAACGATAAGGAGTTCATCACGTTGGACGTGTTGTACGGCGATATTCAAAATGTTATCTTCTTGTAACACTGCAACAACTCTATTACGTTGTATGACTGGTACTGTGTCTTCTGCACGTGTCCAGTTATCGTCTAAAGGCCGTCTTCCTTGGGTACTTTGTGCCGCCTTTTTCGATTTATCACGTCGACGTCTTTGGTTTTCGGCATTTCTTTCTAGCTTGGCGCGTCTAAATTCAATTTGTTCTTCAGGCGTTCGATCAGGCTTTCGTTTCTTCATGATCAACTTTAATTGGTTAAAAAACCTGAGCTTTATTTAATTGGTAGAAAATTTCGATTTGCGATTTATCTAAAGCTCGAAACAACGTTTAACGTATTCAAGTAACTTTTTACGCATTAATTAATTTTAAAAACAATCAGTGAAACATAAATATCGGTATAGGAATGTAACTAAGAACAGAATGAATCAAGGTTATTTGCCACAAAAATGTGTCTATGATAACGGGAACATTGCCATGTAATGTCACTCTTATATTCTTGATCAATTAATGATGTAACTTTTAACGGAAATAAAAATTCAGTTTTTGGTTGTTTTTGGCTGGTAGTTTTGGTTTTACTTGTAATATATTTATAGCACTACGGTCATCATGATTGCAATAATAGTAATAATAATCTGTTAAGCTCAGCTCAATTTAGTTATTCTCGAAGCAACTTGAATGAGGCTGGCAATAGAGCGTAATCCAATCTGGCCACAAGAGAACGCCAGCTAGGGATTAAGGTTCAATTCAGTTCAATTCAGTTCAATTCAGTTCAATTCAGTTCAATTCGGTTCAATTCGGTTCAGTTCGGTTCAATTCGGTTCAATTCGGTTCAATTCGGTTCAATTCGGTTCAATTCGGTTCAATTCAGTTCAATTCGGTTCAATTCGGTTCAATTTGGTTTAGTTCAATTCAGTTCAATATAGTTCAATTCAATAAAAATATAATTCAATTCGATTGAAAGCAGTTCATTTCAGGTTATTAATTTACTTCCATATATCACATTAATATTATTAAATCATTATCATCGTGTTCATCAAACGCGTTTTCTATATGGAATTATACCATATAGAAATATAGCGTTATCTATGTGATGCGTTATAGATAACGCGTTTCCGCTGCCACAACCTAGAACACAAAAAAATAACTTATTAGTAACCCGACAAGTTGCACACAAGTCAGGTTACTACCTAAGATTTTTTGTATTGAAACAAAAATTTAAAATAAATGCAAAAGTTATGAACACATTTTTCTCGTGCTTTGTGATGTTACTTGGAAAATGGTTAAGAGTATGTGCAATACCGCGGTCGGTAATAAAAACCAGCAATCATCTTTTCCTACGCGTTCTTGCATGTACGCTCAAAAGAAAAGTCTCATTGCCTACATAGGACGGAAATATTTCTAAAATGTTTCGAAAATATTTTTTTGAAATATTGAAAATATTATTTTTGTCCGCTCATAAAGCTTATATTGAAATGTTTCAGAAATATATTTTGCAAATATTTTTAATGTTAGTCAAATATTTATTAGATATCTTTCTGAAATATTTAAGAAATTATCAATATTTCAGTGATGTAGATATTGTTCGTTCGTTATTGTAAACATATATGTACTGCCTCCAGCACTACATCTATGGGATTCCTGTGAGCCGTCCTTCAAGAGTGCCAAAACATGTACTGTTATATGACCCATTATTAAATAGTCGAACTGTATTAGAATATATCCACGAGTCATCGTATTTTTTAGTTTTCGTTCCTTCTGAACATAGGTGAGTACGTACCTCCTAATATTCGCTTTCAAAATATTATTTTTATCGTTCCAGAAACCTTCCAGACAGATGAAATATCTCTCAAATATGTATATTATTATTATTATTATGAAAATAGGTATATTTCTGAAATAATAATTTAGAAATGTTTCGTTGGAATATTTTTATAGAATACTTCAAAATATGATTTCCATTTATTTCAGAAATATTTTGTAAGATTTGAAAGAGTTAAATTATTTTTGAAATATTTTCAAAATATTTCGTGCTATATCGGTGGAAGCTGAGATGATATTTCTTTTCTTTTGAACCGTAAATGCGAGAATCCGTCAGAAAAGTTGATTGCAATTTTGGATACCGAAAGTGAGCCCGGGATGAATGGAGAGAAGAATGGTGTTTTACATGGTTTTAAGAGGATGGGATGGGATAACCCATCTCACCTTCCGCTCCTGTGCTTAGTCGGTAACATAAACTATAATATATGCTATCCATAGACTGTCATTATTTGAGAAAAAAAAAAAAAAAAAACAGAAATGGGAAACTCGATGACATTTTGCGCATTTCCGAAATGCGTAAGGTCTTTGAATGGCATTCATTATAGTTTTGTTACCGACCGAGAAAGCTTTACATCATTGTAATAAGAGCGTGTAAAACAAACACCGGCGTAGGAGAGCTAGCTATCAGTGAGGCTCGCGACGCAGCGAGAAAGATATCTTGAAAAAGTGTTTCACGTCACGTCAAGGCCAGGTGGAACATGTACCACGTGACATATGAGTGGAAGAGAGATAGCTGCATTTTTTTAATCTAAAAAAAGAATATGCCATGTAAAAATGATGGACATCGGAGTAAAAACAAAGTAACTTTTCTTTTTCGCGAAATGTTTACTATTTCCGAATGCCGTTCGTTATAGTTTTTGTTATCGGGTGAGTTTGTTTCACTTCGCCGTAAAACTATATGTAAAAACCCTTTCCTCTCCACCGAAACTGGGTCGAGTTGGTATAAAAAAGTAATACATTTTTTTACATAAGTGCTCATGCGGCTTGATTGTATGAAATTTCAAATTTACGAAAAATAGCCTGTCGGGTATAACCTTCGTTCTCATAATTAAATACCTTGCTAATCAGAAACAACATTCAGACTATTGAAAGCTAATAAATTATGAAACACGCTGGCTGATAGAAATTTTTTTTAATGTAGAAAAATATTGAGAAAACTACAGGCAAGTTTCTATTTTTGAGGGTATATAGGGGGGACCGGGGCAAAATGGGGAAGCTAAGAAGTAAAACCTGCTACAACGATACCGATACCCTAGATCCATTGCTTGTCACACAAAAATTGTATTGGCACCCGTTTTAGAAGGATGTTTAAAAAAAAACCATCTGGGGCAAAATGGGGTACCCTTCGATTTTACTCACGGCAACTTTTGTCAGCTAGATACAAAAAGTCGTGATAAGAAGACGGTAATGACAGCGAGACAGTCATGACAGCGTGACAGTCCTGACAGCTAGACAGTTCTAAGAGCGAGACAGTCCTGACAGCGATAATTTTGGGGTACCTCATTTTGCCCCGTATCGATATCACGTTCGTCTTCCCTGTTTTGCCCCGCTGCCCCATTTTGCCCGGTCTCCCCTACTTTTTCCTGAAATACGGTTACGTTAACATAACTGTAAACGTTAACTTACGATTTTGAAAACGAAAAATGTCATGCGAAATCCACTCGTTTTTGAACGGATTGGTGCAGGACGTGTTGTTATGTCGGTCACGCTAATTATGTGCCGTAATATATGTGTCTATCCAAAGTAACACACTTCGAGTCGATTATTGACGTGACGGATATTTTTCTTTTCACAATTACATATACAACACAGACATCCACACACACACGCACTGTATTTTCCTCGTCGCGAATTTCACTTCGATTTAATTTTCGTTTTCGTTTTCTGTTAATGTAATGTCGATTTTGTCGTACAGAATGTTACGTGACGTTTAGCTTATATGACGATATTTTGTTTTGCATCCCCAAAGAGTAGGTTTTGTTGACAAAACAACATCGAAGTATCGATTATAGATATATCGAAAAAATAGGTCTGTTCGTTTTCAGAGTAAGTTGGAGCAGAGCGCTCTATTTTACGTGGAAAGTATATCTATATTTATTGGATATATAGATATACCTTCCACGTAAAATCGGCGAGTCGGCTACTCGAATTAATTAGAAATAGTCCTCGTGAAAAGCCTCTTCTCGTTTTCCATCTCGCATTTAATTTTCCAGCGTCGAAAGTAACGCCCGGCACTTCGACAACCACAAAGTGTGGAGAATCACTCGTAGTCGACGGTATCTCATTCCACGTTTATTTCCAAATGGGAACGAGTGTCCAGGGTAAAATGGACCAGTATATGCAAATGTTAAAAATTAGATCTTGGCTTTGCATTCCTCAGGCATTATAAAATGACCGAAATATCTTTAAATTCTGGACTCCCCAGAGAAAGCGGGTCGGCCACTCGAATCAATTAGAAATAGTCTTCATGAAAAGCCTCTTCTCGCTTTCCATCTCGCATTTAATTTTCCAGCGTCGGAATTAACGCTCGGCTATTCGACAGCCGCGAAGTGTAGGGGATCGCTCGTAGTCGACGGGGTTTTAACTGCCGCGGACGCGCCGATAGGGAGATGGGAACGCTGGAGGGTCGCGCGAAAAAACGGTAAAACATTTCGATTCGACAAAATTGTTTTAAAGTAATTTCTTTAAAACTATTTAATGATAAAATTTATTTCACACATCAACAATCAAATTATAAATTTATAAATAAACAGTTCTAGTTGAAGTAGTTTTCAATACTTTTAGATAGGAACTTTTTTTTCACAAACATTAAAAAAACAGTAAACCTCGACACTCGAGAGAGAACAGAACTCGAGAAGCGAGAAACAAAATTACTCGATGCGTTGCCGCTTTGCTGGCTGCGCAGTAATATTCAACATCCTCGCAGGATCCATTAAATCTCCTTCGACCGGAGTAACATCGGCACCGGAATCCAACTTTACGTAAAGGTAGCTCCCGAACTGAACTCTTCCGGTTATCTTTACTTTTCTTCCCTTCTGGAGGCCGTCAGGTAGACCAGCGAGCGACGTGAGGCGAACTTCTAATTTTAATTCGCCGTTTGTGATGCTTCCGAATCCGTACGAGGATTCGTTATTAAAGTGCCTCGACTCTTTGAAGACGAGCTTAATCCAACCCACGACAGCTGGAACAAATTTACAAGTTTTTATTGAAGATAGTACATTACTCCACGAGGGCGAAAAACGTTTTTCTAACGAGTATGAGTTTGCAGCACGAGCCGGAGGCGAGTGCTGTAATCACACGAGTTAAAAAAAGGTGTTTCGCACGAGGGATGTACGAAATTTTTCATCACAGGGTGCGAAAATGGCGGTTTTACGCACGCAAAGCGGGCGGAAAAGTGGCCATTTCCGCACCGAGTGATGAAAAATAATTTATTTATTTTTTTCTCATAAACATTTTTTAAATTAAATATTTAATAATTTTTTTTTGTCCACAAAAAATAGAATATAAAAAAAATAAAATTTGACTTACAGACGTTTTCACCTTCTTTATCTGGAATATCCTCCCATTCGATAATCGGGACTTCAACATTCGGCCTCGGTACCTCGCTTCGCATTCCCTCATCTGTGATCTCTGTGATTCCTCGGATCGTTAATTCGAACGAAGCGTTTCCGAGGTTAAACCGCTGGTTCATGATAGCTTTCGCTTGCCCTGCCTCAATATGTAAAATCTAGAACCAAAATATAAAGATTTACATTAAAATTTTTATAAAAAATACCATATATTATAAAACATTATAAAACACAAAAATAAAGTTAGCAATAGTAGCAAAAAAAACAAACCTTATTTCTGGCGACGATCGGCTCGATTCGGTCGATCTCCTTCTCCCACGCGAGGCACATGACCCTCTTTCCGGCTCCATTATTAACGACGAATTTCAGAACGTTCAGACGTTTTCCTGCGGGACCCACGACTTGACGGCCCGGCGCGTTGTCCACGTAGCCACGTATCTCGCTATATATGACTAAAATATTTTTTTATGTAAGTTTATTTACCATGAACGTTTTTTTTTGTGAAAATAGAACGTGAAAGTTATGTAGACTTACACGTTGTCATCGGGCGCCCTTATCCCTTCGATCGCTACATTCGACGAATATTCGGCCATTTTTGCTGGAATTCTGAACCACGACGACTGAACTCTATGCCGCACCACGTCCTTCTGTGGATTTACGTGAAAAAAAACAATTGACGATGTGTTGATATCGACTCTTTTGTTTCACAGCTCTTGTTTCAAAAATTCCAAGGCCTCTTCTGTGATGTATATTATAGTCGATCGATAAAAAAAAAAAAATACCGGAAACACGTCGATAAAACAGCGACAAGCTTTAATTCAGCAAAAACTTTTTAAAAAAAATCTATGGAAAACTCATTGGAGAAATTACACGGTATATGTAAAAAAATGTTTGTATTTACAGAAATTAAATTTTTTTTTAGAAAAACGTTTTCCAAACGACATAATTAAATTAAATTTGAGTAGACTCACTGCCTGTTCCTTTGGCGAGCCGGAGGATACTAAATTAACTCTGAGGAAAGGATCTGTGTACTGAGTGGGCTCTTCCTGCGAGCTGCTGGCTGTCGAAGCGGTTTCCTCGGTCTCCGTTCCAGTCATCGAATGGATCTTTTTCAAACCTCCTTCGATCTTCCTCATGACCTCTTTGTGGTCGTTGCGCAGGCCTGAACAAATAACACAGGTATCAGCCGTGCAACACGATTAAAAAAAAAGCTCTGAGCTTCCAAAGAGCTTACATATTATTTTGTGTCGCGCGTGTCTGACGCGGTACACATCGATGTCGTTTCTCGGATAGCCGTCCGAGTCGACGAGAGGTTCGTCCATGCTGACGCGGTTCTGAAATCGCACAACGAAAAGATTGTCAATAAAAAAATGCTCCGTCCCTCGATCACTGGATTATCGAACAAAAATTGCCGGGTCATTCTCGTTAAAGCGAAAGGATCAAATTTGTTTTGCCTCTTCATGACAACTCTAGTGTCTAACGTGCTTTCGGATTGGATTCGAGTGCAACTCACCGTAGCCAGGACATCGTTATTAATTCTCAATTCAGTCTCGATGCTTTCCTTCTCCTTCATTAATTCGAAAACTGCTATTTTCGCAGCCTCGAGTTCCATGTCGACCACCATGTTTTCCGTCGCAAAACAAATCGTCAGGGGCGGCTCAGCTGATCTCTTTCCGTTTGTCTGAACTCTGCAGCCACCGGCTGATCCAAACGACAGCTTGATTCCTCCATCAATCGTTAGCTGTTCGGCTGCAAGAATATATATATATATATAAATAAATAAATAAATCTATCTATAAATAAATAAATAAATAAATAAATAAATATCTATAAATAATTATCTATAAATAAATATCTATAAATAAATATCTATAAATAAATAAATAAATAAATATATATATATATATTATTTCGTCATCAAATTAACAAATCACCTATGGCAATTTAGTTCAGACTATTTTTAGACTTACATTTTTTTGGGGTTAAGTCACATTCCACCGATTGCAGCATAACACGAACGAGACGAAAATTGATTGTTGAACCGTAAAATTTCTTCTTTTTTCTCTCGTTGCACGCTTTTAGTGCTCCACAAAACGCTATACGCAACACAAAAAACTATATTTTTTTCTACGTGAAGAAGAACTACTACTGCAGTAAACTGACGCACGTGTTTGCGGTAGTACTGTTCCAAACTATCGAGCGAACGAATCGAAATTATTTGCAGACGAAATCGTCGGCGGCGCGCGGCGGCGGTACTCCACAAAACGCTACAAAACGCTATACGCAACAGAAAAAACTATTTTTTTTTTTTTTACGTAAAGGAGAACTACTACTGCAGTAAACTTACGTACGTGTTTGCGGTAGTATTGCTCCAAACGATCGAGCGAACGAATCGAACTTTTTTGCAGACGAAAAATCGTCGGCGGCGCATCATCACCGACCAATTTCACGGCGCGAATTATAAACGACAACAATACAAAACTCGCAATGCGATATATTTCGATACTTTTGCGATACACCAACTTTTTAGGGGAGGATCATAAACAATTAAATAATTACAAACTACTACTACATTCAGACATAGTAGTTATTAATAACAATTAGAAAAAAAATACATACAAATGAAACAATATTTAGTATACTGTAACGTATCACTTTTGGAGTCTTACGAATCTTTGCTCCAAAAGCGTCGCTATGCGAGTTCTTTGCTCACTTTTATTTTTGTGAGGGCAGGTGCTGTGGAATAAAAATTCGAATATTGATTCTAAATGTCAATTTCAATCGTTTTGTTTTATTGAAATACAAAATTAATTCAATCGTGAGTAAAGAGAATCTTATTCTAATTAAATCCGCGCTGAGGAAAATTCTATATAAAAAAAAATATATAAAAAGAAAAAGATTGCCCAGGGACACAGACGGCAGTAGTCTCTCCCATCCCCGAGAGAAGTCGCCGACGCTGTATTTTCAGAGGGGAAGGGTTAACAGACGGCGGCAGTTACTCCCGTCCCCGAGAGAAGTCGCCGACGCTGTATTTTAGGTAAAGGGTTAATCAAGACAGCAGCAGTTATCTATGTCCCCAGAGAAAGTCGCCGGTGCTTGTTGGAGAGGAATCTCGATAGTGATCGGAGTCACTGTTCGTCCAAGAGTGTCGTTCCTGGCTTTCGGACGGCTTTTTATATCGGAGCAACGGGTGTGCACACAGCACGAAATTGAGTCCCCTTCCGTTCCGCGTGACGTCAATGTGACGTCAATCGGCCCCTCTTTCGCGCTTCAGGTGATCACGCGTGGCTGCCGCAATTGCTGCGTGCCGGCCGCGTGCTCCAAATGCGCGGTCAGTCTCGTGGTAAGATAGGCCGCTCCCGGCTGCCGACTCCCTGGGTATCAGCCTGTCTCTCGTACGCTCCGCCTTACCGACCTACTCAGTCTTCTCGCGATTATCGTCGCTGCTCCGATTTCCTGCGGTACTCCAAAAGGTTTTGGAGGCGAGCGGACTTTGAGTACCGTCTCAATACTTATTCAACAATACTTCGTTTATTTCCGTGAGTACAAAATCATTAATAAGTGTATTAAAAAAAAATAGTTGGAGAAATCAACTTAATTGCACTTTTCAAACCACAAGACCCTTCAAATCTTGACTATATAAAAGCTTCCCTCTCCTCAATCAAAACGAACAGGTGAATGTCCGATGACAAGAACTGTTTCATCAATCGACAATAATTCATAATTGTAACTACAAGAAAACTAGAATTAATCAAGAAAACCTTATATGTATTTTTTCATCGCGAAAATAAAGTATCCTCTCTTTTAATTTATTCCCATCCAATGATGAACTGAGCTCTCTGTCTTTGAATATTATATCGAGCCAATCTGAGGATATTTTTCCCTATCCTTGAATTTTCGACGTGAATCATTTAGGATAGAGAATCATTCGAATATTAAACACCGCATTAAATTCAACACCGCCTGTCTCGTAAAAAAAGATATCGAACAAAAACTTCCTTGCGTGACCAATGAATTTCTTCGCCTATTTTCACGAAATTGGAGACCGAACCTTCTTGACTGCGTCGAGTACATGAGAAAACAAAGATTTTTTATAGACCATTGTGACGGATGGCCGCTTGGGTCTTAGGATGTATCGAGTAACTTTAAATCGGTTAAATAATATAAGTCTTTTATTGGTCGTAGCAAGAGTGTAATTGTTCGGAGTATAATTGGAGTGTAATATCGGAGGTGTACCGCACTGGTCGGTCGTCGGAGCTGAACTGATTGAAGCGGGCGTGAAGCTGAGGGCTTCGCGCTCGCTGTTACAAAGGAATAAAGAGTCGAAGGATGTTTAGTCTAAGCTAGATAAGTGGACGCTCACGGCGGTCCGGATGCTTCGATAGCCTTAAGGGCTTCTTTGAAGAGCGAATCGAACGGAAACGCTCCGTATCGATACCCTCGAATAAATATTAAAGTCGAAAGGTTAAAGTCGAAATAGTTAGGCTGCGGCCGTTACACTCCCCCTCTGGGAGGAAACGATGCCCCGCATCGGATATTACGGATTTTACATTTGACATGATTTGTTAAGTGTGACTCGATATAATTAAAAAAAGTTATTTGATTTTCTAAGATATTTTCATTTTGTGTAAGTTGTGTAATGTTTTCCAAGTGTGTGTTTTGATTGTTATTTGATTGATGATTGATTGTTGATTGTTGATTGTTGATTGTTGATTGTTGAAAAGGTAAAGCTCCTGGTTGTTGGAGAAAGTAAAGTTTCCTGGTCGTTGTCCATGTTGGTTTGGATGATTGAAATCCCCTGGTTTTTTATGGTTGTTGCGATACACTCCTGTTGTTTTCTAATAGATGAGGGTCGTTAATATCTGTAACTAAGTAAAACTTTTAGTTGTTCGTGTTAGTGGGAATGGTTTGGTTAAATTGGATGGGTTCAAATTTGGTGTTAAAAATGGTTAAGAAAAATTAAAATGTTATCCTGTTTCGTTCGGTTGGTGAAGTTCCATGTTCGATTTTCCAAAATATTTATTCCGTTTTTGGTAAATTCTTTGTATTCCAATGTTCCTTCTTTTCCCTGGTATTTCGGTTATAATTTGGAATTTTGATGGTTGTAATGCCTGTAACATTCTAAGTTCTGATTAGTGGTGGTTAGTGGGTTAGGTATGTTATTTGGAAGTGGTTTGGTGGTAAAAAAATGGAAATTGTTTCTGGAATAGGTAAAATGATTAACACGAGTATTTATAGTATAGAAAAAGAAGGCGTTGCATATATATTGGTCGTAGAGAGTTACAAAAATGTTTGACAAAGAAAAAAAAAGGCTAAAATGATAAAAGAAAGAAATAAACCGAAATGTTTTTTTTTGTTTCCAATGAGGACAACAATAAGGAGGGTTCCCTTGCTTCCCTCTATTTTCTCCGACGCTGCGCGACGCGTGTCGCGCTTATGCTTATTATTTATGTGTATATATATATATTTGTATGTGTTTAGCTATCGTGTATTATATTGTATATGCATGATTAAAATGAGGTATGTTGTTGTGTATATTGTTTAAAGTACTGAAGTTCGTTTTGGTAAGGGTCTGAATCTACGTTCGTTTTGGTGTTCCGGTGTTAGGGAGTTTTGTTGGTTGTCTGAAAAGGTTTCTCTTTTCCTTATTTAGCTCTGCGAGGAAGATGTTAGTTTGAGCTAAGTTTTTAATTTTTCGCAAGGTCTCGAGCTCTTGGATGTTGATCCACTCCATACCCTGTTCGAAGGTCAATTTCCTCGGGTCAAAATGTGTTTCGTTCTTGTTGTCGTTGTTTTCGTTTCCGTTTGGTTTTTCGTTTGTCTCGTCTGTTTTTCCGTTCGTATCGTTTGTGTCTTGGGTATCTGTGTTTTCTGTATTTATGTTTTGAGTGTTTGTGTTTTCTTCTTCTGTGTCGTCTTCTTCTGTGTCATCTTCTTCTGTGTCGTCTTCTTCTGTGTCATCTTCTTCTGTGTCATCGTCTTTTAGCGGTGGTGGTGGTGGTCCTTCGGGTGAGTGCGGTGTATAATTGGGTGTTGGTTGTTGTTGTTGTTGTGCTTCTTGCTGTTGTTGTTGACGCAGCTGCTGCTGGTATTGGTAGAGTTGCTGTGCTTGGTGTTGTTCATGTTGTTGTTGGGAATATTGTTCCAGTGCTTTTTGTTGTTGTTCGCGGAACTGTAGTTTTAGTAAATAGGCGACGCACTTGTCAATGTGCGCCGTCAGTCGGTTGGCTGGGAATACGCAGCAGCATATTGGGCATCCCGTGTGCCGCGATCCCAGGTTTGCGGTCCGTTTTTTCAGCTCTGTATAACATCTGGCCGTATGGTCCGTCAGTTTGTCCATCCATATCTTCTTCGGGCAGAGGAGGCATTCAATTTTTATTTTCGGGGTGGATGTCGATGATGATGGCTTACCGTCCATTGTTGCTGTTGTTTTTGCTGTTGTTTATTTTATCTGTCGGGTGTGTATGTATTTGTTGAAATAAAAAGTGATAAAATAATGGTATTAAAGCAATAGTTTTAAGCCGTGCATAATGCGGTTAAAATTACTTGTATATTGTGATAAGGTAAGAGAGTAGTGTATGTGTGGTTAACTTCCCGTTAGTAAGGGTATATGTAGATGGTTATGAATATATCGGTTATTATTTATGATTATTAACGCGATTTTCTTTTTTTTTATGGTATTCTGTTCCGATCGTGGTAAGTCAACGCATAGACTGGTCTACGGGCTGGTTGTGGTGGATGGTTTGTTATGATTGCAACCTCTCTGCAATCCGTAGTTGGTTGCGTTTGGGTTTCGATTAACTCTATTGGTTGCCTGTGGTAGACAACGGTCGGTTCGGGAGCCTCGGTGGCTTGTTGCGTTATCGTCGTTTGACGTTTTGCTACGCAAGATAGAATTTTATACAAACTAGATATTTTGCCGAAGAGAGAGAGCTTCCATCCGACTACCAGTAGCAGCACGATGGAGCTCAAAGAGATTCCGCTGTATTTTAATATTTTTTCGAGTGTAGAGAGTCTGTTGCTTATATAATGAGTTTTCGAAATTTCTCGTGCTTTGGCTATAACGGCTTTTAGCGCCACTTCGTTCTTTGTCAGATCGTCGTGTATGGAACCTGGATTTGATAGGCCTGTAAGTGTCTCAGTTTCTGCCATAATTTCTGTGTAATTTATGTTTTCGACATTTTTTATTGATTTCCGTATCATTTCTGTAATGTTTAGGACTGGTGTGTGTGTTCGAGTTTCACTTCGATCGTTGATGTTATTTCTACTGATGGAGTTAGTGTTATTGTGCGTGTCTTTACTTGACAAGTGGGTTTGATTTGCAGTATTCCGGTGTTTTCTATTGTTTCGATAGCTGATTCGTGATTGTCGCAAAGAAGGTACAAGGTTTCTGGCTTAGGTGCTGCAAATAGCCATGCGTTTGCGTTTCGGATTTTTATCCAGTAAGTTTGTTTCAGCGTTTTTAGCCTGATGTCGCACAACTCCAAATCGCTGAGCTGTGGATTAACGAGGAGTTGCACCTCGCACTCGGTTTCATCGCTGATTCGTCCCACTGGGTGGTTTTGTTTACAGATGTACCGGTTGGCTATGAATTGACATTCGTTTTCGTTTTTTAAATTAAAGTAACTACTAAAGTCTTCGGAGACCGCGGTGTACTGGACTGCTGGTTTTATGTATGCGAATCTCGCGCCTTTGGCTGTGGAGAGCTGGCGTACCGGGACTGATAAATGCTGATATAGCTTGTACGGTGTTAGGTCCAGAAGAGGAATTTTGATAACGTAAATGAGTCTTTCTCCGTTATGAAATGCTGTAAGATCCATTATTTTGGTTAGCTCGGGAACGTATTGTGTACTAAGTGGTATGGGGAATATCGTGTTCGGTGTTGATTTTCGGATTGCTTCCGCGCAAGTTAGTATTTTTTTTGCTGAAAGTACTTCGGGGTGTATCTGACCCATTTTTGCGAAGAGTACGGCGTTTATAAGTGTTTCCAAATCGATTTCGTATTGTATAAGTGTTTCGTCAACTAGACTGGTGAATGTTATGAGTCTCTGGATAATGTATAGTTCGTGTTGCAGCGATGCCTGTGTCAATTTTATTTCTCGTAATTCGGCTTTTACCGCTTCCGCTAGCGAAATAATCTGATTTTGAGTGAAGTTGAAGCTTGATTTGATTATGTGTGTCTGATTTTGTACGATTTCTGCGAGCTCGACAGTACTGTTTGCTAATGCTGTTATTTGTGAGTCGATTCGATTTGCGTCATCGCTGTCCATGGTTCCAAAAAGTATTTTGCTAATTTTCCCTATGAATTCTAATGGTGCTCGCTTCCTACGTTTTTCGGTTGAATTTAATTGAATTGATGGGATCAATTCTTCCAGAGTTGCTTCTGTATTAGCGATGTTTCTTAGTCGTGCTTGTACGTTTCGTAGCTGTCCTCTTGTTAGGCAATGTCCTTGTAATGAATAGCAAAATGCATTGGCGGCTTCAAGGTTTTCCTCTATTTGCCGTCGTCTGGAAGTGAATCCGTGCGTGTCTATGTACGTGATGAGCGTCCATGTTGTATGGGATGAATGGAGTGATCCCAGGGATTCTGAATATAATCCCGGGTTTTTCGTCAGTGGAGTAATTTTGAAGGCGTCTGGTGCGGACACCTTCATGGTATCGGCGTGGCATCTGCAACATATGCCGGTTTTATTTTATCGACGTGTACTGTTTTAGTCGTACTATCGTCTAATTGTATTACTATGTTGCGTTTACTTGGAATTTCCAGAATTTTGTATGGGCCTAGCCAGTCCCTATCGAATTTGCTTGTTTTGCGTTCATTTTTTATGAGTATAAGTTCGCCTACTTGGTACTTTGGTTCCACGACCCTTTTGTCGTAGTATTTTTTGGTTCGTTCTTTGAACTTTATCGCCTTTTCCAAAGCGAGTTCTTGGACGTTTTTGAGGTTTCTCATTAGATGTCATGTAATCGTCGTAGGTTATTGTTTTTTCGGGCGGTGGGAACTCTGAGGGAGTTCGAGCCTTTCTACCGAAAACTAGTTCGTATGGGGTAAACCCCGTGCTTTCGTGTATACTGGTGTTATATGAGAATGTTGCGAACGTTAGTAGTTCGTCCCAGTCTCGATTACTGTCGATAAAATGTTTTAGGTATTCCACAAGAACATGGTGACTGCGTTCGATCGCACCGTTCGATTGTGGATGATATGCGGTTGTTCTATGCTGCTTAATCTGAAACAGCTGCGCAAAATCTCTGAACATTTCCGACATGAAGTTTGTACCTTGGTCGGTTAATATTGCGCGAGGTGCGCCGAAAGTCGATATCAGCGTCTTACAAAGCGCTCTTGCTACGTCTATTGACGTTTGATGTTTTAGTGGTACTGCTATACTGAACTTACTGAATAAGTCGAGCATAGTTAGTATGTACGTGTGTCCGTTTTTTGTTTCGCGTAATGGACCTACGATATCGATGGCTACTTTGTCGAAGGGTTGCGCTGGTGTGTCCGTGATGACCATAGGAGCTTTATTTTTTACTCGGACTAGTTTGTTCTTCTGGCAGTCGAAGCAGTATCGAATGAACGTTTCTACGTCCTTTTTTAATCCTCTCCAGTAGTACTGCGAGAGAATGCGCTGGTATGTTTTCGTTACGCCTTTGTGGCCTCCGACTGCGGATCCGTGTAATTCTCTAATGATGTTTTGCCTATTTTCCTGATCTGGAACGGTTATAAGACCTTCGCATAGCCTAAAGGTGATGTTCGAATTGATCGCGAGTACTCGTAGGTATCCTTTGATGTTAGACCACAAAAATGTATCGATAATTTTTGGGTCTTTGGATAGAGTACAGGATGTGATTTTGTTTTTTACTAAGGTTTGTACAAGAGTTTCTAGACACTTCTGAATCGTAAGTGTACTAGTCGCGTCTGTTGATTTATTTTTGCAAATCATTGTGAAGTAGCGTCTTGTTTTATCGCGTGTTATGAAAATGTGTCCGATTCCTGGATTGGACTGCAGAAATACCGATTGGGTGAGTTTACCCTTTTCTGCGAGTATTCTCGAGACCATTGTGTCCATGACACCATCGGCTGACAGGAAGTGTGCGATGTTATCTTCCTGTGCCAGGATGTTTTCCTGCGTTACTACGATATTATTTTTTAGTTGCACGTCTTCTGTTATCGTTGTTCCCCTTGTTGTTGGTGGAGTTTGCAGTGTTAGACGTTTTCGTTGATATTGCGATGGTTGGTACGCTGAATCGTCGGAATCACTTTCTGACGATGGCGACATATTGTGGTATTGATTTGTTAACGCTCGAGAGGGTTCTCGAGGTGTAGTTGGTCGCGATTCATCCGATTTCGAATAGTCTGTTGTTTCGTGTGGAATCCAGGGTGGTGATCTGAACGTTGGTTCGATATCCATTGCTGGTGTAGAGTCGTCGATTTGCCATGAGCACCCTGGCGTGGCGACTGGTTGTTCAGGTGTGTAGTCGTCGATTTGCCATGAGCACCCTGGCGTGGCGACTGGTTGCTCGATCTGTTTGGAAGTGCTCGGCACTGCGATTGGTTGCTTGATTTGTGGAGTAGCTGGTTGTTCTATTGATGGTGTTTTATCTGGAATGTCTATGACTTTTGAGTCCCAATAGTCTTGTGTCATTTCGGGTGACATTGGCACTGATGATTTTGTTTTTTGCTGTGTTTCTTCGGGATCTGGGTGAGTTGGAGTGTCGTTGGTGTTAGTGATTCTAGAATCCCAATATTCCGTTGTTAATTCTGGTGATGGTTTTAATTCTGGATCTGAGGATGTTGAGTCGAGAGGCTGGAATGGAGTTTTTGTTTTTGATTGTGGATTTTTTGTTTTAGGGTTGCTGTGTGTGATTTTAGAATCCCAATATTGGTCTGTCATTTCGGGTGACAGGTTTTTGAGATCGTTTATTTCTTTTGTAGTGGGTTGATTTTTAGGTGGAATGTTTGGGACTTCCGGATTTTTTTTATTAGCTAACCTTTCGCTATGCCTAGTTGGTTCTTTTGGCGTTTTTCGAGTTCGCTTTTTCGCTGGTATAAGCAATCGTTTCCCTGATCGTTGGCGTGTTGTTTTGTGAGAATCTGGTGAACGAAAGTTCGGCGGTACTTTCCGTTTCGCGCTTTTTCCGTCATTTTTGAGTCTTTTTGTTTTTCGTTTTGTACCTGTGGATGGTGATCTAAAAGTTGGTTGGACGGGTGGTTTACCACTATTTTCGTCGCTGGACGATTCTCCGATGTTCGTCAGCAACGGTTTGAATCCTTTGTTGAAATTTTCACTCTCGGATTCTGTTTCGTGTTCCGTCTCGTTGTTACTATTTCGTGCCTTAGAGTTGTCGTTTTTGTTCTGGGTTCCATTGTTTTTTCGCTTTTTGTCACCGTATAAGTAGCCGGTTGCCCCGTCAGGGCTGACTTTTTTACGAAACTCGTTTTTGTTTAGCTGCGATAAGCTTTCTATTTTATCTGGCCTCGTTGGGCTTCCTGCTTTTTGTTGCCTCGTTGGGCTTTTTGTTTTTTGTGGCCTCGTTGGGCTCTTTGTTTTTTGCGGCCTCGTTGGGCTCTTGTTTCCCTGCTGCCTCGTTGGGCTTTTCGTTTTTTGTGGCCTCATTGGGCTTTTGTTTTCTTGTGGCCTCATTGGGCTTTTGTTTTCTTATGGCCTCATTGGGCTTTCGTTTTCCTGCTCTTCTTCCGTTGTGCTATCATCTATGTCTGTATATTTATATTTCGTTTCAGTATCATCTCGTTTCCT
The DNA here is from genome assembly GCA_917499995.1 of Ichneumon xanthorius. Classification (NCBI taxonomy): domain Eukaryota; kingdom Metazoa; phylum Arthropoda; class Insecta; order Hymenoptera; family Ichneumonidae; genus Ichneumon; species Ichneumon xanthorius. The sequence continues at coordinate 413,424 of CAKJTD010000069.1, read as the reverse complement.
ATGTTGTCTGCGTGGTTGTCGTTTATCCTCCTCGTCATCCGTTGTGTCGGTTGGACGTTTTTTGGAGAGTCGCCATTGTGGCTTCGTATTTTGCTTTGAGTTCAGCTCCTCAACCATTTTTTTTATTGGTTGCATAAATTCACCTTCGTTTTCCGATAACTCGGTGATTGATGTTTCGGTATCTATTATTAAATCTTTTGTTTTGGGTACACTCTCCGTTTTTTGTTTTGATTTTGTCTTTTTGGGTGGTTGATTTGTTTCTTGTTGGGTTTGTTTCTTCTGTTCCATTACTTGTTCCATTGATTCGTCAGAGTCTGATTGGTATGTTCTCTGATATGCGGCTTGACTGTCTTCCGATTCGTTGGTCGACAGTTCCCGTGTGTTTTGCTTTTTTCTAGGTGCTGGGTTTCCAGAACCCGTGTCGGTTGTTGATCGTCCGCGAGTTTGATGCGGCGACTCGGGAGACAATTTTTGCTTTTTTGTCTCTTGGTTTTCGGATGAGCTATCCTCGCGTTGCCTGATTGGCATGATTTCCGCGGGATTTCTCGATAGAGCGTCGGCAACGACGTTCAGTTTTCCAGGTTTGTGTACGATGTCGTAATCGTACCCGTTCAGTATTATTTGCCATCGTTGTAGCTGTTGCGGGATGTCGGGTTTGTTTTTTATATATGTTAGTGCTCTGTTGTCTGTGACAAGCGTGAACTTTTTCCCGTATAGATACGTTTTAAAGTATTCTACCGCGTTCACTATGGCTAAGAGCTCTTTTTTCATCGCGTCGTACGTGATCTCGGTTTTCTTTAATGCTCTCGAATAGAAAGCTATTGGGTGATCGAAGTCACCGTGCTTTTGACTAAGAACTGCGCCTATGGCGTAGTCTGATGCGTCCGTGGTAAGCGTACACGGTTTGTCAAAGTCCGGATATTTTAGGACTGGGCGTTCGATGATTTTTGCCTTTAGGTATTCGAACGCTGATTGACATTCGTCTGTCCATTCGAATTTCTCTGATTTTTTTAGTTGTTGGGTTAAAGGAATCGCAATTTTTGCGAAGTCGCGGATGAAGCGTCGATAGTAGCCTGCAAGTGCTACGAATTGTTTAATTCCTTTTTTGTCCTTTGGTGTTGGGAAGTTTTTTACTGCGAAGATGTTACTGGCGTTCGGTCTGACGCCTTCGGCTGAAATTATGTGCCCTAGGTATGTCACTTCTCGGTTTAAGAAGTGGCATTTTTCGGTTTGTAGCGTTAAACCTGCCGAAGTCAGTCTTTTCGCTAAACTCTTAAATTTATTTTCGTGTTCGGTGATGTCTCTTGCGTATATTACAATATCGTCCAGGTAGACGAATAGGTCTGTGCCTTGAAGACCGGATAGCACGACGTCCATCAACCTTTGAAAGGTTGCTGGCGCGTTTTTAAGTCCGAATGGCATTCGGTGATATTCGTAATGTCCATTCGGGGTCGAAAAAGCTGTTTTGTGTCTGTCTGCTGGATGCATTTCTATTTGATAAAAACCGGATGCTAGGTCGAATGTTGAAAAGTACCGGGCGTTTCCCAGTTGATCTAATATGTCCCTGATGTTTGGGAGTGGGTACGCGTCTGGCGTAGTTTTTTCGTTAAGTTTCCGAAAGTCTATCACGATTCTCCATTTTTTGTTGCCTTTCGCGTCTGGCTTTTTGGGAACTACCCAAACTGGAGAGTTGTAAGGGGAGAGAGATGGTTTTATTATCCCCTTGTTTAACATATCGTTAACCTGGTTTTGTATTTCTCTCTTGTGTACTTGTGGAAATCTGTATTGTTTGGTGTTAATTGGTCTGTCGTCTGTTGTAGGAATTTCGTGTTTTGCCAGTGTTGTGTGGCCCAATCGATCTCCGGGTAGACAGAACAGGTGTTGGTATTTTGAGACCAACTGGAGAACGTGATCTCGCTCTGTTTCGTTGAGGTGATCTAGTTGCAGAAGAGCTTGAAGAGCTTCAAGCCTACTCTGCTTGTCGAGTTGTACCGAGCGTACTTCTGCACGGTCTACGTTTGAGAAACCGTGAAGGTCGCTCGGTGTGAAGTTGTCGATTGGTTTTTCGCTGATAATCTCGACTGGTATTAATTCTACTGTCGGGACTATCAGGTTTATTTCGCTGTTTTGCGCATTAATTGCGCAAAGGTACGCAATTCCGTTGTTATTTTTTACTAAAGCGTTACCCATGTAGAGACGTGGACCTCCGTCGATTCTCGGGATGTATCCCTCCTCGAGATCGGTCGGTTTCAGTCTGATGGGTATGATGAGTTTCGATCTGCCTGGTATCGTCACTCGCTCGAACGTTTCGAACGGGACTGTATGACCAGCAAACTTGATGCACGCTTCGGTGTAGAGTATATCGGCTGGCGTCCCTCTAAAGAAGACGTCACCGAGTATGGCGTCTTGCATAATCGGGAATAAATCGTCGATTACGTGAAATTCAATGTTAAATTCCTTGATTCGGATATAACATCTACCAATTGTTTTTGCTGTCCCGTCGGTGATACCGCTAAGCTCGTATATGAGCGTCGGGTCTATCTCCGTACTTCGGGCGACAATGGAGTCTTTTATGAGATTTATCTCTGCTCCAGTGTCAGCAAGAAATACAGCTTGGTTCGAATGTAGATCTTGTGACTCCAGGGTTACGCTTGGTGGCTTATGTCTATTAGTTAATCCTAATTTTATTTTAGCTTTTCTAATTGTTACGCTCCCGTCTGTTTTTTTCACGTATGCCGATCCTACGTGTTTTAGGAGTTCGGGCTCGGTGTGCGCAATTTTCGCATCTTCTCTTAGTTTGGGTTGGACGAGCGCTCCGGTGTCCTGCCTCTCGTTGCGCTGTCGCGAGAGGCGGGTCGCTCGTTTTTTTGGAGCACGCGCTCGAAAATTTGCTCGATTTGCGCTGCATCGAGGCTCGACTGATGATCCGATTTACGCGAGTTTCGACTGTTGCTCGGATTTTGTCTGTCTCGTGAGTTATCTCGACTGTTTCGGTCGCGCGAATTGTCTCTTTCGCGTGAGTTGTTGCGATAGTTACGATCTCGCGAATTATTTCGGTTGTCTCTATTGTTATAATTATTATCCCACGAGTTGTTTTGTTGCGGGTTATTCTGATAATTGTAATCCCACGAACTGCTTTGTTGTGGATTACTTTGATAATCGCCCGAGTTATTGCGATAATTTTCGCGCGAATTGTCTCGATAGTTATTTCGCGGGTTGTTTTGATAATTTCCGCGCGAATTGTTTTGATAACCCCCACGTGGGTTATTTTGGTAGGATCCGCGTGAATTGTTTTGGTAACCCCCACGTGAATTACCTGGGTAATTCCCGGGTGGACCGTTTTGATAGTAGCTGTTCGGATTATTTTGATAATTACCGCGTGAGTTGTTTTGGTAACCGCCACGAGTATTGTTTTGATAACCGCCACGAGTATTGTTTTGGAAATTTCCGCGAGAATTGTTTCGGAAGTTTCCTGGTGAGTTGCTACGGTATTGACGGCTGTTGATGCGTGTGTTCGTGTTTTCACGCAATTGTTGCACAGCGTAGCATTCTGATGTTGAATGTGTAGGATTTCCGCGATGGACTTCGCAAAATTTTAGTCCGTTGTTGTCGGTTAATTGCGTAAACCGAACTTTCGCTTGTTCTGGGCTTTTGTCTCTAGTTTCCGATTTTTCGCGTTTTCGTCCCTGGTGTACCGTTTGTCTACGGACGAGTTCGTTTTCGATGTTTAGTGCTTCGTCAATTGCGCTGTCGAGGGTTATAAAATCTTTTTGCATAATAAGATTCGCAATTTGGTCGAAAAGACCGCGAATAAAGGCTCTTATGACGGTTTGTCGAACTTCGTCGGTGCGGTTTTGCAGATACTGCTGTTGGGCTTCCGTTCGGTAGACTTCTTTTAGTCTATTTTCGATTCGTGTTGCAATTTTTCGCGTCCGGGTTGCGTAATCGACTACTGATTCGTTGTAATTTTGAGAATTTGATTTTAGTTCTAATTCGAGATCCGATAATTCTACCGGTTTTTCGAGCGCATTTCTGAGATCTCTCAGAAGTGGCTCTAGTGTGTTATAAGTTTTCGCGTCGGCGATATCGGCGGCGACACCTGATAGTTTGAGCTGGATGATTTCGAGGAGCTGCGATTGGTCGTGCTCTGAGATGATTTTCGCGGCTTTTTTACAAGCGCGTATGAAATCATTGAGCGGTACATTTTTCCCGTTAAAATTAGGTATAAGATTTTGTACGTCGCGGAGCGTTATCGAGCTAGGTACGGGGGGATCGTTGGCCATTCTTACCTTTGATCCCTCAGACAATGCTGAGCGGAAAAAACTATTCGCACTATTTGTTCGTGTGCGCCGAGGCCGTTTCGGCGGACTTATTTTTAACCGAGTAGAAGCGAGGAAAGAAGAAATGTCCTTCCTATGTTTTTTCCTTATTATTATTATTTATGTATATATTTAAAAATTACCGAATTGTTATTAATAGTTGTTGTTTCTCTCTTTCCCTTTTCTTTTCCTTTTTTTTTTTTTTTTTTTTTTTAATAATAATAATAGCTAAACGTTGTCAGTGTTGTTTGTTTTTTTTTTTTTTTGAAAATCGCGAGAAAACATGAAATGACGTTTTTTTTTTTTTATACTGGATTTTGTTGCCCTTTTTTTTTTGTATTTTATTTTGTTTGAATTAAATAGAAAAGAATGGACTGAAAAAGTTAATTGTTTATCTGTTTCTTGTTGTTTTTTTTTTGTTGTTATTGTATTGTATTGTTATATAGTATATATTGTTGTTTTGTTTTTTTTTTTTGAAAAGGAAAAAACGTGTAAAGTAATTTGAAAAACTTATTTGTTTGTTCGCTTTTGAGTTTCTTTTTTTTTATTATTATTTTTTTTTGTGTTTGTTTTCCCCTTCCTTCCTTTTAAGAAAGAAAGAGAGAAAAGGAAAAGAAACAAATTATTTATTCAATTAACTATTATTATTTATATGTGAGTAAGATTCGACTTTTGTTACAAAATTTGAAAGTTAAAAAAAAACAAATTATTTATTCAATTACAAATAAAAGGGATTATTTATGTGTATATATGTGTGTTCGCTGCCGTCTGTTATGAGGCGCGTTATTGTTTTTTATTTATTTATTATATTAATATGTGTGTGTTTTTTTTTTTGTAATTATTAAGGAGGAAATAGGAAAATTGTTATTATTTTTTTTTGTGTGTATATTACATGCTCTCGTCGGTCGTACGCCACTGACACGCGTCGCGTCAGCTGTCGGCGCTCGGTTCCCGCGGGATACTAATTCTCTTTCCGAGAAAAAGTATTATATATTTTTTTTGAAAAAATTTGTTGCTACGCTTTTTTTTTTTTGAAAAACAGAATAAAATATATATATATGTTGGTACTTACATTACCACACCGATAATGAACGCTATTAGCATGAATTCGGTTTTCGATTGCTATTGTTGCTATTTTTCCCTTGTTTCGTCCTTCCTTCCTTCTATTTAATAGTTTTTTTTTTGACGTCCTTCCTTCCTTCTTTTGGTGGAGGTGGACGGTGGATGACGGTAGGCGTCGAGATGTCGACGTTTGATCGACGGTGAGTGAGTCGATTCGGGCGGGTCGCGTCGGTGCGGCGGGTCACGGCGACGGCGGATCTGTGTCACGGTGGATCGATGCCGCGGTCGATGACAGCTCACTGATGGTAACGTTGGCGGCTGTTCGGTCGATGATATACCGTCGCGTCAGGATTTTTCGGCGGTCGGTACACCCGACGTCGCTCGCTCGCCCCGTGCACTCTCGCTTGTCACACTTGTTGTAGTCTGTTCACTATATTGCTAATTATTTTATACTATTTTTATGTAATAATTATTTGTTACGATCTTATTATTCACTTAATGTCTAGCTGATTATTTAATAAGTGTCTTTTCACTGTAACTATTTTTTATTATTATTCGTGTCTTTTCACTGTTTGTTACTATTCGTTGTTGTTTTTTTTTTTTTTTTTTGCTGATTGTCACTGGTTGTTGGTCACTTTTGTTCACTGTTAACTTGTTTTTTTTTTCACTGTTCGCTGTATTTTCTTGTTTTTTTTTTTCACTATTAGTTTATTTTGTGCGAGCACGGCTCGAGCACGGTTGTCGGTTCCAGGTGTGTTAAAAAATTTTTAGTTAAGTTAAAAAAAAAAATTTTTTTTTTATAAAAAGTTGAGAAAAGAAAAATTTGAAGCGTGAGCGTGTTTACGTGGAACGCCCACTCTGACACCAATGTGACGGATGGCCACGGGTGTCAGATTATTATTTTTTTTATATAAAATGTTAAAACTTTTTTTTTCAATTATTATTATATTTTTTTTTATGTAGGCGTGTTTACGTGGTAGCGCCACTTCTGACACCAATGTGACGGATGGCCGCTTGGGTCTTAGGATGTATCGAGTAACTTTAAATCGGTTAAATAATATAAGTCTTTTATTGGTCGTAGCAAGAGTGTAATTGTTCGGAGTATAATTGGAGTGTAATATCGGAGGTGTACCGCACTGGTCGGTCGTCGGAGCTGAACTGATTGAAGCGGGCGTGAAGCTGAGGGCTTCGCGCTCGCTGTTACAAAGGAATAAAGAGTCGAAGGATGTTTAGTCTAAGCTAGATAAGTGGACGCTCACGGCGGTCCGGATGCTTCGATAGCCTTAAGGGCTTCTTTGAAGAGCGAATCGAACGGAAACGCTCCGTATCGATACCCTCGAATAAATATTAAAGTCGAAAGGTTAAAGTCGAAATAGTTAGGCTGCGGCCGTTACACCATATTTTTTTTACTTGGAGTAATCAGAGATTTTTTTCTTTTATTTCTAAAACTTATCAATTCCCAACAGACAATGTACATCAAACTCAATAACGGATCTGTATTCAACTTGGGAGGCATTAATTAAAACAGTTGGATTTCATATAATTTTTTGCCCGCCTACGCTAAAAAGTCCACATTCCATGCCTACAACGGGGGCGGAAAGTTGTCGATTCTTGACCAACGGGCCAAAAAGGAACGCAGCGGGCCGAAAAGTAGCTACAGCGGGGTCGAAAAGAAGCTACAGCGGGCCGAAAAGTAGTTCCAGCGGGCCGAAAAGTAGCTACTGCGGCGGACAACTTTCCATCCCCATTGCAGGCATAGAAATGTGGCCATTTTTAGCATAGTCGGGCAAAAAATATCGTATGCCACTCGGGAGGAAGTGCCTTTTCACCTCGTGCGAATTTCTGCCCTTGCTTCGCTCGGGCATCAAACTTCGCACTCGGTGAAAAGACGCACTTTCCTCCCTTGTGGCATAATATACTATTACGAATCATTGGTATTGATCTATTTTCAACAAATTTTCAGCTATGGAGCTTATTTCTGACAAGAAATAGTAAATCTCGAGGTATTATGAAGATTGAATTAGGCACAAATTAGAGTATGCGTCATCATTGGATGGCGTTTTGAATTTATAGAAACCCTCAGTTGAATTAATTTTTTTATTCTTTCGCCTGATAAAGTTCATTCTATAAATCGATAAATTACAGAATATGCATAATTATAGAAAAAGCTTTGTGAAAACGAAAAAAAAATATATATAAACAAAATAACATAAAAAAAATAAGCAGCGTTGAGAAAGATTTTTTTTGCGTATTTTCGAAGTAAATTAGTCAAAATTATTCAGTTACAACTCATGGATAATCTGTTAGCATCTACCGCGGAAAATATATAAGATTCGACACTCTTATTCTCGAGAACTGAATAGCCGAGTGGATATCGTCGTAGTCTACAAATCGCAAGGTTCCGGGTTCAAATCTCTACCGGGGGCAACAATTTGAAAATGTTTTTTCAGGATATAATTTATATGAACTGATAAAGTATGTCTCCAATGTTGACAAATAAGTGAGAAATATTTTGAACAATTTATGAAATAACTAAACTATACATTACAAGTACATTTATCATGTATAAGGAATCTGTGAACGAGATACATATAACATATCTTTGATATATCTGTCATATATATCTTCTCAACTTCTCCATATACCTGGATATATATTGTATATATTTTGCAAATATGATGGAAATATACCATCGGCAAAAAGTTCTGAATGTCGGATATATGAGAGATATATACTAGATGTATAAAATGTTTCTATTATACATCCCACATATATACATCATATATTCTAAAATATATTTCGGAATATACTTTATTTCCATGGGGGTCTGATTGGTCCGTTCATGCAAATTTATAATCCTTATAACTAATTAACTATTGCGAATTTTCAAAAACGGCTTTGTAACTTTGCTCAAATCACGACCAACTACCTGCCAGCAAAGTATGTGAAAAACTCCCTGAATCAACCTGTATGTCATTTACACTTTTCGATGTACACTCGAAATATTTCAAATATAAAATTAACATATTTTTGCATATGTTTCAATTTTATAGACATGTCATCGAAATTGTATAAACCGTATGGAAAATATATTGGGTATTGTGTGGTTACACCGATTCCCTAAGGGTTACGGGATCCTTCACTTTTCTTCCTCCTTCCTTATCCGTTGTCGCTGGTTCGATTCTTGGACCCGGAGCTTCATCGCGCCCCGTCAGGTGTCAGTAGTCCCGGACATACGGATATAGTTGTAGTTCGTACGTCCTATCTCCGGAGCTACGTACCTGTCCGTTTTCCTTTCACCTACGGGACTTCAGTCTCGGGAATCGTACCCGCAACACTTTCCAGTCTTTCGGTTTCCCATACCGAGGCACTGGACCTTTCCTCTGGACCTACTGTTATAGTGGGTTCCGAACCACTTTTTCGCAGATAAAAACTCCACAGAAAATTGTTGGTGCTTGCCGGGAATCGAACCTGGGCCTGCTGCGTGTGAAGCGCGCGCCGATCTACTCGGCCACGCTCACTATTATCCGTATGGACAATATATATACGATTTATAAGAAAATATATCAAAACAAGTATTTTACAGCGTGTATACACTTCAAGCATACAATCTTTTTTATCCGTAATATACAATTTTTCGGAGAAATATATTAAGTATAAAAATAATACATCTCGAATATATGTTCGAATATACTTTATTTCCATGGGGGAATCCCTGTAATACTGAAATTATCTTGGTAGTTATATTATATCTTGATAGAAGCGACGCACTTGCGCGTCGACGGGAAGACATCGCCCTACACATTTCGTGTCAACTCAGCCCAACTTACATAATTTTGTCATCATTTCGCGGGGTATGATATTGTGGTAAAAGTGTTATAGAAATTCCGAGCGCATAATTGTTTTCAAGTATTATCGATCGAAAAAGTTCCCTTGCAACATATTGAAGTATAAGTACACGGTAGCTTCTCCCTTAAAAAAAGATTTATGTTCTTAAGTTAACGAAATGTGAAACGACTCACTCGGTAACTAAAATCTGTAATAAATGCGATTCGGAGACCGCAGACTTTTCGGGAATAAGCAAAGCATTAGCGGATGGACAATTTAAAACCGCGTCCGATTATGCTTCCGTTTTATTCGAAGCGTTAACCGGTTTTAAATGTAATACAATTCGCGAGATTTAGCCGATCGCAATATGAGAAAGTGACGAAAGTCACATCGCTGGTGTCGAAATAAAGTTCGCGAGATGTAGCCAAGGTTCGAAATAAAGTCGCGAAATATAGCCAGCTAACTAAGATGAAAGCGAAGAACGCCCTTACGCGAATGTTCGAATTGCGATACGCGAGATAGAGCCCAGGATAGAATGTAGCCGAAAGACACGCAAAGTTACAAAATAACAAAGCGGAAAAGATAAAAGAAATTATATCAGGGAGAAAAGTAGCCGAGAGAAAACAAAAGTACATCGAATAAAGCGAAGAAAAGAAAAGACCAGCGCGAAGATCTCGCCGGACATGCTTTACCGGTCCCATCCTGCCGCTCGGGGCAACAAAAGCAAGACAATAAACGCGAAAAAGTTAACGCCAAATCTAAATAGAAAATACTACAATACTAAAGGAAAGGTGGGTCCGGCTTCGGCATCTCCGGCGAGCACAGAGTATCAGAGAGACGGAAGCTTACCGGTGCGTGAACAGCCCGGGAGGTTAATCCAGAGAATCGCCAAACTGCCACTCGTCACCGCACTCGATCACCGACTGATGAATAAATTAACGCGCTCCCGGGACTGTCCGCGCTAGCGCTTCCCCCTCTCTCGCGACTCCCGAATCTACCCTACGCTAAATGGCTAAGACGCCGGAAAACCGGTTCTGCCTCCGGCCGCTCCCCGCTACCCGCGAGAATCTTCCGCTCGCAGCGATGATTGTCGATATCCACGGACTCCTTGCTCCCAGGATCCGGTGGGGCAAAATGAACGTGAGGGGAGGCCTCCCTCGCGAAGTGAGGCGTCCCTCTTCCTGCGCTGTGGGCCCACTCGATACGCCACATAACTGCACCTCGACGTGCATTTTTCGTGGTGCCGTGATGAGCGGTCCGCGGCGTCCGTGAATTCGACGGGACAGGAACGGCTCAAGGCCGTGTAGTCGGGAAGGACGGGAAACACGTTGTCTTGGTCACTACCCACGTCCCTCCGGCCTCCTAGTCCGCGGAAGCTGATTTTCGGCTTCCGCCTGCTTGTTGAACGAAGCACTCTCCGGCCAACTTAGGCCAATCTCCATGGGGAACACGGCTGGGGCAAAACAGCCCGACGGTTAAGTCGAAGAGTCATGCGACTCTGGTATGGCCTAAAAAAGACTTAAAGCCACGAGAAAAAAAACAGGTCGAAAGATTTAGTGAATAACATAAAATTAAAGAAAATTAATAAACTAAAATAAAATAAAAATCCCTCGGCGAGTCGACGATCGAGCCGGTTCGACGAGCGACGTACTCAGGGCCGTAAATCCGGCCCACTGCTCGACCAAAAACCGTGCGTAGTGACGGGACGCAAAATGCCACGTCACAATACATATGGCGTCGGGGGTACCGTCCCCGTCCGCCTTTGATTGCTCTGTAAGAGCTCCCCGATACCGCGTCCGCTGAGTGGCTGCTGTCCCTCGTCGATCCAAGATGGCCGCTTAGTCAGCGGAAGTCCGCTTAACCAGCGGGAGGTACCGTTGGCCGCTTAATCAGCGGAGGGTAAAGTTGGCCGCTTAATCAGCGGGGCGCCTTGAGAAAAGCGGGCAAATCGTTTCGCTTTGAAAAAAGCGGGCAAATCGTTTCGCTTTGAAAAAAGCGGGAGTGGTCGCCTTGAAAAAAGCGGGAGTGGTCGCCTTGAAAAAAGCGGGAGTGGTCGCCTTGAAAAAAGCGGGAGTGGTCGCCTTGAAAAAAGCGGGAATGGTCGCTTTGAAAAAAGCGGACAAATTTTTTCGCTTTGAAAAAAGCGGAAGACTGCTTTGTCCCACTAACCAGGGATAGTTAGTGGAGTATTTCGCCTCTCTTACTCTTGAGGAATATAGGTTCGGGTAGAGCGTGGAAGCTAGACGCCGATGCTACGGATACGAAATCTGAGTTTATTGCGAAAAGTCTCGCCTAGTTATAAGCAGTTTTACAAACAGAATCTAGCGTAGAGGCTCGAGCGTACCGTCGCGGCGCTCGGCTATTTCCGTGGATGCTAGTTTTCTCGAGTCGCGGCTAAGTGTCGAGCGTGTGCGCGGCGATGGTACGCCCTAACCTCGGGCGGTGTTACGCGTGTGTTTTTTTTAATAATTAATAGAATTTTAAACGGTTTTCAAAGTTAAGTGAAGTGTCAAGTCTGTAGTTTAAAAAATATTACATCGTGGTAAACCAGTGTGTGTGTGTGTGTGTGTCAGTGTGTGTTAGTGCGTTTGTTTTGTTTTTTCGTGCGACGTTATTTTCGCCGTGCAACAGGTGTGTCACCGGCATCATCAATTATCTTCTTATAGGTAAGCGGTATTTTGTCTTAAATATAGTGTGTCTGTCTCTCCTTGTGAGAGTATTTTTTAAACTTATTTTTTCTAATACTTGTTTTTTTATGTTGCAGGTTTCCACAGCGGTGTCGTCGCAGCGGGGTTCCGGACGGAAGGTCTGTCGTCGAGGGACATGGGCGAAAGGCCCATGTGCAATGAATCAATCCAGGTACGTATCGTTTCAATACTTTTACTTTTATTTCAAGTTTTACTAATTTTCATTTTTATTTTTTTCAGGTAGAAATCTCCCGGGCCAGGCGACGAGGGAACAGCGACTACGCGGGAATTATTCGACGAAGGCAAAGGCCCTTCGTCGCAAGATAGGTACATAGGTTAGTATAAGTTATTTAGATATTAGATGTTAATAGTGTTTTTCTCTTTTGTTTCAGGTCTTTTTTAGGTTCGAGCGAGGGAAAATGCCGTCGGCGTACGTCATAGTGTATAGTGTATAGTGTACAGTGTACAGTATACAGTGTACAGTGTACAGTGTACAGTGTACAGTGTACAGTGTACACTGTACACTGTACACTGTACAGTGTACAGTGTACAGTGTACAGTGTACAGTGTACAGTGTACAGTGTACAGTGTACAGTGTACAGTGTACAGTGTACAGTGTACAGTGTACAGTGTACAGTGTACAGTGTACAGTGTACAGTGTACAGTGTACAGTGTACAGTGTACAGTGTACAGTGTACAGTGTACAGTGTACAGTGTACAGTGTACAGTGTACAGTGTACAGTGTACAGTGTACAGTGTACAGTGTACAGTGTACAGTGTACAGTGTACAGTGTACAGTGTACAGTGTACAGTGTACAGTGTACAGTGTACAGTGTACAGTGTACAGTGTACAGTGTACAGTGTACAGTGTACAGTGTACAGTGTACAGTGTACAGTGTACAGTGTACAGTGTACAGTGTACAGTGTACAGTGTACAGTGTACAGTGTACAGTGTACAGTGTACAGTGTACAGTGTACAGTGTACAGTGTACAGTGTACAGTGTACAGTGTACAGTGTACAGTGTACAGTGTACAGTGTACAGTGTACAGTGTACAGTGTACAGTGTACAGTGTACAGTGTACAGTGTACAGTGTACAGTGTACAGTGTACAGTGTACAGTGTACAGTGTACAGTGTACAGTGTACAGTGTACAGTGTACAGTGTACAGTGTACAGTGTACAGTGTACAGTGTACAGTGTACAGTGTACAGTGTACAGTGTACAGTGTACAGTGTACAGTGTACAGTGTACAGTGTACAGTGTACAGTGTACAGTGTACAGTGTACAGTGTACAGTGTACAGTGTACAGTGTACAGTGTACAGTGTACAGTGTACAGTGTACAGTGTACAGTGTACAGTGTACAGTGTACAGTGTACAGTGTACAGTGTACAGTGTACAGTGTACAGTGTACAGTGTACAGTGTACAGTGTACAGTGTACAGTGTACAGTGTACAGTGTACAGTGTACAGTGTACAGTGTATATTACTGCAAGATAAGGCTCGGAATTTATTCATTCAATCGTGAAATTCTATGTTCTCATAATGAATCTGTACGTTGTGCCTTCGCGTGGCCGTAAGCCAGAAAGAGATCGCGGTCCGCGTCAGCGTAGAAGAATTAGAAGTGAATTGAAGCAGTGTAGTCTGTCAGCTAGAGAGATAGTAGCTGTTGATAGTCTGGAGGAAGCAGATCAAATTAAAAATGCAAGCACAAGTTTCTCCGAGGTGACTCTCAATTCTAATGTAGATATCATTGGCGGAAATTCACTGCAGAGTTGCCGGAACTCATCAGCTGTTACCTCCCAAGCTGATTTCGAATCAGATCAAATTCTGCAGGCGATGGAAAACGCAGTCTCGGATAATGAGACTGAGAGTGATCACGTTTTTTCGAGCGACGAATCGGTCGTGTCTTTCAACGAAGATAACGATACATTGATTACGCACGATGTATCAAACCTGAGTGAAGATCCTGTCACTTTTCGCGAGAAACTTGCGGCGTGCTTCATCGAGAATGGATTAAGTCACCAAGCCGGCGATAGTCTCCTGGCAGTTCTCAGATCGCATGAACGCTTCGCAGCACTTCCAAAAATGACTAAAACTCTATTGGACACACCACGTCAACCTGCCACGTTACTAGACGTTCCTCCGGGTAAATATTTGCACTTGGGATTTGAGGCCGCGATAATCTGTATCCTCGAAAGTGTGCCGCTAGATCGCCTTCCATCATCGCTCGGAATGGATTTTAGTACGGATGGAGCATCTCTGGACAACTCAGGAACAAGTCAAATCTGGCCGATACAGTGTAGAGCTTCTAACGTACGAAATAGTCCAACCGAAGTAATCGGTGTATACAAAGGACAACGCAAGCCTACGAGTGCGATGGATTGTTTCACGCCATTTGTAGATGAAACTACGCAGTTGATAAGCGACGGTGGGGTAACTTTTGCAGGAACGAAAATATCCATCACTCTGCGTGCTTTCATTGCTACAATGTTCATGGTTTACTGCATCTCGTCGATGAGGTAAAATTGCTTGGTCCGGTCGATGAGTTTTCCGCTTTCCCTTATGAGAACAACATGATGCTCTTCCGTCAATATTGCAAAAAACCACACCTCCAGCTACAGCAAATAGCTAACAGACGGGCAGAGAAAGCTCGATGCTTAAAGAACAACGATCGTTCCCGAAATTGGTGCGAAAATCCTGTAGCTCTTGATAAACATACCGACGGTCCACTTCCAGCTGCCACAATTGAACTTGGTCTCAGTCAGTATCGTTGCGTAAAATGTCGAAACTTTAGTCTATCCGCAAGGGCACGTGACCGATGCTGCATCATGAACGATGATTCCATCTGCCTCGTTCACAACATTGTAGTTTACAACAATGAGATACATTTGGTGGTCAACGTGTTCGATAGCATTACTGCATTTTATGATGTAGCAATTCCTTCGACATCGGTTGGCTATTATCAATGATCGCGACTTCAAGACGAATTGATAATAGTACGATTCGCTGACGTCTCTACTAAAGGCTACCTCATACCTCGTTGGTTGCCACGACAGTATAACCAGAATGGTGGAGAATTGCAGGCTGATGGAGAGTTTGTAATTGCGGCCATGTCCTGTGCCGTTCACTACTGAGTCGCTATGTGGAAGTCACGTCACCACACAACGCGAGTGAGACTAATATCGTTGTTTGTGTTGTCGTTGTGTGTTTGCAGTAGGTTGAAAGAGATACCACGAAAGAGTCTTTCACATGGCTTTATGAGGAAGTGTAACATGCGAGTTTCACAGGAAAGGGCCGGAGCAACTTTTTTCGTAGAATACTGAACGGAATGCAACGAAATTTTAGAAATATAGTGTAAAAATATGAATCTCCGATGATAAAGTTAAAATTGATGTATTCGAAAAAAAGTAATTTCTTTTATTGCAGTGTTTGATCATTCTTTGGAAAAACGCGGGAACTAATAACAACATTGAATATACAGCAAATAAATTACACGATGTCCATCCGTTGTGATTGCGATTTGTGATTGAACATCGGAAAAAGTTGTTCCGAAGCATTGTCTATAATCTCGAAAAAAAATTGCGAAACATGTGTAACGGCTCCAGCCTCCTTCGCACCGATATCATTTCTTTCTTCGCAGCGGTATTATTTTTTCTATACTCATGCAAGCAAAATCCTCGTTGGCGCACCATTCACAGGCATGCAAAATGGCTGATTCCCGCACGATACGCAAATGCGATGCGCAAAATACTTTCACCGGTGCGAAAATGCCTTCACCAGTGCGCAAAGTACTTTGCGCACTGTTACCAACCGGTTGCTATGGTAACATCGAGGCGACCGAGGCGCCACAGGCATGCGCCATTGGGCATGCCTGTAAATGGTGCACAACTTGGATTTTGCATTGCCTTCGTAAAGAAAAATATGGTTCGATACACGAGGCCATCTCGCTTCTTGCGCACTGCTCGTTTTGGCCTCTAGTATCGAAATATACTATTCCGCTGCCTTTTAATACGCGGAAGCCCTGCAGGTTATCTGCATCCGGTCGGCAGCCATTCTTTACTGCACAATTCATTTCACCACGGTGGCGATCCTACACAATCGATCCCCTACAAACTCTACTCAACACACTATTTTACCTACACATTTTTAATATACACCCGCCTTGTCCACCACATTTAGATCCTACACGTTTCAATTGTACACATTCGTTTTCATACGAATCGTTTGTACACACCGAGTTTACCGCGCGATCCAATACACGACAGCCACGAAGCAACACATTCGCTTCTCCGCATTCTCTATTTTCCACACTATGTTTCCTTCACATTTCTGCTTCACACGTGCCTTTTCCACCACAATCCGATCCGTCATATTTCAATTGTGCACATGAGTTTTCGTACAAATCGTTTGAACACACCGAGTTTACCGCGCAATCCGATACACGACAGAGACGAATCAACACATTCGTTTCTCCGTAAACTCTATTTTGCGCACAACTTTTCCTTTACATTTTTTATACACACGCGCCTTTTTCAATGCAATTCGATCCTACACAATTCAATTGTGCACATCGAACTCCGTACGAATCGTTTGAACACACCGAGTTTTCCGCGCGATTCAATATTTAACAGTGACGAATCAACACGTTCGTTTCTCTGCGAACTCTATTTTGCACACTACTTTTCCTTTACATTTCTGATGCACACACGCCGTTTTCACCACGATTCGATCCTATACATTTCGTTCGTACACATCGATCGTCACACATACTTGATTATTCACACTGAGTTTACTACACTCAATAGTACACCTCAATAGTACGCAATCGTTTTCATAGACGATTCATTCCAACTCAAATCGATTGTGCACATTCGTTCCCCCACAACCCTGTAAATACGCACAGTTTTCGTTCCTCAACCCGATTGTCCACACAGTCATTACTGCGCTCTTCAATCCTCCATGTTCGATCCAATAAAAAGTTTTCCAACACATTTCGATTGTGCACAAATCATTCCACTACATTTCAGTTGTGCACAATTACCACAGTCGATAACTTTCATGAGAATATCTCATGTAGGTAAAGTAGAACTCTGAGCAGGTCGACGTGCCGCCAGATGTTCTCATGCGGGAACAAGCCCGATAGATATTCAGCATTGAGATACAACGTCGGAGGCTCGATTACGAGGTTCTTCCCTCTCCGAGCTATAACCAGAGTTACTAGAGTTTTCGCTCATGCTACCACGCTTCGTCAGATCCTTTCAGTCGAGAGCAGAATGCACTCCCATGGCATACACATTCCAGCGTAACGAAAATTGGGCAAACAAATTAATTATATGGAAGATTCTGGCTATATCGTTTTGTTATCAACAAATTGTTGATAAAATAATCGAAGTTCATTTTTAAAATATCGAATTCATTTACGGGAGTTGTGCCAATGTTCGGAAAGCATTTTTTATTAAGCGTCCTTGCGACAATCAGGATATCTTGAAAACTACTCCATCAATCTTTCCGAACTTGATCGTGATTTTGTCAGATACTTGAATCTAATGTTTGATCAGAGGAATTCCTGGAGGATTAAAATCAAACAATATGGCGAAAGTATCAATTAAAAGCCTTGATATTGACAAAAAATAAAAATAAAAAAAACCAACACGTATCGTATTGGAACAGAAGTATGCATCGCGAAAAAATTTCTTTCCTCAAACACTAGAATTTCATATTTAAAAAAGTACGTACACTTTCAGCAAAATTGATGGAAATGTTTTTGAATTACCACGCTCACCGTAAGAGTAGTCGTTCTTTCCAGACGTCGACTATAACTCCCTCAAAAAGGAATATTGCTGTACGAATATATTATTAAATAATCGTCGAATGGTACTTTTCCGAACGCAGAATTTTTTTTTTTCAATTTATGCCCACGACTTTTCGGCAAAGAAATTGGAAGAATTCACTTGAAGTCGTTCCGCGCGATAAATAATAATTTGGTATGGTTGAACGACGAAATAGTATATTATGCCACAAGGGAGGAAAGTGCGTCTTTTCACCGAGTGCGAAGTTTGATGCCCGAGCGAAGCGAGGGCAGAAATTCGCACGAGGTCAAAAGGCACTTCCTCCCGAGTGGCATACGATATTTTTTGCCCGACTATGCTAAAAAGTGGCCACATTTCTTTGCCTGCAATGGGGATGGAAAGTTGTCCGCCGCAGTAGCTACTTTTCAGCCCGCTGGGACAACTTTTCGGCACGCTGTAGCTACTTTTCCGCCTGCTGCGTCACTTTTCCGCCCGCTGCGTTACTTTTCGGCCCGCTGCGTTACTTTTCGGCCCGCTGCGTTACTTTTCGGCCTGCTGCGTTACTTTTCCGCCCGCTGCGTTACTTTTCGGCCCGCTGCGTTACTTTTCGGCCCGCTGCGTTACTTTTCGGCCCGCTGCGTTCGTTTTCGGCCCGCTGCGATACGTTTCGGCCCGCGGCGTTTCTTTTTGGCCCGCTCGTCAAGAATCGACAACTTTCTGCCCCCGTTGCAGGCATGGAATGTGGACTTTTTAGCGTAGGCGGGCAAAATAGTATATTATGCTACAAGGGAGGAAAGTGCGTGTTTTCACCGACAAGGAACGTCAGTTTGGTGTCCCCCTCCGATTTTAATGAAACTCACGTATGTTGTAGAGCATCGAAAAGTAAAAGACACGTATTTTTTTATCAGCGGAAAAACATTTCTAAGGGGTGAAATTGCCCTTCGAAGTTAGGCATGTCGAGGGGTGATTATGCAGTTTCACCCAGAAGGCGTCACCCGATTTTAATGAAACAAACATCAAAATACTCCTCATTGAAGACAATGAAAATTGCACGTGAAGTTGAAGAAAAAAAATTCATTTGCAGGGGTGAACCACCCCCTGATTCTTCAATTTTCCACCCTACACAAAAAACTATCCAACCAAATTGAACGGAACATGTACCATTTGGAAGGGCAAGTGAAAATGAAGTTGACGTGTTTTTGCACATTTGCAGGGATAAGAGTTTAAGGGGGTAAACTACCCCTTATCCATTAATACGTATATTTATGCATACATTCTCGTTTCTCGTTATTTAAATGTCCGAATCAATTCAAAATATTCCTGTTAGCCGAAGTCAATGTCGGGATGATGTTTTATTTATAATTAAGGGGGTGACCGGCCGTCACCTAGAATGGCCCATTCACGAATTTCGCGTTATTTACTGATAAAAAATAGCTTGCTAAAATACAGAATACTGGGAATATTGCTGGGGTTGAGTTGTTGTATATGCCCTGTATTCCGGAACAGCGGGAATAAGCTGCGGACATAGGTAATAAATAACAAACACCGGGTTTCGGCAAGCGCGTTTATTCCACTATTATCCTTTTCACGTCTCGTGTTATCGCTCTCCCCACTCTCCATTCTCTCACATACATTCTTACCGCCTCGCTCATATCTTACATACACATACCCCACAGTATATAATATAATTTATAATTCCTTTTACAATTCGTCGACGTGCGCATTACTGTCGTAATTTGCAGCAATCATGGTTCGTAAGTCGTACAGAAATGATACTCTTCAAAAAAATGTTGCAAGCACAAAGATTTCTTGCACCATGAGCATCCGATGATGGCCACATTATTACAACCTGGTACTTCACAGTGTGCTTGAGACGATTGACCGAAACCAAAACTCACTGGATTGTCGAACTTGTCTGGCTTATCGGTTATATAATTACTTTTGAACCATGCATATTTGAAAAGATTTATATATCTGGGTGATGAAAGTTGATTGTGTGCGAGCGATTGCAGTTTGTTCCGGATTTCGCGCTTTATTTTTCCCGACGAGCGTTCGACGGTTGGGCATAAGGCCATTGCCCGGGAGCGTTGACCTCCGAACCGAAATCGATCAGGTGATCGATGGCCAGCGCTTCTTCCCGTGCCCTCTGAAAGGGCAGTTAGCACCGACACCTCGACGGGTTCGCAACGGGACTCGCGCACGCTCCTATCTCGCGCTAAAAGGCGCCCATCTACCACGTCTAATTTCATTCGCTCTGAGTTATTGTAATTATTGATTTTTCCAAAGTTTAAATTAAAGAGCTACTATTTTCGTGTTGTTAATCCGTGTCTCCCGAATTGTTATTACACCGAACTCTCTTCCCCCGATCCTACCGGCAGTCTACGCTACATTTTTGGTCCTTCGAGCCGGATCGGAGCCAGGGAAAGCCTTCGCGGCCGAGCTTCGCGACATTCTCGGGAGAGCGGTGAGTGCTCTCCGTGCGTCGCAACCCTTTTTGCTGGGTTGCTCGGTATCGGAGCAGTGGAATCGCGGTATCCGCTATCGTTATCGCGAGCTCAACGGGACGCTTCGAGTTCGCCCAAACAGTTTGAACCGTCAACGGGCAGTTTCGCGGACATTCGCGCGCGTGTGTGTGAGTGTGTCGGTGTCGAGTTCGTCTTCCGAGACTCGTCGCGGATCGAGCCGCACGTAAACACAGGCGATCAGCTGTCGCTTTTGAGCCGGTCAACGCTCCCGTGCAACGCGCTCGCTCTCTCGCTCCACTGCGGCGAACCTAAGCGGACGCCGCGCTCTCTCGCTCGCCCAAATCGAAGATCGTCGCGCTCGGACACCTTCGATTTCGCGCGCGTGCTAGCCGTCTCTCTCACGCGGCCGCGTCCGAGTCTACGCCGTTGCGGCTCTCTCGCGCTCCCACGACACAACGGGAGTTCGGTGCTCGCGTATGCCGTGCTGTCGCGCCTTCGCTACCGAGAAAGGACAGCGCTTACCGCGTCTCGCGCTTCGACTACCGATAGCGGGCTAGCTCCGCCTTTTTCTCTCCTCGGGATTTCGCGCTCGAGGTCACGATGGAGGGGCTACTAGCGAAGCAAGAGCGCACGTCCGGGCATATCGTGCGCGCGGTCGAAAATTTGAAGCGCCTCGGCCAGGCGAATATCACGCAGGGGGTCGTCGAGGCGAAGATTGCTGTTTTCGACTCGAAATGGAAGGCGTTTACACGAAGGATATTTACACGTTCACGGAAGACAACTATTTTTTTAAATAAGGGGAAGTTCCTCGACATGGTTCGGCATTACAAGACCGGGGAAGATACAGGCACGAGGGTCACTCCGTCGACGCAACAGCTTCCGAAGATTAGTATCCCGAAGTTCTCGGGCGACTTTACAGAGTGGCCTGCATTCCGGGACTTATTCACGTCAATGGTGAAGGACAGCCCGTCGCTCTCGGCCATCGAGAAGCTCCATTACCTTCGGATGAGCCTCGCTAAGGAGCCCGCTGCGCTCATCGCGTCCATGCCTCTTACAGCCGAGAGTCTCCGGCCGGCTTGGCAGACACTCTCCGACCGGTACGAGAATATTCGGCTGCTCACAGGGGCGCAGATCGCGAATATTAATGCCCTTCCGCCGATGAAAAGCGAGTCCGCGGCCGAGCTGAAATCGCTGTTTAACGGTACGGTGAACGCCTTGTCGGCTCTGCGAGCGCTCGGGCGCCCGGTCGACGGCTACGACGATTTTCTAGTCCCTCTCACGGTGCAAAAGCTGGACAAGCAATCTCGCCGCGAGTGGGAGTCAGCCATGGGCTCGAAGAAAGATCCACCGACGTTCGCAGAGCTCCAGAAGTTCCTCGAGACGCGAATCTGCACCATACAGGCGCTCGAGCCGCCAGGGTCGGTAGAGGCGTCGGCTGCGAAGACTCAAGGGCCCTCCCCTGGGCAGCCAAGGCCTGATTCGAAGCCGAACGCTCGGGTGAAGTCGCACCAAGCTTCGAAGGCGTCGACGGGATCGAGGAAGTGTCCGCTGTGCCAACAGGACCATCACATTATGTTCTGTTCGAGTTTCCGGTCTAAGTCGAACGACGAGCGTAAGGCATTTGTTCTCGCGAACACTTTGTGCCTTAACTGCCTAGGCCGCCACTTCGTCCGCGAGTGTCATTCTCAGAAGCTATGCCAGGTGTGCAAGGCCTAGCACCACACCATGATCCACGAGGGTTCTGGGGATACCGGGCTTCCAGGGGCATCGGCAGCTAGCGCATCGGAGGGCAGCTCCGGGCAACCGCCGACCAACGAAGTCGCCGCGCACAACGCTCGTTGCCGCGGCTCGCCCTCTGCAACCGAGATTCTTCTTGCGACCGCGATAGTCAACGCGTTCACGGCGGGCGGGACTCCGGTGCCGGTCAGGGCTCTCCTCGATCAAGGCTCTGAAGCGTCGTTCGTGTCAGAGGCTCTCGCGCATCGATTGAGTCTCCCGCGTGCATCCGCGTCGGTCGCTATTACCGGTATCGGCGGGGCTTCGGCTGCAGTTTCGCGTGGGCGAGTCGCGCTTCGACTCGCGTCGCGTTTAGACTCGCGGTTCGAGCTTGAAATCGGGGCTCTAGTTCTTCCCAGGCTGATGGCGTACGCGCCTCCGCGGCGTGCTCTGGTCCCGCACTGGGCTCATCTCGACGGACTGGAGTTTGCTGATCCCGACTTTGCGTCGAACCGTCGGATAGACGTCGGATGGGCGATACGTCGTTCGCCTTCCGATCAAGGGATCTCCGTCGACGTTCGGGGATTCCCTCTCTGCCGCGTCGCGCGTTCTCGGGAGGATGGAGCAGCGCTTCTCTCGCGACGAGGGCTTTGCCAAAGTGTACGCCGATTTTTTGACTGAGTATGAGACGCTTGGCCACATGGAATTGGTGACGCCGGGATCTCGGGAGTCGCCACTCGTTTATTATCTGCTTCATCACGGTGTTATCCGGGAGTCAAGTGAGACAACGAAGCTCAGGGTCGTCTTCAACGGCTCGCAAAGGACGAGCTTGGGGTTCTCGCTCAACGATCGTCTATTCGTGGGACCGAAGCTGCTTCCGGAACTCTTCGACATAATGTTTCGGTGGAGGACGCACGCCATCGTGTTCTCCGCGGATATGGAGAAGATGTTTCGACAGATTCTCGTGCACCCGGACGACCGAGATCTGCAGAGGATCCTGTGGCGCGAATCCTCCGGTGCGCAGCCAAACGCTTACCGGCTCTGCACCGTGACTTACGGCCTGGCGTGCGCTCCTTACCTCGCTCTTCGCGTCGTACAGCAACTGGCCATCGACGAACGGGAGCGCTTCCCTCTCGTGTGCCAGGCTCTCCTCAGCGACGTCTACGTGGACGACGTCCTCTCGGGAGCAGATGACGTTGCCTCGGCACTCGTGAAGCAGCACGAGTTAGTCGAGCTCCTCAAGGCGGGCGGCTTCACTCTTCGGAAGTGGACGTCGAACTCGCTCGACGTTCTCTCGCATCTATCACCGGGGCTCCGGGCTTCGGGGACGAGCTGCACGATCCCTTCGGAGGCGTCGTTCCACATGCTCGGCCTCTCCTGGCAGGCGGAGAGCGACTGCTTCGCTTTCACCTTGAAGAACCCGCAAGCCGAGACTCCGCTCACGAAGAGGAGGATTCTCTCTACGACCGCGGGACTCTTCGATCCGCTCGGCTGGATCGCGCCGGTGCTGGTCAGCGCGAAGATTTTTCTCCAAACGCTGTGGCTTCGGAAGCTTGGGTGGGACGAACCATTACCGGACGCCGAAGCTCGAGAGTGGCTCGAGATATACACTCATTTCCCGCGTGTCGCCGACGTACGAGTGCCTCGCTGGCTGAAGACTCGATCCACGTCTCAAGACGTCGAGCTGCACGGATTCGCGGACGCTTCGGAACGAGCCTACGCCGCCGTGGTTTACCTCGTCGTCTCTACGACACGCTCAGTGACCTTGGTTGCCGCCAAGACGAAGGTAGCTCCGGTTCAGCAGGTGTCGCTGCCTCGACTCGAGCTCTGCGCGGCTCATCTACTCTCGAGGCTAGCGAAGCGAGTTCTCGACGCTTTGCGCCTCAGCTGCGCGACGCACCTCTGGTCAGACTCTACTGTCACGCTCGCGTGGATCCGGGGACATCCGGTGCGCTGGAAAACGTACGTGGCTAATCAGGTATCGGAGATCCAGCGCCTCCTTCCCGACGCTATCTGGCGGCACGTTGAGTCGAAGGAGAACCCAGCGGACTGCGCCTCTCGAGGGATACTCGCCTCGGAGCTGCGCGAACACGATCTCTGGTGGTCTGGACCTCGCTGGCTGCTGGAGCCGGCCGAAGCCTGGCCGAATAAACTGCCTCGCGAGGACATCGAGCTGCCGGAACAGCGACTCCTGTCGCACATCGCCGCTGGGAAGCACACGGAGCCGATCGAGCTCTTGGCTCGCTACTCGAGCTTGGACCGGTTACAACGGATCGTCGCGTGGTGCAGAAGATTCCGCGCCAACGCGCGGGCGAGCGACAGCCCGCGTCAGCGCTCGCCGACGCTTCTTCCGACGGAGCTTGCCGCGGCACTGTCGTGCTTACTCCGCCTCGAGCAATCGAGGCTTTTCCGGAGCGAGGTGGAGGCGCTGCGGGCTCGTTTGCCGGCTCCGAAGGGAGCTCTGCTACGGCTGAACCCCTTCCTCGACGGAGAAGATCTGCTTCGTGTCGGTGGCCGGCTCAAGCACTCGGTTCTCGACCCTGACGAAAGACACCCGATTATCGTTCCCCGCGAGTCGCCACTGGTGCCGCTGCTCATCGAC
Source organism: Ichneumon xanthorius (assembly GCA_917499995.1). Lineage (NCBI taxonomy): Eukaryota > Metazoa > Arthropoda > Insecta > Hymenoptera > Ichneumonidae > Ichneumon > Ichneumon xanthorius. The sequence continues at coordinate 388,956 of CAKJTD010000069.1, read as the reverse complement.
AGCGTGCACCGTCGGACTCTGCACGGGGGTACGCAGCTCACGCTCGCAACGCTACGGCAGCGGTTCTGGATCGTCTCGGGCCGGTCGTTGGTGAAAACTTTCATCGGGCGCTGCATCCGCTGTCTTCGCTTTCGAGCCGCCACCGCGACGCAGCTGATGGGGGATCTCCCAAAGGAGAGGGTTAACCGGGCGAGACCGTTCTTCCACTCTGGCGTGGATTATGCCGGGCCTATACACCTGCGGACATCGAAGGGGAGAGGCCATAAATCGACGAAGGGATACATCGCGGTGTTCGTCTGCTTCGCTACGAAGGCGGTCCATCTCGAGGCCGTCTCCGACTGCACTACGGAGGCCTTCCTGGCAGCGTACAAGCGCTTCACATCCCGACGCGGTCTTTGTCGGACAATCTCAAGCGACTGCGGGACGAATTTCGTCGGAGCCGACGCCGAGCTCCGAGCGCTCTTCGCTGCTGCTTCACCGGGAAGCAATAGGATCGCGGGAGCCCTCGCCAGCGATGGAGTCGAGTGGAGTTCAATCCTCCGGCTGCACCCCACTTCGGAGGCCTCTGGGAGGCCGCTGTGAAGTCGGTGAAGCACCACCTGCGACGAGTCATCGGAGAGACAACGCTCACCTTCGACGAGATGGCTACTCTCCTCGCCCAGATCGAGGCCTGTCTTAATTCAAGGCCGCTCAACGCGCTCACGGACGATCCCGACGACCTCGGTGCCCTAACGCCGGGCCACTTCCTCATCGACGGACCGCTCTCGGCCGTTCCCGAGCCGACGCTTACCGACCTGCCGACGTCGCGCTTATCTCGCTGGCAGCTCGTTCAGCAGATGCGTGACAGCTTTTGGGGACGCTGGACGTCGGAGTATCTGCAGCAGCTTCAGGCACGACCGAAGTGGCACAAAGCTCGACCGCCGCTTCGAGTCGGCGATCTCGTCCTCGTCGTGAACGAGATCAGTCCGCCGACCAGGTGGCCGCTCGCGCGAGTCATCGCTACGCATCCTGGGCGAGACGGCTGCGTGCGCGTGGCCTCCGTGAAGACGGCAACATGGACCTTCAAGAGGCCGGTGGTGAAGCTATGCGTGCTCGTCAAGAGGGAGGACCTCGAGAAGAACGAGAAAACGCAGAGCTAGGCAGCTTCAATTTCGTCGAGGGACGAGGCGGGCGGAATGTTCCGGATTTCGCGCTTTATTTTTCCCGACGAGCGTTCGACGGTTGGGCATAAGGCCATTGCCCGGGAGCGTTGACCTCCGAACCGAAATCGATCAGGTGATCGATGGCCAGCGCTTCTTCCCGTGCCCTCTGAAAGGGCAGTTAGCACCGACACCTCGACGGGTTCGCAACGGGACTCGCGCACGCTCCTATCTCGCGCTAAAAGGCGCCCATCTACCACGTCTAATTTCATTCGCTCTGAGTTATTGTAATTATTGATTTTTCCAAAGTTTAAATTAAAGAGCTACGATTTTCGTGTTGTTAATCCGTGTCTCCCGAATTGTTATTACACCGAACTCTCTTCCCCCGATCCTACCGGCAGTCTAAGCTACACAGTTTGATTATATTGTTTCTCAAGTGTAAATTAATATCAAAATTAAGTAATAATACACTGTCGGAAAAATGTCGTACAAAATTTTTCCATATTCGGAAACCAAAAACGTCGAGGGGTTGGATTTTCCCTGTTGTGCCTTTAGGTATTATCTTTGTGATAATTTTTTAACCCCGAGGCGTTGCTTTTCGAACAAGTTCTGGGCAGTGTCCACTCCATGAGTCTATCAACAATACGCTGTCACGGCCGGTGTTGGGGAAGAATACTTTTTCCAACCAAGCTTTGAAGTGCTCTGTACATAGGAAGATATTGGTTATCGATATAGTATAAATGAACCTATGTTCAATATTTTCTGGCTATCATTTTTGTTCATACCTGAAGTAATTTTCCCGGATTTCGATGCTGTTAAAAATACGTTTTCTGGCTTGAATACATTTTTTTCCACGATTGGTCCGAACTCACTCTTTCCCTCTTTTAGAACGATAAAAAGGGGTGAAAGTAATTTTCCATCTGCATTTATGGTTGGCTGGATCGTGTAGCTACGAGTTGTAGAAGATACGGATTGTACTACACATTCCACTTGTTTAGTTCCTTCAATCTTCAGAGTCCTGCCAGAGTGGATCTCCAGTTGAAAGCCGCTCTGATCTGAATTATATATGTTTTCCACTCCATATTTTTGAATATATGGTTTAATTTCATTCACGAAGTTTGCTGCATTAATCCTTAAAACTTGTTCGTCTTCTATAGTTTTTCGTGTTACGAATGTATTAATTTTCCTTGACACAATACGATGTGATTTCTTGAACTTCCAAAGCCAATCACGAGAAGCTTTAAAACGAATGTCTTCGTGACCTATCTCTTTTTTAGCTTGTAGAGCCCACTTTTGAAGGTCGATATCATGAACAATGAAACCAGCATCGACAGCGGCTTGCATGTTTTTCAAAGTATTTTCCGAGATTCGAGCTAATTTCTCTTTGTAGGTCCCACCTTTGTTTATTTGATTTGCCCAGCGTCTTAATTGTCGTATAGATTTGACTTTTTTTAATTTCTGGTTGACGACATCGACACTGTAATTTTTCTTTTTACCGCATCTCCAGTATTCGACTGCTTTCCGTTTTCTAATCGTAGCTTAAGTCTTCTTCGTCTTCAGAACAAGTATCAGAATACACTGGACCTTCATCATGTTGCCAAAGAGTGTCTTCGATAGCGTTGATATCATTTTGCTTGAAAGGCTCTTGAAAATCTAGCGATTGTTCCTCGATAATTTCAACTCCGTTATAATCGTCTATGCAGTCGATCAGAACTTTTTCGAAATTCTCTTTTACCTCGATTTCTGCATTGTTAATCGGAGTTTCGGGAATATTCATGGCTTCAAATGTAGCCAAGAGAAGTTTAATGACGTTGATTTTATTCACTTTCATGGTGAATTGACTTTTTTATCAACAATTATGACTGACGCACTGACACTCCGAGTTCATATGAGCAACTGAGGATCGCTGTATGTATCGCGGTTATTATATTTGAAAGACTTGTTGTTCAACCAGCTGCGATATCAGCAGATAATACGCTGCTCCAGATAGCCGCCTATGTAGAAAACACCTCTTATTGCGTCGAAAGTATTTTTATCATATTGACATAATAAACATGACGGTAAATTATTGATAAGCACAAAATCAGCACAAAGAGTGAACGCCAGCAACTCTTTAAGATTGAAATAACGAGAAACGAAAATGTATGCATGAATATACGTACTAATGGATGAGGGGTAGTTTACCCCCCTAAACTCTTTTCCCTGCGAATGTGCAAAAACACGTCAACTTCATTTTCATTTGCCCTTCCAAATGGTACATGTTCCGTTCAATTTGGTTGGATAGTTTTTTGTGTAGGGTGGAAAATTGAAGAATCAGGGGGTGGTTCACCCCTGCACATGAATTTTTTTCTTCAACTTCACGTGGAATTTTCATTGTCTTCAATGACGAGTATTTTGATGTTTGTTTCATTAAAATCGGGTGACGCCTTCTGGGTGAAACTGCATAATCACCCCTCGACATGCCTAACTTCGAAGGGCGATTTCACCCCTTAGAAATGTTTTTCCGCCGATAAAAAAATACGTGTCTTTTACTTTTCGATACTCTACAACATACGTGAGTTTCATTAAAATCGGAGGGGGACACCAAACTGACGTTCCTTGCGAGTGTGAAGTTTGATGCCCGAGCGAAGCGAGGGCAGAAATTCACACGAGGTGAAAATGCACTTCCTCCCTTGTGCCATACGATATTTTTTTTTCGACTTCGTTAAAATAACAACATTTCTTGCGTCGCAAAATCGTCATATTCGCCAATGACCATTTCTGCCCGGGGAGTAATAGAGCTTCCAGAGGGAGTAATGATCCCCATTACTCCCTAGGGAGTAATGAAATTTTACTGCGCATGCGCACAGGTTAATAATGATCATCGGTCAATAATAGGGCATTTTCCACCCGTATTGCACGCAAGAAATGTGGCTATTTTAGCGAAGTCGGGAAAAAAAATATTATAAACCCGGAGTGAATATTCAAATATTCGTGGCTCTCTACTGACCGTCCCGCATCTAATTCCTCTTGCTGGTAGGCCAGCCGCGCATCGTCGTGGCGTTGCCGAACGCGACGCCTTCGTCGGATTCGCTCGCCGCGTTGCAGTCGCTGGAAGTCAATATTTTGACCCGTCGTCAGGGTATGAAACTTGCCTCAACAGTAAATAGTATTTCGTTTTTAATTCAACAATTACCAGGCTCCGATATTTTATTTTCATACATACGGAGGAAAATCCAAACATTCGGGTGGTTACCGCCGAGCCTCCCATAAATATATTTGTTATATGTTTCACAAATATTATTTGTGCGAGCCGGCGCTCTTCCTACCGCCAAAACGTCACCCAGAGGTACCCACTGACGCCGGTAATAATGCAGCATCTGCAGAATCGCTGGAAACTCCCCGGCTATGCGATCTGCAGTGGCTTCGAGGAGGCCGAGAGCTTCTGCTTGGCGCTCAATGGGTAGTAGAGGTATACCCATCATCCTCCACAGGATGTCTTTGGGAACATTGCGACCTAGGAGGCTCCGCCACTTCTTGAATACCGCCCACAATCAACAAGAACCATTAATACACAATCACAAGGACGATTATTCCACCACGTACTATGTGTACTTTTAAAGCAATACACATGCAGAGCGATGTATTCTAACATTTTACACAAATCTGTTGCAACAAGAATTATTCTGTATGAAAGTTCATCGAAGGAGATATTTTTATATTTCACAATTTTCAGATTGCACCTCATTCTCTTTGTAATAAGATTCTGCATAGCCCGAGTGTAAAAGTATTCATTTCAACCTCTATCGCAGAAGTTCCAATGGCAAAACAATTTTTCACTGAATTTGTCCTGCAACTTCTGCGGAGAAGTCTCAAACCACACTTCTCACATTCGGAGCATGAAAAATATTGCTACGATGAGAATGATATTCTACGCAGTCAATTGAATTGTTCGGTGCAATCTGGCAGCCACGAGAAGAGAAAGATTGACAAAATACCTTTGTCGATGAGAAAACTTTAGTCTGAGCACTATTATTTTTTCTCCAAACTAATTATTTTTTTATGTTTGATGTTCAAGTAGAATTTTTACAAAGAATTTAGTATTATTGTTACAAAAACTTTATTCCAACGTAATTTGCAACTCGGCTTGACACAAATTTATCAATTTTTAGACCACTGTAAAAGCAACGAAAAAATCTCACTCGACAATAATGGAACCAACAACCACTGAGTCTTGCGTTGGGGAAGACATTTCGAACGGCGTTAATTATCGCTCTCTCATAATCGCTGGTGACGGTTTGGAGGCGATTTTCCAATCCAGGTGCCAAGTTCATCAGAAATCGAAAGACAACTTCATAAACGGCGGTCGTTCGTCTTTCGCACAGAATAAATGCCACCGGGAAGCCCTGGAAATAAATGATTAATTTATAAAATAAATGTGATAATTTTCTCTCTATTCGGCATTCAAATGAACGTACCACACCCATGTACCTAACGTACACGACCAATAACTGGCATGCCGCCGGCCGACCAGGAACAATCTGCATTCAAATAAAACAAGACACTAGAACGATAGAATTGTGCATTTCACACCTAAAAACAAAAGGTGTCCGAGGCGGCTGACAGGTTCATCGATACCAGACATTCTACTTTTCTAAATGTCATTCTCCGTTATTTTGCTTCCTCATAGAGGAAGCTTTGTTTTCGTAAAAAAAAATATTAGATTTTACTGTCAGAATACTTATAATAGTCTAAAACGTCGAGAAATATGATTTTTAGCTGGCGTCCGGATGTATGTGTGTGTGTGTGTGTGCGTGCGTGCGTGCGTGCGTGCGTGCGTGCGTGCGTGCGTGCGTGCGTGCGTGCGTGCGTGCGTGCGTGCGTGCGTGCGTGCGTGCGTGCGTGCGTGCGTGCGTGCGTGCGTGCGTGCGTGCGTGCGTGCGTGCGTGCGTGCGTGCGTGCGTGCGTGCGTGCGTGCGTGCGTGCGTGCGTGCGTGCGTGCGTGCGTGCGTGCGTGCGTGCGTGCGTGCGTGCGTGCGTGCGTGCGTGCGTGCGTGCGTGCGTGCGTGCGTGCGTGCGTGCGTGCGTGCGTGCGTGCGTGCGTGCGTGCGTGCGTGCGTGCGTGCGTGCGTGCGTGCGTGCGTGCGTGCGTGCGTGCGTGCGTGCGTGCGTGCGTGCGTGCGTGCGTGCGTGCGTGCGTGCGTGCGTGCGTGCGTGCGTGCGTGCGTGCGTGCGTGCGTGCGTGCGTGCGTGCGTGCGTGCGTGCGTGCGTGCGTGCGTGCGTGCGTGCGTGCGTGCGTGCGTGCGTGCGTGCGTGCGTGCGTGCGTGCGTGCGTGCGTGCGTGCGTGCGTGCGTGCGTGCGTGCGTGCGTGCGTGCGTGCGTGCGTGCGTGCGTGCGTGCGTGCGTGCGTGCGTGCGTGCGTGCGTGCGTGCGTGCGTGCGTGCGTGCGTGTGTGCGTGCGTGCGTGCGTGCGTGCGTGCGTGCGTGCGTGCGTGTGTGTGTGTGTGTGTGTGTGTGTGTGTGTGTGTGTGTGTGTGTGTGTGTGTGTGTGTGTGTGTGTGTGTGTGTGTGTGTGTGTGTGTGTGTGTGTGTGTGTGACAGAGTTGCATCGTTTCAAACGACTATAACTTGGAAATGGCTTGAGACAGCGAGTTGAAATTTGGTACACTAGTAGAGCAATCACGTCGCTTCGTTCAGTGCTATTTTCGTGAACATTGAGGCCCAAATGGAGATTTTATGCGATTTTCAATTTTTTCGAAATTCTCTGTGGTAGCTCTAACTTGTAAATTTGGAGCAATCGTCCTAAAACTACACATAAATATACTATTTTGATCAAAGACCTTTGGTATTGAATTTGGTCAAAATCCATCAAAGTGGTAAGATTATATGGGATTTTGAGTTTTTTGAAAAATGACTAAAAATGGTCGAATTTGAGTAAACTTGGAGGTATAGATCTTAAATTTGAAACGGGAATGGACTAATACTGTACAATGTTTCGTATTAAATTTGGCGAAAATTGTTCTAATCGTTTAAGTTTTATGAGATTTTCAAATTTTTTGTTTTTTTGGCAAAGTTGTATTTTTTGTCAGACACGAGTTTATGTATCAAGTGTCGCCCTAGGAGTAAAATAATTCGGAGACTCGTCATCGGTGGGGGAAAAATACATTAGACGTGGCCACAAAACGGTGAATATTGGATAATTGACTTAATAATTAAAAAAAAATCTTTTTCCAAAACCCTGTATTTTCGTTAATTGAAGTGGGTGCACGGATCTAACAAAGTGAAGACATTGGTGTATTTTTCGCGCTGAACCTGAATCGGTCAGTCGTTTTGCATAAAAGGCAAACACGACGTTGACGTTAAAACAAGTTGAAAATTGAAATTTTCATATGGCTTCCTCATAAAAGTTGAAAATTACAATTTTCATATGGCTTCCTAATATAAGTTGCAAATTGAAATTGTCATGTGGCTTTCTCATAAAAGCTGCAAATTGAAATGTTCATGTGGCTTTCTCATAAAAGCTGCAAATTGGATTTTTCATATGGCCTTCTCATAATGTTCCTTTATTTGCGAAGCTTCCTCTATGAGGAAGCCAACAATACAGAAAATGCTTCCTCATAGAAGAAGCTTCGCAAATAAAGGGCCCCGGCAGGAGGTATACGCTTCAGCGGACGACACTTGACATTGTATCGCAGTTTTAGTCCGGCGCGGTTCGACCTCTACCACCTTATTACAACGTAAACAAACGCGCCGTGGCTCTTAGTATCTCACGAGAGCGGCGCCACGTGACTTCGGTAAAACTAACGTGAACAACAAAAGCCTTGTAGAGAGATGCGTTTCGCGAAACTGTAACGTACCGGATCGAGAACACAAATGTTCAATTTTATTGTGTATAATATGAGACGGATGGCCGCTTGGGTCTTATGAATGTTTGAGAGAACTTGAAGTCGGATAAAATATATGTCTCTTTATTAGTCGAAGAGTGTAATAATCGGAGTATAATTGGAGGTGTACCGCACTGGTCGGTCGTCGGAGCTGAACTGATTGAAGCGGGCGTGAAGCTGAGGGCTTCGTGCTCGCTTGACAATGGAATAAAGAGTCGAAGGATGTTTAGTCTAGTAGATAAGTGGCCGCTCGCGGCGGTCCGGATGCTCGATAGCCTTAAGGGCTTGTTTGAAGAGCGTATCGAACGGAAACTTCGTATCGATACGCATGAATAAATATTCGAAGTCAAATGAAACAAAGTATGAGGCTGCGGCCGTTACAGAAAGGACCTAGAGGAGAGGACAGGCAGAGCCTTTATGGCCATCCCGGGGCAGTCTCGCTTGCGAGAAGCGGACGCCAGCCGGCCATCTAGCGGCAAAGTGCCAGACTCTGCCAGGGGGGGGGGGGGGGGTTGTCCCGTTACAACGTATTCCGAAAAATGAACGAATCATTTTCATTAAAAAAGTTGAGTCACCGCATATTTTAATGAAACTTTTTTTTTCAACAATTTTTTAATAACATTTTGAAATTATTATTATGCAAAATTAGTCTTTTTAGTGCCTATGATAAGTATGTTTTTTTCAGATTTTTATAACATTGGGAAGTGTTTGAAATTCTTGCCCGAATTTCTCGAATTTAGGCGAAATAAACACCACATGCTGGTGCCACCTTAAACATGTCTCATAGATTTCTTTCATCGTTAAATACGAGTTTTGTCGCACGCTTTTGCCCGCCGCTACCCACCGTTCACGTGTTTTTCATGTGACGTTTCGACGAGCAATCCAACCGCCATATTTCGGGACAGATTGTGTTCAAGATTGTGCGCGAGACAAAAAGAAAAGTAATAGACGGTGGAGGAAAAAAAAGAAAAGAGAAGAAGGAATAACGAAGAGGACAAGAACGATAGAAAAAACCGAAGCTTTCGTTGGCCAACGAAACATACCCCGAATTCGGTAAGGAGGCGGAGAGGCCTCTCAAAAGCGGTGAGTACCTATATGTAATAATAATTACGGAACGTTCCGTTTCCTTCCGTTACGGCCTGACGGCGGAATAATTTTCATCTTTCGGATTTGCCCTGAATGATGGAATTTATTCTTACGTCAGGAATTCTGGAAAAAATTGCCCCGGAAAAAAAGAAAAAAAACGGTTATTTTTTCTTTCAAGAATATTTTTTTCGCCTGCCGTTCCCAAACCCGCATATAGGGTAGAGCGAGGCAAAATGGGGCAACGGGGTAAAACGGGGTTTTTGGGCAAAACGTCATTTACCAATAAGTTTTGGATGTCGAATTCGCCCTATCGGATACATTAGGCTTTTCTGCCCAGTTTTGCCACCTTGTCCGATCCAAAAATGATTGGAAAATTCAGTTTTGGCCAAAAACCCCGTTTTGCCCCGTTGCCCCATTTTGCCCCGCTCTCCCTTACTTTGAAATTATTTCTTTATTATAATATCGAAAGAATATTGAGACGTTACTCAAAACCCGCTCGCCTCCAAACCCCTTTTGGAGCACTGCAGAGAATCGGAGCAGCGAAAAGAATCGCGAGAAGCCCGAGGATGTCGATAAGGCGGAGCGCTCGAGAGACAGACATACCCAAGGAGTCAGCAGCCGTGGAGCGGCCTGCTGTACACCGAGCTTCACCGCTCGCTTTGGAGCACGTGCCCAGCACGCAGCGATTGTATCAGCCGCGCATGATCGCGGAAGACGTGGGAAGAGGGAGGCTGCTGACGTCACATTGACGTCACACGGGACGGAAGGGGACTCAAATTCGTGCCGTGAGCACACGGCGCTCGGATATAAAAGGCCGTCCAAAAACCAGGAACGGCACTCTTGGACGAACAGTGACTCCGATCACTACCGAGATTCCTTTCCGACAAGCATCGGCGACTTTCTCTGGGGCAGATATAACTGCTGCTGTCCTGATTACCCCTTTACCTAAAATACAGCGTCGGCGACTTCTCTCGGGGACGGGAGAGACTGCTGCCGTCTGTTTCCCTGGGCAATCTTTTTCTTTATATATACTTTTTTTTTGAATTTATTTCATCGCGTATTTAATTATAATTAGATTCTCTTTACTCACGATTGAATTAATTTGTATTTGAATAAAACAAAACGATTGAAATTGACATTTAGAATCAATATTCGTCTCTCGAATTTTTATTCCACAGCACCTGCCCTCACTAAAATAAAAGTGAGCAAAGAACTCACATAGCGACGCTTTTGGAGCAAAGACTTGTAAGACTCCAAAAAGTGAGTTACGTTACAACTGGCGCCCAACGTGGGGCAGGTGCGCCAAAATTCGAGTCATTTTCGCAATTATTAGTAGAGTCATTAATTAAGAAAATTAAATAAAAAATGTCGGACGACGACAATAAGAGTACGACGTCCGGAGAGGAGTCTCAGGGGGAAGAGTCCCGTAAAGACAAAGATGTAGAAGAGAAGAAGCAAAGGAAGGATAAACGGCAGGAAAAGGACCAGGAAGAAGAGACTCCCACGATCAAGGATCGAGAGGAAAATGGACAGGAGCAACAACCGGTCGAAAATCCAACAGAAGACGAAGTTCAGCAATTGCTTGACTCAGGAGTCGGCATAAATCCGGGGGATATAACGCTCCCTCACAAGGCCGCTGAAGTCTTTTTGGATTCCGAACATGGAAAGTTCGGGGAGACGAGCAACCCGCTCGCCAAGCAGTATAAGGCGAAACGAGTGCTCGCAAAATCTCGAGAATCGACGACCACCGAGGAAGTCATGCTGGACATCCGGCAGGCGATCCGAGACCTCAACATACGCATGGAGGGACTATCCGGAGCAATGATAAATATGCGACAAGAATCCAAGGACCAACGTGCCGAAATAGTAAAAATCCTCGAGCAACGGGACAAATATATGCTCGAAGCAGTAGACAGACGTCTTGCAGTAGTTGAGATCAGAGTCATCGACAAAATGAAGATGGTCCAAACACAAGTAGCAACCGAGGTCCTTAAAATCACCCAACCACTCGAGAATAAGATCAAAGAATTTGAAACAAAATTCGTGGACAACGCCGAACGGATGAGTATATTGGAGGTGAACGACGCGCAGCAGCGACTCGCGCACCAAGAATTAGAGAAAAGATTTCAAGCGCTGGCTAATAAAATCGAAAATAAGCCAGATACGGAGAGCACGAGGATGATTAAACATCCCGAAAAGACGCGGGAGTGGGAGCACCACGACGCCGAATCAGTCATCGAGGATAGGACAGTCCGGGGCCGATCTAGGACATTCGTGGAATCACAGATCCGCTTAAGGCCTCCAACGTTCGATGGATCAGGCAAAATAAGGCCAATGAAATTTCTGCGAGAATTTCGGCAGTACTGTGAGGTGACACAGCCACAATTACCGGAATTAAAATATTTGCTCTGCCAATGTTTTGAGAAAGCAGCAAAAGAGAGTGGTGGCTCCTTGTAGAGGAGCAGCTGTACTCTCTCGAGGATGTGGAACGGAGTTTTCAAGAAAGATATTGGAGCCGAGACGTACAAAGAAAGGTACGCCGAAATCTTGAGTTCGGATTTTTCGACAAGGAAAATAAATCGACGAGGGTCGAGTACGCTACACGGATATTCGGAAGCGCACGAGATTTAATTCCTCCGCCATCCGATAAAGACATTGTAGGATCACTGGCCCAACATTTCACGGACGAAATTCAAGCCACCATCGTAGGTCGAGGATTCAAAACGCTCGAGGAATTAATGGAGTTCCTGGAAAAAATCGATCAAGGCGGACCAACGAATGCTTCAAAGAGTAAAGAGATCGATAAAAAACCGGAGACACAAAACAAGGCCCCAGAGAAACCTAAACCGGCCAACACACCCAGTGTTCCGAATCGGCAACATCAGCAAATGAACCAAGGTTGGGGGGGGGGGGGGGCGCGACCGTGGAATCGGCCATATAATTCCGGGGAACTGCTCCAAAACCAAACTGTTCCCCCTAAACCGAACAATACGGTGCAAGCGTTGAAAACGCAAAAAGATTCAGAGAAGCCGAGTACGTCGGCGGCGGGAAACGCATAGCTGTTGTACCCGTTCCGACAAATAAAAAAAAGAGTAAATAATAATAAATAAAAAAGTCAGAGCTCGTGAATAAAATTAGCGTAACTTGAGTCATGCGTTCGACAAAAAAAAAAAAAAAAAAAAAAAAAAAAAAAAAAAAAAGTCACATGGGCCGAAGATAGAGGAGGGGCTCCTAGGAAATGAGGAAAAGGATTCCCTGGAGGAGATGGGGGAAGGATCCAAGAGAGGAACTTCCACCCAAGGAGAAGTCCCAGCTCGAGTCCGAGCAATGCAGCCATGTCCGAGTCTGGGGACGTGCTCAAGTCCGAGTCCGAGGCCGAGTCCGAGCAAAGCAGCCGAGTCCGAGCCCGAGTCCGAGTCTGGGTGGGGGAGTAAGAAGAAAGTCCAATGGAATGGAAGTCCAACGCGGGTGGTTTAAACGAAAATCCCCGCAGTAGACGACAGTACCTATAGGGATTTTTTCAAGATGGCGGCTTTGAGGAGTGGGGATGGTGTGTAGCGTGCTCGGCCGGGCCGCCAGGCCCGCCGGCTCGCTGTTGGGGTGGTTTTCCCCCTCCCCCTTCCCCCGCGGACCCTGTAGGGAGGTGGTGGGTGTCCAGGGTGAGGAGCTGGAGGAGATGTTGCTTCTCCGACTGCCAAGTCCCGACCACCCACCCCTGGTCGATCAGTTGAGTAGCTCGACTAGGCACGGCGGGGTACAACACCCGAGGACGAAATCGACACTCCGACGGAACAATCGGATGCAGTATCCGCCACAGCCTCCGAAAATATGGTTTATTCGGAGACGTCAATATTTCGCTCGTGAAAGGCGGAGGCAACTGCGGGCATCGGTGAGTAACACTTAGCTTAATAATTAAAGCTTGGAGTCGTAAAAAAGAAAAAACTGATTCATTAAATATGTATATACATTCGTTTATTACAGCAGCAGCAGCAGCAGCAGCCCTGTGAATGCATCCGTATGGACCATCCACGGCGCAGCGAAAAGGTCGGAGCTGAGAGGCGAAAAAGGCATGAAGAAGCAGAGGAGTTGAAGAAGAAGGAGAAAGAAGAAGAGTTGAAAGTGATGGGAGGATATAATATTGTAAAAAATGATGATGATGATGAAATGCGGGAGTTGGTGGAGGTTTTAGAGAGATTAAAAATCGAATAAAAACATAAATCCGCTTAATTCGGGGGTTAACGTATTATTTATTTATAAAACCTTACAACCTTATAATATAATAATATTTATTAGACTTAGATAATTATTGAAACACGCAGGCTTACCCCGAAAAGTCTACCATGACTTGTCGGGACGCGTCGATCTCGAGGACATTATCGAATTCCGAGTACACAATACAATTTACAGTACTCGTTAAAGCAGTCTTGAAACGTATTTCTACACGCACGCTACCGTGTCGCACAAGGTTCCAGTGGCCGGCTCGCCCAGCAGAAAGATCGGGCGTTAAATCGAAGCAGTATAGACAGTTACCAAACGGATACGCATCTTTTGTTACACCACAGCTATCGTCATCCCAAAGTATTCCCGTACCAGAAACTAGAGTATGATATGACTCGGTGTAAAGGCCTTCATCATAATCAGGTTGCAAAGGCTTACTAGGCACCTGTACTCCGTCTACGTACAGGGATAAGAAATTTAATGAGTAGTGGTGAAAATTAAAGGGGTTCATAGTTCTATCTCCATTGAAGGCTCGATTATCGACCAAGCCCAGTACGATTCGTCTCGGAAGCTGACCAAGTACAACATTATCAAGTGTTTCACCGTGAACACCGGCATGAATAGTAAATGGTTTCACTTCAACTCGAGTAAACGGATATTTAGCCGTTCCTCTACTCAAAGCCTTAGCATGTGCTAGCAAAACACCCGGACTAATTTTAACACGTCGGACAATGAGACTAGCATCAACTATATGCACCGTATAATCCTTCCCAGACGCGTCCATAAGACAAAAAGCATCTCTCGACTGTATAAGACGAAGGCGTAGTTCAACACCGTTGAGTAAAAACTTTTCCTGATTGAAGATATCAGAATGTAGATATCCGGTAAGATCTACCGTTTTATCACTAGCCATTATAGCCTGCCTCGCAGCTAAACCTTTGTTCGCTTGCACGGGGGCTTGTCTACCCTCAGCCGGCGGAGCCGTCGAAAGTGGTTGAGAGTTGAAAAATGACGGTGTATCATCTATCCACATACTGGCACCGAGTTGACAGGCTTTTGTTGAAGCCTTGTAAGTCAGTAGTGATTCAATGTATGCTCGGTACGCATAGGCATTATTCGACGGTGATACAAGTTTCTGGTTGAATGATACATCTAGCTGATTGAATAATGAATGCAGTAAATTGTTAACAGGTGCTACTTTATCATGAGCGTCAGCGGCGCCGTTCCTGGTTGGTAACTTAATACGTAAGTTTAGCATTGTATGGGCTAGATCAATGTATTCATCACCATGACCGGGGACAACAAATTCAATGGGAGCCTCATCTGTCAGTGAAGAAATGGGCTTATAATGAATTCCTTGAGAACCTTCTATACTTGTCTGCGTTGGTGGGAGAGTGAATAAATCCAGCTCTGATTTCAAGCACTCGCAAGAGTGCGCGTGTAAGAAAGACATTTTATTTAGTTAATTAGCCAAATATATCTGCAACGGTGCGTTTTTTACGCTTAACAATTTTTGTTTTTTTAGTTTTTCTGGTAGGTTTTTTCTTAGACTTTGCTGATTTACGCCCCTTTTTCTTACTACGTTTATCGGTTGAAACTTTTTTCTTTTTCTTTGTAGCTTTTCTAGGCTTACGAGTTTTAGTATATTTTAGAGCTCTAAGTTGTAACGGCCCCAGCCTAGTATTTAACTTTTCGAACTTCGAATATTTATTCAAGCGTATCGATACGGAGTTTCCGTTCGATACGCTCTTCAGAGAAGCCCTTAAGGCTATCGAGCATCCGGACCGCCGCGCGCGTCCACTTATCTCCTAGCCTAAACATCCGACGACTCTTTATTCCATTGTAGAAGCGAGCGCGAAGCCCTCAGCTTCACGCCCGCTTCAATCAGTTCAGCTCCGACGACCGACCAGTGCGGTACACTTACCTCTCCGACTAATTACACTCTCCGCTACGACTAATAAAAAGTATATTATATTCATATTCTGACTCGAATCATTGTACAATTCCTGACCCATCGAGCGTCCGTCACAAATGGTGTCAGAAGTGGCGCTACCACGTAAACACGCCTACATAAAAAAAAATATAATAATAATTGAAAAAAAAAGTTTTAACATTTTATATAAAAAAAATAATAATCTGACACCCGTGTACATCCGTCACATTTGGTGTCAGAAGTGGCGCTACCACGTAAACACGCCTACATAAAAAAAAATATAATAATAATTGAAAAAAAAAGTTTTAACATTTTATATAAAAAAAATAATAATCTGACACCCGTGTACATCCGTCACAAATGGTGTCAGAAGTGTGGGAATCACACAAACGCGCCCGCATTTGAAAAAAAATTCAACTTTTTATTTAAAAAAAAAAAAATTTTTCGAATTTTTACACACGTTTGAGCCGTAGCTCACATTCCCGGAACCGGACAACCGTGCTCGAGCCGTGCTCGCACGAATAAAAACAAAACGTGACATTTAATAAAAACCGGACAGTGGAAAAAAAAGTGACATTCTACAAAAAGTGATACAACAAAAAAAAAAAAACCAACCAACAGTGACACTCGAAGAACAAAACGAACAGTGAAAAAAAAAACCAGAGAACGAAAAACAGTGAAAAAAAAACCAAACAGTGACAACTAGTGAAAAGACACGAATTCGACAATTAATTAAATATTAAGAATACATATAAACACTTACTAAATAATATACATATATATATACACATATAAACATTTATTAAACAATATATACACATAATAATTAAAAAAAAAAGTGAACAGTAATATTAAATAAAAACAATAACAGTGCAAAAAAAAAAAAAAAAAAAGGGGCGACAAACGGACGCACAAAAAAAAAAAAAAAAAAAAAAAAACAGCAAACTGTGAGAGTGTACAGTGAGAGTGGGTGTCGAGCAAGTGTCGAGCGAATCGGGGTTACCGACCGCCGAAATTCTCACGCAGCGGCGGCCGCCAACGTTACCACCAGCGAGCCGTCATCGACCGCGGCATTGATCCGCTGCCGCCGAGATCCGACGCGACCCGCCCTGCCGACCGACGCCCATCGTCGATCGACCGCCGTCGCCCACTGTCCATCTCCACCAAATAAAATAGCAGGAAGGAAGGACGACGCAAAAATAAATTGAAGGAAGGAAGAACGGAAACAAAAAAAAAAGGATATAATAAATAAAAGGAAACCAAGGAGCAATAACAAAAAAAAATCCATGCAATTATTATTTGCAATCCTTGTGGCAATAATGTAAGTACCAACTTATATATATATTTTTATTCTGTTTAAAAAAAAAAAAAAAAAAAAGCGTAGCAATTTTTACTTTTTCCAAATTCTTGTTTTAATACTTTTTCTCAAAAAAAAAAAAGAGTATTAGTATCCCGCGGGAACCGAGCGCCGACAGCTGACGCGACGCGTGTCAGTGGCGTACGACCGTCGAGAGCATGCGATATACACATGCGGTGAATTAATAACATCCCTATCCCTTTTGTTATAAATAATAAAAACAATAATAATTAAAAGAAAAAAAAAAAAAAGAGCTATAATAAAAAAAAAAGAGTGTGTTTTTTCTTTTCAACAACGCGCCTCACACCAGATGGCAGCGAATATATACATATACACATTCACATAAATAAAAATAAAAAATTTGTTTTTTTTTAACTTCCAAATTTTTTTTTATTTAGCAAAAAAAAAAAATTTTCTCACACGCAAATAATAATAATTTAATTAAATTAATTTCTTTTTCTCTTTTTTCGCAAAAAAAAAATATAATAATAACATTAAAAAAAAAAAAAAAAAAAATATATATATATATATATATAATAATAATACAATCTAAACAAAAAAAAAAAACTTGGAAACAAACAAACAATTACTTTTCAGTTCATTCTTTTAAATTGTTTTAAATTAAAAAAAAAAAGAAGTATTAATTTTTGAAAAAAAAAAATCCAAAATGTAAAATATAATTCCTTTTTTTTCTTGGGATTTTCTTACCCAAAAAACCGACAACGTTTAACTATTGTTAACCAAAAACGAGAATTTCAGTTATTTTTAATTATATATAAATAAAAAAAAAAAAAAAGAACAGAGGAAAGACATTTTTCTTTTCTCACTTTTTGTTCAATTAAAAATAAGTCCGCCGAAACGGCCTCGGCGCACACGGAAAAGTAGCGCAAACAGTTTTTTCCGCTCAGCTTTGTCTGGGAGAACAAAGGTAAGAATGGTCAACGAAGACAACGATAACCCCGTACCTAGCACAATGAAGCTCCGCGACGTACAAAACCTTGTACCAAACTTTGATGGCAGGAATATGCCACTTAACAACTATATATGCGCATGCAAAAATGCCGAAAAACTCGTGGCGGAAAACGATCGATCTCAATTCCTGACAATAGTACAACTTAAACTGTCGGGAGTTGCAGCCGATATCACCGAATCGAGAACATACAACACACTAGAGTCACTATTAAGGGACCTCAAGAGCGCTTTCGACAAACCGGTCGAACTATCGGATCTTGAAACCGAATTAAAGTCAAACATACAAAATTACAACGAATCCGTTCTCGTTTACGCAACGCGTACGCGAAAAATCGCGAATAGAATCGAGAATAGGCTAAAAGACGTCTATCGCGCTGAAGCCCAACAGGCTTATCTAAATGAACGAATTAACGAAGCAAGACAAACAGTCATTAGAACTTTCATTCGTGGATTAGCCGACCAAATCGGTAATATGATCATGTCTAAACATTTTGCAACCCTCGAAAACGCAATCGATGAGGCTTTAAGTATCGAGAACGAACTCATTCGTAGACAGGCTATGCATCAAACATCAAAACGCGACAAATCAGAAACCAGGGATAAAAGCCCAGAAAAAGCGAAAGTCCGATTTACTCAGACTGCCAGCAACAACGGACTTAAATTCTGCGAAGTTCATCGCGAAAATCCCACACACTCGACGTCCGAGTGTTATTCCGTGCAGCGTTTACGCGAAAATACAAACACACGCGCCAATAGTCGTCAGTATCAAAATAATTCACGCGGTAATTATCGCAACAATTATCGCGACAACTCGCGCGATAATTACCAAAACAACCCGCGTGGTAATTACCAGAACAACTCGCGCGGAAATTATCGAAATAACTCGAACGATAACCGCCAAAGCAACTACCGAAACAACTATCAAAACAACTATCGCGACAACTCTCGCGACAACTATCAAAACAACTATCAAAACAACTCTCGCGACAACTCTCGCGACAATTATCGCAATAACTCGCGCGATAATTATCAAAGCAATCCACGCGACAATTACAACAATTCACGCGACAACCAAAACTCGCGACGAGATGATTCGCGAGATCGCAATTATCAAAACGACCGAAACAGTCGGGATAATTCGCGCGATCGTGACAATTCACAGGACAGACCAAGCACTAGTAATGCCCGAAATTCGCGAAAATCCGACTATCAATCGAGTCTCGATACAGCGCAGGTCGAAAAATTTTTCGAGCGCATGTTCCAAAAAAACGAGCGACCCGCCTCTCGCGACAGCGCGACGGGAGGCAGGACACAGGAGCGCTCGTCCAACCCGAACTAACAGAAGACGCAAAAATTGCGCACACTGAGCCCGAACTTCGTAAACACGTAGGGACGGCATATGTACAAAAAACAGACGGTAGCGTAACAGTTAGAAAAGCTAGAATAAAATTAGGATTAACCCATAGACATAAGCCACCAAGCGTGACCTTAGAGTCACCAGACTTGTATTTACACCAAGCTGTATTCCTTGCTGACACCGGGGCAGAGATAAATCTCATAAAAGATTCAATTGTTGCCCAGGGTACCGAAATAGACCCGACGCTCATATACGAGCTCAGCGGAATCACCAACGGAACAGCAAGAACAAGTGGCAGATGCTACATCCGAATTAAGGAATTTAAAATCGAATTTCACGTGATCGACGATATGTTTCCGATCATGCAGGACGCGATACTCGGCGACGTCTTCTTTAGGGGGACGCCTGCCGATATACTCTATACCGAAGCGTGCATCAAATTCGCCGGTTATACAGTCCCGTTCGAAACGTTCGAGCGAGTGACGATACCAGGCAGATCGAAACTGATCGTACCCGTCAGGTTAAAACCAACCGATCTCGAGGAGGGATACATCCCGAGAATTGACGGAGGTCGACGTCTTTACATGGGTAACGCCTTAGTAAAAAACAACAACGGAATCGCGTATCTTTGCGCGATTAACTCGCAAAATTGCGAGATAAACCTGATCGTCCCAACAGTCGAACTAATACCGGTCGAAATTATTTCGAAAAAACCAATCGCCGATTTCATACCGTGCGATTCTCGCGGTTCTCGAAACGTAGACCGTGCAGAAGTACGCTCGGTACAGCTCGACAAACAGAGTAGGCTTGAAGCTCTTCGAGCTCTTCTCCAATTAGATCACCTCAACGAAACAGAGCGAGACCACGTGCTTCAGCTGGTTTCAGAATACCAGCACCTGTTTTGTTTACCTGGAGATCGACTAGGTCACACAACATTATTAAAACACGAAATCCCTACAACGGACGACAGACCAATTAACACCAAACAATACAGATTTCCACAAATACACAAAAGGGAGATTCAGAGTCAAGTCAACGACATGTTGGACAAGGGAATAATAAAACCATCCCTTTCTCCCTACAACTCTCCAGTTTGGGTCGTTCCCAAAAAACCCGACGCGAAAGGTAACAAAAAATGGAGAATTGTAATAGACTTCAGGAAACTCAACGAAAAAACCACACCAGACGCGTACCCGCTTCCAAACATCGTGGACATATTGGATCAGCTGGGAAACGCCCGATACTTTTCAACGTTCGACCTGGCATCCGGTTTTTACCAGATAGAGATGCACCCGGCGGACGGACACAAAACAGCTTTTTCGACCCCGAATGGTCATTACGAGTATCATCGAATGCCATTCGGACTTAAAAACGCGCCAGCAACCTTCCAAAGGTTGATGGACGTCGTGTTATCCGGACTTCAAGGTACCGATCTTTTCGTCTATTTAGACGATATTGTAATATACGCGAACGATATCACCGAACACGAGAACAAATTTAGAAGTTTAGCAAAAAGACTGACTTCGGCGGGTTTGACGCTACAAACTGAAAAGTGTCACTTCCTGAACCGGGAGGTGACGTATCTGGGCCATATAATCTCGGCCGAGGGCGTCAGACCGAACACAAACAACGTGTTCGCCGTCAAAAACTTCCCGATTCCAAAAGACAAAAAAGGCATCAAACAATTCGTGGCACTCGCGGGCTACTATCGCCGTTTCATCCGTGACTTCGCTAAAATTGCGATTCCTTTAACCCGACAACTGAAAAAATCGGAGAAATTCGAATGGACAAACGAGTGCCAAACAGCGTTCGAATACCTGAAGGCAAAAATCATCGAGCGTCCAGTCTTAAAGTATCCAGACTTCGATAAGCCGTGTACTCTTACAACGGACGCATCAGACTACGCAATAGGTGCAGTACTTAGCCAAAAGTACGGTGACTTCGATCACCCAATAGCTTTCTACTCGAGAGCATTGAAAAAAACTGAAATCGCGTACGACGCGATGAAAAAAGAGCTCCTAGCTATAGTAAACGCGGTAGAGTACTTCAAAACGTACCTATACGGAAAACGATTCACGCTCGTTACAGACAACAGAGCACTAACATATATAAAAAACAAACCCGACATCCCGCAACAGCTACAACGATGGCAAATAATACTCAACGGTTACGATTACGATATCGTACATAAACCGGGGAAACTAAACGTCGTTGCTGACGCTCTATCGAGAAACCCCGCGGAAATCATGCCGATCAGGCAACGCGAGGAAAGCTCATCAGAGCACACCGAAAATCAGGAGACGAAAAAACAAAAACTGTCTCCCAAACCGCCGCATCAAACTCGCGGCCGATCAACAACCGATACGGGTTCTGGAAATCCAGCACCTCGGAAAAAGCAAAACACACACGAACTGTCGACCGACGAATCGGAAGACAGCCAAGCCGCATATCAGAGAACATACCAATCAGACTCTGACGAACCAATGGAACAAGTAACGGAACAAAAGGAACAAACCCAACAAGAAACGAACCAATCACCAAAAAAGACAAAATCAAAACAAAAAACGGAGAGTGTACCCACAAAAAAAGATTTAATTACAGATACTGAAACATCAATCACCGAGTTATCGGAAAACGAAGGTGAATTTATGCGACCAATTAAAAGAATGGTCGAGGAGCTGAACTCAAAAGAAAACACACAGCCACAATGGCGTCTCTCCAAAAAACGTCCAAACACATCGGACGAGGAGGAGGGTAAACGACAACCACGCAAACAACATAGGAAACGAGAAGATGCCGAAACAAAATATAAGTATACAGATATAGATGATAGTACAACGGAAGAAGAACAGGAAAACGAAAGCCCAACGAGGCAGCAAGTAAACAAAAGCCCAATGAGGCCACAAAAAACAAAAAGCCCAACGAGGCAGCAAGAAAATAAGAGCCCAACGAGGCCACAAAAAGCAAAAAGCCCAACGAGGCCACAAAAAACAAAAAGCCCAATAAGGCCAGAAAAAATAGGAAAAAGCGAAAACAACAATGGAACTCCAAACAAAAACGACAACTCTAAGGTACGAAATATGGGAAACGAAACGGAACACGAGACAGAATCCGAGAACGAAAACTTCAACAGATTCAAACCGTTGCTGACGAACATCGGAGAATCGTCCAGCGACGAAAATAGTAGTAAACCACCCGTTCAACCAACTTTTAGATCACCATCTACTGATACAAAACAAAAACCAAAGGATTCAAAAAACAACGGATCTGGCGTGAAACAGAAGGTACCACCGAACTTTCGTTCACCAGATTCTCACAAAACACGCCAACGACTAGGGACACAAGCGAAAAAGCGAACTCGAAAAGCGCCAAAAGAACCAACCAGACGTAGCGAAAGGTTAGCTAATAAAAAAAATCAAAACGTCCCAAATATCCAACCTAAAAATCAACCCATTATAAAAAACACGAACAATCTCGAAAACCTGTCACCCGAAATGACAGACCAATATTGGGATTCTAAAGTCACACATAGTAACCCTAAAACAAAAGAACCGGTAAATTCACAACCAAAAACAAAAACTCGATTCCAACTTCCGGATTCAACTTCCTCAGATTCAGAACCAAAACCATCACCAGAATTAACAACGGAATATTGGGATTCTAGAGCCACCTACACTAACAACAACAATCCAGAAACACCAACTCCACCAGATCCAAAAAATACACAATTGGAAAATTCATTACCCACACAAATGTCACCTGAAATGACTCAGGAATATTGGGACTCAAAAGTCACAGAAATTCCCGATAACACACCAACAGAACAAACGATTATCCCACAAACAGAGCAGCCGATCGCAGTGCCAAGCACTTCTAAGCAAACCGAGCAACCAGTCGCCATACCGAGTACTTCAACAGAACAACCAATCGCTACACCGGGCTGTTCAAGACAAATCGACGACTACACGCCACCAATGGACATCGAACCAACATTTAGATCACCAAGCTGGCTTCCACACGAAACAACGGATTACTCGATATCAGACGAATCGCGACCAGCTACACCTCGAAAACCCTCTCGAGCGTTAACGAACCAATATCACGATATGTCGCCATCATCAGAGAGTAATTCCGACAACGACTCGGTATTTCAACCATCACAATATCATCGAAAGCGACTAACACCACGAGTAACTCCACCACCAACGCGGGGAGCCACAATAACAGACGATACTCAGATAACAAATAATATCATAATAACGCAGGAAAACATCCTAGCTCAGGAGGACAACATAGCGCACTTCCTGTCAGCTGATGGTGTCATGGACACAATGGTTTCAAAAGTACTTACGGAAAGAGGTAAACTCACCCAATCGGTATTTTTGCAAACGAATCCAGGGATCGGACATATTTTTATCACACGTGACAAAACAAGACGCTATTTCACAATGATTTGTAAAAGTAAGTCAACAGACGCTACTAGTACACTCACGATTCAGAAGTGTCTAGAAACACTCGTACAAACTTTAGTAAAAAACAAAATCACATCCTGTACTTTATCTAAAGACCCTCAGATTATCGATACATTCCTGTGGTCTAACATCAAAACATATCTGCGAGTACTTACAATCGGTTCGAACATCACTTTCAGACTATGTGAGGGCCTTATAACCGTCCCCGATCAGGAAAACAGACAAAGAATTATTAGAGAACTACACGGATCTGTGGTCGGAGGCCACAAAGGCGTGACGAAAACGTACCAACGCATCCTCTCCCAGTACTACTGGCGAGGGTTGAAAAAAGACGTGGAAACGTTTATTAGATATTGCTTCGACTGTCAAAAGAACAAACTAGTCCGAGTAAAAAATAAGGCTCCGATGATTATCACGGACACACCAGCGCAACCCTTTGATAAGGTAGCTATCGACATCGTAGGCCCGCTGAAGCGAACACCACTAGAATTCATAGGGAAAATCAGCAAAATACTTTTTGGAACCATGGACAGTGACGATGCAGACCGAATAGACTCACAAATAAACGCATTGGCAAACAGTACTGTCGAATTGGCAGAAATCATACAAAATCAGACACATATAATCAGATCAAGCTTCAACTTCACTCAAAATCAGATCGCTTCACTAGCAGAAGTGGTAAGAGGTGAAATACGAGAGGTAAAACTAACACAGGCATCATTGCAACACGAATTATACATTATTCAAAGACTCATAACATTCACTAGTTTAGTCGACGAAGGACTTATGCAGTACGAAATCGATTTGGAGACACTAACAAACGCAGTGCTCTTCGCAAAAATGGGTCAAATACACCCCGAAGTACTATCAACCAAAAAAATACTGACTTGTGCAGAAGCGATCCGAAAATCAACTCCGAACACAATATTTCCTATACCGCTTAGTACAGAATACGTTCCCGAGTTAACAAAAATAATCGACCTCACAGCGTTTCATAACGGAGAACGACTCATCTACGTTATAAAAATTCCTCTTCTAGACCTAACACCGTACAAACTATATCAACACTTATCAGTCCCGGTACGCCAACTTTCAGCAGCCAAAGGCGCAAGATTCGCATATATAAAACCAGCAGTCCAGTACACCGCAGTTTCCGAAGACTTCGGTAGTTACTTTAACTTGAAAGACGAAAACGAATGTAAATTCATAGTTAACCGTTACATCTGCAAACAAAATCACCCAGTAGGACGAATCAGTGACGAAACTGAATGCGAGGTTCAACTCCTTGTTAACCCGCAGTTAAGCGATTTAGAACTATGCGACATCAGACTAAAAACGTTGAGACAAACTTACTGGATAAAAATCCGAAACGCAAACGCATGGCTATTTGCAGCACCAAAACCAGAAACTTTATATCTTCTTTGCGATAATCACGAATCAGCCATCGAAACAATAAAAAACACTGGAATTTTACAAATCAAACCCACTTGCCAAGTAAAAACGCGCACAATAACACTAACTCCATCAGTAGAAATAACATCAACGATCGAGGTTAAATTCACACACACACCAGTTCTGAACATTACGGAAATGATACGAAAATCAATCAAAAACATGGACAACATAAATTACACAGAAATCATGACAGAAACTGAAACACTTACAGGCCTATCAAATCCAGGCTCCATACACGACGATCTAACAAAAAACGAGGTGGCATTGAAAGCCATTATAGCCAAAGCACGCGAAATTTCAAAAACTCACTACATGAATAACAGACTCTCTACACTCGAAACTATACTGAAATACACCGGAATCTCTTTGGGTTCCATCATGCTGCTACTAGTAGTCGGATGGAAGTTTTCTTTATTCGGCAAAATATCCAGCCTAAGAAATGGAATCAGACTACCATACAGTAAGAACAACATTAAACCTCAAACACACAATTATTAAACCCCCATAACCTAATAAACAATCATACATATACAACATGACACGTACAATAACCAAATATATATATATAGTAATAAGCATAAGCGCGGCACGCGTCGCGTAGCGTCGATAGAGAGCGAGGAGAGAAAAAAAAAAATCCTCCTTAACGTTTTATTTTGTTTTGTTTTTTTTTCATTCATAAAAGCATATTTTTATTTTTTCCTTATCAATTTAGTTTTTCTTTTTTCTTAAAAATTTTTTGTAATTCTCTACGACCAATATATATATGCAACGCTTTTTTTTACATTTTAAATATTTGTGTTAATCATTTTACCTATTCTAGAATCAACTCCTATCTTTCACCAACAAACCATCTCCAAATAACATGTCTCACCCATTAACCACCACTAATCAGAACTTTAGAATGTTACAGGCACCATATTACAAAAGGAAAAAAAAAAAACTCGAAATTTATAACCTAAACTCTAGAGGGAAAGACGAACATTGGGAAAATATAACAAATACGTATACGTATACCAATAAACAATGGACAAAATTACCAAAAATGGCATAAATACATTGGAGAAAACAAAACATGGAGTTTCACCAACGAAACAAGCAGGACAACATTTTAATTTTTCTTAACCATTTTTAACATCCAATATAAACCCATCCAATTTAACCAAACCATTCCCACTAACATGAACAACTAAAAATTTTACTTAGTTACAGATACCAACAACCACCAACTATTTAAAAACAACAGGAGTGTACCGCAATCAACTTCACAACCAAAGGATAATCCTCCAAATCAATCCAAACAACAACCAGGAGCTTCACTTCTTCAACATCAATCAACAATCAACAATCAACAACAATTATAACAACAAAAAAAAACACACACTTTTGAAAAACATTACACAACCTACACAAAAATGAAAATATTTTAGAGAAAAACCAAATAACGTTTCAAATTATATCGAGTCACACTTAACAAAATCATATCAAATGTAAAAATTTTAATGTCCGATGCGGGGGCATCGTTTCCTCCCAGAGGGGGAGTGTAACGGCCCCAGCCTAGTATTTAACTTTTCGAACTTCGAATATTTATTCAAGCGTATCGATACGGAGTTTCCGTTCGATACGCTCTTCAGAGAAGCCCTTAAGGCTATCGAGCATCCGGACCGCCGCGCGCGTCCACTTATCTCCTAGCCTAAACATCCGACGACTCTTTATTCCATTGTAGAAGCGAGCGCGAAGCCCTCAGCTTCACGCCCGCTTCAATCAGTTCAGCTCCGACGACCGACCAGTGCGGTACACTTACCTCTCCGACTAATTACACTCTCCGCTACGACTAATAAAAAGTATATTATATTCATATTCTGACTCGAATCATTGTACAATTCCTGACCCATCGAGCGTCCGTCACAAAGTGTAGGAGTACCGATGTGAGGACTAGCGTGACCAAACAACGAATGATGCTGTGCCGAGCGGTCCTGTATTTTATATTCTGAACCCTGCATGAGACTCTCAAATGTTTCGTCGGCCTTGCGCTTCAAATTTCTCCCACTCTCGGTCATACGGACTCTGAATGAATCTTTGAAGGGAGTGTTGTGCGCAACATCACCTAATATATTCATACCAGCATGTAGCGCTTCTTTTCCGACAGCGCGAGCGCCACGCGTGAGCAATGGTAATGCACGTCGAAATAAACCACTGAGAAAGCTTCCTAGACCATGGCCTCGTTGATAGGGAGCCCCAATGAAAACACGATCAACACCGCCGCCGACCTGGCTCTCGTAATGATCAATATATCGTTCCATAGCGATATATTTTATCGTATACGCTTAAAATGTAATGTAGCGGTCAACGTTCCACTCTGGAATGGTACAGGTTTACCAGTGTCGGTCCTTATATCTATCTCGATCGTGCCGAATTCAGTCCGTAATAAAGGTATGTAAATTGGCGGGGAGAATGATTTAGTTTGCGTAGACCCATAAATATAATTTGTATTATCTATAGGTACGATGCGTAACAGAGGTGTCTGAGCATCGCCGGTTATATAATTTTCACATATATCTGTATATACGAATAGTTTATCAGGAAGCGATAGCGATAAATTAGCAGGATAATTTGCGATAAATACCGATTGTTTATGAATATCCATAATTTTTTCGGGTTCGAAACCCAAAGCTTTAGAAAGTTTATCATCAAGACATATAAGATGTGGAAGTATACACTTATCTACAACGCAGCTATCAGGTACTCGTTTCAAGCTTATAATCCCGCCAATATCCTCATTACATTCAAGGTAGATATGATCTTTGAATTCATCCGTTTTATTAATGGTGTCGATTAGTGCTTTCACACTGGCGTAGAGCCCAGCAGGAATTATAACTTTGTGAGTTTTCGGATGCTTAGTATATTTTCGCGTGACGGTATCGGTAGTATTATCTTGCGGGGTAGTCGTCTGTGAGGTAGCTAGCTTTTTCACAGCGTGTTGTGGTATAGAATCTAAAGTAGGTTCTGTGCCTAGCGGAAGTGTAGAAGAACTCAGTGATATGATAGTCTTTTTTGGGTTACGGTTATTGTTAATCTTAACCCACTGATATTGGTTACTAAGAGCTGTTATTGGAGGCGTCCCACCATCAGCTTTATTTATCTCATCTACATGCAGAAACGTACGGGGAAATTGAATTTCTGTTAAGGCTACAGCCCATTCTCCAGACATCTTCAATTGCTTTGGAAGCTGTGTTATATAGTGTGCCACCGTATTATCGGGGTAGTACTTCATACTACTGTTGCTCAGTAGCACAAGGTAAAATTGATCTCTCATTTTTTTAAATTTTGCTACTATTTATTCACTATATTTGCTGCAGGTATCCAGGAATTACATTTTTCGGGGTATCCTCGCCAGCTAACAAAGTATTGTTTATTACGGCCCTTCCCTTTAGTCTTGAGAATTTTTTCAATTAAAAATTCTTCCGTTTCAATTTCCTTCTCTACAACGCTTAATTCTTCTTCATAGAAAAAACCGTCAATTTCCTCGTCGTTCAAATCAACCAGTTCATATATGGGCGGTTGTCTATTTGTAATAATCTTGTGAACCTTGAATATTTCTTCGCTCCAGCGAGCTTCGTAACCTTTCTCGAACGCAGACTTTGCTTTACTGATGCGTACAAGCTCACCGACCTTGTATTTAGGCTCTTTGTGACACAGCTTGTATCGTTTCACCATATATGCGCGTGCGATAGCCGCATTGTACAGAGTCACGGCCGCCGGTTGCATCTTGATAGTAGAGTGTTTTGTATCATTGTAAGCTTGGACTATAGATTGTAATACATCGATATAGCGTCGTGTATTTTTATGTGTAAAATATCGCCACATCCGCTCCTTTAATGTTCTGTTGAAACGTTCTACAATAGCGACTTTGATATCGGGGTTTCGGGCAACTTGGAAATTTATTCCACGACTCTTCAAAAATCGCTGCAAAACGCTACCGACACTTCTTTGCCTCGATCTGTCTGTAGCCATACAGGCGCTCGACCACTGCTTCGAGAGAGTATTCGTTTAAGCCCTTCTGTAGTTTCTGTACAAGTTTTATCACGCAGCGTCTCAACCCATGCATACTTGCTGAGAACGTCGATAACCACTAAAACATAAACAGAGCCGTCCTTTTCATCTTTAAGAGAGCGTAGATCAACGAGATCAGCTTCGCACACGTCATCGATATTATCGACGGTGTAGTGTCGCCGCGGAAATCGTCGTCGTATAGGTCTGTGTAGTGTGTAAGCATCCTGTGTTCTTAACCAGTTAGTGACGTCTTCACGAGGAATTTTCTCGTTATCAGCCGCATGAATTAGATCCAGCGTGATGCGTAGGATCATAATAAAACTTCTTTAATAAATCCATTTTATTTTTTTATTACAGTTTTAATGTTTTCCACGATCGTATTGAGTCACTAGTAGGAGTTCGACGCCTGTTGCCTGATAAATTTAAGCTATTCGGACTTGTATCCGGTGTATTGGGATTTGACTTTGCCAGGTTTCGTCTAGAGTTTACAGGTGTGTTGAGCGACAGACTCTCGTACAACAGGCTTGTATTACCGATAAATTCGCGAGGGATCCCTAAACGCCTGAGTTCATTTCCAAATTGCTCACGACCAATGGCACGCACAGTTTTTCTATGACGCATAGTATCATTTACAAGATCTATAATATTAGATTCTTTTATTGGTTCACCGTCGATATGGACCACTCCCGATTTATCCCACGTTAGACTGGTGTTGGAGTTGGCATGCAAATGATTCAATAATTGTTCAGCTTGTCTTCTATATGTCTTCGGTACACTAGCCACAATAACTTCGTCAGATATTTTCTCATCTTCAGTAGTTGTTTGGACCGTTTCCTCAGATGCTTGCTCGGCTGGTTTATCGCTTATCGAAGAGGTTGTGATAATTTTAGGTCGTCTCTCCTCGTCGACAAAAAATTGGTGGCGTTGTAAAACTTGCTGGTAAAGTTTCCATTTCTCTCTTTGGTTTGCACGAGTTACTGAGCGTAGTATATCATCCATTTCGGCATCGAGTCTACTGAGTGTCGTGCCGGGTGTTTGAACGGAGCGTCTTTGTTCTATCTGCTCGCGCGATGGCATGACAGCATCTTGAGACACTAAAACCATTTTCTTTGCGTGCTGCATCTTGTCAATTACGTGTGAAAATATTAGACAGCACAGTGCCTATGATTGGAAGAAGAAGAGGTAGTAAGAATCCACGTCCCTTTTGCACAATTACACGTTTTTTCGTCTTCCAACTACCAGTTTTATTTACGAGACGCCGTAAAATTTTTTTATATTTGGATAGTTTTATTCTTTCACTCTTTTTCAGCGGGACTGCACCGGTTAATGTATTTAACGCGCACTCACAAATACATCGAACACCGTTTCGATCTATCTTGTGCAATAATGAATCGCGCTGATGTTTCTCCAGATGGCATAGAGCATGCAGTAAGATGATATTCTTCTTCCCAAGCGAAGCTTTAGCCATTGTTGTTGGAGCCATAGCAGAGACTCGAATGATGTTCGTACATTCGTTACGACCTATTTATACTTTACAAATCCCCGAGAACCAGATCCTCGTTTTGGCATATATACAAAATTATGAGCATCATCCGGAAAAATACAGGTGCGGAATCGTCAATTATCGGGAGTAGACTGTTTCAAATCTAGAAGCAAATAACCGTGTGGTTTTGACGTCGCATCATGGTAAGCTTCTTGTAAAAATTTCGGGTCTTCAGGATAGATCTGTCGTGCAAGATGCGAGATCTGCGCTCGATCGCGAGGGTTTTTAAATGCTACGTATAATTCGTGTTTAAAGAAATATCGCGCTGTCCAAGACCCTGGTGAAAAATATTTTGCGTTTTAAAAATAACGCTAATATTCTTATGATGACTCCCTTTGGTGAATAAATCTACTATCTCGCCCTTTGAGGACTCGCGCATTAAATAGTCGATTATTATGAGTTTTGGTCTTCGATCACCAGCAATATCTGAATTTTGCGGTAGACCTTCCAAAAATTCGATATTTTTACCATAATCGGTATACCCCTCCTGCCATTCTGAATAATAAAAAAGAATACGCGGAAACTCAACATCAGCCATAGCCGGAATATATTTTAAAAACTTCTTAACGAAGCATGTTTTACCGCAGCCCGTGGGACCGGCGATGATAGAGGTCCAGGGATGTTTCCAACGCGGGTCCATATTAAATAATGAGGAGCGATAAGGTTTGGAAGCAGTAATATACCGTGATTCTGATAACAAATTTATTTAGTAGCTACAAATATACATATTTTTTATTTTTATTCTCTCTCTCTCTCTCTCGCTCTCGCTCTCGCTCTCGCTCTCGCTCTCGCTCTCGCTCTCGCTCTCGCTCTCGCTCTCGCTCTCGCTCTCGCTCTCGCTCTCGCTCTCGCTCTCGCTCTCGCCCTCGCCCTCACCCTCTCGATATCTCCTCTTAAAAGGAATCGGTGCGGTATCCGGAGTCTTTCTCCAAGTCTGCCCACAGAAATGCTACAGCACTATTGTTTAGCGGTGATATCGTTGGGTTTAGATCTGAAACTAATACACAAAATTAGAATAAATAAAACTGAATAAAATATTAGACTATAAATTATCACTACCACAACCATATTCGGCTCCATGAGCGCTCCTCGCGCGCACGCGAATTTGCATGCAATCTACTCTAACCTTCGTAGCGTATTATCTCGAGTTATATATATGTCATATGAAGCTTGTACGGACGTATGATAGGAAAGGAAAATGATTTAAATAAAACATGGGGGAATGTACAAAATAAAACATTTATTTGTTTTACAAGAATTCGTCATGTATATTTTACAATTCGGGATACGAAGCGCACATAGACCCCCCACCTAAAATTAAACAAAAAAGAACATTTTATTAACAACTATTTACAATAATTTACAAACTTATTATATGTACCCATATGGCAGAGAATCATGCTGACCATATAGCCGTCTCTTCACGAGAACCGGTCTACACGTTTTCATCTCTTGCCGTGTGGTTACCTGGTGGAAAACATCTCGTCTTATGGCACTAAATTTTACAGATATACTTGTGCCGGGGTCTCTGATTAAACTGCAAATCGAATGAAAGTTAATTTTTTTGCCATTTTTAAAGTTGAGCCCGATACCTTTTACTTTACAAGTCGACGTCTCTTTACCGTCGGGGCCCTGTACTAGATATCCGTAAAACTTAGGTCCACCGGAGACGAAGCGTTTAATGAAACTACCACTACCGTAATCCTTCAACTCGTTCGTCATGTCACCGAGGAGATTCCCGAGAGGCGGGTTATATTCCCCTACGGTGCCAATACTTACATATATACATGAGTCAGTGTCGTAGTAGAGGACGCGATTATCTAACTGCTCGAGATACGTGTACAGCTTCAATCTAGCCTGTGCTGTTGTGTAAGCAGCAATAACAACGTTCACGTTGGGATTTGCATCTGTAGTTTCTACGGTTTTCTGCCAGGCCACGTACATCACATCATCATTGACGTTGATTATTTTATTTATCTCACAACTCTCGTCAGACAAGAGCTCTAAAAGCCTTTGCCGAGTCGTGACAACCTCCATCTTTCGGAGGTTTTCGCGTTGCCCGAATTTCCCCCAAAACGAATTTAAACACAGTTTAGCAACCGATCTTAACCCTGAGTTTACTTCGATACAATCACGGTCTAACTCCACACCCTCGGCGGCGCGAAAGCTAGCAAGGTACGCGGCTTTAGAGGCTTCAGTTGTGCACTCTGTAGGCCAGCCGCTAGCCTCTTGCTTTATTTTAAGCCAGAGGTTAATGTACTCGGCAAAGAGTCCTGTACCCTGAATATCCCTGTTATACTGCTCGACCGCGTATTGCCAGATTTCGTGTACGCTTACGATTTTGTAACCCTTCTCGACAGCCTTCTGGAGTTCGCACGATACCCAAGTCCCCTCGAAAACTCTATCAGCCTCGTTCTCGTGCGGACATGCTTCCTGGCACATCTCCTCACAGCATTTTCGACATAATGCAAACATCAGTCTATTATGCATCCGTACAGGGAGTACGGGGTGATAGAGATTTCGAGGAGGTAAAACTCTGCATCGGATCAGACCTTCGACACTCGTTATGTCATTGTTCGGGCCTAGTATCCGGCCGCATGTATCGGCTGTGTATACTGTAGGATGACCTACCGGAAAGCGACCGTACTTGCATATGAAAGGATACAGTGAACACACGTCAGAATATTGGATTTTCTCGGTACCCTTAATTTCGTAGTAGCTGCGGGTATTTCCGGTGCGACCACCGAAAAACGCGTCGCGGGGGTTGAGCGGTTGATCCATCACAACCAGGTGTCCGCTTGCAATAGCCTTGATTGTCGGGTCTCTACTCTTGAGTTTAATATACTCACACTCCCAGATCTCGTGAAGCGTGTATCCGAGAGACTTAATTCGCGCCGTGGTGTTTAAAGTATGCATTGTGAGGCGAATTTCCGGGAGGAGGCGAAAACCTCAAAACTCCACTACCGGTATCCGAACACAAAACCCGGTCTCTCGATCGTTTGTAATTTTATATTGGACGCCAGCCACACTCAGCGCGCTCCGACTAGCTGCAGCCTTGGGGGAATGGTAGATGGGCGGTTCGGGGAAATATTTACTTGGGTTGTTAAGCAACAATGAAAATCGCCGTCAGAAATTATGAGAGACGAGTAACAATTTATTAAAAGAAACTAACGTTCTAAATTCCAAATTCAACTTACTTCAACGACGCCAAATAAGTAAAAACTCTCGCTCTCTTTCAGTCTCTTCGTCCTTACGTCTACCCGGTACATAAATTCCCTACTAAACTCCCGGCGGCTACTCAGTTCACCGTCGGAAGAAATGGCCTAGTGCCCGATGAAATTATTACTCGAAAATTACAATAAAATCCGCGACAAGATAATTTTCAAATAATTGGCTATAAAATATCCTTCAGATAATATCGAGGCCCTGGGTCCCTGCTATATTCGGCTTAACGTACGCGAAACGAAGATGCTCTCGATAGGCTATCGCGCACACGGCTCGGCTAACGCAGCAGCGGTCACGCGACAAAGTCAGAAGGACCCGCCGTGAAACGCTCGGAGGAAGATGAAAAATCCTCTTAGCCTACCGGTAAATGATATAAAACCATGCAGGCAAACACGTAACTCAGAGGCGCTGCCCGGAGAAGCCGGGGCGATACGGACACGGGCCGTTTTCGCTTCATTTTCGCCGGTTTGCCTGTCGAGAAGCTGACGCCGTCGACGAAGGCTACGAAACTTTAACTCGCGGAAAACGGCACGGAGACCCGCACGACGCGCACTCGCAAATAAATCTTTATGAGATGACAAACGCAAAAGACAACACGAATTCTTCCGAACGTTCCCGGCCAGATCCGCGCGCGAGCTCAGTACCGGTATCGCGCGCGTGTCACCTACCGACACACAAAACGCAACTCTACAACGCGATTTTTAGCACTATCCGCACTCTCTAAATTGAACCAGATTTTATTCCCGATATGGCGGATTTATTATCAGAATTGCCGACGAGCAGGGTGTTCCTTGACACGGCCGGAACAGCGGTCGACGTCTCGACCGAGAGTACCCCGTGTGCAATTCACCGGCCACGCCGGTGTGTCGGCAACGACAAATAAATTTACTTCAAACGCGTTGCGAGAAGCTTACCGGTATATTTTATGTGACAAAGGCCCCCAATTAAATCGCCTGTGACGCCTCGAAAATCGATCAAGAGCGCTTCCTTCCTTCTAATTCCTCTCAGGCGTTCCAAAATCGCAATTGCGTCGAGACGATGGGAGAGAGTCCGGAGCAACGCACCGTCACTGTCGCCGGTCACCGGAAGAATCCCCGAACTCTCGCTACTTTCTCCGATCGCGACCGTTCGGGTACCCCGCTCACCCGCTTGCCCCCCGTGCCTACTCTAGTTCCCACGGACTAGCCTAACGCTAAACGGCGCCTCGCAGGGCAGCCTCGCAATTAGTCGGTCGCCGGGCGCTCGCGCGCGCGAATATTTAAATCGGCCCTGACGCAAGGCCACGCCTGCCACGGCGAGGAGTCTCGGCAGCAGACAGGTGCGTCGGCGGGTACAGGGGGGACATCCCTGTGGCGACGAGTACAGGTGGAGGCCTCACAGGGGAACGGCCGATTCACAGTTCGTCGTCGGAAGGTCCAAACGACGGCAATCCTTTCCGCCCCGTTCGAAACCAGTCCAGGCAATTTCCTCTCGATGTTCGTTGGGCCGACGCCCCCAGCTACCGGTACGAATTCCTCCTTCGGTCGCTCGACGCTCGCCAGGCGCGGATAGTACATGAAAACCGTTCAATTTAATGACTAGTCTATCGAATTAACGCTACTGAGCCCCTCGGATCTGCCCGAGAAATGTGATCTGCGCTCGGTGACGGCGCGCGCCGACTCTCTCTCCTGACGGCTTTATAAACTTTTGGGACGTGCCCAAAATACGGCGTCACAGCATAAATCGATCGTTTAGAGTGCTACCACACCAGTCTTCGTAACGTTTACGAGAGTTGGTGTAACACTTATCGCATCCGTGGAAAAAGCACCCGTGAAATTGTAGAACATGTTCTACACCGTCATCTGTTTGAACATAACCGTCTACGCGCGTGCCGTCAAGTAATTTGTGTTCCCGGCCGCGTCCCGCATGTTCAATCGGTTTTCCATAAAGGTGCTCTTTCCACAGCAACCACTCTATTGCTATCGCTGATTGTTTGTCGGATCGCCGATACCCGTTTCGCGGCAAGACCGAGATTTAATCTTTCTCTAAAAAGTTTCGGCGGAAAACTTTATTACATGCGGAGGCTATCGTTACGGCTTCGATAAAAGGACACACGTCACCTTTCTCTATAAAAATTCTACGAAAAGCAGCACAAGCCTTCCGGAGAATGGTCACGTCAGTCTGGCAGTAAGTGATGATCTCCTTTTGAAAATCAAACTCGTACCCCGCGCGCTTTGTTTTCTCATACCATTCGATCAGTGATTCACGGTCTGCGTTTGACAATGTATCGGGCGAATAGTCTGCGAGGGGAGGAAACGGTCCTTTATACTCCTGATTAGCTAATCTGTTGAAGAGATGCGGGAAGGTGTCTTTGTATACATTTTCTCCCAAACCGAATGCTTTTGGAAGTTTACTAAGCAGCATATGAAAGTAGTTTAACCTATCGATAAACTTTGCAGGGCCGACCTGCATCTCCATAATACTTGTCCCGTTCGTTATTAATTTCGGCAATTCGCGTTTCTCTTCAACGATATATTTGAGTATAAATTGGGCATCAAAACCCTTAGCATTGTGAGCAATGCAGATAACGTGTCCAACGTTGTCTCTTTTTTTTAAACAAATTCGACGAACACTGCCAGAGCATTTTGTTTAAAAATTTTCTCCCCGTCCTCCCTGCACAGTATGCACTCCCATAAATCGTCGGGCTGATCGATACACTGCGTACAGCGTTGCTGGCTGACACAGAGATTTACCTCGTGCTTAAACGTTCCCGCTACTCCTTCGACTTTGAGTTCCTGACTAGTTTCAAAATCGTAAAAAATAAATAAATCAGGTCGGTCCGATATTTTTGCAGAACGCAGAGGTGCCATGAAACATATGTGATTTTCTGGGCGTTTCTCTTTACAAATTCTGCAATAGAATTGGCCACACTCATGCTTTGCAGCATCTTTTTTGTACACTTGTCTCAGGCACGTTCGGCACGTTTGCAGCTTATCGCAGAGACACGATTGAGGCCCATGCGTACCGATCGTCTTATGACGTACACTGCTGTTCATGAATGCCTGGTTTTTCTGATTTTTTATCTTCCTGGATATCTTGCTCTATGTCTTCATGGGGTCGAAGATACCAAGGAAGATATCCA
Organism: Ichneumon xanthorius; assembly: GCA_917499995.1. NCBI lineage: Eukaryota > Metazoa > Arthropoda > Insecta > Hymenoptera > Ichneumonidae > Ichneumon > Ichneumon xanthorius. The sequence goes on along the minus strand of CAKJTD010000069.1, from coordinate 352,163 downwards.
GGAAGACCTCCCGGAAGCCATCCGGGAAGACATCCGGGAAGACATCTGGGAAGACATCCGGGAAGACATCCAGGAAGACGCAAGGAAATCCAGGCATTCATGAACAGCAGTGTACAAAGCAATCATTGCCACGGAAGAAACGCCAGCAATAATCACAGCGAATTTTTTCTGGTTCTGGATCGCATGGTGGACTGGTCATACAGCATGGACATCTCTGCCCGCATCGATGACCCGTTACCCTATCGTACGCGAGACCACACGGGGTGCAAAAAAAAGATGTACCGGCTGCCGCGGGGAGCTTCAGAACAAGCCCGTAATGATTGTTACGATCATCATACAATAGATATATTCGATGCAACACTTTGGGTACACAACGTTCTACGGTTTCGATGCCATTAAACAGTGGCGGCTCGCTACTACCGAATGTGGCGGTGTCGAACATCACCAGAGATACCCTCCCAGGCCAGTACCTCTTGGAAAGCCCGGAGTTCGGGCATACCACAACCTGTCTCCGGTATTTCAATATTTGCCGCTCGGACTAATTCGACAGCTAATGTTTTCTGTAGTACCGATCTATCTCTGCGTACATTGTCCCAGCGCTGTGCGAGAACGCCTTGTCGCACTTGCCCACGTTCCGCGTAAACTTTCCCTGCTACAATACTCCGCGGAAGACCGAGGTTGTCTTTATTTTTAAATTGAATTACGGTTCTTTTCTTCCAAAATTCGTCACCCTTTAATTTTTTGGCCCTCCCCGCTCCTACGGGCATGGAGACGATGTTGTTCGTAATTGTAAAAGAATCGTCAATAGAAAAACCCGTGGCACTCTGGGAGACGCTATTTATCGCGGTAAATAAATTTTCGAAATAAAAATCGGCGACGGGCCTGAACGAAATCCCCGCGGGCCCCCTCGTGAACGCGTTCGAACGAAACTCTACACCTACCATATCTGTGGGTTCACTCCCACTCACGATGATCGCGTGTAGCTCGCGTATCGCATCCTCTAACCACTCTAGTGGATTTATATCTGGCGGTGGCTCGCGGATCTTAACGGTCATTACCGTACCCATATTCTTAAATTTATTAAACCACTGTCTGGTTTCTACGCGGTGAGTAATTTTTGACTCACCGGATGGTTGCTGCGCTGGCAGTTCTTCTTCGTCAGTATTTTGCGATAGAGGCCTAGCGATAACCTCCTCGTCGTGCGACTATGTTGACGGTCCTGCTACGGGGTCAATCACGGGGCCTCGCGGTGCTGCTTCTACAGCCTCCGGAACGGTCTGTATTTCGGCGGCAGTATCCTCCATCAATCCTGCCCCGAAGTGTAGCGAGCCTCCCATAGACTCGTTACCATCGTTTTGAGGGTGTGGTGATGGCGTTCTTTGTCGCGAAGGCCCTGCGACCGGCTCAAATGCAGGGGTTCGTAATGTTGGTTGCTGAGTCCGTGAAAGTTCCGAAACCGGGGAAATGTCGACGACGGACACGTCGAGCAATCCTCGTCCTCGCCCTCCACCGATCTGCGTGGAGTTCGCGACTGGTTCGGTGATCTCCTCACCGCCATCGGACAGATCGAGTCTCGAGTTCTTCAGCTCACCGGCGCCGCCATATCCGAGGATGGAAGACACATCAAAATTTTGCCCCACTGCCGCGGCTACCTTATCCCCCTCGGCATCGCCGCACTCCAATATCGAAAGATTCGCCGTGATGTTGGCGAGCTCATCATCTTCCAGAGTCATAGAAACTGAAAAATAAAAACTTTTAACTTTTAACTTTTAACTTTTAACTTTTAACTTTTAACTTTTAACTTTTAACTTTTAACTTTTAACTTTTAACTTTTAACTTTTAACTTTTAACTTTTAACTTTTAACTTTTAACTTTTAACTTTTAACTTTTAACTTTTAACTTTTAACTTTTAACTTTTAACTTTTAACTTTTAACTTTTAACTTTTAACTTTTAACTTTTAACTTTTAACTTTTAACTTTTAACTTTTAACTTTTAACTTTTAACTTTTAACTTTTAACTTTTAACTTTTAACTTTTAACTTTTAACTTTTAACTTTTAACTTTTAACTTTTAACTTTTAACTTTTAACTTTTAACTTTTAACTTTTAACTTTTAACTTTTAACTTTTAACTTTTAACTTTTAACTTTTAACTTTTAACTTTTAACTTTTAACTTTTAACTTTTAACTTTTAACTTTTAACTTTTAACTTTTAACTTTTAACTTTTAACTTTTAACTTTTAACTTTTAACTTTTAACTTTTAACTTTTAACTTTTAACTTTTAACTTTTAACTTTTAACTTTTAACTTTTAACTTTTAACTTTTAACTTTTAACTTTTAACTTTTAACTTTTAACTTTTAACTTTTAACTTTTAACTTTTAACTTTTAACTTTTAACTTTTAACTTTTAACTTTTAACTTTTAACTTTTAACTTTTAACTTTTAACTTTTAACTTTTAACTTTTAACTTTTAACTTTTAACTTTTAACTTTTAACTTTTAACTTTTAACTTTTAACTTTTAACTTTTAACTTTTAACTTTTAACTTTTAACTTTTAACTTTTAACTTTTAACTTTTAACTTTTAACTTTTAACTTTTAACTTTTAACTTTTAACTTTTAACTTTTAACTTTTAACTTTTAACTTTTAACTTTTAACTTTTAACTTTTAACTTTTAACTTTTAACTTTTAACTTTTAACTTTTAACTTTTAACTTTTAACTTTTAACTTTTAACTTTTAACTTTTAACTTTTAACTTTTAACTTTTAACTTTTAACTTTTAACTTTTAACTTTTAACTTTTAACTTTTAACTTTTAACTTTTAACTTTTAACTTTTAACTTTTAACTTTTAACTTTTAACTTTTAACTTTTAACTTTTAACTTTTAACTTTTAACTTTTAACTTTTAACTTTTAACTTTTAACTTTTAACTTTTAACTTTTAACTTTTAACTTTTAACTTTTAACTTTTAACTTTTAACTTTTAACTTTTAACTTTTAACTTTTAACTTTTAACTTTTAACTTTTAACTTTTAACTTTTAACTTTTAACTTTTAACTTTTACCTTGTACCTTCGTTTTCCCATGGGATATCGTGGACCTCTGCGATAGCCCGCGCATCATTCAATCTCGCAGTAGCCTCCTGCAACGCTCGTTCGGCCTCCCGTACAGCTGCGGCTGCAGCGTTTCGCGCTGCTTCCTCATTTCAAAGGACTTCTGTAATTAGTATTGGGTATTGTGTGTTACACCGATCCCCTAAGGGTTACGGGCTCCTTCACTTTCTTCCTCCTCCTTCCTTATCCGCGGTCGCCGGTTCGATTCTTGGGCCCGGAGCTTCGTCGCGCGCCGTCAGGTGTCAGTAGTCCCGGACATACGGATATAGTCGTAGTTCGTACGTCCTATCTCCGGAGCTATGTCCCCGTCCGTTTTCCTTTCACCTACGGGCCTTCAGTCTCGGGAATCGAACCCGCGACACCTTTTCCCAGTCTTTCGGTTTCCCATACCGAGGCGCTGGTCCTTTCCTCTGGACCTACTATTATAGTGGGTTCCGAACCACTTTTTCGCAGATAAAAACACCACAGAAAATTCTTGGTGCTTGCCGGGAATCGAACCCGGGCCTACTGCGTGTGAAGCGCGCGCCGAGATCACTCGGCCACGCTCACCCTTTTGACTTCTGTAATTAGTAATGCATATATTTAATAATTAGTTACGGAATTACTCAATCTAACACGAATTAAAACAACAAACACTTGAACTACACTTACCAAGCCGTGCAACCTCGTCGCGGAGTGTGGCAGCATCTCGCGATTTTTTATACGAGGATCCGTTGACAGTATGGCACACTATCTTCAGCACCTCATAGCTTTCACTAAATATACCCTCGTTGTACATTTTAATAATCTGGGCCATAGTTAGGTGGTCCAGGAAGCATTTGACCCGCCTTATCAAAGCCGGACCTCGAATACACTTTATCATCCGATCTGTAGATTTCAGCACCAACCTCTCCACTGCTCGCGTAGGGTTGACCGCCAAAACTTTCACGATCGCACTAATAATGGCACGTACAATTGCGTCAGCCATTGTAATAGCTATTTCGTTTACTGGACGCAGACGAACAAAAATTACACAAAACACTACGACGACAGAATAAACACTGAAGATGCGTGACGTTTGCACCGGTGAACGAAACAGAATAGTGTTCCGCGGAAACACTTAGACTTATAGTTTTTCTCTTGACCAGCAACCCCTTCCACTGTACAAATTCGAAGTGATCATTGGTTGGTCAAATAATTTCTTTATTTTACAGATTTAAAAAAATGACGCCCACCACGGTTTTCTACCCCTAAAAACCCCGTGACTCGAGGCAAGAATCCTTAGAGTAAAGGCTATAAAATTGCTATTGTTCCAGGTAGCTTACGTCCGAACAATCCCCAGTGCGGCCAGTACGCTTTATGGGTTTTATTACAGCTACGCATCATCATATTATAGTCAGCTGCACTATCCTAACTGTTGTAAAGTCTATAGCTGCATTGTGATTGAGTTTTTCGCGCATTTTTACTTTTATTTCGTCGTTGTACATGTTTGTCCTTGTCTCTTAGTGTTTAACCAGTGAATAGCTATTGAACCTGGAAATTTCCGTCTTATTTTAAGAATATGTAGGGTGCACAAGCTGGGATACACCAATCATGAGATACGTTACGTCACGTCGGAAGATGCTTCACAAAATTACCACTGCGGTATCGGGCGAGAGAGCCCGGGCGGAACGTATGGGAATGAGTGTGTATGGACGAATGTGTATGGATGGGTGCGTATGTATGAGTGTGTATTCGCGCGTCGGTGCGAATGCGTGACGGGTGCAAAAGATTCGGCACCGGACTGCCGAGCGACGGCACGAGTAGTCGCGCTCAGGGCGCCACGCTGGGAAGCGATCTACGCTGCGTAAACACTGTACTCACGAATGTGAAATAAAGAACATTACTGCAAACCAACTGTGTTGTCAGTGGGCCACCTTTCGCGACACCACAGTTTGTGGCGACGAGGATGTTGTACGACTGAGCCCGGAATCGCATGCCGGGCCAGCCACGCGACAACGAAAGTGAGCGCAGCGCAAATTTCAAGTGAAAAAGAACATCGGTCTCTGTGAAATCTCGTGTTAATATATGTCGACCGGCGACAAACAAGGTTCAGCCTGGATCTGGAGACTATCTAAAGACGAGATAATTTCGGAGTTAGAAAAACGCGGAGTGCCGCACAATTCCGACGAATTACGCGACGACTTACGCGCGCGATTACGGCAAGTCGTAAGTGAAGGGAAATTGGAGCGTGAGGCATCGGAGGACATCAAAAGTGAAACGAGTGTGCTACCCGAAAACGGGCAAGGTAGTTCGAGTCTCCAAGTCGCGAGCATTCGAGAGGCCGGGCTGGCAGAAACGAAGACAAAGCCGAGTAAGCGAAGCGAGGCCGAGTCAGAAGTAAACACGGACAGTCAAGAAGAATCGTTCGAGTCCGCTCACGACTCAGACACAGATAGCACCATGTCGGACAACACAAAAATAAGATTTTGCCTCGAGAAGGACAAATGGAGTATCTTCGTAGAACGACTCGAATTTCAATTTTTATCTCGCGACATCACCGACGATAAAAAGAAAGCAGCTACGCTGTTGACCTCAATGGACGAGGAGGCGTTTGAACTTGCGAGAGATCTCTGTGCCCCAGCCAAATTGAGTGACAAAAAATTCGCGGAATTAATCGAATTGATGACGAATCACCTCGACCCCAAGCCGTCGGAGGTAATGGAACGGAGTATCTTCTACAAAGCGCTCCAACAGCAAGGAGAGAGCGTCGCCGACTTTGCCGCCCGCCTAAAGAAGTTAGCGACAAACTGCAATTTCTCAGAATTAAAAACCGCGCTCCGCGACCAACTCGTGTGTGGATTACGAGACCACGAAACGAAAGTGAGTCTGTTCAAAGCAGAGGCGCTGACATACGACACCGCGTTGAAAGAAGCCATCGCCCGAGAGACAGCGTTGAAAAATGCAGCGAGCGCCAGTGCATCCGACAAGAAGGACGTACAAAAGGATCTTTTCGCAATTGATTCGGCGTCAGGGTCAAACATGCGGTACCGCGGCAATAACCAAAATCGCCGAGGGAAACCGAAAGGAGCACCAGGCCAGCAGGGAACCGACGAGCGCCAAAACAACGGGTCAGTGTGTTGGAACTGCGGCGGGCGTGGACACACGCGCGTTCAGTGCCCAAGCCCAAGCCCAACACAACATAAACAAGGAGACGCATGTGCTAGTTGCGGGAAGCCGGGACACCGACGTTACACATGCAAATTCCGAGAAGCCACGTGCGATCACTGTCATAAACAGGGACACATCGAGAGCGCCTGCTACGCGAAACGAGCACAAGGGAAAAAGCAAGTGAAGAAATTAGACGAAGACGACGATGAGGAAGACGTATCATCCGACGAACAAGCAACGAACACCGTGCATTTCGTTCATCGCAGCGATTTCTACCCACTGAAGACCGAAGATACAATACGTAAGATAGGTAGCAATTTTGTAAGCGGAGATCGCGACGACGGCGAGCCGATGTATGTAGATGTGAACATGAACGGCGTGAAAATAAGCATGGAAATCGATACGGGTACGTACGCGACCGTTATTTCGGAAAAAATCTTTAAAGAAAATTTCAGAAACGCGAGAATCACGCCGACGGGTGTAAACTTACGGGGGTACGATGGTAGGCTCATGAAACCGATCGGTAAAGTGTCCAATGCATCGGTAGAATTCCGCGGTAAACGTTGCGTTCTAGACTGTTTCATATTAACCGGCACGGGGCCAGCACTGATAGGCAGGCAATGGCTCTCAGCGTTCGGATGTTGGCCATTACGTCTCGGTATAAACGACCAGAAAGTAATTAACAAGATCGAGATAAACAAATCACTAGACTACTTGTAAAAAAAATACACCGAATTGTTCAGTAACACCCCGGGATGCTACAACAAAAGTAATTCAAAGATTTACATGAGGGAAAACGCAAAGCCGGTAGCGCTCAAATGCAGGCACGTAGCACACGCCCTCAAACCGTTGATCGAAAAAGAAATCGAAAGATTAGTCTCGCTAGGCCATTTGCAGCCGGTAGAAGTGAGCGAGTGGGCTACTCCGATAGTAGCCGTTTTCAAAAGTAATGGAAACATTAGGATCTGCGGCGACTTCAAGATGACCGTAAACCCACACTTAGTGGCAGACAAATACCCGCTACATACAATCGATGAGATTTTTAGCGTACTTCAAGGGGGGCAATCGTTTTCGGAGTTAGACCTAGCACATGCATACATGCAATTTCGGGTCGACGAAAGCTGTCGCGAGCCACTAACTATTATCACGCACAAGGGGTTGTTTCGATATAAAAATATCCCGGAAGGAATTTCCCCAGCCCCGGCCGACGTGCAAAGGAAAATGGATGAGTGCCTAGCCGGTATTGACGGAGCAATAGCGTATTTAGACAACATTTATGTAACAGGCCTTACCCCCGAAGAACACACAAAAAATTTAGAGAAGGTGTGCGAACGACTACAGGAGTGCGGCCTCAGACTTAACGTAGAAAAATGTAAAATCATGCAAGAGAAACTCGAGGTGCTGGGGTTCGTAATCGACAAGGAAGGATTGCACAAATCGAAATCGAAGGTCGACGCGATGGTAAACGCCCCGAAACCAAAAAACATTAAAGAACTAGAATCATTTCTCGGCCTAGTAACATTTTACGCAAGATTTTTAGAAAACCGCTCCTAGAAGTTAAAACCGCTTTATGAGTTAGCAAACGTGAAAGAATTCATATGGAATAAGGAATGCGACGTTGCGTTCAATTGGGTAAAGCATGAACTAATATCACCGCGAGTTTTAGCACATTTTGATCCAAACGAACAAATCGTGATGGCTTGTGACGCGTCGAAACACGGGCTGTCCGCAATCCTCTCGCATAAGTACAGAGACGGGACCGAAAAACCTATCGCGTATGCATCGCGTACAATACCGAAAAAAGAATTAAGCCGGACTATTCTCGACAAAGAGGCAATGGCAATAGTTTTCGGTTTCAAACGATTCAGAGAATTCGTATTTGGCAAGGAAATCATCTTGCGAACAGACAATCAGTCCCTAAAATTAATACTAGGGCCACGGAAGGGAATCCCGGAAACGGCCGATAATAGATTCCAAAGATGGGCTGAAAGGTAGTATACCTTTCAGGGTTCAGATTTAAAATCGAACACATCAGCTCGAAAGCTAACGCGAACTGCGACGCACTATCACGTTTACCGATCGAAGACGAAATAGATTTAACAGAGCTGGAACCCGAATTCTCTAACGTGCATTTTTTCGAGGAGGGGATCAAAACGTTCGACAGTAAAATGTTAGGAACAGAAAGCTTGAAAGACGAAACGATCAGCAAAGTACTTAAGTATACAAACAGCGAATGGCCGAATCCAAAGGAGCTGCCGGATGAGTTAAAGCAATACCACAGGAAAAGACTCGAGCTATCGGTCGATAAAAATTGTTTATTTTGGGGGCTACGAGCCGTTATTCCGAGTAACATGCGGCCGTTAATACTAAGAGAACTGCATGCGTCTCATCTAGGAATTGTAAAAATCAGAATGTTTGCACGCTCCTACGTATGGTGGCCAGAGATAGACAATGACATCGAGTTCACAGTAAACAGCTGTAACGTATGCTTGACGGAGAGAAAAAAACCGCGACAAACTCCTCTGACCACATGGCCGTGGCCGGACCGTGCATGGAGCCGCATACATTGCGATTTCTTAGGGCCTTTGTTCGGAGACATGTACCTAGTAATCATCGACGCCCATTCCAAATGGGTAGAAGTACTAAATTTTAAGAATAACACCAAAGCATACCGAGTAATAGAAGAATTTACGACGTTAATCGCGCGATACGGACTGCCTTGACACGTGGTTACTGACGGAGGGCCACAGTTCAGAAGCAAAGAGTTCTTAGAGTTTTTAAAACAAAGCGGAATTAACCACAGTTTCGCACCGCCATATCACCCCGCGACAAACGGGGCTGCTGAGAACTTTGTGGGAACACTCAAGGACAAAGTGATAAAAATCGTGAAGGGGGGAGAAACGCCGAAGTCGGCTATCAATAAATTCTTAATGGACTACCGAAGCATCGAACATTGCACAACAGGCAAAAGCCCTTATCAACTTATGTTCAAACGAGACATGCGAACGCGTTTCGACATGTTAAAGCCGAATGTGTTCGAAAAGGTCCAGAAAAGTCAGCGAGCGCAGATCGTCGCAAGCGGCGGGGATCGCCAGGTACAGTTAAGCACGGGCGACGATGTTTACATGAACGATTATAGCTCGCGCTCCGAAAAACGATGCAAACGCGAGATCGTTAAACAAACCTCACCATCAACGTTCATCGTGCGTGATGCTAATAATGTAATGCATAAGCGCCACAAGAATCAAATCGTCAAAGGCGCAGATACCGTCGAAAAATTACGTCGCTCTCCGAGGCTGAACAAAAATTAGAAAGGCGGGAGAATTGCGGTATCGGGCGAGAGAGCCCGGGCGGAACGTATGGGAATGAGTGTGTATGGACGAATGTGTATGGATGGGTGCGTATGTATGAGTGTGTATTCGCGCGTCGGTACGAATGCGTGACGGGTGCAAAAGATTCGGCACCGGACTGCCGAGCGACGGCACGAGTAGTCGCGCTCAGGGCGCCACGCTGGGAAGCGATCTACGCTGCGTAAACACTGTCCTCACGAATGTGAAATAAAGAACATTACTGCAAACCAACTGTGTTGTCAGTGGGCCACCTTTCGCGACACCACAACCACGACGCGGGGGGTGGTCTGCGCAGCTCTCGAGTCCCAACCCCCGCGACGCTCACCCCCACTCAAGTTAGCATCTTTGAGGCGTGTCTTCACCCCCTTCTCCTCTGAAAAATTGCATCAACACAGCTCTAGCTGATGTCTTAATCTCGAGTCATTACGTCTTCGGTGCTTGAAGAGGTCAGACTTCCTCTCAGATATCATCCAAAACATACTAAAAAAATAAAATAACATGGAAAATTTTACCGCCGTTGTGAATAACATACAAAAGGGTGACTTGGTGCATCGGTTACTGAAACGGGCTCTGGAAAACGAGGACAAGCCACTTGAAGAAATTCCGTGCCGGCCATTAAGCCAGGCCATGATATTAGCCACGACGTACAACTTAAATGCATCTGGCAGTAAAATGGTTACAATAGGACTCGAACTAGTAAACGATGAAGACTTCGAGGTGGCAATAAAATTCTCCAACCGTTACTCAAAAGGAATTTCACTGTCTGTGGATGAATGGCGAGAAATGTCCGCACTGGGACCCGTAACTGACCACTGGATTTTTAGCTGCGGGCAGGTTGGCAAGCTAAAACCCAAATCGCCGCCGCCTATACAATCGCTCGGACAGAGGGTACTGCGCTGTACAACTGTTTACAACGAACAAGCTATTGTCCTCGCACTTAATGAGTCAGAACACGACGAGCAGAGGCGAGCGAAAAAACGTTTTTCGTCAGAGATTATCATGCAAAAGATGACATACAAGGGACTAGCGAAGTTGATTCCTTGCATCGATCACAGGATCCGACTGCTTTCTGCCGATCTCAGCATCGTGAAGAAGCTGAAAGATGAGCTTATCAATCACATCAGCTGGAAGGTCGCGACGGACGACTGGTCTTCGCTCAGCGAATCACAATTATCCGCGGAGGGGCTCAGAAAAATCAGGGATGACTATACATACGTGCACTATAATAGCGCGTTTCGAACTGCGGCATTTCCCTACGCAGGAGGATGAAGAAATGGACGAAAAACGCTACTTGATCGGCACCGAATTAATGGGTCTTCATCACGAATATCTTTTCCGTAAAGTGATAGAGCGTGTACAAGAAATGCCTTAACGAAAAATATACACATTGGAGTTTAAATTTAAAAAGAATAAAAATACTTTTTTTAAATTGTATACATTCAAAAATATGTAAATCTAGATTTAAGAATAAAAAAATGCAAACTTTATAAAAACTAGCAACACCGCGCGCGCTACGCGCCCGCTTGAATATTTACTTCATTGAATTTTTCAATTTAATAATTTAGCATGAAAGATATGCATTTTATCATTACATATTATGTATTTTTTAAGGAACAGGCAGAACAGATAACGGTATTTAGTGTATGCAATTGTAGTGTACATGTATGTATAGACACGTGTATGTATACGATAGTAGTAGTAGTTTATTTTTATTTTTTAGTATTTGTATGCGATAGTATATGATTACGGTCTGTGTTTATTCGAACCCTAATACGAGAATAAGGATTTTATAATTAAATTAAATCATTATGTATTTAATGAACTTTAGAATTTCATCTTTAGTGATGCAATTGTTGTGTATATGTATGTATAGGTATGTGTACTGTGACCGCCAACTTTTCCCGAATCTACAATTTTTGGACCACCAACGGCGTACTCCTCGACCGCTTAATTTTTAACATTTTATGGGCGCCAGCCGATTAATTGTTAATCGACGCGGTCGGTACCGATGGAGATGTGAGCACGCACTCTTCCTGCTCCGGCAGCTGCAGTAATGCTAAGGTAGAGGGGTGTGGGCGGTGAAAATTTGCTGAAGGCCGAACAACACGATCCAACAAAAAAAACGAAACATATCCGGCCGAAGCCACCCGATTTATTGCAATCTTACAACAACCAAAAATCCGCGTACAAAATTGTCCCTACTAAATTCGCCCCAGCTACTCAATTCACCGGTTTGAATTTCTACGCGTGATTGACCCTGGCCCGGAGGAAAATAATGAAGGGAACATAATAAAGAATAATACAACGTCGCAGAGAATCGGAGAAAGTAATAAGGAGAAAATAAATCATAAGAATAGTACCAAGAAAAAGTCTAGGAGAAATATAACGGGCCAGGCCTAATTTTCCCTACTGATCGTAATTATCGGCCGGACTGTACCGCTGTCCGATCGTCGCCGTCGCGCGAAGGGCGACGCTCCGCCGCGCACACTCACACACACAATCTCGGCGTGCAGGCTGCGCCTCGCAAACGCTTTCGGAGCGGTACCTTACGAAAATTCCACAAAACGAAAACCAACGACAGAAACGACGAAACGATATCGGCGGCGGTCTCGAGACCCGTGTAGTTTATATCGCGATGCTTTTTCGACGTCCTCGGCCGCGAAGGAAAGCCTACGTTTAATTACCCGCGCGAGCTCGAAACCCACACGCCGCGACACACACACACTCTCCTCCGCTCGTCGTAAACCACGCGCAGGTGATCTTTCCGACTTTCACGCTACCGGTGCGGCGAGAGGCCGTCCAATACCCGACACTTATGATCCCCGAAATACAATAGAAAGAGAAGATAGTTCCCCGAGAAGAAAAGACACAAAAAATAATGATCGACGGAAACATAAGCTGGCTGGATGCCCTTTGTCGTTACAATGTGCCCGAGAAAATTTACCTCGTTTCGAAAGAAATGGGATTTTTCCATCTTCAACGTCATCCCATGTTCCCGGATTTTGGAAAATAATTGTCGGAGATGCTGCAGGTGTTCCGTCGTGTCAGTCGACACACACAGCAGATCGTCCACAAAATGTATGATGTAATCCCCGGTGTTTCTGAGAACAATGTCCAAACCTCGAACCAGTGCTGCTGTGCTCGTTTTTAAACCGAACGGTGTTACCGTAAATTCATCACATTTGTTCTCGTGTCGAAACGCCGTATATTTTCTCGAATCCGGATGCAGCGGAATCTGCCAGAAACTGCTGGTCAGATCCAGTGTTGATATGACCCTCGCACCTCCACATTTCCGAAATATTTCTTCAGTCGGTAATGCAGAGTCGTAGGCACCTTCGAGATGTTCGTTTAACTGCCGTGCATCGAGGCATAGTCGCACGTCTCCGTTTGCCTTAATCGCGGTTACCAAAGGGTTAATGTAGGTGCTTGTTGACCTTTGTATAACCCCTTGGACGAGCATCTTGTTAATCTCATCCGTTACTTTTCCTCTGTAGGCCATCGGAACCGGATACGAGCGAGACACGAATGGTTTTTCGTCCTTTAAAACGAACCGATGCTCGTACGCTTGCATCCGGCTCGGTCGTTTCCGGAATACGTCGCGATACTCGTAAATCAGTTCTTTGAAGGCCCGCTGAACGTCGATGTCCACATCAGCGCATTCCCGAAGTTTTTCGTCTACTTCCGTTTCTCGTAGGCATTCTGAGGCGGGATCTTGTTTCTCTCTCTTCCGAGTCTCTTACTTCGCTAGTCATTTAAATTCGAGCGAGTATGGCTCTGCTCTCCCCCATTGTTTTGCGTGTCTCGATTTCCCCCTCCTGGCTCTAATCCATCTGCCAGTATCCCCTTACGAGGCGACAAACGGTTTGATTTCACACCTTAATAACTTTCTCGTGGGTATCGACGTAAACCTCAAGTTTATCCATCGCATCAATACCGAGAAGTACCGACCTCTGCAATTTCGGTACCACAAGCAGATTAACCTCACCCTCGGAATCATACACGTTTGCTTTCACCATAATTTGCTGCCTGATCCGTCCCGAGCCCCCTCCGAACGCTCCGACAACAGTCATCGATGTTACAGGTAGAGTCCGACATTCTTTAAAGGCCTCGATATTTTGCAAATGGAACTCCTCTAAAATACACGAAACTTCGGTGCCGCTGTCGACTAATGCACTTGCCAATGTACCTTCCAGGCCAATCGGTACCTCTGTCCACATTGGTCGTATTTCATCGTAGATTATGTTCCCTCCTGGCGGTTGTATATCCAGAAGGTAATCTTGTGGACTTTCGAAAATCGTGTTCACGCTTCTTTCTTTTACTTTCGGAATCGCTCCTTGCCCGAGAGCGACGACTCTATCGGCCTCAGTTTGTGCTTTCTTCGGGGTTGATGCAGATTCGAGTTGGGGGCGACAGTTCTCCTTCGTGGACTCGCGAGTACTGACCTTATTCAGGTCAGTGTGTCTTGTGTCCTTATCCAGAGGTCCGTCTCTCCCCCGTCCTTCACTGTCCGTTGCATGCTGTGCCCTTCCGGTGGCTCGGCACCATGGACGATCGTCGTCTCTCTCTCGAGGCACGTCGCTTCTTCCTGCGAGTTCCTTGCCATCTCTCTCTCCTTCTCTCTTTTCTCCTTCCTTCTCTGATAATATTCCGGCTTTTTCTTCTTCCTTCGCTCCTCTTTCCTCTCTTCTTCTTTCTTCCTCTCTTCTTCTTTCTTCTTTTCTTCTTCTTCCTTTTTCTCTTCTTCTTTCTTCTTTTTTTCGTCTTCCTTTTCCCCTTCTTCTTTCTTCTTTTCTTTGTCTTCCTTTTTCTCTTCTTCTTTCTTCTTTTCTGTCACCGTTGCGCCTCGTGGATTTCCGTCGTTCCTTACGGACGCAACGTTTACGCGTTTCCCTGGCTCGTGCCTGGGAAGTGCGTATTTATACCTGGTCCCTGCTGCATCGTCGGTGCCGGTGTTTGTGGCGGCGTCACGGGGTAAAATGGTGGCGGAATCGCGAAATTTGGCGTTGGTGCAGCCACCGGTGGTCCTTGCCACTGACTATTTTGCTGTTGCTGCCCTTGAAATTGGCCATGCGGATTCGCTTGTGCGGGTGGAGTTCCTCTGTACTGCCAAGTACGCTGTCCTCCACCATTTCCCCTACCATTTCCCCGGTTCGGACTGTATCCGTGCCCGTTTTGTCTGTCGTTGTTCCGACTCGCGTTGACCGTACCGCCGAGGTCGTTGCTTTCGAGTAACTCAATCAGTTCGCTCACTCGACTGACGTTTCGGACGAGGATCGCTGTCCTTATATTTTCGTCGAAATGCTTCGCGAGCCGGCGGATCGTCTCTTGGTCGCTTATCTGTTCGCTCAGATCGCGAACGTTTCCGATGACTCGGGTCGCGTATTCTGCCTTTGTGAGGCGTTGTCCCTCGACGAAGTATGTGCCATACTCGAGGTGACGCTTCACTTTATCTTGCAGTTCACGGCCCCAGTATCGTGCGCGGAAAGCCTCTTCAAACTGTGCAATATTGGAGACCTCGGGCGCTACTAAATGCCACCAATCCCTCGCAGTTTCGGTCATGGCATCTCCCATCATGTATCGGAATTCCGGGCCCTCCGGTTCGATGGCACTAAAATGGTCCCGTAGTGTCTTCAAGTATTGCATTGGTCGTTCAACGCCGTCGCCCTTAAACGTCGGGAGCTTTTTCGATGCTACATACGCCTTACTCGCATTTAGGCCGCAGAATGTTGTGTTCCCGAGCATGGTTTGGGACAGTCGTGCTTGCGCCCTTTCCGCATATTCCCTGATTCTTAGGGCATTTTCTTCAGCCTTTTTTAGTGCCTGCGTGGATTTATCGGTCACATGCTCTAATTTACCGATCATATCCACTATTGCGATATCTTGCGCAGCGAGTCTGTCCCGAACGAGATCGTTAGTGGGCCCTTGTTCGTCCCTTATGCTGTCGCGCGTACTAGCGACCTTACGATCGGTGTATTGCTCGATATCCTGGGCCACTTTCGTTAAGGTGTTAAGCATCTGTGTTTTTATTTCCGTTCCCCGAGCGATGCACGCTTTTTCTTGGTTTCTTTGGGTCCCTTTTAGCTCCGCAAATTCTTTTTTGTTATCGGCGGCCATGTTCAGGAGGATGCTGACGACGTCCTCGAGTTTTACCGCGCCGCTCGCGATTCCGTCAGCTTCCCTCGTCCCTCTTCCCCCTTCCGCCGAGCTATCCACCCGATCGGTTTGATTCGACGATGGGTCGCTGTTTTTGTGGGGAATTATGGATACTCGGTCCAGACCTTCCTGGTCCCGGATGCCCCTTTGTCCGAGCATATAGTCGGCGGTCGTTGATTCTCAATTTAGTGTTAGATTTGGGATGTTTGCATCTATAATGCTCCTTTCGGAGTCGGAATCCTCGACCGTCGATGTGCGGGTTTCGTTTGCGTCCGCCACGACCGCCCCTACGGAATTGCGTCACTTTCTCTCCTTGTCGCGCTGTTCCCTATGGGCTCGATGGATCTCTTCTTCGCATTCCATCAGCTCGAGTTCACGGAGCTTCTGACCGACCGACTTTACCGACATTTTATTTATTTAATTTAATTTATCTGAATTTAATTGAATTGAATTTATTTTAATTTGCTGCCCTTACACAGCCAATTCGTTTTTGCTCGAGCCCCACGTTGGGCGCCAAATGTAACAGGAGCAAAAGCCTAGTACAATAATTTCCGTAATTGTGCGCCTCCTTATGAGGAACGGGCACTCAAACGGAAGGATTCGTGGACTCGAGCGTTAAGGAATTATGGGCTGGTGTGTCAGAGACGATTTTGACGGTTAAATAATATTCTTTATTTGTAAAGTTACATGCTTCAATATGAATTAACCCTTTTTCTGCTGTTTTTGATTCGGGTCGTTCTATGCCGATATATATATATATATATATATATATATATATATATATATATATATATATATATTCGGAGCAATCACAGAAGCTCAGTCCTATCGGCAATAAAAGAATTGAGAATGAATATAAATCTAATTACATCACAAATTAGTTATTCAGCCTTTCTAAGTCCCGTTTGGCCAGTTTTTCCAAGTTCTTTTTCGGCACAGTTTATATAAGTCACACTCCACAAAATCTATAAGTTCAGAGCCGCACGATTTTTATGAGTCCAAATCGGCACTAAATTTTATAAGTCCGCACTGACAAATTTTTATAAGTCCGATTTTGGCACGAATTTGACAAGTCCGATTTTGGCACGAATCTTATAAGTCCAAGTCGACACAAAATTTATAAGTTCACAGTAGCACCAAATTCTTATAAGTCTGATTTTGGCACGAATTTTATAAGTCCGATTCGGCACAAAATTTATAAGTTCACAGTGGCACCAATTTTTTATAAGTCCGATTTTGGCACGAATTTCATAAGTTCAATTCGGCACAAAATTTATAAGTCCTTTTTGGCACTATTTCCCGTTTATTGCACTTTTCTTACTTTCACTTTTCACTTTTATCCTTGGAGAGCTGGCCGATGATAAGGTAGATCCGATAAACTGATGATCGACTGCCGAAATCGCCGTCTTTTATACCCCGATTGTGGACTCCCACTCCGTCGGTTTGGTAGATTTCTGGCGGACTCGCGTCTGCGTGCGGCCACCCTATTATTAATTTTCTCATTGGTTGGAAACATTGTTCTTCCTCTACCCTCCAATCCCGGGTAATTTTTGCCCAATGGCCGTTCCCGACTTTCCCTCGCTTTTGGCATCCTGCGACCTTGAGCGGGCTTTTGCCTGAATTCCGCTGGACAGCGCCGCTGTGCTTCCGAATCCTCGCTGGTGTTGGTGATTGCGAGTGCGCGTCGCTCGACATCGATCGAGCCGCCGCTCGATCCCGTCGGATGGCGCCACTTGTCTCTCAGCGGGCTGGTCCGACGACTGTTCTGCATTTCTCCCGGCTGATACTCCTGGGCTCTCGCGGTGTGACGTCACCGGGGCCACACGTGAGATTCTCTCATGCAGGGGAGTCACAAACTACATCGAGTACCCCGGTTTCTAAAGTTTTTATCAGTTTGAACAGTTCTTCCCTAGTGTACAGTAACCCGCAGAAACGGCTCATGAGATCAATTACTTTGTTTCGTTCGCAAGCATCATCGGCCACTAGACGATAATACACTCTGTGCATTTTGTTATTACCGTGCTTTAGGCTTTTTATGAAGCCTAAAGATAATTGTCAAAATAAATTGGGCGGGGAAATCTGACCCAAAAAAAATTTACGGGACTTTCAACGTCAAATTATTTTTCACTTCATAGTTGTAAGTCTGTAGAAAGTTTTCCGAACAAACGATTTTCCTAAAACTTTGTGAGAACTTTTTATGAAGTCTAAAGATAATTGTCAAAATAAATTGGGCGGGGAAATCTGCAGTAAAAAAAAATTTACGGGACTTTCAACGTCAAATTATTATTCACTTCATCGTTGTAAGTCTGTAGAAATTTTCCGAACAAACGATTTTCCTAAAACTTGGTGAGAACTTTTTATGAAGTCTAAAGATAATTGTCAAAATAAATTGGGCGTGGAAATCTGACCCAAAAAAAATTTACGGGACTTTCAACGTCAAATTATTTTTCACTTCATCGTTGTAAGTCTGTAGAAACTTTTCTGAACAAACGATTTTCCTAAAACTTGGTGAGAACTTTTTATGAAGTTTAAAGATAATTGTCAAAATAAATTGGGCGGGGAAATCTGACCCAAAAAAATTTACGGGACTTTCAACGTCAAATTATTTTTTACTTCATCGTTGTAAGTCTGTAGAAACTTTTCTGAACAAACGATTTTCCTAAAACTTGGTGAGAACTTTTTAAGAAGTTTAAAGATAATTGTCAAAATAAATTGGGCGGGGAAATCTGACCCAAAAAAAATTTACGGGACTTTCAACGTCAAATTATTATTCACTTCATCGTTGTAAGTCTGTAGAAAGTTTTCCGAACAAACGATTTTCCTAAAACTTGGTGAGAACTTTTTATGAAGTCTAAAGATAATTGTCAAAATAAATTGGGCGTGGAAATCTGACCCAAAAAAAATTTACGGGACTTTCAACGTCAAATTATTTTTCACTTCATCGTTGTAAGTCTGTAGAAACTTTTCTGAACAAACGATTTTCCTAAAACTTGGTGAGAACTTTTTATGAAGTTTAAAGATAATTGTCAAAATAAATTGGGCGGGGAAATCTGACCCAAAAAAAATTTACGGGACTTTCAACATCAAATTATTTTTTACTTCATCGTTGTAAGTCTGTAGAAAGTTATCCGCACAACAGTTTCTCTTAAATCTTGGTGAACATTTTCAAGACTGTGAAGAAAAATTATCGCGATAAAATGGGCTCGTAAGAACGTCCAGGCATTCAAATAAAAATTGAAAGAAAGACGGAGGTTATGTACAGCTCGTACGATTGACAGTTGAGGTCATTTCGTTGCTGCAACGTTGCGAACTTTAGTGACATAATTATTTCAGCATTTTTTCGGCATGCTACCGGCCAGCCCACATCTCTATCCGAGCGAACAAACTCGTTTAGAGCATTAAGGCCCTTTAAAAATACATTTAAAGAGCCAGCTTTGGGGAAAACTCTTCGGTACTGCATAGTAATTACCTCACGTAGTATCTTTGAATTATTTCAGAATTTTCTCGGTATGCTACCGGCCAGCCCGAATCTCTATGCGAGCGAACAACCTCGTTTAGAGCTTTAAGGCTCTTTAAAAATACATTTAAAGAGTCAGCTTTGTGGAAAAGTCTTCGGTACTGCATAGTACATACCGCCAGTAGTATCTATGAATTATTTCAGAATTTTCTAGGCAGGCTACCGGCCAGCCCGAATGTCTATGCGAGCAAACAAACTCGGTAAGAGCTTTAAGGCCCTTTCAAAATACATTTAAAGAGTCAGCTTTGGGGAAAACTCTTCGGTACTGCATAGTACATACCTCAAGTAGTATCTATGAATTATTTCAGAATTTTCTCGGCATGCTACCGGCCTGCCCGAATCTCTATGCGAGCGAATAAACTCGGTAAGAGCCTTAAGGCCCTTTAAAAATACATTTAAAAGTCACCTTTGGGGAAAACTCTTCGGTACTGCATAGGACATACCTCAAGTAGTATCTATGAATTATTTCAGAATTTTATCGGCATGCTACCGGCCAGCCGACATCTCTATGCGAGCGAACAAACTCGTTTAGATCCGTAAGACCCTTTAAAGATACATTTAAAGAGTCAGCTTTAGGGAAAACTATTCATTACTGCATAGGACATACCTCAAGTAGTATCTATGAATTATTTCAGAATTTTCTCGGCATGCTACCGACCAGCCCATATCTCTATGCGAGCGAACAAACTCGGTTAGAGCCTTAAGGCCCTTTAAAAATACATTTAAATAGTCAGCTTTGGGAAAACCTCTTCGGTACTGCATAGTACATACCTCAAGTAGTATCTATGAATTATTTCAGAATTTTCTCGGCATGCTACCGTCCTGCCCGAATCTCTATGCGAGCGAACAAACTCGGTAAGAGCCTTAAGGCCCTTTAAAAATACATTTAAGAGTCTGTTCGAGAATCCGACGCCTCAGCTGAGTCGAGCGAGACGGCCGGGCAGCTGTCGAGTGGCAGCACCTCCCGGGCGCTCTCGCTCGAGCTCACGCGCGACGCTCGCGCACGCGCGGTACGGGAAGATGCCGTCGTGCCGTGTGCAACCGGCGTCTTCTCGATTCTTCTCCGTTAATGGCCGCAGTCTGAACACACGTGATACGCTTCGCTCATTTTTATAATCGGATTTTCTCACGGTCCGCTCACAGTTCTGCTCAGTAAAAAACGGTACATCATCACGGGAACGGTTTAGCTATTCGCTAGCGATATTGTTCACCTCATTTTCGGTATCAGCGCGAGTTCAGTTTCACGGCAAAGTGCCAAGTGCCTTTCCGCGGGAGTCTCGCGCTCTCAACAGGTGTGCGACGCGTCGAGTCGCACACGGTACAGCTCACCCGGTTGCTTCGAGAATTAATAGAATTGTGACGGCTCAATTCGGGATTCATTTCGACATTTGTTAGCGGTTCCGCTCATTGCACAGCGTTCTGTGCATCTGTGTAAATACTGTGTTTGAAAATATAGTTTATATTTTCTTTATTATAATTTCTGTCTACCATCTTTATTTTTCCCTACTCGTTTCGCTATATCTCAACGGCAATTCTCAAACATTTTGGTCCTTCGAGCCGGATAGCGAACGGGTGGCGGCAGTGCTGCACAGTGTCAGTGCGCGTGCACTCATCGGTCAGCTCAACCGTCGGTGCGTCGAGAGTGCGCGTGTCGTGCGTCTCTCTCGCACAGCGACGCTTGGACAGTGCGACAGCTAGTGCGCGGCGAGAGATAGGGCGTTCCGCTCTCTCACTCGCGCTCGGACGTTCGGCCGTCACATCGGTCGACTCTCGTGCAGTGAGAGCTTGCTCGCGTCGTGCCGTTCTCCCGCGCTCGGCCATCTTTGGACAGCTCTCCTCGGGCTCTCGTGCGTCGGCAGTGCGCGCGCTCGGCCTTCGTTCGCGCGTTCGGCCATTTTAGACAGCTCGCTCGGTGTGCGTGCGGCGAGAGATCTCGGGTCGACTCTCCCCACCACCGATAGCCGAGTCTCAGCTGTGCGGCGCGCGGTCAGTGGCTTCGGACGGTCGCGCTCTCTCGCTCTCGAGCGTCGTGGACAGCTCAACGGTTCAGTGCGGGAGTGAGTTCGTGTGACGCGTCTCGCTCGCACTCAAGTGACAGATCGGACTTCTCGTCGGGTACAGTGCGCGGTACGAGTCCACGTGTTGGAGCTCTTTCGTAATCGGACAGCTCAACAGTGCCGCGTGCTTGTATAAACATTTACGGTGATCCTTTTCTTTGGTTTTTTTTTACATTTGCTGATTCGTGCGGGTTTTCGTCGCGACTATTTGTGTCGATTTTTCGCGACAGTTCATAGTGCGATTTCAACGCGCGTTCGCATCGAGGTCGCGCTTGTTGGCGCGAGGTTCGCGCGTGTTAGCGTCGAGGTTGCGTTTGTTTGCGCGAGGTTCGCGCGTGTTAGCGTCGAGGTCGCGCTTGTTTGCGCGAGGTTCGCGCGTGTTAGCGTCGAGGTCGCGTTGGTCTGCGCGAGGTTCGCGCGTGTTAGCGTCGAGGTCGCGCTTGTTTGCGCGAGGTTCGCGCTCGTTCGCAGCGAGGTCGCGCTTGTTTGCGCGAGGTTTACGCCGGAACATAAACCAACATGTCGGATCCGATCAAGCCGGAAGACGATTCCGTGAAGGATCGGAAGCCGGATCCGGTCAGCGGCCCGTCACTCGGGACTACTGAAGCCACGCTAGCGGTGCCGTCGAAGGACAGCGGTCGACGGTCGCCGAAGACCGTGTCGAAGACGGACTTCGCCGGTCGGCTCGCCGGCCAGATGGAGCTCCTGGACGACGTCCTCGACATGGCCGAGATGATCCCTCAGGATCATACGAAATGCACGCATGCCATGCTCAATGACCTGCTGCAGGTCATGGACGACCACTACGGACGGTTCCAAGAGCGACACTATTCGTTCGTGAGGGATTGCGCCACTCTCCTCACCGATCATGACTATCTGGATGCGAGGGTAGGTCGGCAGGCAAGCCGGGCACACGCCGAGTTCCGGCAACGGATTTTCGCGCTCAAGGGCAAGCTCACACCGGAACCAGTACCTGTCATGGCGGCGCCCATGACACCGGTATGCCGCACGGATCGCTCGAAGCTTCCGGAGCTCAAGCTGCCGGAGTTCAACGGCACTTACAAGGAGTGGCCGGCCTTCTCAAAATTGTTCCGAAGCATCCTTGACAAGGAGGATAAGCTGAGCGACCTGGAGCGGTTCCACTACCTCCGGTTGAGTGTCAAGGGGGAAGCAGCGGATCTTGTTGCCGAGCTGCCGATGGAGGATGAGTCGTTCGCCATCGGTTGGAACATCCTCAAAGATCGGTACGATAACAAGCGGGTACATGTTCAGGCGCATCTCAGTGCGATCTTTGCTCTCACCCCCTTAACATCGAAGAGCGCCGCCGGTCTGCTCAAGATTCATTGGACCATTACAAAGGCTCAACAGGGGTTACGCGCGCTCGGAGTAGGCCCACAGTTGTGGGAATACATTCTTGTTTACCACGCGGCTCATCTGCTCGATCGCACAACGAAGGAGGTGTGGGAGAACACCATTAACTCTGCCATGGAATATCCGTCCTACGACAGGATGATGGCATTTCTGCTGAACCGCGCACGGGCTCAGGAGCAGGTGGAGGAGGATGCGGCGGCGGCTCAGGCTGCGAAGAACAAGGGAGCGTCGAAGAAGACGGCTCACCAGGCATCGGTTCAACAGAAAGGCGCTCAGGCGAAGTCAGGGGATAACCCCAACGCCTATCCCTGTGACTTGTGCAAAGGCAAGCACTTTATCGTGGCATGTCCGAAGTTCAGAGAGTTGAGTGCACGTGACCGCCGTCAGGCGGTGGTCGACAAACGGTTGTGCTTCAACTGCTTCGGAAGGCACAACGCCAACATGTGTCGCTCCAAGGCGACCTGCAAGGAGTGCTCGTCGAAGCACCATACGATGCTGCACGGAGCTTCAGCACGTGCTGCGACTTCCACGGACGCCGCAGCAACTCAACAGGCCAGCTCATCCGCCAATGCTTGAAGCTTCGGTGCAATCGGTCGCTCATCACGGTCCAGCTCATCTTGTTCGTCGCTGCTCGCCACAGCACTCGCTCACATAGACAACGCGGTGACCATTCACGAGGTTCGGCTTCTGGTAGACCCAGGGTCGGAACTCACATTCGTGTCGGAACAACTCATCGGTCTACTCGGTCTACCGCGTCAACGGTCGTCGATTCCCATTTACGGCATCGGCGGATCACGGTCTACTCAAACAAAAGGTACAGCTCAATTTGAATTACGGTCTACTCAATCCTCGCGCTCAGTTGCAGTGACAGCTCACATCTTGAGGACGGTCACCTCGATACTTCCATCGTTCGAGGCTCCAATGCAGGCGTGGCCTCATCTGGCTAAGCTTCGGCTTGCCGACCCGGACTTTCTCACGCCACGGCCTGTAGACCTCATCATCGGCGCAGATCACTACAGTCAGATCATCAACCCCAACATCATCCGAGGGGCTCCGACGGAGCCGATGGCTCAACTCTCCATCTTTGGCTGGCTGGTGCTCGGTCCGGTGCAAGCTGCTCACGCAGTCACGTGTACAGCACGCACGGCCACGGCACAGCCGGAAGACGCTCTTCTCCAGGAGCTTCTTACGAGGTTCTGGACACAGGAAGAACCTCCGTCGGATACACCAGGGCAGCTCACCCCCGAAGAAGAGGAGTGCGAGGCTCACTTCCGGTCAACTCACACCAGGGACTTATCAGGGAAGTACATCGTGCGAGTTCCTCTCAAGTCAGCGGTCGCGCTGCTGGGAGACTCGTACCGTACAGCTCATCGGTGCCTGCAGCAGATGCTCAGGCGGCTCACCCGGGATGACCGTTTCCGGACACTCTACCACCGGTTCATGGAAGAGTACGAAGAGCTCGGTCACATGGTGAAGGCACCGACCGACTCTCCTTCCGGTGAGGTGCACTATTACCTGCCGCACCATAGAGTTCTCAGGCCGGACAGGGAAACAACGAAGCTGAGGGTGGTGTTCAACGGCTCTGCCGCGACCACCTCAGGCCTGTCATTCAACGACATCTCGCACACAGGTGCGAAATTACAACCTGACATCCCAGACGTACTCATTTGGATTCGACTCCATCGCTGTCTCTTCGCGACTGACATCACGAAGATGTTCCGGCAAATCAACGTGCATCCGGACGACTGGAATCTGCAACGAATATTGTGGACCGACAGCCAGTCTAACCCGGTGCCGTTCCAACTCACCACCGTTACGTACGGAACAAAGGCAGCACCGTTCCTTGCCGTTCGTGCTCTGCTGCAATTGGCAGAGGACGAAGGTCATCGGTTTTCGTTGGCATTGCCAGCGTTACGGCTCGGAAGATATGTCGACGACATATTTGGAGGTGCGGATACTTTGGAACAGCTCATCGAGGTCGCTCATCAACTGAAGGGGTTATGCCAGGCGGGCGGTTTCCCGCTGGCCAAATGGCACTCCACTCATCAGGATCTGCTCACGTCAGTCTCATCGGCGAACACCAAGGATCACCTCTCACTAGACGATTGCGCTACCAAGATTCTCGGGATTAGGTGGCTTCCACACGACGACAAGTTCGTGTTTTCATCGGGATTCTCACCAGCAACGGAAAAGCTCACAAAACGGATCGTGCTGTCGGAAGTCGCTCAGATTTTCGACCCACTTGGCTTCATCTCACCGGTCACGATCCGAGCCAAGATGCTCCTGCAGGAGCTCTGGCTGCACAAGGTTGGCTGGGACGACGCCTTGCCGGCTTCGCTCTCAGCCAAATGGCTCAATCTCCGAGAAGATCTCACTTGCCTGGCCAGGCTTTCCTTACCCCGATGGCTCAACACTCGGGCCGACACAGCAGTGGAAGTACATGGCTTCTCGGATGCGTCTCAACTGGCGATGTCAGCGGTAGTCTATATCGTAGTCAGCTCACCGTCCACAGCCGCTCAATCGGCATTGGTGTGCTCCAAAACCAAGGTAGCACCGCTCAAGCGGCTCACCATCCCTCGGCTGGAACTCACTGCAGCGCTGCTCTTGGCGAAACTCGTCAAGTACGTCCAGGCTACACTGTACCTGGATATTAAGTCAACTCATCTGTGGACGGACTCATTGGTAACGCTCATGTGGATTCGCTCACATTCCTCAAGGTGGAAAGACTACGTGCGAAACAGGGGCGCACAGATTCAGGAGCTCACAGCAGACGCTCACTGGCGGCACGTCCCGGAAGTAGCTAAGCCGGCTGACTGTGCTTCCAGAGGCGTTACCACCGCTCAGCTCGAAAGTCACTCACTCTGGTGGAATGGACCGCCTTGGCTCACCCAAGGCGAAGACTCATGGCCGACTCAACCATCAACATCGGTCTCGGATGGTCTCTGTGCACAAGAGGCTCGTCCGGGAATCTCGCTCGTCGTCGCCGCACCACGCGTTGACTATCACTGGGATCTGATTTACCAGGTGTCGACCCTGGTTAAATTATTTCGACTCACTTCTGTTTGTTTCAGAATCGCCCTCAAACTTAGGAAGAAGCTCATCGACCCGCCGATCGCGGTCATCTCATCGGACGCCATGGAAGAAGCAAAGCGATTCTGGGTGAAGGCAACTCAAGCGGCATATTTCTCATCGGAGCTGCGTACCTTGCTCTCGGGCTCTACGCTGTCTCGTCATCACCCCTTCACTCGATTGACTGCCTATGTCGACGGGCATGGGATCATTCGAGTTGGAGGGCGGCTCAATCAGTCAACGCTCACGGAGGAAGGGAAGCATCCTGCTATCCTGCCTCATCACGCTCGACTCACGGAACTGCTCATCGGCGATGCTCATCGGCGCACGCTCCATGGAGGCACGCAACTCACCCTGGCTCACCTGCGCCAGGCGTACTGGATCATCGGAGGAAGAGCACCGGTAAAGTCACACATTCTGCCGTGTGTGGTGTGCGCCCGGCAGAGGGGGATCCGTGCCCATCAACTGATGGGCCAACTACCTCTCTCTCGGTCGTCACCCTCACCTGCTTTTAGTCACACTGGTGTGGACTACGCCGGACCGCTCACGCACAAAACCCTCAAGGGACGAGGATCCAAAACATACAAGGGCTGGATCTGCGTGTTCATGTGCTTCTCAACCTCGGCTGTTCACCTGGAGGTCGTCAGCGACTATGCGACGACTGGGCTCATCGCGGCGTACCGGAGATTCGCAGCTCGACGGGGAATTCCAACGTCCCTGTACTCAGACTGCGGCACCAACTTTATCGGAGCGGATGCCGCTCTCCGTCGACTGTTCGACCAGAGCACGCACGAACATCGAGAGATCGCCGCGCTGCTCTCAACGGATCGGGCTCAATGGCGGTTCAATCCGCCAGCGGCTCCGCACATGGGCGGAAAATGGGAAGCGGTCGTGAAATCGACCAAGTATCACCTGCGTCGCACTGTGAGCGACACACTGCTCACCTACGAGGAGCTCACCACCCTGCTCGCTCAAATCGAGGCCATCCTCAACTCGCGGCCTCTGGAACTGCTCACCGACGACCCGCAGGACGTTTCGGCGCTCACACCGGGTCATTTCCTCGTCAGCCGAGCTCTCACCACACTACCTGAGCCAACGCTGCCGGTTCTGGGAACCTCACAGCTGGCTCATTGGCAGCAGATACAACAACGGGTGCAGTCGTTCTGGGCTCAGTGGTCGGCTCATTATCTGCAACGCCAGCAGTCCATCTCTAAGTGGCATCACCCATCGAACCAGCTCAAGGTCGGTTCATTGGTGCTGATCACTGACGAGCGATTTCCGCCATGCAAATGGCCGCTCGCCAGTATCCTTCAACTACATCCGGGGAAGGATGGACTCGCCAGGGTGGCGACGCTGAAGACGGCCGTCACCACGCTCACCCGGCGCATCGCCAAGCTCGCTCTCCTGCCCACATCACCAACATCGGATTCATCGGAGACGGACGAATGAGGACATCAACAACGCCGTCGCTGATGGCGGGCGGAATGTTCGAGAATCCGACGCCTCAGCTGAGTCGAGCGAGACGGCCGGGCAGCTGTCGAGTGGCAGCACCTCCCGGGCGCTCTCGCTCGAGCTCACGCGCGACGCTCGCGCACGCGCGGTACGGGAAGATGCCGTCGTGCCGTGTGCAACCGGCGTCTTCTCGATTCTTCTTCGTTAATGGCCGCGGTCTGAACACACGTGTTACGCTTCGCTCATTTTTATAATCGGATTTTCTCACGGTCTGCTCACAGTTCTGCTCAGTAAAAAACGGTACATCATCACGGGAACGGTTTAGCTATTCGCTATCGATATTGTTCAGCTCATTTTCGGTATCAGCGCGAGTTCAGTTTCACGGCAAAGTGCCAAGTGCCTTTCCGCGGGAGTCTCGCGCTCTCAACAGGTGTGCGACGCGTCGAGTCGCACACGGTACAGCTCACCCGGTTGCTTCGCGAATTAATAGAATTGTGACGGCTCAATTCGGGATTCATTTCGACATTTGTTAGCGGTTCCGCTCATTGCACAGCGTTCTGTGCATCTGTGTAAATACTGTGTTGGAAAATATAGTTTATATTTCCTTTATTATAATTTCTGTCTACCATCTTTATTTTTCCCTACCCGTTTCGCTATATCTCAACGGCAATTCTCAAACAGAGTCAGATTTGTGGAAAACTCTTTGGTACTGCATAGTACATACCTCAAGTAGTATCTATGGATTATTTCAGAATTTTCTAGGCATGCTACCGGCCAGCCCGAATGTGTATGCGAGCGAACAAAGTCGGTAAGAGCCTTAAGGCCCTTTAAAAATACATTTAAAGAGTCAGCTTTGGGGAAAACTCTTCGGTACTGCATAGTACATACCTCAAGTAGTATCTATGCATTATTTCAGAATTTTCTCGGCATGCTACCGGCCAGCCCACATCTCTATGCGAGCGAACAAGCTCGGTAAGAGCTTTAAGGCCCTTTAAAAATACATTTAAAGAGTCAGCATTGGGAAAACCTCTTTGGTACTGCATAGTACATACCTCAAATAGTATCTATGAATTATTTCAGAATTTTCTCGGCATGCTACCGACGAGCCCATATCTCTATGCGAGCGAACAAACTCGTTTAGAGCCTTAAGGGGGTGAGGATCGACTGTACACCTTCCAAGTCTACACGAAGACAGGTCTATACCAAAAGTGTGCACCGAACGACTCTACACGGGGGTAGGTCTACACCAAATAACTTCGCATTGAAAATCGAACAACATATAACTGTACACATCGACGGTCTGCACTAAACGTGTGCACCGGTCGACTGTACACGCTGGCATTTATATATTTAATAACTCTACACTGAAAACTGCATACCGCATAACTGGCCACGTCGACGGGCCACATAAAAGGTGTACACTGATCGACTGTGCACGCAGCCATATCTATGCCAAATAACTCGACACTGAAAACCGAACACAATCTAATTATAGAATCTGTACACAAAGCCACTGTACACGGCGAAACAAAACACGGCACGGTGAAAATTCGACACCGAAAACTCGACACGGCGAAAGGTCGACACCAAAAGTCGACACGGCGAAAAGTCGACACCAAAAAGTCGACACGACGAATGGTCGACACCGAAAACTCGGCACTAAGTAATGTTTGTTCTTAATAACATGTGAAACGACTAGTCGGTAACCTAAATCTGTAATAAATGCGATTCCGGGACCGTAGACTTTTGAAAAGCCAAAGCATTAACGGAAGTACAATTTAATACCGCGTCCGATAAATGCATCCGTTTTGTCCGAAGCGTCAACCCATTTGACATGGCATTGATTCGAAAAATGCATCTATCTCGCACTCACATATCACGTGGTGCATCTTTCACATGGCCTTAATTATACAAAAAGCGATTCGTCCCACTGTTTTTATTATTAGCTCTTCCTGCGGCCTGTGCGATTTTTATTTCTCTTCACCTTTATTGATTAAAAATCTGAAAAAAAATCATGCACATTAAAGGTACTGAAAAGATAAATTTTGCATAATAATAATTCGAAAATGTTATTGACAAATTAATCAAAAAATTAATTGTTTAACAAATTATCCGGCAAACGAACTTTTTTTTTAGTAAAAATGATCATGCATTTTTCTGTATGCATGCGAATATACATACGAATTTTTTCAAATTTTTCAATTAGTTTTGATTTTTGTGCCTTTTTAACACATTGTTTTATCAAAGCTAGTTGAAAAATCTGAAAAAATTCATACGTATTCAGAAAAATCAACGAATCATTTTCATAAAAAAAAAGTTTCGTTGCCGGGTAATTTGTTAAACAATGAATTTTTTGATTAATTTGTTAATAACTTTTTGGAATTATTATTATGCAAAATTAATCTTTTCAGTACCTTTAGTATGCATGAATTATAACACATTTTTATACCATCGAGAAGTACTTTAGAAGCAATTTCCTCTTATTTTCCTCGAACTTATGCGGAGGCTCGAGCAGTCTTCGTCGCTGGGTATGGATGGATAGCGTAAGTTCGATTTTAATTAATTTTGTAAATTAATAATGTTTTTTTTCTGTTTTAGCGTTCAACACTTGCCTATCGCTGGATTAGAATCATCGGAGCATGGGATTGCTGATCGGCGGAAGTTGTGCTCGTTGAGTGTTGCCGAGCCTGTTGCTCATCCTCCTCGGATCGTCAGAGCAAAACATGCTCGTCGAGAGCAAAAATTGTAAATCAAAACCAACTGCGTGACCACTTGATTTTGATCTGCAAGTTTTGCTCTCGACGAGCATGTTTTGCTCCGACGATCCGAGGAGGATGAGCAACAGGCTCAGCAACACTCGACCAGCATGACTTCCGCCGATCAGCAATCCCATGCTACGATGATTCTAATCCAGCGATAGGAAAGTGTTGAACGCTAAAACAGAAAAAAACACATTAATTTACAAAATTAATTAAAATCAAACTTACGCTATCCATTCATACCCAGCGATGAAGACTGCTCGAGACTCCGTTATCACAACCTTTTCACAAAATCTCAGAGACGACACTCTCCTCCAGCGTCGAGGCACCGGCACCTGGAACAAACAAATTAAAAATTAATAATATAGGAAAAAAAATGTACAAACGTTGCAAGAACACTTATCTGGCGTATGCATCCTCTATGGAACTGCGGTATCGTTCCACTCCCTCAACAGTTCATCGATGGCAGTCAGGAATACCCAAGTCTCTTGCCACGGCGTCCCGCTGCTGTCTACCTGCAAAAAAAAAAAACATTATTAAAAACAAAACATTACATAAACAGAATACCTACCAGGGACACATATTGACCTTGCTCTGAACGAGGCCAAGATGTGCCCCAGTCTCCGTCGCCTCACCGTTGGCAGGTGCATCAAGCACCTCGCTGCTTCCCCAACATGAACAATAAAACAAAGAATAAATTTAATAATACATTATATAAAAATAGGTAAATTTGCATTGACTAAAGAGCGACTTTACCTATTTTTATATAATATATTATTAATTTTATTCTCCGTTTTATTTTTCGAGTTGGGGAAGCAGCGAGGTGCTTTATGCACCTCCAAACAGCAAAGCGACAGAGACTGGGGCACATCTTGGCCTCGTTCAGAGCAAGGCCAATATGTGCCCCTGGTAATTATTTTTTTTATGTACTGTTTTGTTTTGAATCAGGTTTTTTTTCAGGTAGACAGCAGCGGGACGCCGTGGCAAGGGGCATTGCCGAGGCAAGAGACTCGGGTATTCCTGACTGCCATCGATGGACTGTTGAGGGAGTGGAACGATACCGCAGTTCCATAGAGGATGCATACGCCAGGTAAGTGTTGTTTCGACGTTTGTACATCTTTTTCCTATATTATTAATTTTTAATTTGTTTGTTCCAGGTGCCGGTGCCTCGACGCTGGAGGAGAGTCTCATCTCTCAGATTTCGTGAAAAGGTTGTTGTGACGGAGGCTCGAGCAGCCTTCGTCGCTGAGTATGTATGGATAGCGTTAGTTCGTTTTTAATTAATTTTTTAAATTAATAATGTGTTTTTTTTCCTGTTTTAGCTTTTAGTACTTGCCTATTGCTGGATCAGAATCAACGGAGTATGGGATTGCGGATCAGCGGAAGTCTTGCACGTCGAGTGTTGCTGGACCTGTTGCTCATCCTCCTCGGATCGTCAGAGCAAAACATGCTCGTTGAGAGCAAAAATTGCAGATCAAAACCAACTGCGTGACCACTTGATTTTGATCTGCAATTTTTTGCTCTCGACAAGCATGTTTATGTGGCGTGGAGAGATCACAATCGACGATCCGAGGATGATGAGCAACAGGCTCAGCAACACGTGATGAGCACGACTTCCACCGATCAGTAATCCCATGCTCCGTTGATTCTGAGCCAGCAATAGGCAAGTGCTGAAAGCTAAAACAGGAAAAAAACACGTTATTAATTTTAACAATTAATTAAAATTGAACTAACGCAATCCATAGATACTCAGCGACGAAGGCTGCTCGAGCCTCTGTCACGACAACTCTTTCACAAAATCTGAGAGACGAGACTCTCCTTCAGCGTCGAGGCACCGGTACCTGCAACAAACAAAATAAAAAATTAATAATATAGGAAAAAAATGTACAAACGTCGAAACAACACTTACCTCTA
The DNA here is from genome assembly GCA_917499995.1 of Ichneumon xanthorius. Taxonomy (NCBI): domain Eukaryota; kingdom Metazoa; phylum Arthropoda; class Insecta; order Hymenoptera; family Ichneumonidae; genus Ichneumon; species Ichneumon xanthorius. The sequence goes on along the minus strand of CAKJTD010000069.1, from coordinate 320,283 downwards.
TGGAACATCCTCTATGGAACTGCGGTATCGTTCCACTCCCTCAATAGTTCATCGATGGCCGTCAGAAATACCCGAGTCTCTTGCCTCGCCAAGGGCCCTTGCCACGGCGTCCCGCTACTGTCTACCTGAAAAAAACCTAATTCAAAACAAAACATTACATAAACATAATACTTACCAGGGGCACATATTGGCCTTGCTCTGAACAAGGCCCAAGATGTGCCCCAATCTCCGTCGACTCGCCGTTGGGAGGTGCATCAAGCACCTCGCTGCTTCCCCAACTTGTAAAATAAACCGAAGAATAAAATTAATAATATTTTATATAAAAAAAGATAAAGTCGCACTGACTAAGGAGCAACGGAAAAAATGTTAAATTACAAACTCACCACTAACAAGTGGACACTTGTTGATTGCCGGTGTAAACACCGGCCGGCGGTCACACTACATTGGAAAAACTGCGCATAAAGACACTGTCACTCGCGAACCACATTCGTAAAAAATAACTAATTATTTGTCCGAGGTGATTCATACCTCGGAAACACTGTATTTGCTTTAATAATATTTTTATAATAAAAAACAGCCACGCGAAATCCGTAGACGAGAGTACGGGTAAGGGTGCATGGGGCTCCCCCTAGCCACTGGCCGGCCGCCTGGCACTCGTGTCCCCGTACTCGGTTGGTAACGACTCGGCTTACCTAATCACAATTTTTTAAATATTTTGGATGGAAGCAAATAATTAAGCTTTTGTAGGCGATGGAATACTTTTGTCCGAATTATTGATATAACCTTAGGGAAATTGGAAAGGCGATTTGTTATTAACTGCGGTATTATAGTTTCAGTCTCCGACGCGACTGTTATACGTTAATCTCGGACTTGTAAAAATATTCTACTCGGGAATTATTATCATGAAACGTTTATTTTTATATAAGTAATGATTTATGCACAAGGGGGAGTACATTTTCACCTCGTGTGATTTTCTGGCGTCACTTCGCTCGGACATCAAACTACACACTCGGTGAAAAGATGCACTTTCCTCCCGTGTGGCATGATATACTATTTCGTCAATTACAATTATTATCGGATCGTTTAATCGCTACGTAACAATTGAAGATACCCGCCACGTCCAAGTGAAATTGCATTTCGAGTTTGCTTCAACGCTGGTGTGTTTCCCGGGCGAGAAATTAAAATTTAACGGACGATAAAATTGGCACCCCTTGCCCTGTTTGACCATTCGTTTTACCGAATCTACATCAAAACAGGTTTTTTTACCAAATCACCGGAAACCTTACTTTTTAGATCAAAGGTTATGTTTCCGGGTTATTTATTAAACAATTTTTTTTACACTGACATGTCAATACCATTCGGAATTATCGTGTACAATGAATTGTCCCAGGGCTTCCAATGATAAAATAATTTCTTAAGTGCCATGTGCGATCTGTCTGCCAAATTATCCAACAAAAATGGACATTCAACAATTTCTTAGAAAACAAAAGATTAAATTAATTTCTAACTATCCTAGATGGAAGAAGTTCCAGGACAGCGACACGGGTCCCGTCTCTTCTTTTATCGCCGTGAACCGTACCATCTCGATGCGCGGTATAAAGATACGCCGCATCAATATTATCGGTGCGCGAGCCGCACGACGGAGATACGCTGCGATGCGTCAATTTATGTGACCGAACAGGGTGTTGTCACACAAATTGGCGTACACAACCACCCCATCGACCGCAATTTGCAGGCAGACTGCTTTTTCAAGGAGGAAGTAAGACGACTCGCGTAAAACATCCTCCTCGAGCCGGATGAAGTGCTTCGTCAAGCTTGTAGACAGTTAGTAGATCTTTTGCAAATTAAATCAATCTTTTAAGGGGCTGCTGGACCTTCCTGTTTTACCGACTAAAATAGGCGATTTCTTAGTTTTCACTATTCGTTGTTACTATGGAACGCGTGTGCCTCAAATTTTATAGGACTGTATTAATAACCTAAATCATTCGGCGTGCACTCGAATGTCGGTCGAAATCTTCCGAGAAATAAAGAAAATCGAATATTGTAAACTGTCGCGAAAATCAACATGGTCGCTGAAATGTCAACAGCATCTGATTTATAGAATATCAAAAATTCTAGATCTCGTATACGTCAAAAGAGGGTGCATGCCGATTCTTTGAAGTGCTCCGAATATTCCAAAACTGTCGGAAAGCTGCTCACACAAAAGCTAATCACGTATAGTGTAAACTGCGTTCACTTAGTCTATCGGCTTGCGACAGATGATCAGAGCCGATCAACGGCACGAATGCAATATACTGCACGATGCAGAGCCACCTGTGCGTCAATCGTGACACTACATTCATGCGCCGTCGCAAACTATAATACGCGGTTTTCTTAATTCTTTGTAAATTTTCAATCAAAATTCGACTGCACACCGAAGCGTTTATGTCAATATCATAATCCTGCATGATTTGACGCATATGGGTAGCATATTAACAATGCTAAGTAAAAATTGAAAAATTGTCTAGTTCTGTCGGCAAAACAGGTAAAGCAGGTTAAAAAAAGAAAAAAAAACAGGTCCAGCATCCTCTTGAGAGTATGTGCAATACCGTGGTCGGTAATCAAAACTTTAATTAACTTTTCTCACGGATTCTGGCATGTATAGTCAAAAGAAAAATCTCATTGGTAGCCGAGATGATTTTCACTTCCGACGCGACTTTTCTTTTGACCGTACATGCGTGAACCGGTGAGAAAAGTTGAGTTCAGTTTTTTATACCGACTGAGTTGAGGATGGACAGGCGAGAGATCTTTCAAATGGTCTTAACTAGAAATCTATCATATAGTAAAAGCTACACGCGTTTACATATGAAAGGATTCATTTGTTTATACATCGTTGTACAGAAACCCAGATGCCGGCGAAAGGTGTTCTGTCACGGCAATGATAAGCTTCATAAAACGTGTTCGACAAAGTTTACACCCTCCGGTACCGAGAACCCTGTCGGAATTAGGCGACGTGTTGGAGAATTACGCTCCAGCACGAGATATATACGTCGGCAAAGTTGCCGCTGGTGGATCGTGCGCCCTTATTTTTGCCAGCCCTGAGATGCTCGTATACCTGAACACTGCAAAGTGGTTGCACATCGATGGGACGTTTCTGGTTTGTTTATATATTTTACATTTCGTAGTTGTTTTTTATGTTATTGTAAATTTTGTTGCGTTTTATCCGAAGTCACAGCCCTGTCCTTACGGGTGCGGCAGATAGATCCGCATTTTCCTCGCCATGAATTTCTCCGAGATACTTCCGAAAAAAGATGACAGTGAACAGTGGAATGGTTGGGCGAGTTAACCATTCTGTGCATTTGTTCGAAAAATTTGTCATCTCTGAGAAAATTGATAAGTTTTGTTACCGACTGAAACCGATTCACTTCGCGTTAAGAGGAAATGATACACGTTCTCACTAAATCTCGGTCAATCCGGCCTGATCAGCATTAATGCTATCGCTGTCGCACCTGTATGATACTTCTTCTTACGGCTATGTTAAATGCCAACGGATCTGATCCGATCGTATCAAATTATGATCTACAACACTTTAAAGTATTCCATTTTACGAACAACTGAAAATTGGCTTTCAAATCACAATTTATAGATGCAATAAAAGCGTCTTTGCATTTTCTCGTGGAGTCAATCAGCTTGAAGAAAGTACGCGATTTATTATCATCGGAACAACTGCGTAGGTTTTTCCATACCTGCATAATCGAACGGAAGGAAAAGTATTCTCAGCGGGAAGAAACGTAGTCGAGCGGGAGGACATGTACTTTTTCTCTTGCATGACTATTTTTCTTCCGCTGAGAGGAGTTTTCGTCCCGCTCGATTACTTTTCCTTCCACTGGTCAAGAATGGTTAACTTTCCACCCCAGGTATGGAATATGGCCATTTTAGCGCAGTCAGGAAAAAAGTATTATATGGTATGGGAGATTCTGCCCTCGCTTCGCTCGGGCAGCAAACTTCACATTTGGCGAAAATCACGCTCTTGCTTTCCTTGTAGCATAATGTACTATTTTGTACTGATATTGGTATAACCTCCTGTTAAATTTAAATGTTTGATAATTTTCATATAGGTGGTTCCGCCAGCGCCGAAAGCTGCCCAACTATGGATTGTATTTATCAGGCAGGGTAATAAGGTTGGCAGTTTGTTTTAATTCTAATGTTTGGTTTAATTCTTCTCTGAATCTCGTATCGGTATGAGAGGACAAGAGACATTATCATACATTATAATGAGAAAATATTATTGTAGGGTTATGCGGTTGTATTTGTGCTGTGTGAGAGGCGAACGAAAGTCCTCTACGACGCAATATGGCAGCGCATTTTGCAGATCTGTCCGGAGCTAACCGGGAACTTGCGAGCCGTGTGGACCGATTTCGAACGGGCCGCGGTGGCAAGTCTGCGAAACAACTTCCCCCGTATCCGGATCAGGGGCTGTTGGTTCCACTTTTGCCGTGTAAGTTTTACGATAGCTGTAGTGAAAGTAGGTTTTTTTTCTGACGCTTTCACCATCGAATTCAATAGCAACAATCTTGTCGGTTTTTAAACATTCTGCAATGGGAATTTTATGCAGCAACTATTGTCACATAAGGGTATCTTCACTATGACCCCTTCCGCCCCTCTCTCGCGAAAATGTTTAAAGATGTTAGTATATCATAGAGTTCATAATATTATCACACAATTTTACTCGCGTTGTAATCAAATTATATTTAGCAATTTAACAGGGTTATGAACTGTAGAGGTGACATTTTGACAGGTGACAGATTGTAAAACAATAGACTGTCGAAATCGAGCGTTCGTTAGGAATCCATGAATCCAAAATCGAGCGGCTATTGAGAACCCATGGATGACCTCTCAACTTTATTGTCTATAATATTCTTTAATGTAGGCGGTGTACCGGAAGTGGAAATCGCTCCGTATGCGTCGTCCGCCAAAGGATATATTGTATCTGGCGTGGAGCCTCCCTTTGCTGCCACCTGACTGTTTCGCTGAGGGTTGCCGAGTGATTACGGCTCTCACCGATCCGCTGGCAATTGACCAGCTTGAGCCACTCAATGCGTTTACGCATTACCTACGGCAACAATGGGTACCGCTGTAGCTGCCTACTTCCCAACCGCCATCGGGAGACCGCTTTTTCGTACAAGTATCGCATACTACTTTTTGTGACAAGTGCACGAAAATTCCCGCTTTTCGTGCCTGTAAATTGCGTTCGGAAAAATAACTACAGTGACAGATAAGTCAGTGCGAAAAGTAACTAGAGTGTTCAAAAAGTGTGCGCAAAAGTAGCGAGAGTGTGAAAAAAGTGTGCGAAAAGGAACTAGCGTGTGAAAAAAGTTTACGGAAAACAAACTAGCGTGTAAAAATAGTATCTACAGCATTTTCCGCGCATCCTCCGCTAGAAAGCGCCACTTTCGACACACTTTACTGGCACGAAAAGCGGGATTTTTCGTGCACGTGTTACAAAAAAGTAATTATTTAAAGTTTGTCCCAAATTGATCGCTAAACCGATAAAACTTTGCCATGCATTACAAATGCCCTACTCAAATCTTTATGTCGCAACCGTACTTTTCCATGAGCGGACTGAATGTCTATTTACAGAATGAGACAAAGTAGATTAACAAAAAGTGATAAAAGTGATAAAAGTGATAAAAGTGATAAAAGTGATAAAAGTGATAAAAGTGATAAAAGTGATAAAAGTGATAAAAGTGATAAAAGTGATAAAAGTGATAAAAGTGATAAAAGTGATAAAAGTGATAAAAGTGATAAAAGTGATAAAAGTGATAAAAGTGATAAAAGTGATAAAAGTGATAAAAGTGATAAAAGTGATAAAAGTGATAAAAGTGATAAAAGTGATAAAAGTGATAAAAGTGATAAAAGTGATAAAAGTGATAAAAGTGATAAAAGTGATAAAAGTGATAAAAGTGATAAAAGTGATAAAAGTGATAAAAGTGATAAAAGTGATAAAAGTGATAAAAGTGATAAAAGTGATAAAAGTGATAAAAGTGATAAAAGTGATAAAAGTGATAAAAGTGATAAAAGTGATAAAAGTGATAAAAGTGATAAAAGTGATAAAAGTGATAAAAGTGATAAAAGTGATAAAAGTGATAAAAGTGATAAAAGTGATAAAAGTGATAAAAGTGATAAAAGTGATAAAAGTGATAAAAGTGATAAAAGTGATAAAAGTGATAAAAGTGATGAAAGGCGATGAAAGGCGATGAAAGGCGATGAAAGGCGATGAAAGGCGATGAAAGGCGATGAAAGGCGATGAAAGGCGATGAAAGGCGATGAAAGGCGATGAAAGGCGATGAAAGGCGATGAAAGGCGATGAAAGGCGATGAAAGGCGATGAAAGGCGATGAAAGGCGATGAAAGGCGATGAAAGGCGATGAAAGGCGATGAAAGGCGATGAAAGGCGATGAAAGGCGATGAAAGGCGATGAAAGGCGATGAAAGGCGATGAAAGGCGATGAAAGGCGATGAAAGGCGATGAAAGGCGATGAAAGGCGATGAAAGGCGATGAAAGGCGATGAAAGGCGATGAAAGGCGATGAAAGGCGATGAAAGGCGATGAAAGGCGATGAAAGGCGATGAAAGGCGATGAAAGGCGATGAAAGGCGATGAAAGGCGATGAAAGGCGATGAAAGGCGATGAAAGGCGATGAAAGGCGATGAAAGGCGATGAAAGGCGATGAAAGGCGATGAAAGGCGATGAAAGGCGATGAAAGGCGATGAAAGGCGATGAAAGGCGATGAAAGGCGATGAAAGGCGATGAAGGGCGATGAAAGGCGATGAAAGGCGATGAAAGGCGATGAAAGGCGATGAAAGGCGATGAAAGGCGATGAAAGGCGATGAAAGGCGATGAAAGGCGATGAAAGGCGATGAAAGGCGATGAAAGGCGATGAAAGGCGATGAAAGGCGATGAAAGGCGATGAAAGGCGATGAAAGGCGATGAAAGGCGATGAAAGGCGATGAAAGGCGATGAAAGGCGATGAAAGGCGATGAAAGGCGATGAAAGGCGATGAAAGGCGATGAAAGGCGATGAAAGGCGATGAAAGGCGATGAAAGGCGATGAAAGGCGATGAAAGGCGATGAAAGGCGATGAAAGGCGATGAAAGGCGATGAAAGGCGATGAAAGGCGATGAAAGGCGATGAAAGGCGATGAAAGGCGATGAAAGGCGATGAAAGGCGATGAAAGGCGATGAAAGGCGATGAAAGGCGATGAAAGGCGATGAAAGGCGATGAAAGGCGATGAAAGGCGATGAAAGGCGATGAAAGGCGATGAAAGGCGATGAAAGGCGATGAAAGGCGATGAAAGGCGATGAAAGGCGATGAAAGGCGATGAAAGGCGATGAAAGGCGATGAAAGGCGATGAAAGGCGATGAAAGGCGATGAAAGGCGATGAAAGGCGATGAAAGGCGATGAAAGGCGATGAAAGGCGATGAAAGGCGATGAAAGGCGATGAAAGGCGATGAAAGGCGATGAAAGGCGATGAAAGGCGATGAAAGGCGATGAAAGGCGATGAAAGGCGATGAAAGGCGATGAAAGGCGATGAAAGGCGATGAAAGGCGATGAAAGGCGATGAAAGGCGATGAAAGGCGATGAAAGGCGATGAAAGGCGATGAAAGGCGATGAAAGGCGATGAAAGGCGATGAAAGGCGATGAAAGGCGATGAAAGGCGATGAAAGGCGATGAAAGGCGATGAAAGGCGATGAAAGGCGATGAAAGGCGATGAAAGGCGATGAAAGGCGATGAAAGGCGATGAAAGGCGATGAAAGGCGATGAAAGGCGATGAAAGGCGATGAAAGGCGATGAAAGGCGATGAAAGGCGATGAAAGGCGATGAAAGGCGATGAAAGGCGATGAAAGGCGATGAAAGGCGATGAAAGGCGATGAAAGGCGATGAAAGGCGATGAAAGGCGATGAAAGGCGATGAAAGGCGATGAAAGGCGATGAAAGGCGATGAAAGGCGATGAAAGGCGATGAAAGGCGATGAAAGGCGATGAAAGGCGATGAAAGGCGATGAAAGGCGATGAAAGGCGATGAAAGGCGATGAAAGGCGATGAAAGGCGATGAAAGGCGATGAAAGGCGATGAAAGGCGATGAAAGGCGATGAAAGGCGATGAAAGGCGATGAAAGGCGATGAAAGGCGATGAAAGGCGATGAAAGGCGATGAAAGGCGATGAAAGGCGATGAAAGGCGATGAAAGGCGATGAAAGGCGATGAAAGGCGATGAAAGGCGATGAAAGGCGATGAAAGGCGATGAAAGGCGATGAAGGGCGATGAAAGGCGATGAAGGGCGATGAAAGGCGATGAAAGGCGATGAAAGGCGATGAAAGGCGATGAAAGGCGATGAAAGGCGATGAAAGGCGATGAAAGGCGATGAAAGGCGATGAAAGGCGATGAAAGGTGATGAAAGGTGATGAAAGGTGATGAAAGGTGATGAAAGGTGATGAAAGGTGATGAAAGGTGATGAAAGGTGATGAAAGGTGATGAAAGTGATTGAGAAAATATGACAAAAGTGATTGAAAAGAAATGGGAGAGTTGTTACTAAATTCTAGTATCGCATTTTACGTAAAATTTAATAGCTCTATGAACTCGTTTACCGATACGGCGACGGGGCCGTATCACTTTACTGGTCATCGAATACTACACAAACGTTGAGAAAAACTTTGCGTATTTTTTGGGTCTGCTGGTTGGCCTAACATCGATCGATATGCGCTAAGGATTTTCCCAAAGAAAAAGGTGCAGGTGATCGAGTTCGAACCTCGATCACCTACATGGGATATCAAAAAAGTCGGTTTAATCAATTTTAACGTCGTTATAGAGAAGGCTGTATAAGCGAAGATAAAATGAGAAAGCAATTTGTACATTTTATTTGCATTTTTTTAAGGCCTAATTCAATTACGCTTCAGCCGTGAAAAGTGCGCATTTCTATGCATTAGTTACAAAAAGTAATATGTGATACGCTTACACAATAGCGGACACTCAATTTATTTTGGTGAAGCAGGCGTACTAACCTTCAGCTAGCACATAAGTAGTTAGCGGTGCACTATGGCGACCCCCACTCCTATCCCCACTCCCATCCCCACTCTTTTCCCCACTCCGCGGCAGGCCGAAATTGTTCGAGCAGCCGCGTGGAGGGTAAGAGGTGTGGGGGGTGGGAGGGGGGATAGAGTTTCTGGAGTCGTCATAGCGCACCGCCGTATATTAAAAAATTGTGGCCAATAATGGACGTGGCCAATAGCTGTATATATAACCAACCACTGTCCGGTGAAGGAAAAGTGTGGCACAGTGACTGGCACACCGTAAAAATTAATTAAATTAAATTAAAAATCATTAAATTTAAAGAATTTTTTATGAAATGAAAAAATTCAAATTTAGAAACAATTTATTTAAAACAATAACAATTTAGTTTAAAAAAATTAACTTTACCTTTATTCGTTGCTGCGGAGTCGAAGGCTCTGAACGCACTGAAGGCTCTCGACAGTCTATAATAACCTTATATTCTACACTCCTGTTTTTCGCACTCACTCCTGTTTTTCTCGCGATCACTTTGACGTTAACGCTCGGCGTCCTCGTCACTGCCGTCAGCGTCGTCGTCACTGGCGTCGATTATTTCTTCGACGAAGCCCTCATCGATATACCCGCCGTTGTCGAAACCATTATTGTCGTCTGCGTTATACTGTTGGACGATGAGAGCAGCGATATCACGTCGTTCACGATCTAAGAGCTTAATCGCGTATGGCCGATTGCCGGGACGACGAGCGACCACGATGGCCAACAGTCCGTCACCCGCGCACACCTCCTCCACCATCGACTCAACGCCGGCGAAATTGAGATGATCGAGGCCGTACAGGTGGCACTCAATGATTAGGGCAGGCATGGCGGAGCAAAGAGAGTTCGGATGGTATAGATAAAAGAGCTCGAAAAAATCCGAGCGTCCCTCGTCTATCAAAAGTACCTCGGAGTACCCATCCTCCTCGTCGAAATAAACTATTTCGCCGCGCACAGCACTACCGTGACGAACCACAACACATGACATATCGATGCCTAACTCTCCTAAAGTGATTCGCGAGCCCGCACCGTCGATGTTATAATATTGCTGCAGAAGTTTTTGCAGCTGCTCGTACGCACTCTGCATCTCAGCCGAGCGTACTTGCAAACTGTTTGTACACGCGACTTCAATCACAGAGCATAAAAACTCATCGCCCACAATACTGTCTGCGTATCGCTGATACATTTTTTTTCTCGAAAAACTTCGGTGCACTACGATGACACAAAACATTTTACCGATTAGAGATGCATGCGACACGATCTCTGAAGAGTTACTAAAGACACACACGGGATGTTGCATCTGCCAGGCGAGCACAGATCCGTGAATGCACCGTCAGTACATTTTTGCAGCCCTCCTTCCTCACCCCGAGAGCGCAGGTGGAGACACGGCGAGCGCGATGGCTCGTGCCGTCGGACGATAGCAACAGATGCACACGTCGCGAGGACACCTGCAAATGCAGCATCAGCAGTACGCCGTCGACGAAGGTCGCGCGCTCGACGGCACGTGTCCTCAAGCGCGAGCCGCTCGCCCCCTGCGAGCGCGCAGGAAGTCGCGAATGCACCGTCTGCAGTATTGCAGGCGTTCTTTCAGGTTCACGGTCAAGCGTGATGCGATGCATCTGTATAGGTAATGGATGAGTTTAGACAACCGGATGAAGCGTTCATACGAGAACCGGATGAGGCATTCATATGATACCACGGAATCAAACCGTGGGTAAATCTTTTATACGGACCTGTCTATACCCGTATCATATATCTCGCGGAATATCGTGGGAAATTTTATTTGCACGCTCGCGATCACGCGTTATTATAGGTATGAAAAAAAGTGCAAATCAATAAAATTTTGAACATAAGTCTTTATGCTACGGAACCGGCACATATCACTCGGAAATATAGAATTGAGTCAATCGGTCAGTCAGTCATAAGACGACCAACGAGAGCTCTACATCGCCGATTGATGACAGATTACGCAGTTCGCGCGAGTATTCGCGGTTTATTAAAATTAGTTAAGTTACGCAGTATTCATCTCAGACGCCACTGCAATGATCAGTGGTGCGAGGAGTTACGGAATTTATCGGGCGAGAGACTTTTAACTCGTCTACGATATATTATATGGTGGTTACCTCTACGTGCTATCACCATAGCATATAATAGAGGTATTTTAAACGGACAGTGCGTGGTAATGTGCGTGTTTAAGGAGTTGCAACGCCGCGGCCTAGAAGATGCCCCATGCATCAGGGGACTTGTTACTGAAGCCAGAGGTAGGTGTTTCATGTACAATAGATAAATAGAAAAATCAGCTTTATATAAAAAGAAAAAAAAAGTCTCGGTGCGGGATTCGAACCTACGTCTCCTGGCGTAGGTTCGTTCGTAAAAACGTCTAAGACCGTCACAGCAAATTGAAGGTAAAATTAAAAGAAAATGATTTTGCAATACTAAAGATGAAAAAAATATTTTTTGCTGAATTGAAAAATTATTCTAATTATGGTAAAATAATAAATCATTTTTTATAAAAAAAAAAATATTTTTTAGTTAAATTTTAACTGACTCGCCTCGGTGAATAATCGGTGTGCCAATCACTGTGCCCTAAAGCGCACGTCACACAGCGATTGACCATCCGCACAGTCGTTGGCCACCCAGTTATTGGCAGGGTGCCAATGACTGTGCCACGCGATTATTATTACCGCGCAGTTATTGGCCATACAATTCAGTCGTTGGCCGCCCCAATTATTGGCCACATTTTTATATACTCAGCGGTGCGCTATGACCGCTAAACATTCAAAAAGTATACTTTTAACCTCAAAGCAATTTGACTTTTCGGTAAATAATTTAAAAATATAAAATAAAAAAGTCTTGGCGCAGGATTCGAACCCGCGTCTCCTGGCGAACGCCGCTTAAATCAGATTTCACTATATTATACGCGAAACATTCGAAAATTTTTGTTCTTTTTCGAAAATTCTTTGTGCAGCGATTAACGTTTATATTATCACATAATTATAGCCTATCGTGAGCTTATGGATGGAACAAACGAAGAAGAAGAAACTCTCAATGAAGCAACTCGTGCTATTGAGGAGGCGGAGGCGTTGGATCTTCGCATGCAGACAGTCCTCGACGAAGCAACGTGTGCTATAAAAGAAGTGGAGATAGCTCTTCACACACAGAGAGCCGTACAACGTAAGTTGCAAAACAAAAAATTATTCGCATCGGGGACATTACATTAAAAAAATAAATAAAAAAATTGCAGGTCCGCTGTCAGGGAATGGCGTCGTTATTGCTCGTACTGTGGACGTGATAGAACAGCCACAGCAAATACAAGATATCCCGTTAAACCGTAAGTGTTCGACAATAGATATAATTTGTACCACACAAAACGGCTATTTATACTGATAGTTTTTATTTTTCAGCGCCGGTAACAGGGAATTGCGAACTAGCCGATTCGACGATAACGCTTTCCAGCGCAGCCGACGACGAGCCTCAGTCTGATTCTATAGCAGATGCTGGGGAGGAGGAGGCCGTGTCGGGATCATCAGGTCTAGAGGGCCTAGAGGGTACCCCCGAGGAGACCGTGTCGGGATCGTCAGGTCTAGAGGGCCTAGAGGGCACCCCCAATCAATTGTCTAATAACATCGCTGATGAATCATTAGAAGCCAGTCAGTCCGCGAGCGTGGAACTACAACAGGTTATAGATCTTCCCGAAAATCAACTAGGCCTCCATGGAGGGTTGTGGCCGATTGAAGGAGAAGAAGAGGAGCAATATTTTCAGAGAATCGGTTGCTGGATTCAGCAACTCCCGGATGATAACTCAGGTAATCATTTTTTACTCTGATCCTAAGATTTTAAAAAGTAAGTAGAGTATTTTTTGTGATACAGGGACTTCAGCAACCCGCTTTATTGATGAAGATACTTTATAACCGTATCAGATCTCAATCGAGGTACTACTGACAACTATCTCTAATTTTCAATAGCGTTTTACCTCGACAAATTCCAGATGCTCATATGTGTTTTCTTTTTGCAGAAACGCAGGTAGGAGCTGGAAGACCACGAAATGCTACCAGGAACGAGCCGTTTGGAGACGTACAACCACCCGGGGGTCGCTTAGAAATACTTCAAAATATCTCACGTTATTTTAGACGCTTTAAGCTTAGGGGTCGCGAACTGACAATACGTGTTCGCCAACCACCCTCAGGAATAAACGTTATGGACTGGCTTCAAGGGGCTTTTCGCGATTTATTGACACAAATAACGACCAATTGCGAGGGTAGCGATTATGCAGGCATTTCGTTCACATCAAGCAGCCTGACGCAGGGGCCTGCATGGCTTTCTTTCCGGCCTGTTCGGGACTATACGTTCAAAGACATATGGGGATTAATAGCTAGCGTCGCTCAAAGCGCAGCATCTATGAATATCGATGATACGTGTAATATTAAAGCGTGCATTGTCAAGGGTGTCGAGGGTAGGGGCAGAAAAGGTCTTACGTACGAGGGTGTCGCGAAAAAAATCTATTCTAATGATCCGGAACGACGATCGGTTGTGTTTGCCTCGCTCATTAGCAGCAGCTCTAGTATACGCTGAACGTGGTGAGATACGATCAGGAGATTTACACTCCGAGTGGCAGCGCATTAGGCAGACAAACGGTTCATTACAAAGAGAGAGAGCGCTCGAACTTACCAGAGCTGCAAATGTCAATATACCGAGAGACGGATGCGGCGTACATGAGATCGCGCTCTACCAAGATCATCTGGCTCAGGACGGCATAGCGATTGTAGTTTTTGAGTTTCTGACTTTAGGCCGTCGTAAGAAAACAGCTCTATTCAATGGCACACAAAAAGTTTTAGAGTCTGCAGGAGAAATTCGGCATACTCTGTACATCTTATATTACGAACGCTCGCATCATTTCGAGCCAATTCTCAATCTCAGGGCAGCCGTCGGTAGCTCGGGGTTTTGCACCGTTTGCAACACATTATATCGCGTGTTTAATCATCGATGCTCGAAAGCACAATGTTCGCGGTGCGGAGCAACACCACCATGTGACGCCAGTTCAAGCGAGGCAATCAGGTGTGTTGCATGCAATCGCGACTTTTTCGGAGAGCAATGCTTACGAAATCAAAGAACGGGTAATGTAAATATGAACGGAGCCCTCGGTAGAAAGCCTTCTGTTTATGAATCCCTTCATCGCTGTCGCAAGTGCTTCCAGACAGTAAGACCTTTGGAAAAAAAAGGAAGCATGTATGCGGCATAGGCTTCTGCAAAATATGTAGAACGGTGCAGCCGTTTAATCATCTGTGTTTTATCCAACCAATACGGGGCGGCTCTACAGATTCGAAAAATATCTTTATTTTCTATGATTTTGAAACGCAGCAGTGCACATCTGTGAAAGGCGACGTGAGCACATTCGTTCACGAACCGAGTCTCTGTGTTGCCCAACGCGTTTGTTCAATGTGTTGTAACAATGATTCTATAGCCGATCCGTGCGACCATTGCGGCATCCACGAATTCGTATTCAAACATAATCCCGTGGGTCAGCTTGTGGAGTTAGCTATGCAGACTGTAGGGGGGTTTTCGCGCACGATTGTAATCGCTCATAACGCAGGAGGGTTTGACGCGCAATTCATTCTACGCTATCTAATTGAGGAGAAAAAAACGCGACTTCCCTCGCTGATAATGAATGGCACGAAGATTATTACAATGAGGCTTGGACAATTAGTGTTTCTTGACAGCTTGCACTACTTTCATATGCCTTTGAGCGCGCTACCCAAGGCCTTTGGGCTAACAGGTACGATTGTGAAAGGAACTTTCCCACATCTGTTCAATATTCCGGAAAATCAAAATTATGTAGGGCCCCTGCCTCCTCTAGAGTTTTATTCTCCCGACACCATGCGTACAGCGGAGCGCGAGAAATTACTTGCATGGCATCGCGAGCTGCAAGACGCTAATTATCTGTTCGATTTTGCGAAAGAAATTGTCAGCTACTGTTCGATGGATGTTACTATATTGAGACGCGCGTGTATGGCTTTTCGTGATATGTTCATAACCAGTGGCGGTGTTTGCCCTTTCAACGAGAGCACGACGATAGCATCAGCCTGTTTTCGTATTTTTCGAAAAAAATTTCTGAACAACGACACGATCGGTATTATTCCGACAACCGGGTACAGATGGGCTCACAATCAATCACAAAAAGCAGTGTCGTGGCTCGTGTGGATGGAGCACTCGCTCGGTCATAATATTATTCACGCAGGCCGGTCGCGCGAATTTAAACTACCGCAGAATCTATTGGTAGACGGCTACTACGAGACCCCTGACAATGCACATGTATTACAGTTCCACGGCTGCTACTGGCACGGGTGTCAGCGCTGTTTCCTCGTGAATAGGCATCGTCAATTCAATGGACGAGCCTCTAGAGAAAACTATCGCAATAAGTAATAGAATCCGAGCGTCTGGTTACATGCTAACGGAAATTTGGGAATGCGAATTTGACGGTATGTTAAAACAAAATGAGGAAATGCGCGCATCCGTGGAGAATCACGCTTTAGTTACACCACAGCCCCTCAACCCTCGCGATGCGTTCTTCGGTGGCCGTACAGAAAATATGGTAACGCTCTACGACATAAAAGATAGAGAGTAGATAAGATACGTGGACGTTTGCTCGTTATACCCATACATTTGTAAGTATGGTAAATACCCCGTAGGCCATCCGAAAGTTTATGTGGGTGATGAATGTATGGAGCTGACGGGTCGTGATAATACTGATCTCACGCGTATCGAAGGGCTTGTCAAATGTACTGTATTGCCGCCGAGGAATCTTTATCACCCTGTACTGCCAGTGCGTATGCATCATCGTCTGTTATTCGCTCTGTGTCGTAGTTGTAGCGAGGCTATGAGTCTGGTAGAGTGTACACACGACGATCCTGCAGAGAGGGTATTCGAGGGTACGTGGGTGGTCGACGAATTGCGAAAAGCTGTGTCGTGTGGGTACGAAATCACGTGCATCTCTGAAATCTGGCAATACGAGATAACACAATATAATAGAGATACGAGGGAGGGGGGCATTTTTGTAGAGTACATTAACACGTTTTTAAAAATCAAACAAGAAGCCAGCGGATGGCCCGAAAGCAATATGGAGGAGGACTCTGTCGCACAAGAACGGTATCTCACTGATTTCGAGCAGTCTGAAGGTATTAAGCTGGATCGTGGGTCTATAGCGAAAAATCCGGGGTTACGATCGGTGGCTAAGCTCTGCCTGAATTCATTTTGGGGAAAGTTTGGGCAGCGGGAAAATCTACCGCAGACTGTGTTAGTTTTATCGCGTGAAAAACTCATGGAGTTGTTGACGAATCCCGAATACGAGATCACGGGTATTCTCCCTGTAAATAATCAAATACTATATGTGAATTATATTAAAAGTGACGATGCTGTGATACCTTCCGGTATAGCGAACACTGTTGTCGCGGCGTATACGACAGCTCAGGCCCGCTTAAAGCTGTACAGTTACCTCGAGCGCTTGGGTCGTCGTGCATTGTACTGTGATACGGACTCTGTAATTTACGTGACAAAGAATGAGCCGGGCGAATACGAACCGCCTATTTGTCAGCTTTTAGGAGGTTTAACCGATGAGCTGAGTTCTTACGGCTCCGGTAGCTATATCAAGTCGTTTATTTCGGGTGGCCCTAAATTTTACTCGTTTATACTACGTACTTCTGACGGTACGGAGAGCGAGGTTTGTAAAGTCAAAGGTATAACACTAAATTTTGCAAATAACTCACTGATCAATTATCAGTCGATACGTTCCTTTGAAGAAGAACCAATTGTACTGCACTACAATGCGATTAGGCGTACGGCGTTTCATCACGTGGTCACACGGCCGGAAATAAAATCTTGTAAACCATCGAGCGTCGAGCGACGTGAGGTGGAAACATCCCTGGACGGCTATGGTTTGTGGTCCGACCGGCTGCGGTAAAACATGTTTTGTGAACAAGTTTTTAAAATTCATTTCGCGTATGAACAGCGAGCCGTTCGAGAGAATTATTTTCTACTATTCCGAATGGCAGCCAGCATACGCCGAGTATGGAGCATCGATCGAATTTCATAAAGGTTTGCCGCAATCTGCTGATTACGCGAATGATCCGCGTGCCAAGCTCATAGTTATCGACGATTTAATGCGTGAGGCATCGAACAACAGTGTTATTGACTTATTCACCAAAGGCAGTCATCATAAAAATTTCAGCGTTATTTTCATAACGCAAAACTTATTCCACCAAGGTCACGGCCAACGAGATATCTCACTGAACGCTAATTATATCGTTGTCTTTAAAAACCCTCGTGATCGCGCTCAAATACAGCACCTGGCGCGTCAGGTATATCCGGAAAATCCCCGTTTTTTGCAAGAGGTTTATCATGACGCGACGTCGAAGCCACACGGTTATTTGTTGCTGGATTTGAAACAAGCAACACCTGATAATTGTAGATTTCGCACGTGCATCTTTCCCGACGATCCCCATCATTTTGTGTACGTGCCGCGAAAGAAATTAAAAAGCAGCTGTACTTCCGGGGAGCTTCCAGTTTTGCGTTTATGATGACGAATAACGGATCGCTACGCTATAAAAAGAACGTTGCGATATCGACTGCCCTTCGGTATTCCAGCAAGGAACAATGTAAACCAGATTCAAACGTTAATCGCTGTATTGTCGATTGCTTATTGTACATTCTTCGTAACAACGCGTCTCTAAAGGCTTCGGGGGCGCCACGTAGAAAAGCAGTGATTTGCCCAAATAATTATCAGTCAACCTCTTGTAATGGCCCGTGACGGATCACCACTCTGCAAGAAGCACATTGCGATATTGCGAGCCCTTCAACATTTCAACAAGGATCAACGTGAAGCCTTTTTACGTAAAGCAGATCCTCATATAATACGGTGCATCTGCGAGTGCGCATTGAACATTCTTCATGGTAATGTGCCTCTGAAGTCGAACCAGAGGAAAAAACTACGTCGACACGCGTCTGTTCTTCGTCGCTTAGCTGCAAGAAAAGGCTGTTGGAAGAGTAAAAAGCGAATCGTCGTTCAGAGTGGCGGATTCCTGCCTCTTTTGCTTGCACCAATTTTGGGCACCGTCCTGTCAAATTTGATTGGTGGGCGCTGATAATGGAACACGCAAGAAAAATGGTACTAGTGCCGGAGGAGAATCTATTACAGATGAGCGCACAAAGTATCCGACAGCCTGTTTTTAGCGCTGACGTGACGCATTCGTCAGAGGCACAAGCTATTGGAGCCACCTTGAGTAGATTGGACGCTGAAATGAACGAAATCTTGAATTCTAATAAATATAAGGATGAGAGAGAAAAGTGGACCGCATATCTGACTGTACTACAACGCTATCTTCATTTTGTCGATGGTGAGCGATCTCATCAGCAGCTTGATCTCATGAAAACGAAAGTACCCGCTTTGAAGGAGGAGGAGGTGGTGGTGGGTGAAAAAAAAGACTCCTCTCCAGGCATGAATGATTCCATCATAATTGAAAGTGTACCGCAAAAATTTCGGCACAAAGCGAAACTTCTATTGCGTCGCTTGCACGATGCACCGTCGTCAAATTTTTCCTGGAATTCCGCAAGAACCGTTTCTATCGAGGGAAAACCAATCAAGGATTCGAATATTGTTGATCTCGTGAACGATGCTATGCGAACAAGAAAAGTCCCAAAACCAGCGGGACGCAAAACCTTCGCAAATTTTTTAAGAACGATACAAACACCTCGAGAATTTGTGGGAAATGAGGAGCTGTGGGCGGAATCAAGGGCCAATTCAACATTACGGGTGCATCCAAGTGGCAGCAGTGTAGCCGAGGATATCAACGATACCAGCGAACAGTCTTCGTACTACAGCGACGATAAGAGCACCGACGGTGGACACAGTGTGCAGAGGGGCTCTGGTAGTTATAGCAAGAAAAGACGTGTAACCTGGGCTAGACTTAAATTATAAACATGAAAATATTGGAAAAAGTGTACTTTGACCCCTCCCACGAAGCATCATTTTCGGGCAGTGCCAAATTGCTGCACGCGGCTCGGAAGAAAAAAATCTCCGGCAAAAAGACACTACAGTGGCTTGAGTCTCAGGATGCTTACACAAAGCACAGACCTGTGAGGCGCCACTTCCCTCGGCGTTTTTACAATGTGCGCAACATTGACGATGTTTGGGAGGCTGATCTTGTAGATCTTCGCTCTATCAAGGATTACAACGATGGTTATGTTTATCTTCTCGTAGTCATAGATGTTCTTAGTAAATACGCATGGGTGGAGCCTCTACACGATAAGACAGCTACGACTGTGACTAAAGCATTTACACGTATATTATCACAAAAAGTCAGTAATAGTAGATCACCGATTTGTCTCCAGTCGGATAGAGGTAAGGAGTTTATAGGTTCCGCATTCCAGGCTTTCTTGAAGAAGAAGAACATTCAGTTTCGCGCTGCAAGAAACCCCGATATAAAAGCCGCTGTCGTGGAGCGATTTAATAGAACTCTAAAAGAAAGAATGTGGCGGTATTTCACGTACTCTAGAGAGAAACGTTACATTGACGTTCTGCAAGATATCGTCTCGGCATACAATCATGCGCAACATAGCAGTATAAAAATGGCTCCAGCCTCTGTGACGCTTGCTACAGCCGCTAGGGCTCGGGCTAATCTGGCAGAACGATACAAGGAGCCGGAACATCCCAGACCTCCTAAATACAGTGTAGGTGATATTGTACGCATCAGTAGTGCAAAGGCAGCCTTTGCAAAAGGTTACGAGAGTGGCTGGAGCAGCGAACTATTTAAAATACACCGTGTATCATACACCAGACACCCTGTGGTATACATCTTGCGTGATCTTCAGGACGAGGATATCGACGGTATCTTTTACGAGTCTGAATTATCGAGAGTGCGAACGACCGCCGCTCAGTCCAAGAAAAATAAGAAAGGAAAATCAAAATGAAAGACGAATTTTATATTGTTTTACCTAGCAACAGCAGTATGGGATATTACTCTGATAATAAGATAACGCGATACACTACGCATTTACCGCAGTGCTTGACTTTGCACGGTGGCTGGACTGTTTCTTTAGCTGAAATACAAATACCCCTGACGATGATGCATGTACCACCTGAGGGTGAGCAGAATTTTATCAGCTTTATAACTAATGCGGTGACGCCTGGCACGGGTGTTGACACTGACTATAAAGAAGATCGAGTCTCCATACCGCCAGGTGTGTACCGTAGTGTAGATGAATTACTCGAAACAATTAACGATATACCGCGTGTGTCAGGCCACTTGAAGTTTCAATGTGGGCGCAATGGATACGTGACAGCAACCCTCATTTGCAATAGGTGTATGAATTTGAAACACTCTTTCTTTTTTTCCGACGTATTGAACAAGATTTTAGGATTCTCCCATAACCATGGTGTCGTCGTTCGAAGTGACGCGAAGTACATTGACCAGCGGCCGGCCGGTCTAACGAACGGGCTTCCTAATACGCTCTTCGTTTATACCGATATCTGCGAACCATACATTACCGGAGATGTGCACACACCTCTGCTGCGAGTCGTTCCGACCGCCGTCACGGATAATTACAATTACGGGTCTGTCAAAATTAGAAACTTTTCACCACCGCGCTTCATACCGTTATTGCGCACGAGTTTTCAAACGATAACTATCGATATAAGGGATGAGTTTGGTGAACCGATACCATTTGAGTACGGGACGTTGACGGTGACATTACACTTTCGGCGCGTAGATTGACCCGCGAAATGGATTATTACGATGCATACTTTGACCCCCAGACGGGCGGAGGTGGGAGGATGGGTTATGGCGGTATCAGTCATGTCTACATTGGGTCGCCGAACCAACGAGGTCACGGTATTGGTAGCTTCCTCGGAGGTCTCTTTCGCCGTATCATACCGCTCTTGAAATAAGGAGCTCGAACCGTAGGCAAAGAAGCGCTACGTTCTGGTATTAATGCAGCCAATGACATATTGGATAGGGGTGTTCATCCACGAGAGGCCTTTAAAACACGCATGCGTGAATCGGCCACAAAGCTAAAGCGAAAAGCCGAGGAAAAAATTAATAACCTTATGCAAGGTTCAGGCTATAAAGTGGTTAAAGTTAACAAACTGCTGCATTCGATTGGCGGTAGCGCAACACGTCGTGTCGGTGTGAAAAAAAGAAAGAAGCCGTTAACGTCGAGAAAACGTTCTGCGCACGTGACGAAGAGGAGAGCAACGAAAAGGACAGCGAGAAGACGGAAGACAAAGACGAGTGACAAGAAGACGAAGAGGAGGAAAAAACCGAGGACTGTATCCGATATTTTTACCTAGACAGACAGGATTGAGGAAAAATGGCATTCTTACACGCTCATTCGTGTGAGTGTCTAAAGTCGGAGCTTGAGCTATTTACGTTGCCACCCACCCAAACCACGATTGAGGGAACACAATGGGTGTACTATAAGCCAATTTCATCGCTGACAGATAACTCGCCTATCGAATTTGTAGTGCCTGGCCAAGGCGATGAGTACATTGATCTTGCGCATACTATGCTGAGTATGCGCGTTGAAATAATACCACCTCGGAAGCCTAAAGAGGGCGATGCACCTAAGGCTGTTCCCGTTAATAATTTACTGCATTCAATGTTCAATCAGATTGACGTATTCTTGAATCAGAAACTTGTATCACCGCCCAATAACGCTTACGCATACAGAGCATACATTGAAACACTCTTGAATTATGGAGATGACGCGAAGGCCTCTCATCTCACAAGTGTTCTCTGGTATAACGATTCGCACGGAGGAATGGATGATGTGGGTGATGGTAATAAAGGCCTAGTTATGCGAAGAGGTCTTATGAATGCTAGTGCCAATCAGATTGATCTCCTTGGACACCTTCACTGCGACATCTTCAATCAGGAGAGATTTTTGATAAATGGCGTTGAGATGCGTATACGTCTAGTGCGCACCAACGATGCTTTCTGCCTTATGAGCTCTTCGAAAGACTGCAGCATGAAGATTGTCGAAGCATCGCTCCTTGTACGCCGTGCCAAGATAGCGCCCGGTATACTCCTAGCCCACGCAAGGGCTCTCTCCAAATCTACGGCCAAGTATCCAATGACTCGTGTGGAGGTTAAAGCAGTATCACTGCATGCGGGCGTTCACGGCGATACTCTGGATAATATCATACTAGGACAACTGCCTAAGCGTATAATTATCGGGTTTGTCGATAATAGAGCCTTTAATGGTGATCGCGCGCTGAACCCCTTTAACTTTCGAAATTATAAAATAAATTATCTTTCTTTGTATGCTGACGGTTTGCAGATACCGTCAAAGCCTCTGCAGCCCGACTTTGGTGTGAGAGAGCAATACGTGGACGCATATCACACATTATTCTCCGGCACGGGTATTCACTTTCTCAACCAGGGTAATTGTATTTCACGTACGGCTTACCCTAATCGTTATTGTCTATTTGCATTTGATCTAACACCCGATCTTTCGGCTAATAGTAACACTCATTGGAATTTGGTGAAACACGGCAGTGTCAGAATAGAGGTCCGTTTCGAAGAAGCTCTAAATTCAACGGTTAACTGTATTGTGTATGCAGAATATGATAATGTGTTGGAGATTGACTCGTCCCGACAAGTGATTGTAGATTTCAGCGGATAGTGAACTATTTCGGCTGAGCCTTCAGTATTCTCCGAGAACTCGAGGCGACAGGCCGCATCATGGCTGTTGTAATTGATATACAGAGTCTAAAGGATAAATTCAATCATTTTACACCGAAAGAAGTGGCTGTCACCTCGGTGCATTCAACATACTTTGGTCACTGGATAGTAAAACAGCCCTATGCCCATGACGACCTATCACCTGCTATAAAAAGGCAAAATACGTGGCTGCAGAGCAGCCATCACGGTATTGCATGGTCTGAAGGCGATACATCTGTGCAAGCGATCGAGCTTATTCTGAAGGAAATTGCTTCAGAAGTTGATCGAATATTCACCAGAGGCTCCGACAAAGCATCATACCTGGCAAGACTCACAGGGTGTTTTATCATAAATTTGGAAGAAGACGACGAAGTACCATCATTCCATAGCCTACCGACGGGTAATACACGCTGTATATATCACGGACTGTTGCGCAAAAACCACACACATAAGTGTGCTCTAGACAACGCAACAAAGATCAAAGCGTGGCTCTGTCATAGTGATCGCTTCGATTCTTTGTGGGAATATCGCACTACTACTAGCTGGAGGGTTGGCTTGTCAGAGTGTGCTACTGAAGAAAAACCCTCTGCTGCTGCTGCTGTCCGCTGTTATGAACAGCCTTCAAATTTTACAGTCTCTGCGGAACATAAAGGATCATACAGTAGGCGTGTATCCGGCAGATCGTATCCCGAAGGTGTGGACGAAACCGACAGCCATCGTTGTTAATACCGATGGACACAAGTTACCCGGGACCCACTGGGTCGCCATGTACGTCGATCGAAATGGTCATGGATGGTTCTTCGACAGCTACGGTCTCCTGCCAATCATCCCACAGCACCTCATACGGCTCCGAAGAAACTGCAAATTCTTCCGATGCAACACTATTCAACTTCAAGGTCCGGATTCGCAATGCTGCGGACAGTATTCCGTTATGTTTCTTCATTATATGTGTACTGGCCTCGGCATTAATAAGTTTAGAAACGTATTTTCAAATAATTTGTCAAGAAACGATTCAATAGTCTATGATTATTATAATGCATTCATCAATAATCGCGAATTTAAGTCGCAGGGTAAAACTTTCAGTATGGGGGCTGCCGTAGGTGGCAGCTACAAAATAAATAACTTTAGTGATAAGTGTTTGCATTGCATACAGGGCTGTTGGCCCCGTGCTCGTGTATTCTGAATATTATGCTTATAAAATAAAAATAAAAAATAAAAAAATTCCGTTTTCTCTACCCACTCTGTTTCCCCGATACCACTCAAAAAATTTATTTCAGCAGATATTATATTTCTTCTTGGAATCGGTTTTCGGGCTGCTAAAAAAGCTGATTTCAACAGATATTATATTTCTTCTTCTTGGAATCGGATCTGTATCCCGATATCACAAAAGACACACGCCAGCAGATATTATATTTCTTCTTGAAATCGGTTTTCGGGCTGTTAAAAAGCTGATTTCAACAGATATTATATTTCTTCTTGTAATCGGATCTGTATCCCGATATCACAAAAGACACACGCAGCCAGAGACCTTTTCGAGTTGCTGAAAAAGCTGATTTCAGCAGATATTATATTTCTTTTTGGGCTCGATGTGAGAAAGCGTCATGAATCGCGAATTACTTGCGGGGGAAGCAGAAACAGTGCTCATTCCCGAACAGACCTGTGAGAAGACATCAGTCGTGATCGAGCAGCGAAAGAAGTCTCGTGCAAGCTATCTGTCTCCGTTGACGTTAATGCAAAGGAAACGAATCGAGCTAAAAGTGCGCATAGAAAGACACTTGCACGATATTGCAAAATTAAAATCAGTGATACGTGCAAGATCAGAGTTTCGACGTGTGATACGACGGCTAGAAGAACTCAACCTCCATAATGGATCTTACGCAAATCAACAAAGTGGGCATGCTTGCGTCGTTTCTGCCAATCAAAAAACTATCCGAGTTGGCTCTCGAGAGAAACTACGGCGTCACTGACATAAGGTGTGTAAAAACATCATTTGGCCCGAGGATTACCATCGACATTGAGGAAACATTTACTTGCTACCTCCCAGCGAGATTCGCCAAGGTCTTCGAGGATGACGCCAATCTGTTGCACCAGATGACTGCTGCTGCACATGAGAAAAAACTGCTCATGCAGTACTACGGGACAAGGTATAATAACCTGGAGTTCAAGCCCGTCCGCCCAACGGAGAGCTCATAGTTATTGAGTATGAGCTGCTGTGGTCAATCTTATTCTTGGGAGTTGGATAATTCAACAGTACCGGGAGAAGAAGAAGAAGAAGACGTTGCTCCAGTCAAAGCCAACAACATCCATAATAGTTAAAATATATTATCGTGCTTGGCTCATGTACAAATAAATAACAGATTATCGATAAAATTGATTTATTTCTTCTTTTATACGATGCAAAATATACTCTCAACGCCTATCCCCTCTAGTTGCCTAAAATGTACACGTAGCAATATTTTAATCATAAACCTGGAGGGGATAGTCCATCATCCCGTCACCGGCGGTAGCAAAAATGTGCTCTTGGCACAGTTGCGTTCACGTTGTTGCAGAATGAACGGTTACTCGACGGCGGTACAGAAAGTAATACAAATAATCACGATTTGCATCGTTGAAAAATTATATCAGGAATTGGAGGAGGTGCAAACAGCGGTGGATGGAGAACGTTGGTCGCAACGCTGCACAGCAGGCGTTTCGATAATAAATTCCTATCTGGAATATTTGGATCCTTCGACGGTGTTTTATCAGGGAATAAGTGCACGGGTGGAATATTTGGAGGCTGTCCAGTTCCAGTTAGAATTTAAAAAAAAATGAAGAGGCGCATCCTGTTTCAATCTGCACGTGCAATATTGCTGACGATTGCTGCTGTGTGATAACAACTTCAGCGCAGCTCAGTCTTCTGCCGTCTGCTGAGAGCGTAAAACGTG
The DNA here is from genome assembly GCA_917499995.1 of Ichneumon xanthorius. Lineage (NCBI taxonomy): Eukaryota > Metazoa > Arthropoda > Insecta > Hymenoptera > Ichneumonidae > Ichneumon > Ichneumon xanthorius. Next base: position 294,580 of record CAKJTD010000069.1, on the reverse strand, counting down.
TTCACGGGTTTCAACGACAATATGCACTGTCCACATCAGGTGTTTGATGTACCCGGTACAGATCTGGTGTTTGATATTCTGTATTTAAAAGATATGAATGGTGAATTATTGCCGAAAGAGGTGTGTGTGGGTTCGGTGGATAAACCACAGCGTCGAATGCTGTGGATGGTCTCTCCACCTTATATCATCGAGGTATTGTCACCCCGGATACGAAGAATAAATAATTGGCGGACTAAGTACATCCACGGTATACACTGGCTGAGTGGCTGGCTGCATGATAATGGCGTCACGCTCGCTGAACTGTATCAAGAATTACGCGAAATTGCGAAAAGTGTTGGCGAGCAATCTCGACTGTACGTGAGTAGGTGAGCCGACTGTACAAATCTTAGAACAGGCCACAGGACGCAAAATCATAAACTTGAGCGAACGTGCCGATTGTCCATCACTCGATGTTCCGCCGTCGAAGACAGCAAAAGTGTGCTCGTGGCATTGTTTCCTACAGACGGAGTCCAGAGGCGCTCAGTGTGCTCTGCGGAACATTAAAAAACTCCAGCGTTACCTTAACGAGGTCCCACTTCGAAGATCTTCTTCTTCTTTTCGTTAACCCGTAAAGTGAATTATGTATTTGAAAAAATTGTCGAAGCTCAATGATACCGATCGCGTACCGTCCCACCTACCATATAAAAGGATTGCGGAACTGGAACTTCAGAAGATATATAGAATCTCAAGAATGAGGATGGTCAACACCAAACACGGGAGACAAGTGATTGCCGATATAGGTTTGGATTTCAGTGTCTTCATGCCCCTAAGGGTTAGTTTCTTTCGGAACCATAATGACGAAGTGTTCGACGAAATAGCAGAACTTTGTGAAAAAAAGAGTGTAGGGCTGCGGTATTTGGGCTCCATATATAATCGTATTGAATTCATCGATCTAAACTGTGAAACCTAACTTTAAGAAATATGTAACTCTGTGCATAATAAAAAAAAGCGGTGCACTATGGCGACAGCTTACACGCACACCCTCTCACTCTCACACCCACAACCTCCAACACTCTGTGCTGGAGGAGTGGGGGTAAGAGTGGGGCTGCTGCGGAACCTATCCCCACTCTTACCCCCACCATCACCTCGAACTACGCTCTCAACGGGGCTCGAGGAGTGGGGATAGGAGTGGGGATAGGAGTGGGGGTCGCCATAGTGCACCGCTAACTACTCACATATAGTACTCACTTCCGGCTACTGCGCTGAATTTCATAATCTCTGTCGAAAGCCCGCTGTTTCGTACTTGTGTCACAAAGTACTATTGATATGTTGTGCAGAAAAGTTAAAGGAAACTATAACGGATGAGGTCACGAAGTTGAGACGGTGGCAGACGACTGGGCGGAATGGGAAACAGTCGCACCATAAAGCCTGGGTGAGGGTCGATCAGAGCATTGCCGACAAGCAACGGCTTTTAAGGACGGGAAGGTGATTTTTAGTCGTAATGCAGATCATTTCATAGCTTCTCAAAATTAGATGAAATTATATAATATCCTAGAAAAGAAATTTAGTATATATATTTAATGTTTCTAACAGATACGACGTAGAAGAGTTTTTACGATCGTCAATAACGGCGTATCAGCGACTTGATTTGCACCATGCTGCCCGAAGGTTTCGAGCTGGTAAACTTTAATCCTTTACGAATGTGCTACGTAAATGCACACTATAACAAATATTTGTTAAATGATATTAAAATACTTGTATATTAAGCACGGATTTTTAACGTGTTTAATACACATATGTGTTTAATATACATCGCGTTAGAAAAAATGCGATGTAGCATCACCCTCGTGGAATGAATGCTGCGGCATACGATTCGATCTATGATCGATGAGCATAAATATTTTTTTCAGACGGTGAAGTGCAACACGAGCTTCCCGTTCCTCAGGATATGTTGAATCCGCAGGATGTATTCCCAGGTAAATAAATATCAAAATAGAAACCTATATCTCGCAACTCTCATAAACGAATAGTTTCATTACATACTATTGATTCTAAAATCATATCTTTATAGACGATCCTGCCAACGAGGAGATCCGTCGACGAGGGGGGCCGAGATCCCGACTCAATGGAAGAAGAGTTAGAGTGGAAGGGGAAGACAGTGGTAAGTCTATTTTTTCAATAGAATCATCTTCGACAAATTTGCTTAATAGAGGGTAAGTCGGGGTGATACGGCCATGGTTTTCTAAACGACGAAAATTTGAGATTTAACATTTTTAAAACTACAAAATTATTGTTGTTATCAACTCTAGGAACTTCAAACTAAAGTAATTCACTCAGAACGGTCGATATTTTCGATGCATGATTTAATTGTAGCTCTATAAATTAATATTAGCGATCGGCCGTCTCACCCGACACTAAAGGGAGACATGGTCACAATAATAATGGTAGTCAATTAGACCACGTGTCATCTGGGCATCCGATAAGACTTCTTTTGACCGAACATGCGAGAATCCGTGAGAAAAGTTTATAACAGTTTTCATTACAAACCGCAGTATCGCACATGCTATTAACAACTGATAGGCGTGAGGTTGAATTCAAGAATTACCATATTTTCTATCATTTAACTTTGGACTAGTCGTTACTTCATTGGTCTCTACCAATCCTCCGAAGTCTTCGCTAAATGATTACAATCTCCTAAAACCTATTGGAATGTTGGGATGTTCTTAACCATTAGACCATTGGTATCTTTACCTTATAACGTGACTTAACGGATAACTTGAACTCAGTAGGGTTTACGCGGCTGCCCAGAGACGCGACTATTCTATACTGGGTGTATTTTAATCGGCGCACTAAGTGCAAGCAGACGCGGGGTGATCGTCCGAGTAAAATGAGCAATGGAAGAAGTTGGTGCGATAAGCAGTTTCGGAGATATATGGGTTTAAAATTGACCAATCGGAGCAGAGCTTGGATAGTCACACCGACAGCACATAAGCGTGCGGTAACTTCATTCGACTTCGATACAGTGTGGTCAAAAAAGGAATTCAGTTAATACTTGGATAGATAAATGCAATTTTAAATAATAAAGAATTGTTTTACGCTCTAATATACGATTCCGACTTCTTAGTCCCGAATTTCACTTTTCCTAAGACTCTCGGTGCGTCTCATCTCAATGCCCGAATCCACGTAATGTCCAGGTCTCACCTGACCCAAACAACCACACCTGAAGAAAAAAAAATCCGGACAATTTTTTCTAAATGTGATCTTCCGCGGTGAGATAGGACGCATCGAGAGCTGTTGTAGGGAAAGTGAAATTCAGCATTCGGAAGTCAGAATATTACATTAGAACGTAAAACAATTTCTTTTTTCCCGGCTACGCTAAAAAGGCCCTATTTCATGCCTGCAACGGGTATGGAAATTGGCCGAGTCTCGACGAGCGGCCACGTTTACAGGCATGAAATAGGGCCTTTTTAGCGTAGTCGGGAAAAAATAAATTGTTTTACGTTCTAATGTAATATTCTGACTTCCGAATGCTGAATTTCACTTTCCCTACAACAACTCTCGATGCGTCCCATCTACTTTTTAACATAGTCGGGAATAAAATAGCGTATGCCACTCGGGAGGAAGTGCCTTTTCACCTCGTGTGAATTTCTGCGCTCGCTTCGCTCGGGCATCAAACTTCACACTCGGTGAAAAGCCGCACTTTCCTCCCTTGTACCATAATATACTATTTTACATTTAAAAATGCACGTCTGACTACATATTAACTGCATTCCCTTATTGACCACAATGTATTGAAGTCATGAGTTGAATGAAGTTAACACATGCTTGTATTCCGTCGTTGTGACTACTCAAGTTGTGCTCTGATTGCTTTATCGTAACGTGTCACTGGTAACATATCTGACGTGCTCTGGTAACGTGTTACAGACATTTCACTTTAAAAAATTCGAAATAGGATTGGCTATTTTTTCATTAAAAATCAAATTTGAAGACTTAATTTTGGAATATTTTTTTGTACTATGGATGGTAACTATATAAATTGATTTTTCAAAAAATTTCATACGCTATTGTCGGCTGCTGCAAACACGATTCACCACATAGACGACTCAGACAGTGCTAGTGAGTTTGTAACATGAGACAATTCAATAAGGGCCATAAGTCTGATAAGATATTTTGATAACCCGTTTTCTACCATTAGCCGACTTAGTGGACCTTCGAGTGGACCGTCCCTTGTCACGAGGAAGCAGCTACGACAGGATTGATACTGACTCAATTAGTGGCCGTAAGCTTTCAACATTAAGAGCCATAAAACATTATGTAGATATAAAAATGATCCGCTGACTTTAAACGAAATTTTGTTCAATATAAAGAAAGTGACGAAGATCCACGATCTCCAGCTGGTCCGAACGCCGATGAGGACACAGATCTATCTGACAGCGACGGTAAAGTCTCAGTCACTAATATATTGATTGCTTTTAATCTTGCATGAGCACTTTCGACTGCAAAATGCATCTAGTTGGCGGATGGGGATCGTGACGTTGAATGACCGAAATGTAGAACAACCAAAATTTCGAGATTTCATCTTTGCGAATATTACAAGATCAAAAAATGAGTCTTTCGGAGATTGTATTTTCAATAGATCACTATGTCAAAGAACCACATCACCGAAAGGTTTTTTTTTAAGTGCTTTTTTATTTGAAAATATATTTTCAGAAGCTGTAGGTTAACATTTTAAACGAGCATATTCAAAAAGGCTGAAACTTTGAAGTTTCAAACGGCGACAAGCTAATACTTTTATCACTTTCATCAGGATGTCGAAAATACAGATTTCAAATTACTAAAACTCAGATGCACGCAATATCGAAGGACCAAAGTAATGAGGGTCCAAATAGCAAAAGCGAATAGCAAAAGACAAGAATCGCTGAACATAAAATTAAAAGAGCTAACAAATGTGAGAACTGATGTTTCGTAAGTTGTCGTTATTCCAATTGTTCGTCTTGCTACTATTTCGGTATTTTGACAGTTTAACTTTTTGCTTTTTCGATAGTTTGACGATTAGATTTATTGGTTTTTCCCTATAATGCATTCGAAATTGTAACTACGCTTAATGTTATAATTTTGGATTTCCGAGACGCGAACTTTTTAGTGTGCGAATTTTTGCCTATTCTAAAATACACCCGTTGCGATATCCTATTCAGATATTTATTTTCGATATAAGTGAGAGATGTAAGACTTAAGGACCCTCAGAAGATGTACCCTTGTACATTTGAACGTTCGTTATTTTAGTATTATTTTTTTTTTTCAAAATATCGGCTCCTCTACATTTCGATAGTTCAAAATGTCGACCCATACTTTGTAGCTCCTCGTTGAACAAGGTGCCTATATGTCAAAGATTAAAAGTGGGTATGAAACATTGAATTAATAATAAAATTTGTTTAAAAATAGCTGAATCTGATTAAGGTCGGCGGGTTCGTGCCGTCCAGCGCGGTAGAGTTGGCAGACCTATCAGGCAAAGAATTGCTGACAATAATGGTGAGTCACTAAAGTGACAAGGAATAACATATGAAATCGAAAACATTCAAGTTCACCATTTTTTGGATATGGTTTACTTTTATAAGTCACAGCACTCGTAGACACTACCGTAGCATCTCGTTGAATTTACGTCGCATCCGTTAGTCCCGTTTCTGTGCAGTTTCAGGCATTGTGACTTATAAAGCATTAATATGTGAGGCACATGCCCGAAATATCATTTCATATAGAATATAAATATTTCAAACTTTTACAGGTGAGGCAACTTTGTAGGTTTTACCCATAACTCATAATATGATATGATAATACGAAATGTTTATGCCTAACATTTTCGAAATAGCTGAACCTGCCCAGAATCAGCTAGGCCGGGGCCGAAGAGGTCGGGGCGGCAGAGGCGGCAGAGGCGGAATAATAGATGAACAACGCGAGGGCATTAGTGAGTTCAATTACAAATTGAATGCTGCTCAAATATATCAAATTTTTATAATAATAAAGATGATGCTACATGGGCTAAGATCCGATTATGAGAAACAATTTTTCAAAACTTCCCCATGCGCGAGCCTCAATACTTTTCCATCCTTTTTTTCCTTTTGTCATTCCTTGAAAAATGTACAGCTAGAAAAGCAATTTACAAAATTTCTCTTATAAATAGATGAACCACCACCCCAGAATCAAGTTGCCCGCGGACGTGCCGCGAGAAACGGCAGAAGCCCGGCGCGGCAACGGATAACGGTTAAGAATAGTGAGTCATACTTAAAGTGATATCGCCTTAGTTATTTACCGGTAGAAATATACCATTAGTACTATATTTCTATTTTTATTTTTGTCATTTTGCTGAAAACCTAGCATAAGCGATGCTCGATGGAAATCAACTACCAGATTGAAAAATTTCAAAATGGGTGCATAGGTTTCTTTCAAAGTCCTATAACTTTTTTTGGGCTATTAGAAACGAAAAATTTGTGACTACAAACAATTACATATAAAACTCTTCAACAATCGCGAAAAAAATGCATTTTTTTAAGTCGGGTGCTAAGTTCACATAACTAAAACAGTACGGTAGCATTAGCATATTGGAATCTCGAGCTGGTGCATTCTATTATTCTACATTACTCCATTTTACACTATTGCATGAAGCTCGGAATCGCGAGCCTCTTGATGCTGCCGGTAATGTCGACCAGATCGAGCCGATCGACATCGCCGATAACCGTGACAGATTCGAGCCCCTTCCATGTCGCCGATAATCGCGACATGGAAGTGGCAGACGGCGGTAAGAATAGTACATTACTCCACGAGGGCGAAAAAGTGTTTCACACGAGGGATGTACGACATATTTCATCACAAGGTGCGAAAATGGCGGTTTTGCGCACGCGACGCGGGCGGAAAAGTGGCCTTTTCCGCACCGTGTGACGAAATAGTACTTTGCGATACTAGTGCGTAAGAGCGGACTTTCGGCGAAGGTTGGCAAGTGCACGAGGCGAAGCCGAGTGCTGTTGTGGCGCGAGAGAAGGCGAGTGCGGCCACTTCACAACCGCCGTCGGGAGTCCGCTTTTACGTACAAGTATCGCATACGACTTTTTGTAACGAATGCATGAAAACTGCCAGGTTATGTTGCTAGCCGGGCGTGACAATAAAGGAAAAAAATAGACTGATGTGCGAATGCGCACAGTATTTACGATACGGTTTGAGACCAATGTGCGCATGCGCACAGTATTTACGATACGGTTTCGGGATTTACGATACGCTTCCAGTATTTACGATACGCCTTCTCGAAAAGCGCCACTCTATGTCGCGGCCGGCCCGCACATAAACTGACACTTTTCATGCATGAGTTACAAAAACGTTTTTATTGAATCTCGACCTCTCCAGACGAAATGCAACTAAAACCGCTTACCTACTTGAACATTCCTACTTCAGGACTAAAGAGGCATTTGGCAACATGTTTTTGGGTTACAAATGGTAAAGACAACTGCTCTAAAACATAAAAAGAAATGTTGAAACTATCCATGTGGGAATAGCAGAATAATACAATCCTGGGCTTGTTCTGGTGTCAGAGAGTTGTGCAGAGAAATTACCCTTTATATGTCGCTAGGATCAGGATTTCCCACCACTCTATATCCAAGTCACACATGGTTTTTCGGTATCTACGTATATAGTGTGCCTGCGTATGACCTTTACCTTGTTCAAATTATGCCATTTGAAAACGAAGGCACGTGGGAGTATATATTTCCAGGATGTGTTATGAGGTCACTGTTTTCCCGAATCTGAGTTTTACAGATTCCGTTATTGTTATGGATCGTCGGGTGAAAGTTTTGCAATGTGATATTGCCAAGTTAACAGTGTTGCTAATAGTGTGAATACATGCCATGCAAATATTATTTCTGGCGAAAAAAAGAAAATTCGATTTTATTTGTTTTTAAATTGTTTAAATAATATACCAAATTATGCATCGGTGCCTGTAAAGTAGTTTGCAAAGTTTCATAAAATTTAAAGCATCATTAGAGTCGTGCCCTATAAAAGGTTAAGGGTTTGAGTTGCATGTCCCTTTGATGGTTGACTTCTTATTTTACTCTAGATCCTTTAATTGTTGACAAGGTCAAATTAAATAATGTAATGACGCTGCCCCTTTTTCAAATTTTCATCTATTATAGACAACGTTCACGTGGACGCAGTGGTTGCTCATGCCAATGAAATGGACACATCGGAAGACTCGGACAACGGTAGTCTATCTAAATTCGCCTATAGAGCTAATTAATTCTTCCCTTCACGACTTGTCTATAATAATCACACTTCGTGCGTACTACGCAGGTGTAACATCGGTTATTATAATCTATGTTGAGTGAGCATACGCAGTTCTGTTTCATTACTCTGTAGGGAGGAATTAAGTGCTCATAAAGTAAAATGTGTCATATAATTCCGTGCACAATACTGTGGTTATTTTAACGGAATCAAGAAAAAAATATGGTATGTTATGCGGTCGGAGCACATTTTCATACGCCGTCCTCCCGCGTAGCATAACATACTATTTTATCACTTTGCATCGAGAGTAAAAAGACCCTAAACGAATTTAGCATCACGAAGAAGTTTTTCAGACCTATTAGTCCAGCCAAGATAAAGCAATTAATATTTTCGCGTGAATTTTGAGACAGACCGAATCACAAATGGCTCAACAGTATCGCGTAAAAAAATTATCATCCGAAACTTATTGTATGTGCATCGAAAATCTGGTTATGAGAAAGAACTGTATTCATGCATCTGACCATTTGTAATATTTTTCCATATTTAAGACAATGTCCACATAAACGCCGAAGCGAATTTCCCCCCGAGACGGCACTTTCAGGCGATTGGACAAGCGTCGGTCCCGCGAAATGACGCAATTATTATAGTGGACACTACTAGCGACACTGACAGCGGTAAGTAATCTATTTTTTAAACCATCTAGTTAGAATAATCGAATCAAATTGATGGTCAGAACAATACTTCGGGAGAGTAGGCGTAACCTAAAACATCACAATCTTAACAATATTCTTTAATTTCCCTAGACGACGTCCAAGAAATCGAGGTTGACCACGAGGTAGCCCAGGTAGCCCAGGTAGCCCAGGTAGCCCAGGTAGCCCAGGCAGCCCAGGTAGCCCAGGTAGCCCAGGTAGCCGAGATAGCCCAGGTAGCCGAGATAGCCGTGGTAGCCGACGTTGGCGCTGGGAATTCCAACGATGGTAACATAAACTATAATATGAAATTACATGGAATATTTTGGAATATTTCCATCAATAGTTGAAGAAGCTTCTCTAACGATATTAATCTTGATATGGTAATGTACCCGTAGCAGCAACCGCAGCTCAACGACTGAGTGCAAAGAGTAAGGCAATCAGAGATATATCGGTTAACAAATTGTTAAACACTGCTAATTACTAATGTATAATCGTTTACAGTATCTCGATCCAGAAAGAGAAATCTGCGCAAAAAGAGACGAAGGCAGCTGCTACGGGCCCAAGGTGGCGGCGTAGCGCCGTGTCGACCAAATGGTCGCAAGCGTCGACGATCCAAGAAGGCTGCGAAAGGTAACATTACACTTTTATTATGTATGCAAAGTAGATTTCCGATAATTCTTCGCATGCTTTCATCAATGATTAATTATTTGTGTGGAGGAAAAACAATATTATTCCTGCTCTTCAATAACGTATATCAGGGGTGTGTGAATTGGTATTTTACTTCCAACGCAAGTTTCTTTATGAAGTATTGAGCTTCAAGTGAAGTAGGTAGCAAATTCATGATCAGGAGGAGGAATACATCGGACATAATCGTGAAACGATCAATAACAAGAAATTAATACAAATAGCAATTTTTTGTATTTTCATACAGCCGTATGATTACTTCCCACTAGAACCTAGGAAGGCCCACTTGCCTTCGTATTCTACGAGACAAAATGTCCAAGTGGTGTCATTCGACAGAGTAACAGAAGTGCTCCTCGAGTGATTACAGTACGATAAAAACGTGAAAAAGCACGATAGACGCCTGCGTAAGCCTCACAATTTTTATGGGTCATAATTGGGGTTACATTCAGTCGTAATAAAAAAGATGCAAATTGGATTGGCAAATCGTTTCCTCATTATCGAAGTTGAACATTGAAAAGTTGTAAATTGAAAATCTCATATCGTTTTCTCATAATGTCTCTTTATTCGCAAACCTTCCTGTATGAGAAATTGATATTAACACTTCAATTTTCAACTTTTATAAGGTACCGATATGAAAATTTCAATTTTTAACTTTTATGAGGAAGCGCTATGAAAATGTCACTGTCGGATTATTGTATTTGTATGATTATTTTGTGCATTTCTCGCCATAGAACGTAAGGCATATTAACATCTCTACCACTCACAAATCTACCAGAAAACAAGTCTACCGGATAATAACTCTACCGAAAGCCCTACCACGAAGGAAAGCAACTCTCCCGGAATTGAAATAGAGCTCTGCCGCAATTTAAATAAAACTCTGCCGCAACTTAAATAAAACTCTGCCGGAATGTAAATAAAACTGTACAGGAATTTAAATAAAACTCTACGGGAATTTAAATAAAACTCTCCCGAAATTGAAATAAAATTGCGGGAGAATTTTATTTCAATTCGGGGCGACTTTTATTTCAATTCCGGGAGTTTTATGTCAATTCCGGCAGAGTTTTATTTCAATTCCGGTAGAGATTTTGGTAGAGACATTTGGGGAGAGATGTTTTCTGGGTGAGTTGCGAGTGGTAGAGATATAAATGTGCGAAACGTAATAAGCACTACTTGTTTATTCACGATGCCATCGTTAAGCAAAGAAATCGCTATTTGTATATACGCAAAATAGCACATTATTACAATATTGATTACAAAAATTCCAGATAAACTTTTTTCATTATTCGTAGCTTCGGGACTATATTTAATGTATTTTTTCACGCTCACGTCACGTCACGATTTTGACGAATTTGTGCTTTATACACTGCACCCTATTGCCATACATCAGAGGGCTCTGCTCTGTTAGACAAAAAATATCAACAGACTCCCATGATCCTCGGTGGGTATTTTAAAATCAACTCTGCAGGAGAAGATTATTCATAATTTTCAAATATTCACACACCCCTAACGTATATATAACGACACCATGACCTTGAAACAACTTTCGTAACTGTTTGACAATATTTTCAAAATATTGCAGTGGCATGTGAGTAAAATATTATTTCAAACATCTAACCAGTAGTCGCAAGTACATTGCATGATCATTTAAAAAATATTTTGTCAATATATGATCTTATCCCATAATTGTAGGTATAAAACATAGAGTCGTATATAACGGAATACGGAAATCTACTTTGCATCTTCTGTAATGTTACCAGTGTAAGTTGTGATAAAAATTATAATATAAATGGAAAGATCCCGAAACGATAAGACCTGGTAGAGGTAAAGGGATTGGAATTTTAACCTTAAACAGATTTTATATAGTTGTTTAATTAGACAGATACATTAGCACAGAATATGAAGTTCAATATTTACCCCCGTTATCTAGACTATTTCATGTAATACGTAGACAGCACATAAATGTACTGTGAAACGCCAGTGCAGAAGTTCAAGTAAATTATGTTTTCGTTGCTAATTGAGTTTGAATGGGTCGTACACATGCAGGAATGCAGCCGAAAGCACGCGTCTGCTATGCTTCCAGTGTGTTGCAACTGTGTGCTTTTGCCCGCGTTTTTCGGAATGTGAATGTGGGCGATCATGGTGAAGCTATGATTAATGTTCAAAGTATAAATTGCAAAATATAATTCCGCATCACTAGAAAAACAGCGTGACAAGATATATGGTAATCCCGTAAGAAATGTTACACTGTTGTTCCGAGGGTGCGATACGTTCTATTGTATGTATACAACCCTTCAGTGTCGAAGAGAGTGGCACAAGTCTCCGCCGCGGGACGAGCCATCACCGTGCAAAAAAAACCCTTCAGTGTAATTAAATTTATTAAATTTCGGGCAAATCAGTTGAGATTCTTTAAGCGAGTTTACGCTATTTTGTTTGTAAGACCTTCTGTATAGACTGCATCTAAATTTTCAAAAGAAGCCTAAAATGCATTACAATGGCGACCAAAAACAAAAACGAAATACAAATTTGAAGTTATTAGTTACTTGTTTTAACAAAATGATTTTAGATAATACATTTTTTTATGCAGATATCGATTCAGTTTGTAGAGAATGTAAAAAAAATGAAGCAATACATTTAGCTTAAGTTACAAAGCAAATTTTTAAGTTATAAAGCAAAATGAAACGGGGTATAATCTCTACATGCCATAATGCAATATGAGCGAACTTTGTAGTAATTACTTTTGATCCATTAATCAGTTTTGCATATGTCGTACACATGCAGTAATGCAGTTGAAAGTACGCGTCTGCTATGCTTCCAGTGTGGTGGAATTGCGGCTTTTTCCCGCGTTCTTCAGAATGTGGATGTGAACGATTATGGTGAAGCTATGATTAATTATCAAAGTATAATTTGCAAAGTATAATTCCGCATCACTAGAAAAACAGCGTGATAAGGTATATGGTAATCCCGTAAGAAATGTCACACTATTGTTCTGAGGGTGCGGTATGTTCTATTGTAGGCATACAACCCTTCAGTGTAATTAAATTTATTAAATTTCGGGCAAATCAGTTGAGATTCTTTAAGCGAGTTTACGCTATTTTGTTTGTAAGACCTTCTGTATAGACTGCATCTAAATTTTCAAAAGAAGCCTAAAATGCATTACAATGGCGACCAAAAACAAAAATGAAATACAAATTTAAAGTTATTAGTTACTTCTTTTAACAAAATGATTTTAGATAGTACATTTTTTCTATGCAGTTTATAATAGTACTTTGCGATACTAGTACGTAAAAGCGGACTTTCGGCGAAGGTTGGGAAGTGGTTGCACGAGAGAAGGCGAGTGCGGCCACTCCAGAACCGCCGTCGGGAGTCCGCTTTTACATACAAGTATCGCATACTACTTTTTGTGACAAATGCATGAAAGGTGCCAGGTTATGTTGCTAGCCGGGCCCGACAATAAAGGAAAAAAACAGACCGATGTGCGTATGCGCACAGTATTTACGATACGGTTTCAGTATTTTCGATACGTTTCCAGTATTTAAGAAACGCCTTCTCGAAAAGCGCCACTTTATGTCGCGGCCGGCCCGCACATAGACTGGCACTTTTCATGCATGAGTTACAAAAAGAAATATGATTCAGTTTATAAAGAATGTAAAAAAATTGAACCAATACCTTTAGCGATTCTTCAATTATTGCGGCAAAACGAGTGACAAATGCTATTTCAGGGGGCTGCTGGACCTTCCTGTTTTACCGGCCAAAATAGATGATTTCTTAGTTTTCACTATTTGTCGTTATTATGCGACGGGTATACCCCAAATTTTACAAGACTGTATTAATAACATAAACGATTCGGCGTGCACTCGAATTTCGGTTGAAATCCTCCGGGAAATGAAGAAAATCGAACATTACAATTTGTCGCGAAAACCAACATGGCCGCAGAAATGTCAACAGCATCCGTTCTGTAGGATATAAAATATTTTAGATCTTGCAGACGTCAAAAGAGAGTGCATGCCGATTCTTTGAAATTCTCCGAATATTCCAAAACGGTCGGAAAGTTGCTCACACAAAAGATAATCATGCATAGTGTAAACTGCGTTCACTTTGTCTATCGACTTGTGATGGTTGATCAGAGCCGCTAACAACAGCATAAATGTAGTGTAGGGCACGATGCAGAGCCACATGTGTGTCAATCGTGACACTACGTTCATGCCTTTCCGCAAACTATATTATTCGGTTTTCTTAATTCCTTGTACGTTTTTAGTCGAAATTCGACTGTGCACCGAAGCATTTATGTCAATATCATAATCCTGCATGATTTGACGCATATGAGTGGCATGTAACGTCCCCTCCCTCAAAACCCCCCCACGCCGGAGCTGCAGGAGAGCCCGTCGTCGCGACCATCCACTGGCAGGCCAAGTGGCGCCGTCGGACGGGATCGGGCGGTAAACCGTTCGATACGGAAACCAGGCCTGCGCCCAGAGGCCAGAGCGGGCGGCAGCCAAACACCGCCAGCGCCACACCGCGCCACGAAAGAGAAACGGAAGGCAGTATCGATCAAGGCCAACCGGAACAAAAAGCGAGGGAAAAACAAGAAAGGCAATTGGACAAAAATGACGCCACATAAATCAAGGTCGACACCCGATTAGTGATAAGACGAAAAGGGTACATACGTCACAGAAGGACCTATACAGGATTGGAGGACGAGGGGAGAAAACCCCGCAGGACCAATAGATAAATTGGATACAGAAAAACCGAGTACGCGTGCGCCGGTCCGCCAAAATTATGCAACATTCGAGAGTAGAAGTCAAAAATCTGCATATAAAAAGGGCGACAAATCGACCGGAAATCAGTTAATCATCTCACCGGGTCTACACCGGCTCTCCAGGAATAGCAGCAAAAAGTGAAAAGTAAAAGTGTAAAGTAAAAGTGAAATAAAAGTGAAATCGGGCCAGAAAGGACTTGTAAAATCGGTGAGTTTGAACTTATCAAACTGTGCCGGAATTGGACTTATAAAAATTTAGTGAAATTTCGGACTTATAAGATTTTGGTGAGAATTCGAACTTATAAAAAGCAATGAAATTTCGGACTTATAAAAAGCAGTGAAATCTCGGACTTATAAAACTTTGGGAGATTCGAACTTATAAAAAGCAGCGAGAGTTCGGACTTATGAGAATTAGCGATGCTTCGGGCTTGTGATAATTAGGGACAACCCGGATCCCGATAAATTGGGGGTAAGGGGAACGGGTAAAATTCGTGCTAAGCCAAACGCGTGCCGGAACAGACTTCTCGACAATAATCGTCTGTCAGAAGCGACAGGTGACAGCCGCGGCATCAAAACAAGCCAACAGCGTGTAACCCTGGCAACGAAGGGCGCACGGCGGTAAAGTGACCAAGGTGTCCGGTCAGGAAAGCCAAAGTGACGGGTGGGCCAAATTCACCACTCCGAGGACTAGAAAAAGGCACACCCAGGTCTTCTATCACTCTCCCTGAAGGCAACAATACCGTTGGACTGAGGTAAAACCACCTAACTATAAAATAAACACCAATTGCAATTCGCGAGGTGAGCGAGCTGCCACCGTCGGCGCGGGCCGTGACGTCACAGGCAAGGCCAGCCGTGTGCGGCGGCCATCTTGGGAGCACGGGCGACCGAGCCACTGACCCGCTCTCATAGCACGTACGCATGTGGCGGACGGCAAAATAACCGGGCAACGGTCGGTACGTGAGAACAAAACTGGTCAATAAAATTCACTACTTCAAGCAATGAAAGCCGTCTATAAAAGGAGAACTCAGATTAGAATAGTAGAATAAGCGTCAACCTCTGGGTTACAAATTGTTAACCGTGAAACACACGTATGAGACGAGAATAAATAAACCTAATTAAACCAAGAATTAGGAAAACTGTATGCTCATTTCGTTATAAATAAAATCTATAGTCGTTACATAAATTAAAAAAGTCTCTTACACCCCAACCCAGAATTCCTGGACGTTCGAGCACACGAATCCCTCCGTCTGAGGGCCCATCCCTATACAGGAGGCGCACAAATTCGGAGAATTATTGTAAGGAAGCTTGCTCCCGTTACAGGCATATTAACAATGCTAAGTCGGAACTGAAAAATTGTCTAGTTCCGTCGGTAAAACAGGTAGAGCAGATAAGAAAAAGGAAAAAAACAGCTCCAGCAGCCCCTTAAGAGCATGGGAAACACTATGGAGTGCGAGGGAGATAGCATTAGTGGCTCTTCCAGCGGAGCGAGAGAGACAAGCTGAGAACGTGTTTCACATGCTCTTAAGATATATTTGTGAATTTAAAAAATAGTATGCATGAAAATGTTTCTAAACCATTGTATTAGTGGAACATTTAAAAATTGTTGAAATCTTTATTGTCTCCTGCTTCTCAAAAATACGGTAGATGCGTAATTACTAGTCCTTGACTTTGTTTTGTCCATTTCTCTTTTTTTGTCCTTACGCACCGAGCCAGTCCCCGTATTTTTGAAGCTGTAACCGACTTTCCCCCCTGTATCACATTCGCCATAGTCTTGCGACTAAAGACATTGGGAAACTGCAGAAAACCTGTGTCGATACATTCAGTCTTAGATTCGCTTCACGGCACCGAATCTACATCGAATTTCGCCAAGAATGTAAACATGGACTACAGCTATATACTTCTGGCACACACGTGCAAGTACGCGTGTATCTCAAGTATATGTCTGGAGCTATGTCCCGTCCATATTTTTATTTCTTGACGAAACAACGGCATTTGGAGTCGGCCCCTCGACCTGCCGATGCTCTGGTTTAGAGGCGAGCATGCTAACCACTAGACCAACGCACCGGTCCTATTAGTAGGATATGTACATTTTTGTTATAAATTTTATTAAACATTCACTGACACTTTTTTTAGTTACAGAGCCGAAGTGTGTCGTCTGCCTGCTGGCGAATGTGACTCACGTGCTTGTACCGTGCGGCCACCACTGCATGTGTGAGTCATGCGCGAACAGGGTTGTTAGAGAAGACGGGCGATGCCCAAAATGTCGTCTGGACATCGATGGGCATTATCGCACATATAATGAAAATGTGTAGAGATGAGGCGTGTAATCGAGGAGGCGAGCGAAGACGATCCCGCACACGCTGTTACAGTTCGTTCTATGCACATCGTCTATGCACAAATGGGAGAGTGAGAGTGTGATAGTGTGAGAGTGTTAGAGTGTGAAAGTGTGAGAGTGTGAGAGTGTGAGGGTGTGAGAGGGTGAGAGTGTGAGAGTGTGAGAGTGTGAGAGTGTGAGAGTGTGAGAGTGTGAGGGTGTTAGAGTGTGAGAGTGTGAGAGTGTTAGGGTGTGAGAGTGTGAGAGTGTGAGAGTGTGAGAGTGTGAGGGTGTTAGAGTGTGAGAGTGAGAGAGTGTGAGAGTGTGAGAGTGTGAGGGTGTGAGGGTGTGAGGGTGTGAGGGTATTGGAGTGTGAGAATGTGAGAATGTGAGAATGTGAGAATGTGAGAGTGTGAGAGTGTGAGAGTGTGAGAGTGTGAGAGTGTGAGGGTGTGAGAGTGTGAGAGTGTGAGAGTGTGAGAGTGTGAGAGTGTGAGAGTGTGAGAGTGTGAGAGTGTGAGAGTGTGAGAGTGTGAGAGTGTGAGAGTGTGAGAGTGTGAGGGCGTGAGGGTGTAAGAGAGTGTGAGAGTGTGAGGGTGTGAGAGTGTGAGAGTGTGAGCATGTGAGGGTGTAGAGTGTTTTGCACGTGTGCACGAGCGTAGTTGCATTCCACTTACAATAATTATCGACAATAGTTGTTCTGTTATGGCTAAGACTTTCAGAACAGGTTTCTAAATATTTCTAGAGTAATCCCTGGAACTCCAGGATCTATATCTGTCCGAAGAAACGCTCGATGGATAGCGCGATTCCACTGGGTAACCCGAAATTCCGAATATCTTGGTTCCTCCGGAAGCGCGCTCGGTATCCACACAGATGTCTTAACGTCTCAAAATCTACCTGTGTTCACCGCCGTTGTTCTCTGCGAAAATGTCCAAGACCGGAGGAAATTGATCAATTGGAAAGAGAAAATAACATGTTCCATATAATTTACTAAGGTCATTTCGTTGCCCGTCAAGGTTATATGTGAAATCAGCATTCGGAGGGTGAGATTCAGTTTACTGAATGTGAAACGTCTGTATTATTATTAATCGTTGTATTATTAAACTTTTCGATTGTATTATGCAAACGTCTCAGGGCGTGAGGGCGTGAGGGTGTGAAGGTGTAAGAGAGTGTGAGAGTGTGAGGGTGTGAGGGTGTAAGAGTGTGAGAGTGAGAGTGTAAGAGTATGAGAGTGTGAGTGGGAGTGTGAGGGTGTGAGGGTGTGAGGGTGTGAGAGTGTGAGGGTGTGAGAGTGTGAGAGTGTGAGAGTGGGAGAGTGTGAGAGTGTGAGAGTGTGAGAGTGTGAGAGTGTGAGGGTGCGAGGATATGAGGGTGTGAGAGTGTGAGGGTGTGAGAGCGTGAGGGTGTGAGTGTGTGAGAGTGTGAGGGTGTGAGTTATTTAAGGAATGATTATTTAAGGTGTGAATTATTTCGGGATTCATTTAAGATCGCTAATAATTTCTGAAATTGAAATCGTGTATTTGTCAATAATGTACGAATCACATTGGCTGCTCGGAAGAAAAAAGAGAAGACTGTAATGCATAGAATGAAATAAACATGGATTTATTTGAAACATGGAACTCCTTCGACGATTTATTCTTTTCGTACCAAGGGATATTTTTTTACGTGATCAAGGAAGTATTATGGAGAATTAATCGTTGGCGATTTACCAATTACTGATTGAAAAAGAATAAAATTAAGGATTTTTCGTCAGAAATCGTTGAATTGCATCTGCGCGTTAAATGCCTATAAGCATGGCTTCTATTGGCCTCTTCGGCGTTGGACAAACGATATTATTATTTCCTGCGGTATGTTCGTATATCCATTGGTGAACATTATAATCAATCATTCAACTACGAGCATAGAATCGCTTTCATTGGAAGATGTTGTTTGCATTGCACGTAGAGTTCTCCCTTTGGGCGTGACAGTAAGTACCATTTTTTTTACATGATCAGAGAAATATTATCCCAGTATTTTACTCGTAAATACTCAAAATACAAAATACAAAATACTATATGTATTGAAAATACATTAATAAGTACTTCGTTAAAGTACTTTTTAAGATACTTCGTAAAGCGATTGAGGAGGAGGAGTAATTGGGTGGGAGAAAAAAATTCATACAAAATTTCATTAAAAAAAAAATTAAGTTAAAAAAAAATTTTTTAAATAAATAAATTAATTCAAAATCAACAAAAAAGAAAAAAAAATCAAAACAAAATATCCAGAAAAATGTTTAAAAACATTTTAACAATCCAAAAAAGTATAAAAAAAAATTAATCCAAAAGACAAAAAAAAATTGTATCCAATAAAATTCTAAAAGAATAAAAAAAATTGTGATACAGGAATGTTGTATTACAATTTTTTGGATTTTTTCGGATTTTTAAAAATATTTTTTGGATTGTTCCGGATTTTCAAAAATATTTTTTGGATTTTTTTTTATTTTTAGCATTTAAACCAAAAAAATGCATTTTTTACATTTTTTTAAATTTATTTGGATAAAAAATGATAATTTATACTTTTTAGATTTTTTTTCATTTCTTTGGGGTTTTTCTTTAATTAAAAAAAATTTCCATGGGTTCATGGGTTCATGGGTTCATGGGTTCATGGGTTCATGGGTTCATGGGTTCATGTGTTCATGGGTCCATGGGTCCATGGTCCCATGGTCCAACCCATCTAGCCATCCACCCACGCATCCATCCATCTATCAGGCACGGGCTGGTGGTCTAGTGAAGGAAGGAAAGGTTGAATTGAAGTTCTGTTTCGTCAAAAAACTCGTGCAACTTTTCGACGGAGTACGGCTCGAAAAGAACGTTAACCGATCGCCATCATCTTCTTGACCGATCTTACGTTGTGTACTGTTCCAAACCTTTTACTCTTCCCGATTTTTAACAATAATTAATATGTTATATTTAATTGGTAATCGGTAAAAAATGAATCCATTTATTCAGAACTGCGTACACTCATTCTGTGGAGCTTTCGGTGGCGATCATTCGCCGTGTCGAGTTTTCGGTGTCGACTTTTTCGTGTCGACTTTTCGCCGTGTCGACTTTTTAGTGTCGACCTTTCGCCGTGTCGACTTTTTGGTGTCGACTTTTCGCCGTGTCGAGTTTTCAGAGTCGAATTTTCACCGTGCCGTGTTTTTTTCCCAGTGTAAAGTGGCTTTGTGTACAGTTTCTATAATTCGACGGTGTTTGGTTTTCAGTGTCGAGTTATTTGGCATAGACAAGCCTGCGTGCACAGTCGATCGGTGTACACCTTTTATGTAGCACGTCGACGTGGCCAGTTATGCGGTATGCAGGTTTCAGTGTAGTGTTTTTAAGTATAGACATGTCAGCGTGTACAGTCGACCGGTGTGCACGTTTAGTGCAGACCGTCGATGTGTACAGTTATATGGTGTTCGATTTTCAGTGCGAAGTTATTTGGTGTAGACCTACCCCCGTGTAGAGTCGTTCGGTGCACACTTTTAGTATAGACCTGTCTTCGTGTAGACTTGGGAGGTGTACAGTCGGTCCCCACCCGCCTTAAGGCCCTTTAAAAATACATTTAAAGAATCAGCTTTGGGAAAAACTCTTCATTACTGCATAGGACATACCTCAAGTAGTATCTATGAATTACTTTAGAATTTTCTCGGCATGCTACCGACCAGCCCATATCTCTATGCGAGCGAACAAACTCGTTTAGAGCCTTAAGGCCATTTAAAAATACATTTAAAGAGTCAGCTTTGGGGAAAACTCTTCGGTACTGCATAGTACATACCTCAAGTAGTATCTATGCATTATTTCAGAATTTTCTCGGCATGCTACCGGCCAGCCCACATCTCTATGCGAGCGAACAAACTCGGTAAGAGCTTTAAGGCCCTTTAAAAATACATTTAAAGAGTCAGCATTGGGAAAACCTCTTTGGTACTGCATAGTACATACCTCAAGTAGTATTTATGAATTATTTCAGAATTTTCTCGGCAGGCTACCGGCCAGCCCACATCTCTATCCGAGCGAACAAACTCGTTTAGAGCATTAAGGCCCTTTAAAAATACATTTAAAGAGTTAGCTTTGGGAAAACTCTTCATTACTGCATAGGACATACCTCAAATAGTATCTATGAATTATTTCAGAATTTTCTCGGCATGCTACCGACCAGCCCATATCTCTATGCGAGCGAACAAACTCGTTTAGAGCCTTAAGGCCCTTTAAAAATACATTTAAAGAATCAGCTTTGGGAAAAACTCTTCATTACTGCATAGGACATACCTCAAGTAGTATCTATGAATTATTTCAGAATTTTCTCGGCATGCTACCGACCAGCCCATATCTCTATGCGAGCGAACAAACTCGTTTAGAGCCTTAAGGCCCTTTAAAAATACATTTAAAGAGTCAGCTTTGGGGAAAACTCTTCGGTATTGCATAGTACATACCTCACGTAGTATCTATGAATTATTTCAGAACTTTCTCGGCATGCTATCAGCCAGCCCGAATCTCTATGCGAGCGAACAAACTCGTTTAGAGCGTTAAGGCCCTTTAAAAATACATTTAAAGAGTTAGCTTTGGGAAAACCTCTTCGGTACTGCATAGTACATACCTCAAGCAGAATCTATGAATAATTTCAGAATTTTCTCGGCATGCTACCGGCCAGCCCGAATCTCTATGCGAGCGAACAAACTCGTTTAGAACTTTAAGGCCCTTTAAAAATACATTTAAAGAGTCAGATTTGTGGAAAACCTCTTTGGTACTGCATAGTACATACCTCAAGTAGTATTTATGAATTATTTCAGAATTTTCTCGGCATGCTACCGGCGAGCCCGAATGTCTATGCGAGCGAACAAACTCGTTTAGAGCGTTAAGGCCCTTTAAAAATACATTTAAAGAGTCAGATTTGTGGAAAACTCTTCGGTACTGCATAGTACATACCTCAAGTAGTATCTATGGATTATTTCAGAATTTTCTAGGCATGTTACCGGCCAGCCCGAATGTCTATGCGAGCGAACAAAGTCGGTAAGAGCCTTAAGGCCCTTTAAAAATACATTTAAAGAGTCAGCTTTGGGGAAAACTTTTCGGTATTGCATAGTACATACCTCACGTAGTATCTATGAATTATTTCAGAACTTTCTCGGCATGCTATCAGCCAGCCCGAATCTCTATGCGAGCGGACAAACTCGTTTAGAGCGTTAAGGCCCTTTAAAAATACATTTAAAGAGTTAGCTTTGGGAAAACCTCTTCGGTACTGCATAGTACATACCTCAAGCAGTATCTATGAATAATTTCAGAATTTTCTCGGCATGCTACCGGCCAGCCCGAATCTCGATGCGAGCGAACAAACTCGTTTAGAACTTTAAGGCCCTTTAAAAATACATTTAAAGAGTTAGATTTGTGGAAAACCTCTTTGGTACTGCATAGTACATACCTCAAGTAGTATTTATGAATTATTTCAGAATTTTCTCGGCATGCTACCGGCCAGCCCGAATGTCTATGCGAGCGAACAAACTCGTTTAGAGCGTTAAGGCCCTTTAAAAATACATTTAAAGAGTCAGATTTGTGGAAAACTCTTCGGTACTGCATAGTACATACCTCAAGTAGTATCTATGGATTATTTCAGAATTTTCTAGGCATGTTACCGGCCAGCCCGAATGCCTATGCGAGCGAACAAAGTCGGTAAGAGCGTTAAGGCCCTTTAAAAATACATTTAAAGAGTCAGATTTGTGGAAAATTCTTCGGTACTGCATAGTACATACCTCAAGTAGTATCTATGGATTATTTCAGAATTTTCTAGGCATGTTACCGGCCAGCCCGAATGTCTATGCGAGCGAACAAAGTCGGTAAGAGCCTTAAGGCCCTTTAAAAATACATTTAAAGAGTCAGCTTTGGGGAAAACTCTTCGGTATTGCATAGTACATACCTCACGTAGTATCTATGAATTATTTCAGAACTTTCTCGGCATGCTATCAGCCAGCCCGAATCTCTATGCGAGCGAACAAACTCGTTTAGAGCGTTAAGGCCCTTTAAAAATACATTTAAAGAGTTAGCTTTGGGAAAACCTCTTCGGTACTGCATAGTAAATACCTCAAGTAGTATTTATGAATTATTTCAGAATTTTCTCGGCATGCTACCGGCCTGCCCACATCTCTATCCGAGCGAACAAACTCGTTTAGAGCATTAAGGCCCTTTAAAAATACATTTAAAGAGTTAGCTTTGGGGAAAACTCTTCATTACTGCATAGGATATACCTCAAATAGTATCTATGAATTATTTCAGAATTTTCTCGGCATGCTACCGGCCAGCCCGAATGTCTATGCGAGCGAACAAACTCGTTTAGAGCGTTAAGGCCCTTTAAAAATACATTTAAAGAGTCAGATTTGTGGAAAACTCTTCGGTACTGCATAGTACATACCTCAAGTAGTATCTATGGATTATTTCAGAATTTTCTAGGCATGTTACCGGCCAGCCCGAATGTCTATGCGAGCGAACAAAGTCGGTAAGAGCCTTAAGGCCCTTTAAAAATACATTTAAAGAGTCAGATTTGTGGAAAACTCTTCGGTACTGCATAGTACATACCTCAAGTAGTATCTATGGATTATTTCAGAATTTTCTAGGCATGTTACCGGCCAGCCCGAATGCCTATGCGAGCGAACAAAGTCGGTAAGAGCCTTAAGGCCCTTTAAAAATACATTTAAAGAGTCAGATTTGTGGAAAACTCTTCGGTACTGCATAGTACATACCTCAAGTAGTATCTATGGATTATTTCAGAATTTTCTAGGCATGTTACCGGCCAGCCCGAATGTCTATGCGAGCGAACAAAGTCGGTAAGAGCCTTAAGGCCCTTTAAAAATACATTTAAAGAGTCAGCTTTGGGGAAAACTCTTCGGTATTGCATAGTACATACCTCACGTAGTATCTATGAATTATTTCAGAACTTTCTCGGCATGCTATCAGCCAGCCCGAATCTCTATGCGAGCGAACAAACTCGTTTAGAGCGTTAAGGCCCTTTACAAATACATTTAAAGAGTTAGCTTTGGGAAAACCTCTTCGGTACTGCATAGTACATACCTCAAGCAGTATCTATGAATAATTTCAGAATTTTCTCGGCATGCTACCGGCCAGCCCGAATCTCTATGCGAGCGAACAAACTCGTTTAGAACGTTAAGGCCCTTTAAAAATACATTTAAAGAGTCAGATTTGTGGAAAACTCTTCGGTACTGCATAGTACATACCTCAAGTAGTATCTATGCATTATTTCAGAATTTTCTCGGCATGCTACCGGCCAGCCCACATCTCTATGCGAGCGAACAAACTCGGTAAGAGCATTATGGACCTTTAAAAATACATTTAAAGAGTCAGCTTTGGGAAAACCTCGTCGTTACTGCATAGTACATACCTCAAGTACTATCTATGATTTATTTCAGAATTTTCTCGGCATGCTACCGGCCCGCCCGAATCTCTATGCGAACGAACAAACTCGGTAAGAGCTTTAAGGCCCTTTAAAAATACATTTAAAGAGTCAGCTTTGGGAAAACCTCGTCGTTACTGCATAGTACATACCTCAAGTACTATCTATGAATTATTTCAGAATTTTCTCGGCATGCTACCGGCCCGCCCGAATCTCTATGCGAACGAACAAACTCGATAAGAGCTTTAAGGCCCTTTAAAAATACATTTAAAGAGTCAGCATTGGGAAAACCTCTTTGGTACTGCATAGAACATACCTCACGTAGTATTTATGAATTATTTCAGAATTTTCTCGGCATGCTACCGGCCAGCCCACATCTCTATCCGAGCGAACAAACACGATTAGAGCATTAAGGCCCTTTAAAAATACATTTAAAGAGTCAGCATTGGGAAAACCTCTTTGGTACTGCATAGGACATACCTCAAATAGTATTTATGAATTATTTCAGAATATTCTCGGCATGCTACCGGCCAGCCCACATCTCTATCCGAGCGAACAAACTCGTTTAGAGCATTAAGGCCCTTTAAAAATACATTTAAAGAGTTAGCTTTGGGGAAAACTCTTCGGTACTGCATAGTACATACCTCAAGTAGTATCTATGAATTATTTCAGAATTTTCTCGGCATGCTACCGGCCAGCCCGAATGTCTATGCGAGCGAACAAACTCGTTTAGAGCGTTAAGGCCCTTTAAAAATACATTTAAAGAGTCAGATTTGTGGAAAACTCTTCGGTACTGCATAGTACATACCTCAAGTAGTATCTATGGATTATTTCAGAATTTTCTAGGCATGTTACCGGCCAGCCCGAATGTCTATGCGAGCGAACAAAGTCGGTAAGAGCCTTAAGGCCCTTTAAAAATACATTTAAAGAGTCAGATTTGTGGAAAACTCTACGGTACTGCATAGTACATACCTCAAGTAGTATCTATGGATTATTTCAGAATTTTCTAGGCATGTTACCGGCCAGCCCGAATGCCTATGCGAGCGAACAAAGTCGGTAAGAGCCTTAAGGCCCTTTAAAAATACATTTAAAGAGTCAGATTTGTGGAAAACTCTTCGGTACTGCATAGTACATACCTCAAGTAGTATCTATGGATTATTTCAGAATTTTCTAGGCATGTTACCGGCCAGCCCGAATGTCTATGCGAGCGAACAAAGTCGGTAAGAGCCTTAAGGCCCTTTAAAAATACATTTAAAGAGTCAGCTTTGGGAAAACCTCGTCGTTACTGCATAGTACATACCTCACGTAGTATCTATGAATTATTTCAGAACTTTCTCGGCATGCTATCAGCCAGCCCGAATCTCTATGCGAGCGAACAAACTCGTTTAGAGCGTTAAGGCCCTTTACAAAAACATTTAAAGAGTTAGCTTTGGGAAAACCTCTTCGGTACTGCATAGTACATACCTCAAGCAGTATCTATGAATAATTTCAGAATTTTCTCGGCATGCTACCGGCCAGCCCGAATCTCTATGCGAGCGAACAAACTCGTTTAGAACGTTAAGGCCCTTTAAAAATACATTTAAAGAGTCAGATTTGTGGAAAACTCTTCGGTACTGCATAGTACATACCTCAAGTAGTATCTATGCATTATTTCAGAATTTTCTCGGCATGCTACCGGCCAGCCCACATCTCTATGCGAGCGAACAAACTCGGTAAGAGCTTTAAGGACCTTTAAAAATACATTTAAAGAGTCAGCTTTGGGAAAACCTCGTCGTTACTGCATAGTACATACCTCAAGTACTATCTATGAATTATTTCAGAATTTTCTCGGCATGCTACCGGCCCGCCCGAATCTCTATGCGAGCGAACAAACTCGGTAAGAGCTTTAAGGCCCTTTAAAAATACATTTAAAGAGTCAGCTTTGGGAAAACCTCGTCGTTACTGCATAGTACATACCTCAAGTACTATCTATGAATTATTTCAGAATTTTCTCCGCATGCTACCGGCCCGCCCGAATCTCTATGCGAACGAACAAACTCGATAAGAGCTTTAAGGCCCTTTAAAAATACATTTAAAGAGTCAGCATTGGGAAAACCTCTTTGGTACTGCATAGAACATACCTCACGTAGTATTTATGAATTATTTCAGAATTTTCTCGGCATGCTACCGGCCAGCCCGCATCTCTATCCGAGCGAACAAACACGATTAGAGCATTAAGGCCCTTTAAAAATACATTTAAAGAGTCAGCATTGGGAAAACCTCTTTGGTACTGCATAGGACATACCTCAAATAGTATTTATGAATTATTTCAGAATATTCTCGGCATGCTACCGGCCAGCCCACATCTCTATCCGAGCGAACAAACTCGTTTAGAGCATTAAGGCCCTTTAAAAATACATTTAAAGAGTTAGCTTTGGGGAAAACTCTTCATTACTGCATAGGACATACCTCAAATAGTATCTATGAATTATTTCAAAATTTTTTCGGCATGCTACCGGCCAGCCCACATCTCTATGCGAGCGACCAAACTCGCTTTAAGGCCCTTTAAAAATACATTTAAAGAGTTAGCTTTGGGGAAAACTCTTCATTACTGCATAGGACATACCTCAAATAGTATCTATGAATTATTTCAAAATTTTTTCGGCATGCTACCGGCCAGCCCACATCTCTATGCGAGCGAACAAACTCGGTAAGAGCTTTAAGGCCCTTTAAAAATACATTTAAAGAGTCAGCATTGGGAAAACCTCTTTGGTACTGCATAGGACATACCTCAAATAGTATTTATGAATTATTTCAGAATATTCTCGGCATGCTACCGGCCAGCCCACATCTCTATCCGAGCGAACAAACTCGTTTAGAGCATTAAGGCCCTTTAAAAATACATTTAAAGAGTTAGCTTTGGGGAAAACTCTTCGGTACTGCATAGTACATACCTCAAGTAGTATCTATGAATTATTTCAGAATTTTCTCGGCATGCTACCGGCCAGCCCGAATGTCTATGCGAGCGAACAAACTCGTTTAGAGCGTTAAGGCCCTTTAAAAATACATTTAAAGAGTCAGATTTGTGGAAAACTCTTCGGTACTGCATAGTACATACCTCAAGTAGTATCTATGGATTATTTCAGAATTTTCTAGGCATGTTACCGGCCAGCCCGAATGTCTATGCGAGCGAACAAAGTCGGTAAGAGCTTTAAGGCCCTTTAAAAATACATTTAAAGAGTCAGATTTGTGGAAAACTCTACGGTACTGCATAGTACATACCTCAAGTAGTATCTATGGATTATTTCAGAATTTTCTAGGCATGTTACCGGCCAGCCCGAATGCCTATGCGAGCGAACAAAGTCGGTAAGAGCCTTAAGGCCCTTTAAAAATACATTTAAAGAGTCAGATTTGTGGAAAACTCTTCGGTACTGCATAGTACATACCTCAAGTAGTATCTATGGATTATTTCAGAATTTTCTAGGCATGTTACCGGCCAGCCCGAATGTCTATGCGAGCGAACAAAGTCGGTAAGAGCCTTAAGGCCCTTTAAAAATACATTTAAAGAGTCAGCTTTGGGGAAAACTCTTCGGTATTGCATAGTACATACCTCACGTAGTATCTATGAATTATTTCAGAACTTTCTCGGCATGCTATCAGCCAGCCCGAATCTCTATGCGAGCGAACAAACTCGTTTAGAGCGTTAAGGCCCTTTACAAAAACATTTAAAGAGTTAGCTTTGGGAAAACCTCTTCGGTACTGCATAGTACATACCTCAAGCAGTATCTATGAATAATTTCAGAATTTTCTCGGCATGCTACCGGCCAGCCCGAATCTCTATGCGAGCGAACAAACTCGTTTAGAACGTTAAGGCCCTTTAAAAATACATTTAAAGAGTCAGATTTGTGGAAAACTCTTCGGTACTGCATAGTACATACCTCAAGTAGTATCTATGCATTATTTCAGAATTTTCTCGGCATGCTACCGGCCAGCCCACATCTCTATGCGAGCGAACAAACTCGGTAAGAGCATTAAGGACCTTTAAAAATACATTTAAAGAGTCAGCTTTGGGAAAACCTCGTCGTTACTGCATAGTACATACCTCAAGTACTATCTATGAATTATTTCAGAATTTTCTCGGCATGCTACCGGCCCGCCCGAATCTCTATGCGAACGAACAAACTCGGTAAGAGCTTTAAGGCCCTTTAAAAATACATTTAAAGAGTCAGCTTTGGGAAAACCTCGTCGTTACTGCATAGTACATACCTCAAGTACTATCTATGAATTATTTCAGAATTTTCTCGGCATGCTACCGGCCCGCCCGAATCTCTATGCGAACGAACAAACTCGATAAGAGCTTTAAGGCCCTTTAAAAATACATTTAAAGAGTCAGCATTGGGAAAACCTCTTTGGTACTGCATAGAACATACCTCACGTAGTATTTATGAATTATTTCAGAATTTTCTCGGCATGCTACCGGCCAGCCCACATCTCTATCCGAGCGAACAAACACGATTAGAGCATTAAGGCCCTTTAAAAATACATTTAAAGAGTCAGCATTGGGAAAACCTCTTTGGTACTGCATAGGACATACCTCAAATAGTATTTATGAATTATTTCAGAATATTCTCGGCATGCTACCGGCCAGCCCACATCTCTATCCGAGCGAACAAACTCGTTTAGAGCATTAAGGCCCTTTAAAAATACATTTAAAGAGTTAGCTTTGGGGAAAACTCTTCATTACTGCATAGGACATACCTCAAATAGTATCTATGAATTATTTCAAAATTTTTTCGGCATGCTACCGGCCAGCCCACATCTCTATGCGAGCGACCAAACTCGCTTTAAGGCCCTTTAAAAATACATTTAAAGAGTTAGCTTTGGGGAAAACTCTTCATTACTGCATAGGACATACCTCAAATAGTATCTATGAATTATTTCAAAATTTTTTCGGCATGCTACCGGCCAGCCCACATCTCTATGCGAGCGAACAAACTCGGTAAGAGCTTTAAGGCCCTTTAAAAATACATTTAAAGAGTCAGCATTGGGAAAACCTCTTTGGTACTGCATAGGACATACCTCAAATAGTATTTATGAATTATTTCAGAATATTCTCGGCATGCTACCGGCCAGCCCACATCTCTATCCGAGCGAACAAACTCGTTTAGAGCATTAAGGCCCTTTAAAAATACATTTAAAGAGTTAGCTTTGGGGAAAACCTCTTCGGTACTGCATAGTACATAGCTCAAGTAGTATCTATGACTTATTTCAGAATTTTCTCGGCATGCTACCGGCCAGCCCGAATGTCTATGCGAGCGAACAAACTCGTTTAGAGCGTTAAGGCCCTTTAAAAATACATTTAAAGAGTCAGATTTGTGGAAAACTCTTCGGTACTGCATAGTACATACCTCAAGTAGTATCTATGGATTATTTCAGAATTTTCTAGGCATGTTACCGGCCAGCCCGAATGTCTATGCGAGCGAACAAAGTCGGTAAGAGCCTTAAGGCCCTTTAAAAATACATTTAAAGAGTCAGATTTGTGGAAAACTCTACGGTACTGCATAGTACATACCTCAAGTAGTATCTATGGATTATTTCAGAATTTTCTAGGCATGTTACCGGCCAGCCCGAATGCCTATGCGAGCGAACAAAGTCGGTAAGAGCCTTAAGGCCCTTTAAAAATACATTTAAAGAGTCAGATTTGTGGAAAACTCTTCGGTACTGCATAGTACATACCTCAAGTAGTATCTATGGATTATTTCAGAATTTTCTAGGCATGTTACCGGCCAGCCCGAATGTCTATGCGAGCGAACAAAGTCGGTAAGAGCCTTAAGGCCCTTTAAAAATACATTTAAAGAGTCAGCTTTGGGGAAAACTCTTCGGTATTGCATAGTACATACCTCACGTAGTATCTATGAATTATTTCAGAACTTTCTCGGCATGCTATCAGCCAGCCCGAATCTCTATGCGAGCGAACAAACTCGTTTAGAGCGTTAAGGCCCTTTACAAAAACATTTAAAGAGTTAGCTTTGGGAAAACCTCTTCGGTACTGCATAGTACATACCTCAAGCAGTATCTATGAATAATTTCAGAATTTTCTCGGCATGCTACCGGCCAGCCCGAATCTCTATGCGAGCGAACAAACTCGTTTAGAACGTTAAGGCCCTTTAAAAATACATTTAAAGAGTCAGATTTGTGGAAAACTCTTCGGTACTGCATAGTACATACCTCAAGTAGTATCTATGCATTATTTCAGAATTTTCTCGGCATGCTACCGGCCAGCCCACATCTCTATGCGAGCGAACAAACTCGGTAAGAGCATTAAGGACCTTTAAAAATACATTTAAAGAGTCAGCTTTGGGAAAACCTCGTCGTTACTGCATAGTACATACCTCAAGTACTATCTATGAATTATTTCAGAATTTTCTCGGCATGCTACCGGCCCGCCCGAATCTCTATGCGAACGAACAAACTCGGTAAGAGCTTTAAGGCCCTTTAAAAATACATTTAAAGAGTCAGCTTTGGGAAAACCTCGTCGTTACTGCATAGTACATACCTCAAGTACTATCTATGAATTATTTCAGAATTTTCTCGGCATGCTACCGGCCCGCCCGAATCTCTATGCGAACGAACAAACTCGATAAGAGCTTTAAGGCCCTTTAAAAATACATTTAAAGAGTCAGCATTGGGAAAACCTCTTTGGTACTGCATAGAACATACCTCACGTAGTATTTATGAATTATTTCAGAATTTTCTCGGCATGCTACCGGCCAGCCCACATCTCTATCCGAGCGAACAAACTCGATAAGAGCATTAAGGCCCTTTAAAAATACATTTAAAGAGTCAGCATTGGGAAAACCTCTTTGGTACTGCATAGGACATACCTCAAATAGTATTTATGAATTATTTCAGAATATTCTCGGCATGCTACCGGCCAGCCCACATCTCTATCCGAGCGAACAAACTCGTTTAGAGCATTAAGGCCCTTTAAAAATACATTTAAAGAGTTAGCTTTGGGGAAAACTCTTCATTACTGCATAGGACATACCTCAAATAGTATCTATGAATTATTTCAAAATTTTTTCGGCATGCTACCGGCCAGCCCACATCTCTATGCGAGCGACCAAACTCGCTTTAAGGCCCTTTAAAAATACATTTAAAGAGTTAGCTTTGGGGAAAACTCTTCATTACTGCATAGGGCATACCTCAAATAGTATCTATGAATTATTTCAAAATTTTTTCGGCATGCTACCGGCCAGCCCACATCTCTATGCGAGCGAACAAACTCGGTAAGAGCTTTAAGGCCCTTTAAAAATACATTTAAAGAGTCAGCATAGGGAAAACCTCTTTGGTACTGCATAGTACATACCTCAAGAAGTATTTATGAATTATTTCAGAATTTTCTCGGCATGCTACCGACCAGCCCATATCTCTATGCGAGCGGACAAACACGTTTAGAGCCTTAAGGCCCTTTAAAAATACATTTAAAGAATCAGCTTTGGGAAAACCTCTTCGGTACTGCATAGTACATACCTCAAGTAGTATCTATGAATTATTTCAGAATTTTCTCGGCATGCTAACGGCCAGCCCGAATGTCTATGCGAGCGAACAAACTCGTTTAGAGCGTTAAGGCCCTTTAAAAATACATTTAAAGAGTCAGATTTGTGGAAAACTCTTCGGTACTGCATAGTACATACCTCAAGTAGTATCTATGGATTATTTCAGAATTTTCTAGGCATGTTACCGGCCAGCCCGAATGTCTATGCGAGCGAACAAAGTCGGTAAGAGCCTTAAGGCCCTTTAAAAATACATTTAAAGAGTCAGATTTGTGGAAAACTCTTCGGTACTGCATAGTACATACCTCAAGTAGTATCTATGGATTATTTTAGAATTTTCTAGGCATGCTACCGGCCAGCCCGAATGTCTATGCGAGCGAACAAAGTCGGTAAGAGCCTTAAGGCCCTTTAAAAATACATTTAAATAGTCAGCTTTGGGGAAAACTCTTCGGTACTGCATAGAACATACCTCAAGTAGTATCTATGCATTATTTCAGAATTTTCTCGGCATGCTACCGGCCAGCCCACATCTCTATGCGAGCGAACAAACTCGGTAAGAGCTTTAAGGACCTTTAAAAATACATTTAAAGAGTCAGCTTTGGGAAAACCTCGTCGTTACTGCATAGTACATACCTCAAGTACTATCTATGAATTATTTCAGAATTTTCTCGGCATGCTACCGGCCCGCCCGAATCTCTATGCGAACGAACAAACTCGATAAGAGCTTTAAGGCCCTTTAAAAATACATTTAAAGAGTCAGCATTGGGAAAACCTCTTTGGTACTGCATAGTACATACCTCACGTAGTATTTATGAATTATTTCAGAATTTTCTCGGCATGCTACCGGCCAGCCCACATCTCTATCCGAGCGAACAAACACGATTAGAGCATTAAGGCCCTTTAAAAATACATTTAAAGAGTCAGCATTGGGAAAACCTCTTTGGTACTGCATAGGACATACCTCAAATAGTATTTATGAATTATTTCAGAATTTTCTCGGCATGCTACCGACCAGCCCATATCTCTATGCGAGCGAACAAACTCGTTTAGAGCGTTAAGGCCCTTTAAAAATACATTTAAAGAGTCAGATTTGTGGAAAACTCGTCGGTACTGCATAGTACATACCTCAAGTAGTATCTATGGATTATTTCAGAATTTTCTAGGCATGTTACCGGCCAGCCCGAATGTCTATGCGAGCGAACAAAGTCGGTAAGAGCCTTAAAGCCCTTTAAAAATACATTTAAAGAGTCAGCATTGGGAAAACCTCTTTGGTACTGCATAGTACATACCTCAAGTAATATTTATGAATTATTTCAGAATTTTCTCGGCATGCTACCGGCCAGCCCACATCTCTATCCGAGCGAACAAACACGATTAGAGCATTAAGGCCTTTTAAAAATACATTTAAAGAGTCAGCATTGGGAAAACCTCTTTGGTACTGCATAGGACATACCTCAAGTAGTATTTATGAATTATTTCAGAATTTTCTCGGCATGCTACCGGCCTGCCCACATCTCTATCCGAGCGAACAAACTCGTTTAGAGCATTAAGGCCCTTTAAAAATACATTTAAAGAGTTAGCTTTGGGGAAAACTCTTCATTACTGCATAGGACATACCTCAAATAGTATCTATGAATTATTTCAGAATTTTCTCGGCATGCTACCGACCAGCCCATATCTCTATGCGAGCGAACAAACTCGTTTAGAGCGTTAAGGCCCTTTAAAAATACATTTAAAGAGTCAGATTTGTGGAAAACTCTTCGGTACTGCATAGTACATACCTCAAGTAGTATCTATGGATTATTTCAGAATTTTCTAGGCATGTTACCGGCCAGCCCGAATGTCTATGCGAGCGAACAAAGTCGGTAAGAGCCTTAAGGCCCTTTAAAAATACATTTAAAGAGTCAGCATTGGGAAAACCTCTTTGGTACTGCATAGTACATACCTCAAGTAATATTTATGAATTATTTCAGAATTTTCTCGGCATGCTACCGGCCAGCCCACATCTCTATGCGAGCGAACAAACTCGTTTAGAGCATTAAGGCCCTTTAAAAATACATTTAAAGAGTTAGCTTTGGGGAAAACTCTTCATTACTGCATAGGACATACCTCTAGTAGTATCTATAAATTATTTCAGAATTTTCTCGGCATGCTACCGACCAGCCCATATCTCTATGCGAGCGAACAAACTCGTTTAGAGCGTTAAGGCCCTTTAAAAATACATTTAACGAGTCAGCTTTGGGAAAACCTCTTCGGTACTGCATAGTACATACCTCAAGTAGTATCTATGAATTATTTCAGAATTTTCTCGGCATGCTACCGGCCAGCCCGAATGTCTATGCGAGCGAACAAACTCGATAAGAGCCTTAAGGCCCTTTAAAAATACATTTAAAGAGTCAGCTTTGGGGAAAACTCTTCGGTATTGCATAGTGCATCCCTCACGTAGTATCTATGAATTATTTCAGAATTTTCTCGGCATGCTACCGGCCAGCCCGAATCTCTATGCGAGCGAACAAACTCGTTTAGAGCATTAAGGCCCTTTAAAAATACATTTAAAGAGTCAGCTTTGGGAAAACCTCTTCCGTACTGCATAGTGCATACCTCACGTAGTATCTGTGAATTATTTCAGAACTTTCTCGGCATGCTACCGGCCAGCCCGAATCTCTATGCGAGCGAACACACTCGTTTAGAGCCTTAAGTCCCGTTAAAAATACATTTAAAGAGTCAGCTTTGGTGAAAACTCTTCGGTATTGCATAGTACATACCTCACGTAGTATCTATGAATTATTTCAGAATTTTGTCGGCATGCTACCGGCCAGCCAGAATCTTTATGCGAGCGAACAAACTCGTTTAGAGCATTAAGGCCCTTTAAAAATACATTTAAAGAGTTAGCTTTGGGAAAACCTCTTCGGTACTGCATAGTACATACCTCAAGTAGTATCTATGAATTATTTCAGAATTTTCTCGGCATGCTACCGGCCAGCCCGAATCTCTATGCGAGCGAACAAACTCGTTTAGAACTTTAAGACCCTTTAAAAATACATTTAAAGAGTCAGCTTTGGGAAAACCTCGTCGTTACTGCATAGTACATACCTCAAGTACTATCTATGAATTATTTCAGAATTTTCTCGGCATGCTACCGGCCCGCCCGAATCTCTATGCGAACGAACAAACTCGGTAAGAGCTTTAAGGCCCTTTAAAAATACATTTAAAGAGTCAGCTTTGGGAAAACCTCATCGTTACTGCATAGTACATACCTCAAGTACTATCTATGAATTATTTCAGAATTTTCTCGGCATGCTACCGGCCCGCCCGAATCTCTATGCGAATGAACAAACTCGATAAGAGCTTTAAGGCCCTTTAAAAATACATTTAAAGAGTCAGCATTGGGAAAACCTCTTTGGTACTGCATAGTAAATACCTCACGTAGTATTTATGAATTATTTCAGAATTTTCTCGGCATGCTACCGGCCAGCCCACATCTCTATCCGAGCGAACAAACACGATTAGAGCATTAAGGCCTTTTAAAAATACATTTAAAGAGTCAGCATTGGGAAAACCTCTTTGGTACTGCATAGGACATACCTCAAATAGTATTTATGAATTATTTCAGAATATTCTCGGCATGCTACCGGCCCGCCCGAATCTCTATGCGAACGAACAAACTCGATAAGAGCTTTAAGGCCCTTTAAAAATACATTTAAAGAGTCAGCATTGGGAAAACCTCTTTGGTACTGCATAGTACATACCTCACGTAGTATTTATGAATTATTTCAGAATTTTCTCGGCATGCTACCGGCCAGCCCACATCTCTATCCGAGCGAACAAACACGATTAGAGCATTAAGGCCCTTTAAAAATACATTTAAAGAGTCAGATTTGTGGAAAACTCTTCGGTACTGCATAGGACATACCTCAAATAGTATTTATGAATTATTTCAGAATATTCTCGGCATGCTACCGGCCAACCCACATCTCTATGCGAGCGACCAAACTCGGTAAGAGCTTTAAGGCCCTTTAAACATACATTTAAAGAGTCAGCATTGGGAAAACCTCTTTGGTACTGCATAGTACATACCTCAAGTAGTATTTATGAATTATTTCAGAATTTTCTCGGCATGCTACCGGCCTGCCCACATCTCTATGCGAGCGAACAAACTCGTTTAGAGCATTAAGGCCCTTTAAAAATACATTTAAAGAGTTAGCTTTGGGGAAAACTCTTCATTACTGCATAGGACATACCTCAAGTAGTATCTATAAATTATTTCAGAATTTTCTCGGCATGTTACCGGCCAGCCCGAATGCCTATGCGAGCGAACAAAGTCGGTAAGAGCCTTAAGGCCCTTTAAAAATACATTTAAAGAGTCAGATTTGTGGAAAACTCTTCGGTACTGCATAGTACATACCTCAAGTAGTATCTATGGATTATTTCAGAATTTTCTAGGCATGTTACCGGCCAGCCCGAATGTCTATGCGAGCGAACAAAGTCGGTAAGAGCCTTAAGGCCCTTTAAAAATACATTTAAAGAGTCAGCTTTGGGGAAAACTCTTCGGTATTGCATAGTACATACCTCACGTAGTATCTATGAATTATTTCAGAACTTTCTCGGCATGCTATCAGCCAGCCCGAATCTCTATGCGAGCGAACAAACTCGTTTAGAGCGTTAAGGCCCTTTACAAAAACATTTAAAGAGTTAGCTTTGGGAAAACCTCTTCGGTACTGCATAGTACATACCTCAAGCAGTATCTATGAATAATTTCAGAATTTTCTCGGCATGCTACCGGCCAGCCCGAATCTCTATGCGAGCGAACAAACTCGTTTAGATCGTTAAGGCCCTTTAAAAATACATTTAAAGAGTCAGATTTGTGGAAAACTCTTCGGTACTGCATAGTACATACCTCAAGTAGTATCTATGCATTATTTCAGAATTTTCTCGGCATGCTACCGGCCAGCCCACATCTCTATGCGAGCGAACAAACTCGGTAAGAGCATTAAGGACCTTTAAAAATACATTTAAAGAGTCAGCTTTGGGAAAACCTCGTCGTTACTGCATAGTACATACCTCAAGTACTATCTATGAATTATTTCAGAATTTTCTCGGCATGCTACCGGCCCGCCCGAATCTCTATGCGAACGAACAAACTCGGTAAGAGCTTTAAGGCCCTTTAAAAATACATTTAAAGAGTCAGCTTTGGGAAAACCTCGTCGTTACTGCATAGTACATACCTCAAGTACTATCTATGAATTATTTCAGAATTTTCTCCGCATGCTACCGGCCCGCCCGAATCTCTATGCGAACGAACAAACTCGATAAGAGCTTTAAGGCCCTTTAAAAATACATTTAAAGAGTCAGCATTGGGAAAACCTCTTTGGTACTGCATAGAACATACCTCACGTAGTATTTATGAATTATTTCAGAATTTTCTCGGCATGCTACCGGCCAGCCCACATCTCTATCCGAGCGAACAAACACGATTAGAGCATTAAGGCCCTTTAAAAATACATTTAAAGAGTCAGCATTGGGAAAACCTCTTTGGTACTGCATAGGACATACCTCAAATAGTATTTATGAATTATTTCAGAATATTCTCGGCATGCTACCGGCCAGCCCACATCTCTATCCGAGCGAACAAACTCGTTTAGAGCATTAAGGCCCTTTAAAAATACATTTAAAGAGTGAGCATTGGGGAAAACTCTTCATTACTGCATAGGACATACCTCAAATAGTATCTATGAATTATTTCAAAATTTTTTCGGCATGCTACCGGCCAGCCCACATCTCTATGCGAGCGACCAAACTCGCTTTAAGGCCCTTTAAAAATACATTTAAAGAGTTAGCTTTGGGGAAAACTCTTCATTACTGCATAGGACATACCTCAAATAGTATCTATGAATTATTTCAAAATTTTTTCGGCATGCTACCGGCCAGCCCACATCTCTATGCGAGCGAACAAACTCGGTAAGAGCTTTAAGGCCCTTTAAAAATACATTTAAAGAGTCAGCATTGGGAAAACCTCTTTGGTACTGCATAGGACATACCTCAAATAGTATTTATGAATTATTTCAGAATATTCTCGGCAGGCTACCGGCCAGCCCACATCTCTATCCGAGCGAACAAACTCGTTTAGAGCATTAAGGCCCTTTAAAAATACATTTAAAGAGTTAGCTTTGGGGAAAACTCTTCGGTACTGCATAGTACATACCTCAAGTAGTATCTATGAATTATTTCAGAATTTTCTCGGCATGCTACCGGCCAGCCCGAATGTCTATGCGAGCGAACAAACTCGTTTAGAGCGTTAAGGCCCTTTAAAAATACATTTAAAGAGTCAGATTTGTGGAAAACTCTTCGGTACTGCATAGTACATACCTCAAGTAGTATCTATGGATTATTTCAGAATTTTCTAGGCATGTTACCGGCCAGCCCGAATGTCTATGCGAGCGAACAAAGTCGGTAAGAGCCTTAAGGCCCTTTAAAAATACATTTAAAGAGTCAGATTTGTGGAAAACTCTACGGTACTGCATAGTACATACCTCAAGTAGTATCTATGGATTATTTCAGAATTTTCTAGGCATGTTACCGGCCAGCCCGAATGCCTATGCGAGCGAACAAAGTCGGTAAGAGCCTTAAGGCCCTTTAAAAATACATTTAAAGAGTCAGATTTGTGGAAAACTCTTCGGTACTGCATAGTACATACCTCAAGTAGTATCTATGGATTATTTCAGAATTTTCTAGGCATGTTACCGGCCAGCCCGAATGTCTATGCGAGCGAACAAAGTCGGTAAGAGCCTTAAGGCCCTTTAAAAATACATTTAAAGAGTCAGCTTTGGGGAAAACTCTTCGGTATTGCATAGTACATACCTCACGTAGTATCTATGAATTATTTCAGAACTTTCTCGGCATGCTATCAGCCAGCCCGAATCTCTATGCGAGCGAACAAACTCGTTTAGAGCGTTAAGGCCCTTTACAAAAACATTTAAAGAGTTAGCTTTGGGAAAACCTCTTCGGTACTGCATAGTACATACCTCAAGCAGTATCTATGAATAATTTCAGAATTTTCTCGGCATGCTACCGGCCAGCCCGAATCTCTATGCGAGCGAACAAACTCGTTTAGAACGTTAAGGCCCTTTAAAAATACATTTAAAGAGTCAGATTTGTGGAAAACTCTTCGGTACTGCATAGTACATACCTCAAGTAGTATCTATGCATTATTTCAGAATTTTCTCGGCATGCTACCGGCCAGCCCACATCTCTATGCGAGCGAACAAACTCGGTAAGAGCATTAAGGACCTTTAAAAATACATTTAAAGAGTCAGCTTTGGGAAAACCTCGTCGTTACTGCATAGTACATACCTCAAGTACTATCTATGAATTATTTCAGAATTTTCTCGGCATGCTACCGGCCCGCCCGAATCTCTATGCGAACGAACAAACTCGGTAAGAGCTTTAAGGCCCTTTAAAAATACATTTAAAGAGTCAGCTTTGGGAAAACCTCGTCGTTACTGCATAGTACATACCTCAAGTACTATCTATGAATTATTTCAGAATTTTCTCGGCATGCTACCGGCCCGCCCGAATCTCTATGCGAACGAACAAACTCGATAAGAGCTTTAAGGCCCTTTAAAAATACATTTAAAGAGTCAGCATTGGGAAAACCTCTTTGGTACTGCATAGAACATACCTCACGTAGTATTTATGAATTATTTCAGAATTTTCTCGGCATGCTACCGGCCAGCCCACATCTCTATCCGAGCGAACAAACACGATTAGAGCATTAAGGCCCTTTAAAAATACATTTAAAGAGTCAGCATTGGGAAAACCTCTTTGGTACTGCATAGGACATACCTCAAATAGTATTTATGAATTATTTCAGAATATTCTCGGCATGCTACCGGCCAGCCCACATCTCTATCCGAGCGAACAAACTCGTTTAGAGCATTAAGGCCCTTTAAAAATACATTTAAAGAGTTAGCTTTGGGGAAAACTCTTCATTACTGCATAGGACATACCTCAAATAGTATCTATGAATTATTTCAAAATTTTTTCGGCATGCTACCGGCCAGCCCACATCTCTATGCGAGCGACCAAACTCGCTTTAAGGCCCTTTAAAAATACATTTAAAGAGTTAGCTTTGGGGAAAACTCTTCATTACTGCATAGGGCATACCTCAAATAGTATCTATGAATTATTTCAAAATTTTTTCGGCATGCTACCGGCCAGCCCACATCTCTATGCGAGCGAACAAACTCGGTAAGAGCTTTAAGGCCCTTTAAAAATACATTTAAAGAGTCAGCATAGGGAAAACCTCTTTGGTACTGCATAGTACATACCTCAAGAAGTATTTATGAATTATTTCAGAATTTTCTCGGCATGCTACCGACCAGCCCATATCTCTATGCGAGCGGACAAACGCGTTTAGAGCCTTAAGGCCCTTTAAAAATACATTTAAAGAATCAGCTTTGGGAAAACCTCTTCGGTACTGCATAGTACATACCTCAAGTAGTATCTATGAATTATTTCAGAATTTTCTCGGCATGCTAACGGCCAGCCCGAATGTCTATGCGAGCGAACAAACTCGTTTAGAGCGTTAAGGCCCTTTAAAAATACATTTAAAGAGTCAGATTTGTGGAAAACTCTTCGGTACTGCATAGTACATACCTCAAGTAGTATCTATGGATTATTTCAGAATTTTCTAGGCATGTTACCGGCCAGCCCGAATGTCTATGCGAGCGAACAAAGTCGGTAAGAGCCTTAAGGCCCTTTAAAAATACATTTAAAGAGTCAGATTTGTGGAAAACTCTTCGGTACTGCATAGTACATACCTCAAGTAGTATCTATGGATTATTTTAGAATTTTCTAGGCATGCTACCGGCCAGCCCGAATGTCTATGCGAGCGAACAAAGTCGGTAAGAGCCTTAAGGCCCTTTAAAAATACATTTAAATAGTCAGCTTTGGGGAAAACTCTTCGGTACTGCATAGAACATACCTCAAGTAGTATCTATGCATTATTTCAGAATTTTCTCGGCATGCTACCGGCCAGCCCACATCTCTATGCGAGCGAACAAACTCGGTAAGAGCTTTAAGGACCTTTAAAAATACATTTAAAGAGTCAGCTTTGGGAAAACCTCGTCGTTACTGCATAGTACATACCTCAAGTACTATCTATGAATTATTTCAGAATTTTCTCGGCATGCTACCGGCCCGCCCGAATCTCTATGCGAACGAACAAACTCGATAAGAGCTTTAAGGCCCTTTAAAAATACATTTAAAGAGTCAGCATTGGGAAAACCTCTTTGGTACTGCATAGTACATACCTCACGTAGTATTTATGAATTATTTCAGAATTTTCTCGGCATGCTACCGGCCAGCCCACATCTCTATCCGAGCGAACAAACACGATTAGAGCATTAAGGCCCTTTAAAAATACATTTAAAGAGTCAGCATTGGGAAAACCTCTTTGGTACTGCATAGGACATACCTCAAATAGTATTTATGAATTATTTCAGAATTTTCTCGGCATGCTACCGACCAGCCCATATCTCTATGCGAGCGAACAAACTCGTTTAGAGCGTTAAGGCCCTTTAAAAATACATTTAAAGAGTCAGATTTGTGAAAAACTCGTCGGTACTGCATAGTACATACCTCAAGTAGTATCTATGGATTATTTCAGAATTTTCTAGGCATGTTACCGGCCAGCCCGAATGTCTATGCGAGCGAACAAAGTCGGTAAGAGCCTTAAAGCCCTTTAAAAATACATTTAAAGAGTCAGCATTGGGAAAACCTCTTTGGTACTGCATAGTACATACCTCAAGTAATATTTATGAATTATTTCAGAATTTTCTCGGCATGCTACCGGCCAGCCCACATCTCTATCCGAGCGAACAAACACGATTAGAGCATTAAGGCCTTTTAAAAATACATTTAAAGAGTCAGCATTGGGAAAACCTCTTTGGTACTGCATAGGACATACCTCAAGTAGTATTTATGAATTATTTCAGAATTTTCTCGGCATGCTACCGGCCTGCCCACATCTCTATCCGAGCGAACAAACTCGTTTAGAGCATTAAGGCCCTTTAAAAATACATTTAAAGAGTTAGCTTTGGGGAAAACTCTTCATTACTGCATAGGACATACCTCAAATAGTATCTATGAATTATTTCAGAATTTTCTCGGCATGCTACCGACCAGCCCATATCTCTATGCGAGCGAACAAACTCGTTTAGAGCGTTAAGGCCCTTTAAAAATACATTTAAAGAGTCAGATTTGTGGAAAACTCTTCGGTACTGCATAGTACATACCTCAAGTAGTATCTATGGATTATTTCAGAATTTTCTAGGCATGTTACCGGCCAGCCCGAATGTCTATGCGAGCGAACAAAGTCGGTAAGAGCCTTAAGGCCCTTTAAAAATACATTTAAAGAGTCAGCATTGGGAAAACCTCTTTGGTACTGCATAGTACATACCTCAAGTAATATTTATGAATTATTTCAGAATTTTCTCGGCATGCTACCGGCCAGCCCACATCTCTATGCGAGCGAACAAACTCGTTTAGAGCATTAAGGCCCTTTAAAAATACATTTAAAGAGTTAGCTTTGGGGAAAACTCTTCATTACTGCATAGGACATACCTCTAGTAGTATCTATAAATTATTTCAGAATTTTCTCGGCATGCTACCGACCAGCCCATATCTCTATGCGAGCGAACAAACTCGTTTAGAGCGTTAAGGCCCTTTAAAAATACATTTAACGAGTCAGCTTTGGGAAAACCTCTTCGGTACTGCATAGTACATACCTCAAGTAGTATCTATGAATTATTTCAGAATTTTCTCGGCATGCTACCGGCCAGCCCGAATGTCTATGCGAGCGAACAAACTCGATAAGAGCCTTAAGGCCCTTTAAAAATACATTTAAAGAGTCAGCTTTGGGGAAAACTCTTCGGTATTGCATAGTGCATCCCTCACGTAGTATCTATGAATTATTTCAGAATTTTCTCGGCATGCTACCGGCCAGCCCGAATCTCTATGCGAGCGAACAAACTCGTTTAGAGCATTAAGGCCCTTTAAAAATACATTTAAAGAGTCAGCTTTGGGAAAACCTCTTCCGTACTGCATAGTGCATACCTCACGTAGTATCTGTGAATTATTTCAGAACTTTCTCGGCATGCTACCGGCCAGCCCGAATCTCTATGCGAGCGAACACACTCGTTTAGAGCCTTAAGTCCCGTTAAAAATACATTTAAAGAGTCAGCTTTGGTGAAAACTCTTCGGTATTGCATAGTACATACCTCACGTAGTATCTATGAATTATTTCAGAATTTTGTCGGCATGCTACCGGCCAGCCAGAATCTTTATGCGAGCGAACAAACTCGTTTAGAGCATTAAGGCCCTTTAAAAATACATTTAAAGAGTTAGCTTTGGGAAAACCTCTTCGGTACTGCATAGTACATACCTCAAGTAGTATCTATGAATTATTTCAGAATTTTCTCGGCATGCTACCGGCCAGCCCGAATCTCTATGCGAGCGAACAAACTCGTTTAGAACTTTAAGACCCTTTAAAAATACATTTAAAGAGTCAGCTTTGGGAAAACCTCGTCGTTACTGCATAGTACATACCTCAAGTACTATCTATGAATTATTTCAGAATTTTCTCGGCATGCTACCGGCCCGCCCGAATCTCTATGCGAACGAACAAACTCGGTAAGAGCTTTAAGGCCCTTTAAAAATACATTTAAAGAGTCAGCTTTGGGAAAACCTCATCGTTACTGCATAGTACATACCTCAAGTACTATCTATGAATTATTTCAGAATTTTCTCGGCATGCTACCGGCCCGCCCGAATCTCTATGCGAATGAACAAACTCGATAAGAGCTTTAAGGCCCTTTAAAAATACATTTAAAGAGTCAGCATTGGGAAAACCTCTTTGGTACTGCATAGTAAATACCTCACGTAGTATTTATGAATTATTTCAGAATTTTCTCGGCATGCTACCGGCCAGCCCACATCTCTATCCGAGCGAACAAACACGATTAGAGCATTAAGGCCTTTTAAAAATACATTTAAAGAGTCAGCATTGGGAAAACCTCTTTGGTACTGCATAGGACATACCTCAAATAGTATTTATGAATTATTTCAGAATATTCTCGGCATGCTACCGGCCCGCCCGAATCTCTATGCGAACGAACAAACTCGATAAGAGCTTTAAGGCCCTTTAAAAATACATTTAAAGAGTCAGCATTGGGAAAACCTCTTTGGTACTGCATAGTACATACCTCACGTAGTATTTATGAATTATTTCAGAATTTTCTCGGCATGCTACCGGCCAGCCCACATCTCTATCCGAGCGAACAAACACGATTAGAGCATTAAGGCCCTTTAAAAATACATTTAAAGAGTCAGATTTGTGGAATACTCTTCGGTACTGCATAGGACATACCTCAAATAGTATTTATGAATTATTTCAGAATATTCTCGGCATGCTACCGGCCAACCCACATCTCTATGCGAGCGACCAAACTCGGTAAGAGCTTTAAGGCCCTTTAAACATACATTTAAAGAGTCAGCATTGGGAAAACCTCTTTGGTACTGCATAGTACATACCTCAAGTAGTATTTATGAATTATTTCAGAATTTTCTCGGCATGCTACCGGCCTGCCCACATCTCTATGCGAGCGAACAAACTCGTTTAGAGCATTAAGGCCCTTTAAAAATACATTTAAAGAGTTAGCTTTGGGGAAAACTCTTCATTACTGCATAGGACATACCTCAAGTAGTATCTATAAATTATTTCAGAATTTTCTCGGCATGCTACCGACCAGCCCATATCTCTATGCGAGCGAACAAACTCGTTTAGAGCGTTAAGGCCCTTTAAAAATACATTTAACGAGTCAGCTTTGGGAAAACCTCTTCGGTACTGCATAGTACATACCTCAAGTAGTATCTATGAATTATTTCAGAATTTTCTCGGCATGCTACCGGCCAGCCCGAATGTCTATGCGAGCGAACA
This sequence comes from Ichneumon xanthorius, assembly GCA_917499995.1. Classification (NCBI taxonomy): domain Eukaryota; kingdom Metazoa; phylum Arthropoda; class Insecta; order Hymenoptera; family Ichneumonidae; genus Ichneumon; species Ichneumon xanthorius. The sequence goes on along the minus strand of CAKJTD010000069.1, from coordinate 249,945 downwards.
AACTCGATAAGAGCCTTAAGGCCCTTTAAAAATACATTTAAAGAGTCAGCTTTGGGGAAAACTCTTCGGTATTGCATAGTGCATCCCTCACGTAGTATCTATGAATTATTTCAGAATTTTCTCGGCATGCTACCGGCCAGCCCGAATCTCTATGCGAGCGAACAAACTCGTTTAGAGCATTAAGGCCCTTTAAAAATACATTTAAAGAGTCAGCTTTGGGAAAACCTCTTCCGTACTGCATAGTGCATACGTCACGTAGTATCTGTGAATTATTTCAGAACTTTCTCGGCATGCTACCGGCCAGCCCGAATCTCTATGCGAGCGAACACACTCGTTTAGAGCCTTAAGTCCCGTTAAAAATACATTTAAAGAGTCAGCTTTGGTGAAAACTCTTCGGTATTGCATAGTACATACCTCACGTAGTATCTATGAATTATTTCAGAATTTTGTCGGCATGCTACCGGCCCGCCCGAATCTCTATGCGAACGAACAAACTCGATAAGAGCTTTAAGGCCCTTTAAAAATACATTTAAAGAGTCAGCATTGGGAAAACCTCTTTGGTACTGCATAGTACATACCTCACGTAGTATTTATGAATTATTTCAGAATTTTCTCGGCATGCTACCGGCCAGCCCACATCTCTATCCGAGCGAACAAACACGATTAGAGCATTAAGGCCTTTTAAAAATACATTTAAAGAGTCAGCATTGGGAAAACCTCTTTGGTACTGCATAGGACATACCTCAAATAGTATTTATGAATTATTTCAGAATATTCTCGGCATGCTACCGGCCAGCCCACATCTCTATGCGAGCGACCAAACTCGGTAAGAGCTTTAAGGCCCTTTAAAAATACATTTAAAGAGTCAGCATTGGGAAAACCTCTTTGGTACTGCATAGTACATACCTCAAGTAGTATTTATGAATTATTTCAGAATTTTCTCGGCATGCTACCGGCCTGCCCACATCTCTATCCGAGCGAACAAACTCGTTTAGAGCATTAAGGCCCTTTAAAAATACATTTAAAGAGTTAGCTTTGGGGAAAACTCTTCATTACTGCATAGGACATACCTCAAATAGTATCTATGAATTATTTCAGAATTTTCTCGGCATGCTACCGACCAGCCCATATCTCTATGCGAGCGAACAAACTCGTTTAGAACTTTAAGGCCCTTTAAAAATACATTTAAAGAGTCAGATTTGTGGAAAACTCTTCGGTACTGCATAGTACATACCTCAAGTAGTATCTATGGATTATTTCAGAATTTTCTAGGCATGCTACCGGCCAGCCCGAATGTCTATGCGAGCGAACAAAGTCGGTAAGAGCCTTAAGGCCCTTTAAAAATACATTTAAATAGTCAGCTTTGGGGAAAACTCTTCGGTACTGCATAGTACATACCTCAAGTAGTATCTATGCATTATTTCAGAATTTTCTCGGCATGCTACCGGCCAGCCCACATCTCTATGCGAGCGAACAAACTCGGTAAGAGCTTTAAGGACCTTTAAAAATACATTTAAAGAGTCAGCTTTGGGAAAACCTCGTCGTTACTGCATAGTACATACCTCAAGTACTATCTATGAATTATTTCAGAATTTTCTCGGCATGCTACCGGCCCGCCCGAATCTCTATGCGAACGAACAAACTCGGTAAGAGCTTTAAGGCCCTTTAAAAATACATTTAAAGAGTCAGCTTTGGGAAAACCTCGTCGTTACTGCATAGTACATACCTCAAGTACTATCTATGAATTATTTCAGAATTTTCTCGGCATGCTACCGGCCCGCCCGTATCTCTATGCGAACGAACAAACTCGATAAGAGCTTTAAGGCCCATTAAAAATACATTTAAAGAGTCAGCATTGGGAAAACCTCTTTGGTACTGCATAGTACATACCTCACATAGTATTTATGAATTATTTCAGAATATTCTCGGCATGCTACCGGCCAGCCCACATCTCTATGCGAGCGAACAAACTCGGTAAGAGCTTTAAGGCCCTTTAAAAATACATTTAAAGAGTTAGCTTTGGGGAAAACTCTTCATTACTGCATAGGACATACCTCAAATAGTATCTATGAATTATTTCAAAATTTTTTCGGCATGCTACCGGCCAGCCCACATCTCTATGCGACCGAACAAACTCGGTAAGAGCTTTAAGGCCCTTTAAAAATACATTTAAAGAGTCAGATTTGTGGAAAACTCTTCGGTACTGCATAGTACATACCTCAAGTAGTATCTATGGATTATTTCAGAATTTTCTAGGCATGTTACCGGCCAGCCCGAATGTCTATGCGAGCGAACAAAGTCGGTAAGAGCCTTAAGGCCCTTTAAAAATACATTTAAAGAGTCAGCATTGGGAAAACCTCTTTGGTACTGCATAGTACATACCTCAAGTAATATTTATGAATTATTTCAGAATTTTCTCGGCATGCTACCGGCCAGCCCACATCTCTATGCGAGCGAACAAACTCGTTTAGAGCATTAAGGCCCTTTAAAAATACATTTAAAGAGTTAGCTTTGGGGAAAACTCTTCATTACTGCATAGGACATACCTCAAGTAGTATCTATAAATTATTTCAGAATTTTCTCGGCATGCTACCGACCAGCCCATATCTCTATGCGAGCGAACAAACTCGTTTAGAGCGTTAAGGCCCTTTAAAAATACATTTAACGAGTCAGCTTTGGGAAAACCTCTTCGGTACTGCATAGTACATACCTCAAGTAGTATCTATGAATTATTTCAGAATTTTCTCGGCATGTTACCGGCCAGCCCGAATCTCTATGCGAGCGAACAAACTCATTTAGAGCTTTAAGGCCCTTTAAAAATACATTTAAAGAGTTACCTTTGGGGAAAACTCTTCATTACTGCATAGTACATCCCTCACATAGTATCTATGAATTATTTCAGAATTTTCTCGGCATGCTACCGGCCAGCCCGAATCTCTATGCGAGCGAACAAACTCGTTTGGAACTTTAAGGCCCTTTAAAAATACATGTAAAAGTCACCTTTGGGGAAAACTCTTCGTTACTACATAGGACATACCTCAAGTAGTTTCTATGAATTATTTCAGAATTGTCTCGGCATGCTACCGGCCAGCCGACATCTCTATGCGAGCGAACAAACTCGTTTAGATCCGTAAGACCCTTTAAAGATACATTTAAAGAGTCAGCTTTAGGGAAAACTCTTCATTACTGCATAGGACATACCTCAAGTAGTATCTATGAATTATTTCAGAATTTTCTCGGCATGCTACCGACCAGCCCATATCTCTGTGCGAGCGAACAAACTCGTTTAGAGCCTTAAGGCCCTTTAAAAATACATTTAAAGAGTCAGCATTGGGAAAACCTCTTTGGTACTGCATAGTACATACCTCAAGTAGTATTTATGAATTATTTCAGAATTTTTTCGGCATGCTACCGGCCAGCCCACATCTCTATCCGAGCGAACAAACTCGTTTAGAGCATTAAGGCCCTTTAAAAATACATTTAAAGAGTTAGCTTTGGGAAGAACTCTTCATTACTGCATAGGACATACCTCAAGTAGTATCTATGAATTATTTCAGAATTTTCTCGGCATGCTACCGACCAGCCCATATCTCTATGCGAGCGAACAAACTCGTTTAGATCCGTAAGACCCTTTAAAGATACATTTAAAGAGTCAGCTTTAGGGAAAACTCTTCATTACTGCATAGGACATACCTCAAGTAGTATCTATGAATTATTTCAGAATTTTCTCGGCATGCTACCGACCAGCCCATATCTCTATGCGAGCGAACAAACTCGTTTAGAGCCTTAAGGCCCTTTAAAAATACATTTAAAGAGTCAGCTTTGGGAAAACCTCTTCGGTACTGCATAGTACATACCTCAAGTAGTATCTATGAATTATTTCAGAATTTTCTCGGCATGCTACCGGCCAGCCCGAATCTCTATGCGAGCGAACAAACTCGTTTAGAACATTAAGGCCCTTTAAAAATACATTTAAAGAGTCAGATTTGTGGAAAACTCTTCGGTACTGCATAGTACATACCTCAAGTAGTATCTATGGATTATTTCAGAATTTTCTAGGCATGCTACCGGCCAGCCCGAATGTCTATGCGAGCGAACAAAGTCGGTAAGAGCATTAAGGCCCTTTAAAAATACATTTAAATAGTCAGCTTTGGGGAAAACTCTTCGGTACTGCATAGTACATACCTCAAGTAGTATCTATGCATTATTTCAGAATTTTCTCGGCATGCTACCGGCCAGCCCACATCTCTATGCGAGCGAACAAACTCGGTAAGAGCTTTAAGGAGGTTTAAAAATACATTTAAAGAGTCAGCTTTGGGAAAACCTCGTCGTTACTGCATAGTACATACCTCAAGTAGTATCTATGAATTATTTCAGAATTTTCTCGGCATGCTACCGGCCCGCCCGAATCTCTATGCGAGCGAACAAACTCGGTAAGAGCTTTAAGGCCCTTTAAAAATACATTTAAAGAGTCAGCTTTGGGAAAACCTCATCGGTACTGCATAGTACATAACTCACGTAGTATCTATGAATTATTTCAGAATTTTCTCGGCATGCTACCGGCCAGCCCACATCTCTATGCGAGCGAACAAACTCGTTTAGAGCATTAAGGCCCTTTAAAAATACATTTAAAGAGTTAGCTTTGGGGAAAACTCTTCATTACTGCATAGGACATACCTCAAGTAGTATCTATAAATTATTTCAGAATTTTCTCGGCATGCTACCGACCAGCCCATATCTCTATGCGAGCGAACAAAGTCGGTAAGAGCATTAAGGCCCCTTAAAAATACATTTAAATAGTCAGCTTTGGGGAAAACTCTTCGGTATTGCATAGTACATACCTCACGTAGTATCTATGAATTATTTCAGAACTTTCTCGGCATGCTATCAGCCAGCCCGAATCTCGATGCAAGCGAACAAACTCGTTTAGAGCGTTAAGGCCCTTTAAAAATACATTTAAAGAGTTAGCTTTGGGAAAACCTCTTCGGTACTGCATAGTGCATACCTCAAGCAGTATCTATGAATTATTTCAGAATTTTCTCGGCATGCTACCGGCCAGCCCGAATCTCTATGCGAGCGAACAAACTCGTTTAGAACTTTAAGGCCCTTTAAAAATACATTTAAAGAGTCAGATTTGTGGAAAACTCTTCGGTACTGCATAGTACATACCTCAAGTAGTATCTATGGATTATTTCAGAATTTTCTAGGCATGCTACCGGCCAGCCCATATCTCTATGCGAGCGAACAAACTCGTTTAGAGCGTTAAGGCCCTTTAAAAATACATTTAACGAGTCAGCTTTGGGAAAACCTCTTCGGTACTGCATAGTACATACCTCAAGTAGTATCTATGAATTATTGCAGAATTTTCTCGGTATGCTACCGGCCAGCCCGAATGTCTATGCGAGCGAACAAACTCGATAAGAGCCTTAAGGCCCTTTAAAAATACATTTAAAGAGTCAGCTTTGGGGAAAACTCTTCGGTATTGCATAGTACATACCTCACGTAGTATCTATGAATTATTTCAGAATTGTCTCCGCATGCTACCGGCCAGCCCGAATCTCTATGCGAGTGAACAAACTAGTTTAGAGCGTTAAGGCCCTTTAAAAATACATTTAAAGAGTTAGCTTTGGGAAAACCTCTTCGGTACTGCATAGTACATACCTCAAGTAGTATCTATGAATTATTTCAGAGTTTTCTCGGCATGCTACCGGCCAGCCCGAATCTCTATGCGAGCGAACAAACTCGTTTAGTACATTAAGGCCCTTTAAAAATACATTTAAAGAGTCAGATTTGTGGAAAACTCTTCGGTACTAAATAGTACATACCTCAAGTAGTATCCATGAATTATTTCAGAATTTTCTCGGCATGCTACCGGCCAGCCCGAATCTCTATGCGAGCGAACAAACTCGTTTAGAACTTTAAGGCCCTTTAAAAATACATTTAAAAGTCACCTTTGGGGAAAACTCTTCGGTACTGCATAGGACATACCTCAAGTAGTATCTATGAATTATTTCAGAATTTTCTCGGCATGCTACCGGCCAGCCCGAATCTCTATGCGAGTGAACAAACTAGTTTAGAGCGTTAAGGCCCTTTAAAAATACATTTAAAGAGTTAGCTTTGGGAAAACCTCTTCGGTACTGCATAGTACATACCTCAAGTAGTATTTATTAATTATTTCAGAGTTTTCTCGGCATGCTACCGGCCAGCCCGAATCTCTATGCGAGCGAACAAACTCGTTTAGAACATTAAGGCCCTTTAAAAATACATTTAAAGAGTCAGATTTGTGGAAAACTCTTCGGTACTAAATAGTACATACCTCAAGTAGTATCCGTGAATTATTTCAGAATTTTCTCGGCATGCTACCGGCCAGCCCGAATCTCTATGCGAGCGAACAAACTCGTTTAGAGCCTTAAGGCCCTTTAAAAATACATTTAAAGAGTCAGCTTTGGGGAAAACTCTTCGGTATTGCATAGTACATACCTCAAGTAGTATCTATGGATTATTTCAGAATTTTCTAGGCATGCTACCGGCCAGCCCGAATGTCTATGCGAGCGAACAAAGTCGGTAAGAGCATTAAGGCCCTTTAAAAATTCATTTAAATAGTCAGCTTTGGGGAAAACTCTTCGGTACTGCATAGTACATACCTCAAGTAGTATCTATGCATTATTTCAGAATTTTCTCGGCATGCTACCGGCCAGCCCACATCTCTATGCGAGCGAACAAACTCGGTAAGAGCTTTTAGGAGGTTTAAAAATACATTTAAAGAGTCAGCTTTGGGAAAACCTCGTCGTTACTGCATAGTACATACCTCAAGTAGTATCTATGAATTATTTCAGAATTTTCTCGGCATGCTACCGGCCAGCCCGAATGTCTATGCGAGCGAACAAAGTCGGTAAGAGCCTTAAGGCCCCTTAAAAATACATTTAAATAGTCAGCTTTGGGGAAAACTCTTCGGTACTGCATAGTACATACCTCAAGTAGTATCTATGCATTATTTCAGAATTTTCTCGGCATGCTACCGGCCAGCCCACATCTCTATGCGAGCGAACAAACTCGTTTAGAGCATTAAGGCCCTTTAAAAATACATTTAAAGAGTTAGCTTTGGGGAAAACTCTTCATTACTGCATAGGACATACCTCAAGTAGTATCTATAAATTATTTCAGAATTTTCTCGGCATGCTACCGGCCATCCCGAATCTCTATGCGAGCGAACAAACTCGTTTAGAGCCTTAAGGCCCTTGAAAAATACATTTAAAGAGTCAGCTTTGGGGAAAACTCTTCATTACTGCATAGTACATACCTCACATAGTATCTATGAATTATTTCAGAATTTTCTCGGCATGCTACCGGCCAGCCCGAATCTCTATGCGAGCGAACAAACTCGTTTAGAACTTTAAGGCCCTTTAAAAATACATTTAAAAGTGACCTTTGGGGAAAACTCTTCGGTACTGCATAGGACATACCTCAAGTAGTATCTATGAATTATTTCAGAATTTTCTCGGCATGCTACCGGCCAGCCGACATCTCTATGCGAGCGAACAAACTCGTTTAGATCCGTAAGACCCTTTAAAGATACATTTAAAGAGTCAGCTTTAGGGAAAACTCTTCATTACTGCATAGGACATACCTCAAGTAGTATCTATGAATTATTTCAGAATTTTCTCGGCATGCTACCGACCAGACCACATCTCTATGCGAGCGAACAAACTCGGTAAGAGCTTTAAGGAGGTTTAAAAATACATTTAAAGAGTCAGCTTTGGGAAAACCTCGTCGTTACTGCATAGTACATACCTCAAGTAGTATCTATGAATTATTTCAGAATTTTCTCGGCTTGCTACCGGCCAGCCCATATCTCTATGCGAGCGAACAAACTCGTTTAGAGCATTAAGGCCCTTTAAAAATACATTTAAAGAGTTAGCTTTGGGGAAAACTCTTCATTACTGCATAGGACATACCTCAAGTAGTATCTATAAATTATTTCAGAATTTTCTCGGCATGCTACCGACCAGCCCATATCTCTATGCGAGCGAACAAACTCGTTTAGAGCGTTAAGGCCCTTTAAAAATACATTTAACGAGTCAGCTTTGGGAAAACCTCTTCGGTACTGCATAGTACATACCTCAAGTAGTATCTATGAATTATTTCAGAATTTTCTCGGCATGCTACCGACCAGCCCGAATGTCTATGCAAGCGAACAAACTCGATAAGAGCCTTAAGACCCTTTAAAAATACATTTAAAGAGTCAGCTTTGGGGAAAACTCTTCGGTATTGCATAGTGCATACCTCACGTAGTATCTATGAATTATTTCAGAATTTTCTCGGCATGCTACCGGTCCAGCCCGAATCTCTATGCGAGTGAACAAACTAGTTTAGAGCGTTAAGGCCCTTTAAAAATACATTTAAAGTGTTAGCTTTGGGAAAACCTCTTCGGTTCTGCATAGTACATACCTCAAGTAGTATCTATGAATTATTTCAGAATTTTCTCGGCATGCTACCGGCCAGCCCGAATCTCTATGCGAGCGAACAAACTCGTTTAGAACATTAAGGCCCTTTAAAAATACATTTAAAGAGTCAGATTTGTGGAAAACTCTTCGGTACTAAATAGTACATACCTCAAGTAGTATCCATGAATTATTTCAGAATTTTCTAGGCATGCTACCGGCCAGCCCGAATGTCTATGCGAGCGAACAAAGTCGGTAAGAGCCTTAAGGCCCTTTAAAAATACATTTAAATAGTCAGCTTTGGGGAAAACTCTTCGGTACTGCATAGTACATACCTCAAGTAGTATCTATGCATTATTTCAGAATTTTCTCGGCATGCTACCGGCCAGCCCACATCTCTATGCGAGCGAACAAACTCGTTTAGAGCATTAAGGCCCTTTAAAATACATTTAAAGAGTTAGCTTTGGGGAAAACTCTTCATTACTGCATAGGACATACCTCAAGTAGTATCTATAAATTATTTCAGAATTTTCTCGGCATGCTACCGGCCATCCCGAATCTCTATGCGAGCGAACAAACTCGTTTAGAGCCTTAAGGCCCTTGAAAAATACATTTAAAGAGTCAGCTTTGGGGAAAACTCTTCGGTATTGCATAGTACATACCTCAAGTAGTATCTATGAATTATTTCAGAATTTTCTCGGCATGCTACCGGCCAGCCCGAATCTCTATGCGAGCGAACAAACTCATTTAGAGCTTTCAGGCCCTTTAACAATACATTTAAAGAGTTAGCTTTGGGGAAAACTCTTCATTACTGCATAGTACATACCTCACATAGTATCTATGAATTATTTCAGAATTTTCTCGGCATGCTACCGGCCAGCCCGAATCTCTATGCGAGCGAACAAACTCGTTTAGAACTTTAAGGCCCTTTAAAAATACATTTAAAAGTGACCTTTGGGGAAAACTCTTCGGTACTGCATAGGACATACCTCAAGTAGTATCTATGAATTATTTCAGAATTTTCTCGGCATGCTACCGGCCAGCCGACATCTCTATGCGAGCGAACAAACTCGTTTAGATCCGTAAGACCCTTTAAAGATACATTTAAAGAGTCAGCTTTAGGGAAAACTCTTCATTACTGCATAGGACATACCTCAAGTAGTATCTATGAATTATTTCAGAATTTTCTCGGCATGCTACCGACCAGACCACATCTCTATGCGAGCGAACAAACTCGGTAAGAGCTTTAAGGAGGTTTAAAAATACATTTAAAGAGTCAGCTTTGGGAAAACCTCGTCGTTACTGCATAGTACATACCTCAAGTAGTATCTATGAATTATTTCAGAATTTTCTCGGCTTGCTACCGGCCAGCCCATATCTCTATGCGAGCGAACAAACTCGTTTAGAGCATTAAGGCCCTTTAAAAATACATTTAAAGAGTTAGCTTTGGGGAAAACTCTTCATTACTGCATAGGACATACCTCAAGTAGTATCTATAAATTATTTCAGAATTTTCTCGGCATGCTACCGACCAGCCCATATCTCTATGCGAGCGAACAAACTCGTTTAGAGCGTTAAGGCCCTTTAAAAATACATTTAACGAGTCAGCTTTGGGAAAACCTCTTCGGTACTGCATAGTACATACCTCAAGTAGTATCTATGAATTATTTCAGAATTTTCTCGGCATGCTACCGACCAGCCCGAATGTCTATGCAAGCGAACAAACTCGATAAGAGCCTTAAGACCCTTTAAAAATACATTTAAAGAGTCAGCTTTGGGGAAAACTCTTCGGTATTGCATAGTGCATACCTCACGTAGTATCTATGAATTATTTCAGAATTTTCTCGGCATGCTACCGGTCCAGCCCGAATCTCTATGCGAGTGAACAAACTAGTTTAGAGCGTTAAGGCCCTTTAAAAATACATTTAAAGTGTTAGCTTTGGGAAAACCTCTTCGGTACTGCATAGTACATACCTCAAGTAGTATCTATGAATTATTTCAGAATTTTCTCGGCATGCTACCGGCCAGCCCGAATCTCTATGCGAGCGAACAAACTCGTTAAGAACATTAAGGCCCTTTAAAAATACATTTAAAGAGTCAGATTTGTGGAAAACTCTTCGGTACTAAATAGTACATACCTCAAGTAGTATCCATGAATTATTTCAGAATTTTCTAGGCATGCTACCGGCCAGCCCGAATGTCTATGCGAGCGAACAAAGACGGTAAGAGCCTTAAGGCCCTTTAAAAATACATTTAAATAGTCAGCTTTGGGGAAAACTCTTCGGTACTGCATAGTAGTACATACCTCAAGTAGTATCTATGCATTATTTCAGAATTTTCTCGGCATGCTACCGGCCAGCCCACATCTCTATGCGAGCGAACAAACTCGTTTAGAGCATTAAGGCCCTTTAAAAATACATTTAAAGAGTTAGCTTTGGGGAAAACTCTTCATTACTGCATAGGACATACCTCAAGTAGTATCTATAAATTATTTCAGAATTTTCTCGGCATGCTACCGGCCATCCCGAATCTCTATGCGAGCGAACAAACTCGTTTAGAGCCTTAAGGCCCTTGAAAAATACATTTAAAGAGTCAGCTTTGGGGAAAACTCTTCGGTATTGCATAGTACATACCTCAAGTAGTATCTATGAATTATTTCAGAATTTTCTCGGCATGCTACCGGCCAGCCCGTATCTCTATGCGAGCGAACAAACTCATTTAGAGCTTTAAGGCCCTTTAACAATACATTTAAAGAGTTAGCTTTGGGGAAAACTCTTCATTACTGCATAGTACATACCTCACATAGTATCTATGAATTATTTCAGAATTTTCTCGGCATGCTACCGGCCAGCCCGAATCTCTATGCGAGCGAACAAACTCGTTTAGAACTTTAAGGCCCTTTAAAAATACATTTAAAAGTGACCTTTGGGGAAAACTCTTCATTACTGCATAGGACATACCTCAAGTAGTATCTATAAATTATTTCAGAATTTTCTCGGCATGCTACCGGCCATCCCGAATCTCTATGCGAGCGAACAAACTCGTTTAGAGCCTTAAGGCCCTTGAAAAATACATTTAAAGAGTCAGCTTTGGGGAAAACTCTTCGGTATTGCATAGTACATATCTCCCGTAGTATCTATGAATTATTTCAGAATTTTCTCGGCATGCTACCGGCCAGCCCGAATCTCTATGCGAGCGAACAAACTCATTTAGAGCTTTAAGGCCCTTTAACAATACATTTAAAGAGTTAGCTTTGGGGAAAACTCTTCATTACTGCATAGTACATACCTCACATAGTATCTATGAATTATTTCAGAATTTTCTCGGCATGCTACCGGCCAGCCCGAATCTCTATGCGAGCGAACAAACTCGTTTAGAACTTTAAGGCCCTTTAAAAATACATTTAAAAGTGACCTTTGGGGAAAACTCTTCGGTACTGCATAGGACATACCTCAAGTAGTATCTATGAATTATTTCAGAATTTTCTCGGCATGCTACCGGCCAGCCGACATCTCTATGCGAGCGAACAATCTCGTTTAGATCCGTAAGACCCTTTAAAGATACATTTAAAGAGTCAGCTTTAGGGAAAACTCTTCATTACTGCATAGGACATACCTCAAGTAGTATCTATGAATTATTTCAGAATTTTCTCGGCATGCTACCGGCCAGCCCGAATCTCTATGCGAGCGAACAAACTCATTTAGAGCTTTAAGGCCCTTTAACAATACATTTAAAGAGTTAGCTTTGGGGAAAACTCTTCATTACTGCATAGTACATACCTCACATAGTATCTATGAATTATTTCAGAATTTTCTCGGCTTGCTACCGGCCAGCCCATATCTCTATGCGAGCGAACAAACTCGTTTAGAGCATTAAGGCCCTTTAAAAATACATTTAAAGAGTTAGCTTTGGGGAAAACTCTTCATTACTGCATAGGACATACCTCAAGTAGTATCTATAAATTATTTCAGAATTTTCTCGGCATGCTACCGACCAGCCCATATCTCTATGCGAGCGAACAAACTCGTTTAGAGCGTTAAGGCCCTTTAAAAATACATTTAACGAGTCAGCTTTGGGAAAACCTCTTCGGTACTGCATAGTACATACCTCAAGTAGTATCTATGAATTATTTCAGAATTTTCTCGGCATGCTACCGACCAGCCCGAATGTCTATGCAAGCGAACAAACTCGATAAGAGCCTTAAGACCCTTTAAAAATACATTTAAAGAGTCAGCTTTGGGGAAAACTCTTCGGTATTGCATAGTGCATACCTCAAGTAGTATCTATGAATTATTTCAGAATTTTCTCGGCATGCTACCGGTCCAGCCCGAATCTCTATGCGAGTGAACAAACTAGTTTAGAGCGTTAAGGCCCTTTAAAAATACATTTAAAGTGTTAGCTTTGGGAAAACCTCTTCGGTTCTGCATAGTACATACCTCAAGTAGTATCTATGAATTATTTCAGAATTTTCTCGGCATGCTACCGGCCAGCCCGAATCTCTATGCGAGCGAACAAACTCGTTTAGAACATTAAGGCCCTTTAAAAATACATTTAAAGAGTCAGATTTGTGGAAAACTCTTCGGTACTAAATAGTACATACCTCAAGTAGTATCCATGAATTATTTCAGAATTTTCTAGGCATGCTACCGGCCAGCCCGAATGTCTATGCGAGCGAACAAAGACGGTAAGAGCCTTAAGGCCCTTTAAAAATACATTTAAATAGTCAGCTTTGGGGAAAACTCTTCGGTACTGCATAGTAGTACATACCTCAAGTAGTATCTATGCATTATTTCAGAATTTTCTCGGCATGCTACCGGCCAGCCCACATCTCTATGCGAGCGAACAAACTCGTTTAGAGCATTAAGGCCCTTTAAAAATACATTTAAAGAGTTAGCTTTGGGGAAAACTCTTCATTACTGCATAGGACATACCTCAAGTAGTATCTATAAATTATTTCAGAATTTTCTCGGCATGCTACCGGCCATCCCGAATCTCTATGCGAGCGAACAAACTCGTTTAGAGCCTTAAGGCCCTTGAAAAATACATTTAAAGAGTCAGCTTTGGGGAAAACTCTTCGGTATTGCATAGTACATACCTCAAGTAGTATCTATGAATTATTTCAGAATTTTCTCGGCATGCTACCGGCCAGCCCGTATCTCTATGCGAGCGAACAAACTCATTTAGAGCTTTAAGGCCCTTTAACAATACATTTAAAGAGTTAGCTTTGGGGAAAACTCTTCATTACTGCATAGTACATACCTCAAGTAGTATCTATGAATTATTTCAGAATTTTCTCGGCATGCTACCGGCCAGCCCGAATCTCTATGCGAGCGAACAAACTCGTTTAGAACTTTAAGGCCCTTTAAAAATACATTTAAAAGTGACCTTTGGGGAAAACTCTTCATTACTGCATAGGACATACCTCAAGTAGTATCTATAAATTATTTCAGAATTTTCTCGGCATGCTACCGGCCATCCCGAATCTCTATGCGAGCGAACAAACTCGTTTAGAGCCTTAAGGCCCTTGAAAAATACATTTAAAGAGTCAGCTTTGGGGAAAACTCTTCGGTATTGCATAGTACATATCTCCCGTAGTATCTATGAATTATTTCAGAATTTTCTCGGCATGCTACCGGCCAGCCCGAATCTCTATGCGAGCGAACAAACTCATTTAGAGCTTTAAGGCCCTTTAACAATACATTTAAAGAGTTAGCTTTGGGGTAAACTCTTCATTACTGCATAGTACATACCTCACATAGTATCTATGAATTATTTCAGAATTTTCTCGGCATGCTACCGGCCAGCCCGAATCTCTATGCGAGCGAACAAACTCGTTTAGAACTTTAAGGCCCTTTAAAAATACATTTAAAAGTGACCTTTGGGGAAAACTCTTCGGTACTGCATAGGACATACCTCAAGTAGTATCTATGAATTATTTCAGAATTTTCTCGGCATGCTACCGGCCAGCCGACATCTCTATGCGAGCGAACAATCTCGTTTAGATCCGTAAGACCCTTTAAAGATACATTTAAAGAGTCAGCTTTAGGGAAAACTCTTCATTACTGCATAGGACATACCTCAAGTAGTATCTATGAATTATTTCAGAATTTTCTCGGCATGCTACCGGCCAGCCCGAATCTCTATGCGAGCGAACAAACTCATTTAGAGCTTTAAGGCCCTTTAACAATACATTTAAAGAGTTAGCTTTGGGGAAAACTCTTCATTACTGCATAGTACATACCTCACATAGTATCTATGAATTATTTCAGAATTTTCTCGGCATGCTACCGGCCAGCCCGAATCTCTATGCGAGCGAACAAACTCGTTTAGAACTTTAAGGCTCTTTAAAAATACATTTAAAAGTGACCTTTGGGGAAAACTCTTCGGTACTGCATAGGACATACCTCAAGTAGTATCTATGAATTATTTCAGAATTTTCTCGGCATGCTACCGGCCAGCCGACATCTCTATGCGAGCGAACAATCTCGTTTAGATCCGTAAGACCCTTTAAAGATACATTTAAAGAGTCAGCTTTAGGGAAAACTCTTCATTACTGCATAGGACATACCTCAAGTAGTATCTATGAATTATTTCAGAATTTTCTCGGCATGCTACCGGCCAGCCCGAATCTCTATGCGAGCGAACAAACTCATTTAGAGCTTTAAGGCCCTTTAACAATACATTTAAAGAGTTAGCTTTGGGGAAAACTCTTCATTACTGCATAGTACATACCTCACATAGTATCTATGAATTATTTCAGAATTTTCTCGGCATGCTACCGGCCAGCCCGAATCTCTATGCGAGCGAACAAACTCGTTTAGAACTTTAAGGCTCTTTAAAAATACATTTAAAAGTGACCTTTGGGGAAAACTCTTCGGTACTGCATAGGACATACCTCAAGTAGTATCTATGAATTATTTCAGAATTTTCTCAGCATGCTACCGGCCAGCCGACATCTCTATGCGAGCGAACAAACTCGTTTAGATCCGTAAGACCCTTTAAAGATACATTTAAAGAGTCAGCTTTAGGGAAAACTCTTCATTACTGCATAGGACATACCTCAAGTAGTATCTATGAATTATTTCAGAATTTTCTCGGCATGCTACCGACCAGACCATATCTCTATGCGAGCGAACAAACTCGTTTAGAGCCTTAAGGCCCTTTAAAAATACATTTAAAGAGTCAGCATTGGGAAAACCTCTTTGGTACTGCATAGTACATACCTCAAGTAGTATTTATGAATTATTTCAGAATTTTCTCGGCATGCTACCGGCCAGCCCACATCTCTATCCGAGCGAACAAACACGTTTAGAGCATTAAGGCCCTTTAAAAATACATTTAAAGAGTTAGCTTTGGGAAGAACTCTTCATTACTGCATAGGACATACCTCAAGTAGTATCTATGAATTATTTCAGAATTTTCTCGGCATGCTACCGACCAGCCCATATCTCTATGCGAGCGAACAAACTCGTTTAGAGCCTTAAGTCCCGTTAAAAATACATTTAAAGAGTCAGCTTTGGTGAAAACTCTTCGGTATTGCATAGTACATACCTCACGTAGTATCTATGAATTATTTCAGAACTTTCTCGGCATGCTATCAGCCAGCCCGAATCTCTATGCGAGCGAACAAACTCGTTTAGAGCGTTAAGGCCCTTTAAAAATACATTTAAAGAGTTAGCTTTGGGAAAACCTCTTCGGTACTGCATAGTACATACCTCAAGTAGTATCTATGAATTATTTCAGAATTTTCTCGGCATGCTACCGGCCATCCCGAATCTCCATGCGAGCGAACAAACTCGTTTAGAGCGTTAAGGCCCTTTAAAAATACATTTAAAGAGTTAGCTTTGGGAAAACCTCTTCGGTACTGCATAGTGCATACCTCAAGCAGTATCTATGAATTATTTCAGAATTTTCTCGACATGCTACCGGCCAGCCCGAATCTCTATGCGAGCGAACAAACTCGTTTAGAGCCTTAAGGCCCTTTAAAAATACATTTCAAGAGTCAGATTTGTGGAAAACTCTTCGGTACTGCATAGTACATACCTCAAGTAGTATCTATGGATTATTTCAGAATTTTCTAGGCATGCTACCGGCCAGCCCGAATGTCTATGCGAGCGAACAAAGTCGGTAAGAGCATTAAGGCCCTTTAAAAATACATTTAAATAGTCAGCTTTGGGGAAAACTCTTCGGTACTGCATAGTACATACCTCAAGTAGTATCTATGCATTATTTCAGAATTTTCTCGGCATGCTACCGGCCAGCCCACATCTCTATGCGAGCGAACAAACTCGGTAAGAGCTTTAAGGAGGTTTAAAAATACATTTAAAGAGTCAGCTTTGGGAAAACCTCGTCGTTACTGCATAGTACATACCTCAAGTAGTATCTATGAATTATTTCAGAATTTTCTCGGCATGCTACCGGCCCGCCCGAATCTCTATGCGAGCGAACAAACTCGGTAAGAGCTTTAAGGCCCTTTAAAAATACATTTAAAGAGTCAGCTTTGGGAAAACCTCATGGGTACTGCATAGTACATAACTCACGTAGTATCTATGAATTATTTCAGAATTTTCTCGGCATGCTACCGGCCAGCCCACATCTCTATGCGAGCGAACAAACTCGTTTAGAGCATTAAGGCCCTTTAAAAATACATTTAAAGAGTTAGCTTTGGGGAAAACTCTTCATTACTGCATAGGACATACCTCAAGTAGTATCTATAAATTATTTCAGAATTTTCTCGGCATGCTACCGACCAGCCCATATCTCTATGCGAGCGAACGAACTCGTTTAGAGCGTTAAGGCCCTTTAAAAATACATTTAACGAGTCAGCTTTGGGAAAACCTCTTCGGTACTGCATAGTACATACCTCAAGTAGTATCTATGAATTATTTCAGAATTTTCTCGGCATGCTACCGGCCAGCCCGAATGTCTATGCGAGCGAACAAAGTCGGTAAGAGCCTTAAGGCCCCTTAAAAATACATTTAAATAGTCAGCTTTGGGGAAAACTCTTCGGTATTGCATAGTACATACCTCACGTAGTATCCATGAATTATTTCAGAACTTTCTCGGCATGCTATCAGCCAGCCCGAATCTCGATGCAAGCGAACAAACTCGTTTAGAGCGTTAAGGCCCGTTAAAAATACATTTAAAGAGTTAGCTTTGGGAAAACCTCTTCGGTACTGCATAGTGCATACCTCAAGCAGTATCTATGAATTATTTCAGAATTTTCTCGGCATGCTACCGGCCAGCCCGAATCTCTATGCGAGCGAACAAACTCGTTTAGAACTTTAAGGCCCTTTAAAAATACATTTAAAGAGTCAGATTTGTGGAAAACTCTTCGGTACTGCATAGTACATACCTCAAGTAGTATCTATGGATTATTTCAGAATTTTCTAGGCATGCTACCGGCCAGCCCATATCTCTATGCGAGCGAACAAACTCGTTTAGAGCGTTAAGGCCCTTTAAAAATACATTAAACGAGTCAGCTTTGGGAAAACCTCTTCGGTACTGCATAGTACATACCTCAAGTAGTATCTATGAATTATTGCAGAATTTTCTCGGTATGCTACCGGCCAGCCCGAATGTCTATGCGAGCGAACAAACTCGATAAGAGCCTTAAGGCCCTTTAAAAATACATTTAAAGAGTCAGCTTTGGGGAAAACTCTTCGGTATTGCATAGTACATACCTCACGTAGTATCTATGAATTATTTCAGAATTGTCTCCGCATGCTACCGGCCAGCCCGAATCTCTATGCGAGTGAACAAACTAGTTTAGAGCGTTAAGGCCCTTTAAAAATACATTTAAAGAGTTAGCTTTGGGAAAACCTCTTCGGTACTGCATAGTACATACCTCAAGTAGTATCTATGAATTATTTCAGAGTTTTCTCGGCATGCTACCGGCCAGCCCGAATCTCTATGCGAGCGAACAAACTCGTTTAGTACATTAAGGCCCTTTAAAAATACATTTAAAGAGGCAGATTTGTGGAAAACTCTTCGGTACTAAATAGTACATACCTCAAGTAGTATCCATGAATTATTTCAGAATTTTCTCGGCATGCTACCGGCCAGCCCGAATCTCTATGCGAGCGAACAAACTCGTTTAGAACTTTAAGGGCCTTTAAAAATACATTTAAAAGTCACCTTTGGGGAAAACTCTTCGGTATTGCATAGTACATACCTCAAGTAGTATCTATGGATTATTTCAGAATTTTCTAGGCATGCTACCGGCCAGCCCGAATGTCTATGCGAGCGAACAAAGTCGGTAAGAGCATTAAGGCCCTTTAAAAATACATTTAAAGAGTTAGCTTTGGGGAAAACTCTTCATTACTGCATAGGACATACCTCAAGTAGTATCTATAAATTATTTCAGAATTTTCTCGGCATGCTACCGACCAGCCCATATCTCTATGCGAGCGAACAAACTCGTTTAGAGCGTTAAGGCCCTTTAAAAATACATTTAACGAGTCAGCTTTGGGAAAACCTCTTCGGTACTGCATAGTACATACCTCAAGTAGTATCTATGAATTATTTCAGAATTTTCTCGGCATGCTACCGGCCAGCCCGAATGTCTATGCGAGCGAACAAACTCGATAAGAGCCTTAAGGCCCTTTAAAAATACATTTAAAGAGTCAGCTTTGGGGAAAACTCTTCGGTATTGCATAGTGCATCCCTCACGTAGTATCTATGAATTATTTCAGAATTTTCTCGGCATGCTACCGGCCAGCCCGAATCTCTATGCGAGCGAACAAACTCGTTTAGAGCATTAAGGCCCTTTAAAAATACATTTAAAGAGTTAGTTTTGGGAAAACCTCTTCGGTACTGCATAGTACATACCTCAAGTAGTATCTATGAATTATTTCAGAATTTTCTCGGCATGCTACCGGCCAGCCCGAATCTCTATGCGAGCGAACAAACTCGTTTAGAACTTTAAGGCCCTTTAAAAATACATTTAAAGAGTCAGCTTTGGGAAAACCTCGTCGTTACTGCATAGTGCATACCTCACGTAGTATCTGTGAATTATTTCAGAACTTTCTCGGCATGCTACCGGCCAGCCCGAATCTTTATGCGAGCGAACAAACTCGTTTAGAGCATTAAGGCCCTTTAAAAATACATTTAAAGAGTTAGTTTTGGGAAAACCTCTTCGGTACTGCATAGTACATACCTCAAGTAGTATCTATGAATTATTTCAGAATTTTCTCGGCATGCTACCGGCCAGCCCGAATCTCTATGCGAGCGAACAAACTCGTTTAGAACTTTAAGGCCCTTTAAAAATACATTTAAAGAGTCAGCTTTGGGAAAACCTCGTCGTTACTGCATAGTACATACCTCAAGTACTATCTATGAATTATTTCAGAATTTTCTCGGCATGCTACCGGCCCGCCCGAATCTCTATGCGAACGAACAAACTCGATAAGAGCTTTAATGCCCTTTAAAAATACATTTAAAGAGTCAGCATTGGGAAAACCTCTTTGGTACTGCATAGTACATACCTCACGTAGTATTTATGAATTATTTCAGAATTTTCTCGGCATGCTACCGGCCAGCCCACATCTCTATCCGAGCGAACAAACACGATTAGAGCATTAAGGCCTTTTAAAAATACATTTAAAGAGTCAGCTTTGGGGAAAACTCTTCGGTTCTGCGTAGTACATACCTCAAGTAATATCTATGAATTATTTCAGAATTTTCTCGGCATGCTACCGGCCAGCCCGAATCTCTATGCGAGCGAACAAACTTGTTTAGAGCCTTAAGTCCCGTTAAAAATACATTTAAAGAGTCAGCTTTGGTGAAAACTCTTCGGTATTGCATAGTACATACCTCACGTAGTATCTATGAATTATTTCAGAATTTTGTCGGCATGCTACCGGCCAGCCCGAATCTCTATGCGAGCGAACAAACTCGTTTAGAGCGTTAAGGCCCTTTAAAAATACATTTAAAGAGTTAGCTTTGGGAAAACCTCTTCGGTACTGCATAGTACATACCTCACGTAGTATCTATGAATTATTTCAGAATTTTCTCGGCATGCTACCGGCCAGCCCGAATCTCTATGCGAGCGAACAAACTCGTTTAGAACTTTAAGGCCCTTTAAAAATACATTTAAAGAGTCAGATTTGTGGAAAACTCTTTGGTACTAAATAATACATACCTCAAGTAGTATCTATGAATTATTTCAGAATTTTCTCGGCATGCTACCGGCCATCCCAAATCTCTATGCGAGCGAACAAACTCGTTTCGAGCCTTAAGGCCCTTGAAAAATACATTTTAAGAGTCAGCTTTGGGAAAAACTCTTCGGTATTGCATAGCACATACCTCAAGTAGTATCTATGAATTATGTCAGAATTTTCTCGGCATGCTACCGGCCAGCCCGAATCTCTATGCGAGCGAACAAACTCATTTAGAGCTTTAAGGCCCTTTAAAAATACATTTAAAGAGTTAGCTTTGGGGAAAACTCTTCATTGCTGCATAGTACATACCTCACATAGTATCTATGAATTATTTCAGAATTTTCTCGGCATGCTACCGGCCAGCCCGAATCTCTATGCGAGCGAACAAACTCGTTTAGAACTTTAAGGCCCTTTAAAAATACATTTAAAAGTTACCTTTGGGGAAAACTCTTCGGTACTGCATAGGACATACCTCAAGTAGTATCTATGAATTATTTCAGAATTTTCTCGGCATGCTACCGGCCAGCCGACATCTCTATGCGAGCGAACAAACTCGTTTAGATCCGTAAGACCCTTTAAAGATACATTTAAAGAGTCAGCTTTAGGGAAAACTCTTCATTACTGCATAGGACATACCTCAAGTAGTATCTATGAATTATTTCAGAATTTTCTCGGCATGCTACCGACCAGCCCATATCTCTATGCGAGCGAACAAACTCGTTTAGAGCCTTAAGGCCCTTTAAAAATACATTTAAAGAGTCAGCTTTGGGAAAACCTCTTCGATACTGCATAGGACATACCTCAAGCAGTATCTATGAATTATTTCAGAATTTTCTCGGCATGCTACCGGCCAGCCCGAATCTCTATGCGAGCGAACAAACTCGTTTAGAACTTTAAGGCCCTTTAAAAATACATTTAAAGAGTCAGATTTGTGGAAAACTCTTCGGTACTGCATAGTACATACCTCAAGTAGTATCTATGGATTATTTCAGAATTTTCTAGGCATGCTACCGGCCAGCCCGAATGTCTATGCGAGCGAACAAACTCGTTTAGAGCGTTAAGGCCCTTTAAAAATACATTTAAAGAGTTAGCTTTGGGAAAACCTCTTCGGTACTGCATAGTACATACCTCAAGCAGTATCTATGAATAATTTCAGAATTTTCTCGGCATGCTACCGGCCAGCCCGAATCTCTATGCGAGCGAACAAACTCGTTTAGAACTATAAGGCCCTTTATAAATACATTTAAAGAGTCAGATTTGTGGAAAACTCTTCGGTACTGCATAGTACATACCTCAAGTAGTATCTATGGATTATTTCAGAATTTTCTAGGCATGCTACCGGCCAGCCCGAATGTCTATGCGAGCGAACAAAGTCGGTAAGAGCCTTAAGGCCCTTTAAAAATACATTTAAATAGTCAGCTTTGGGGAAAACTCTTCGGTACTGCATAGTACATACCTCAAGTAGTATCTATGCATTATTTCAGAATTTTCTCGGCATGCTACCGGCCAGCCCACATCTCTATGCGAGCGAACAAACTCGGTAAGAGCTTTAAGGACCTTTAAAAATACATTTAAAGAGTCAGCTTTGGGAAAACCTCGTCGTTACTGCATAGTACATACCTCAAGTACTATCTATGAATTATTTCAGAATTTTCTCGGCATGCTACCGGCCCGCCCGAATCTCTATGCGAACGAACAAACTCGGTAAGAGCTTTAAGGCCCTTTAAAAATACATTTAAAGAGTCAGCTTTGGGAAAACCTCGTCGTTACTGCATAGTACATACCTCAAGTACTATCTATGAATTATTTCAGAATTTTCTCGGCATGCTACCGGCCCGCCCGTATCTCTATGCGAACGAACAAACTCGATAAGAGCTTTAAGGCCCATTAAAAGTACATTTAAAGAGTCAGCATTGGGAAAACCTCTTTGGTACTGCATAGTACATACCTCACATAGTATTTATGAATTATTTCAGAATATTCTCGGCATGCTACCGGCCAGCCCACATCTCTATGCGAGCGAACAAACTCGGTAAGAGCTTTAAGGCCCTTTAAAAATACATTTAAAGAGTTAGCTTTGGGGAAAACTCTTCATTACTGCATAGGACATACCTCAAATAGTATCTATGAATTATTTCAAAATTTTTTCGGCATGCTACCGGCCAGCCCACATCTCTATGCGACCGAACAAACTCGGTAAGAGCTTTAAGGCCCTTTAAAAATACATTTAAAGAGTCAGATTTGTGGAAAACTCTTCGGTACTGCATAGTACATACCTCAAGTAGTATCTATGGATTATTTCAGAATTTTCTAGGCATGTTACCGGCCAGCCCGAATGTCTATGCGAGCGAACAAAGTCGGTAAGAGCCTTAAGGCCCTTTAAAAATACATTTAAAGAGTCAGCATTGGGAAAACCTCTTTGGTACTGCATAGTACATACCTCAAGTAATATTTATGAATTATTTCAGAATTTTCTCGGCATGCTACCGGCCAGCCCACATCTCTATGCGAGCGAACAAACTCGTTTAGAGCATTAAGGCCCTTTAAAAATACATTTAAAGAGTTAGCTTTGGGGAAAACTCTTCATTACTGCATAGGACATACCTCAAGTAGTATCTATAAATTATTTCAGAATTTTCTCGGCATGCTACCGACCAGCCCATATCTCTATGCGAGCGAACAAACTCGTTTAGAGCGTTAAGGCCCTTTAAAAATACATTTAACGAGTCAGCTTTGGGAAAGCCTCTTCGGTACTGCATAGTACATACCTCAAGTAGTATCTATGAATTATTTCAGAATTTTCTCGGCATGTTACCGGCCAGCCCGAATCTCTATGCGAGCGAACAAACTCATTTAGAGCTTTAAGGCCCTTTAAAAATACATTTAAAGAGTTACCTTTGGGGAAAACTCTTCATTACTGCATAGTACATCCCTCACATAGTATCTATGAATTATTTCAGAATTTTCTCGGCATGCTACCGGCCAGCCCGAATCTCTATGCGAGCGAACAAACTCGTTTGGAACTTTAAGGCCCTTTAAAAATACATGTAAAAGTCACCTTTGGGGAAAACTCTTCGTTACTACATAGGACATACCTCAAGTAGTTTCTATGAATTATTTCAGAATTGTCTCGGCATGCTACCGGCCAGCCCACATCTCTATGCGAGCGAACAAACTCGTTTAGATCCGTAAGACCCTTTAAAGATACATTTAAAGAGTCAGCTTTAGGGAAAACTCTTCATTACTGCATAGGACATACCTCAAGTAGTATCTATGAATTATTTCAGAATTTTCTCGGCATGCTACCGACCAGCCCATATCTCTGTGCGAGCGAACAAACTCGTTTAGAGCCTTAAGGCCCTTTAAAAATACATTTAAAGAGTCAGCATTGGGAAAACCTCTTTGGTACTGCATAGTACATACCTCAAGTAGTATTTATGAATTATTTCAGAATTTTCTCGGCATGCTACCGGCCAGCCCACATCTCTATCCGAGCGAACAAACTCGTTTAGAGCATTAAGGCCCTTTAAAAATACATTTAAAGAGTTAGCTTTGGGAAGAACTCTTCATTACTGCATAGGACATACCTCAAGTAGTATCTATGAATTATTTCAGAATTTTCTCGGCATGCTACCGACCAGCCCATATCTCTATGCGAGCGAACAAACTCGTTTAGATCCGTAAGACCCTTTAAAGATACATTTAAAGAGTCAGCTTTAGGGAAAACTCTTCATTACTGCATAGGACATACCTCAAGTAGTATCTATGAATTATTTCAGAATTTTCTCGGCATGCTACCGACCAGCCCATATCTCTATGCGAGCGAACAAACTCGTTTAGAGCCTTAAGGCCCTTTAAAAATACATTTAAAGAGTCAGCTTTGGGAAAACCTCTTCGGTACTGCATAGTACATACCTCAAGCAGTATCTATGAATTATTTCAGAATTTTCTCGGCATGCTACCGGCCAGCCCGAATCTCTATGCGAGCGAACAAACTCGTTTAGAACATTAAGGCCCTTTAAAAATACATTTAAAGAGTCAGATTTGTGGAAAACTCTTCGGTACTGCATAGTACATACCTCAAGTAGTATCTATGAATTATTTCAGAATTTTCTAGGCATGCTACCGGCCAGCCCGAATGTCTATGCGAGCGAACAAAGTCGGTAAGAGCATTAAGGCCCTTTAAAAATACATTTAAATAGTCAGCTTTGGGGAAAACTCTTCGGTACTGCATAGTACATACCTCAAGTAGTATCTATGCATTATTTCAGAATTTTCTCGGCATGCTACCGGCCAGCCCACATCTCTATGCGAGCGAACAAACTCGGTAAGAGCTTTAAGGAGGTTTAAAAATACATTTAAAGAGTCAGCTTTGGGAAAACCTCGTCGTTACTGCATAGTACATACCTCAAGTAGTATCTATGAATTATTTCAGAATTTTCTCGGCATGCTACCGGCCCGCCCGAATCTCTATGCGAGCGAACAAACTCGGTAAGAGCTTTAAGGCCCTTTAAAAATACATTTAAAGAGTCAGCTTTGGGAAAACCTCATCGGTACTGCATAGTACATAACTCACGTAGTATCTATGAATTATTTCAGAATTTTCTCGGCATGCTACCGGCCAGCCCACATCTCTATGCGAGCGAACAAACTCGTTTAGAGCATTAAGGCCCTTTAAAAATACATTTAAAGAGTTAGCTTTGGGGAAAACTCTTCATTACTGCATAGTACATACCTCAAGTAGTATCTATAAATTATTTCAGAATTTTCTCGGCATGCTACCGACCAGCCCATATCTCTATGCGAGCGAACAAAGTCGGTAAGAGCATTAAGGCCCCTTAAAAATACATTTAAATAGTCAGCTTTGGGGAAAACTCTTCGGTATTGCATAGTACATACCTCACGTAGTATCTATGAATTATTTCAGAACTTTCTCGGCATGCTATCAGCCAGCCCGAATCTCGATGCAAGCGAACAAACTCGTTTAGAGCGTTAAGGCCCTTTAAAAATACATTTAAAGAGTTAGCTTTGGGAAAACCTCTTCGGTACTGCATAGTGCATACCTCAAGCAGTATCTATGAATTATTTCAGAATTTTCTCGGCATGCTACCGGCCAGCCCGAATCTCTATGCGAGCGAACAAACTCGTTTAGAACTTTAAGGCCCTTTAAAAATACATTTAAAGAGTCAGATTTGTGGAAAACTCTTCGGTACTGCATAGTACATACCTCAAGTAGTATCTATGAATTATTTCAGAATTTTCTCGGCATGCTACCGGCCAGCCCATATCTCTATGCGAGCGAACAAACTCGTTTAGAGCGTTAAGGCCCTTTAAAAATACATTTAACGAGTCAGCTTTGGGAAAACCTCTTCGGTACTGCATAGTACATACCTCAAGTAGTATCTATGAATTATTGCAGAATTTTCTCGGTATGCTACCGGCCAGCCCGAATGTCTATGCGAGCGAACAAACTCGATAAGAGCCTTAAGGCCCTTTAAAAATACATTTAAAGAGTCAGCTTTGGGGAAAACTCTTCGGTATTGCATAGTACATACCTCACGTAGTATCTATGAATTATTTCAGAATTGTCTCCGCATGCTACCGGCCAGCCCGAATCTCTATGCGAGTGAACAAACTAGTTTAGAGCGTTAAGGCCCTTTAAAAATACATTTAAAGAGTTAGCTTTGGGAAAACCTCTTCGGTACTGCATAGTACATACCTCAAGTAGTATCTATGAATTATTTCAGAGTTTTCTCGGCATGCTACCGGCCAGCCCGAATCTCTATGCGAGCGAACAAACTCGTTTAGTACATTAAGGCCCTTTAAAAATACATTTAAAGAGTCAGATTTGTGGAAAACTCTTCGGTACTAAATAGTCCATACCTCAAGTAGTATCCATGAATTATTTCAGAATTTTCTCGGCATGCTACCGGCCAGCCCGAATCTCTATGCGAGCGAACAAACTCGTTTAGAACTTTAAGGCCCTTTAAAAATACATTTAAAAGTCACCTTTGGGGAAAACTCTTCGGTACTGCATAGGACATACCTCAAGTAGTATCTATGAATTATTTCAGAATTTTCTCGGCATGCTACCGGCCAGCCCGAATCTCTATGCGAGTGAACAAACTAGTTTAGAGCGTTAAGGCCCTTTAAAAATACATTTAAAGAGTTAGCTTTGGGAAAACCTCTTCGGTACTGCATAGTACATACCTCAAGTAGTATTTATTAATTATTTCAGAGTTTTCTCGGCATGCTACCGGCCGGCCCGAATCTCTATGCGAGCGAACAAACTCGTTTAGAACATTAAGGCCCTTTAAAAATACATTTAAAGAGTCAGATTTGTGGAAAACTCTTCGGTACTAAATAGTACATACCTCAAGTAGTATCCGTGAATTATTTCAGAATTTTCTCGGCATGCTACCGGCCAGCCCGAATCTCTATGCGAGCGAACAAACTCGTTTAGAGCCTTAAGGCCCTTTAAAAATACATTTAAAGAGTCAGCTTTGGGGAAAACTCTTCGGTATTGCATAGTACATACCTCAAGTAGTATCTATGGATTATTTCAGAATTTTCTAGGCATGCTAGCGGCCAGCCCGAATGTCTATGCGAGCGAACAAAGTCGGTAAGAGCATTAAGGCCCTTTAAAAATTCATTTAAATAGTCAGCTTTGGGGAAAACTCTTCGGTACTGCATAGTACATACCTCAAGTAGTATCTATGCATTATTTCAGAATTTTCTCGGCATGCTACCGGCCAGCCCACATCTCTATGCGAGCGAACAAACTCGGTAAGAGCTTTTAGGAGGTTTAAAAATACATTTAAAGAGTCAGCTTTGGGAAAACCTCGTCGTTACTGCATAGTACATACCTCAAGTAGTATCTATGAATTATTTCAGAATTTTCTCGGCATGCTACCGGCCAGCCCGAATGTCTATGCGAGCGAACAAAGTCGGTAAGAGCCTTAAGGCCCCTTAAAAATACATTTAAATAGTCAGCTTTGGGGAAAACTCTTCGGTACTGCATAGTAGTACATACCTCAAGTAGTATCTATGCATTATTTCAGAATTTTCTCGGCATGCTACCGGCCAGCCCACATCTCTATGCGAGCGAACAAACTCGTTTAGAGCATTAAGGCCCTTTAAAAATACATTTAAAGAGTTAGCTTTGGGGAAAACTCTTCATTACTGCATAGGACATACCTCAAGTAGTATCTATTAATTATTTCAGAATTTTCTCGGCATGCTACCGGCCATCCCGAATCTCTATGCGAGCGAACAAACTCGTTTAGAGCCTTAAGGCCCTTGAAAAATACATTTAAAGAGTCAGCTTTGGGGAAAACTCTTCGGTATTGCATAGTACATACCTCAAGTAGTATCTATGAATTATTTCAGAATTTTCTCGGCATGCTACCGGCCAGCCCGAATCTCTATGCGAGCGAACAAACTCATTTAGAGCTTTAAGGCCCTTTAACAATACATTTAAAGAGTTAGCTTTGGGGAAAACTCTTCATTACTGCATAGTACATACCTCACATAGTATCTATGAATTATTTCAGAATTTTCTCGGCATGCTACCGGCCAGCCCGAATCTCTATGCGAGCGAACAAACTCGTTTAGAACTTTAAGGCCCTTTAAGAATACATTTAAAAGTGACCTTTGGGGAAAACTCTTCGGTACTGCATAGGACATACCTCAAGTAGTATCTATGAATTATTTCAGAATTTTCTCGGCATGCTACCGGCCAGCCCACATCTCTATGCGAGCGAACAAACTCGTTTAGATCCGTAAGACCCTTTAAAGATACATTTAAAGAGTCAGCTTTAGGGAAAACTCTTCATTACTGCATAGGACATACCTCAAGTAGTATCTATGAATTATTTCAGAATTTTCTCGGCATGCTACCGACCAGACCACATCTCTATGCGAGCGAACAAACTCGGTAAGAGCTTTAAGGAGGTTTAAAAATACATTTAAAGAGTCAGCTTTGGGAAAACCTCGTCGTTACTGCATAGTACATACCTCAAGTAGTATCTATGAATTATTTCAGAATTTTCTCGGCTTGCTACCGGCCAGCCCATATCTCTATGCGAGCGAACAAACTCGTTTAGAGCATTAAGGCCCTTTAAAAATACATTTAAAGAGTTAGCTTTGGGGAAAACTCTTCATTACTGCATAGGACATACCTCAAGTAGTATCTATAAATTATTTCAGAATTTTCTCGGCATGCTACCGACCAGCCCATATCTCTATGCGAGCGAACAAACTCGTTTAGAGCGTTAAGGCCCTTTAAAAATACATTTAACGAGTCAGCTTTGGGAAAACCTCTTCGGTACTGCATAGTACATACCTCAAGTAGTATCTATGAATTATTTCAGAATTTTCTCGGCATGCTACCGACCAGCCCGAATGTCTATGCAAGCGAACAAACTCGATAAGAGCCTTAAGACCCTTTAAAAATACATTTAAAGAGTCAGCTTTGGGGAAAACTCTTCGGTATTGCATAGTGCATACCTCACGTAGTATCTATGAATTATTTCAGAATTTTCTCGGCATGCTACCGGTCCAGCCCGAATCTCTATGCGAGTGAACAAACTAGTTTAGAGCGTTAAGGCCCTTTAAAAATACATTTAAAGTGTTAGCTTTGGGAAAACCTCTTCGGTACTGCATAGTACATACCTCAAGTAGTATCTATGAATTATTTCAGAATTTTCTCGGCATGCTACCGGCCAGCCCGAATCTCTATGCGAGCGAACAAACTCGTTTAGAACATTAAGGCCCTTTAAAAATACATTTAAAGAGTCAGATTTGTGGAAAACTCTTCGGTACTAAATAGTACATACCTCAAGTAGTATCCATGAATTATTTCAGAATTTTCTAGGCATGCTACCGGCCAGCCCGAATGTCTATGCGAGCGAACAAAGTCGGTAAGAGCCTTAAGGCCCTTTAAAAATACATTTAAATAGTCAGCTTTGGGGAAAACTCTTCGGTACTGCATAGTAGTACATACCTCAAGTAGTATCTATGCATTATTTCAGA
This sequence comes from Ichneumon xanthorius, assembly GCA_917499995.1. Taxonomy (NCBI): domain Eukaryota; kingdom Metazoa; phylum Arthropoda; class Insecta; order Hymenoptera; family Ichneumonidae; genus Ichneumon; species Ichneumon xanthorius. The sequence goes on along the minus strand of CAKJTD010000069.1, from coordinate 220,310 downwards.
ATTTTCTCGGCATGCTACCGGCCAGCCCACATCTCTATGCGAGCGAACAAACTCGTTTAGAGCATTAAGGCCCTTTAAAAATACATTTAAAGAGTTAGCTTTGGGGAAAACTCTTCATTACTGCATAGGACATTCCTCAAGTAGTATCTATAAATTATTTCAGAATTTTCTCGGCATGCTACCGGCCATCCCGAATCTCTATGCGAGCGAACAAACTCGTTTAGAGCCTTAAGGCCCTTGAAAAATACATTTAAAGAGTCAGCTTTGGGGAAAACTCTTCGGTATTGCATAGTACATACCTCAAGTAGTATCTATGAATTATTTCAGAATTTTCTCGGCATGCTACCGGCCAGCCCGAATCTCTATGCGAGCGAACAAACTCATTTAGAGCTTTAAGGCCCTTTAACAATACATTTAAAGAGTTAGCTTTGGGGTAAACTCTTCATTACTGCATAGTACATACCTCACATAGTATCTATGAATTATTTCAGAATTTTCTCGGCATGCTACCGGCCAGCCCGAATCTCTATGCGAGCGAACAAACTCGTTTAGAACTTTAAGGCCCTTTAAGAATACATTTAAAAGTGACCTTTGGGGAAAACTCTTCGGTACTGCATAGGACATACCTCAAGTAGTATCTATGAATTATTTCAGAATTTTCTCGGCATGCTACCGGCCAGCCCACATCTCTATGCGAGCGAACAAACTCGTTTAGATCCGTAAGACCCTTTAAAGATACATTTAAAGAGTCAGCTTTAGGGAAAACTCTTCATTACTGCATAGGACATACCTCAAGTAGTATCTATGAATTATTTCAGAATTTTCTCGGCATGCTACCGACCAGACCACATCTCTATGCGAGCGAACAAACTCGGTAAGAGCTTTAAGGAGGTTTAAAAATACATTTAAAGAGTCAGCTTTGGGAAAACCTCGTCGTTACTGCATAGTACATACCTCAAGTAGTATCTATGAATTATTTCAGAATTTTCTCGGCTTGCTACCGGCCAGCCCATATCTCTATGCGAGCGAACAAACTCGTTTAGAGCATTAAGGCCCTTTAAAAATACATTTAAAGAGTTAGCTTTGGGGAAAACTCTTCATTACTGCATAGGACATACCTCAAGTAGTATCTATAAATTATTTCAGAATTTTCTCGGCATGCTACCGACCAGCCCATATCTCTATGCGAGCGAACAAACTCGTTTAGAGCGTTAAGGCCCTTTAAAAATACATTTAACGAGTCAGCTTTGGGAAAACCTCTTCGGTACTGCATAGTACATACCTCAAGTAGTATCTATGAATTATTTCAGAATTTTCTCGGCATGCTACCGACCAGCCCGAATGTCTATGCAAGCGAACAAACTCGATAAGAGCCTTAAGACCCTTTAAAAATACATTTAAAGAGTCAGCTTTGGGGAAAACTCTTCGGTATTGCATAGTGCATACCTCACGTAGTATCTATGAATTATTTCAGAATTTTCTCGGCATGCTACCGGTCCAGCCCGAATCTCTATGCGAGTGAACAAACTAGTTTAGAGCGTTAAGGCCCTTTAAAAATACATTTAAAGTGTTAGCTTTGGGAAAACCTCTTCGGTTCTGCATAGTACATACCTCAAGTAGTATCTATGAATTATTTCAGAATTTTCTCGGCATGCTACCGGCCAGCCCGAATCTCTATGCGAGCGAACAAACTCGTTTAGAACATTAAGGCCCTTTAAAAATACATTTAAAGAGTCAGATTTGTGGAAAACTCTTCGGTACTAAATAGTACATACCTCAAGTAGTATCCATGAATTATTTCAGAATTTTCTAGGCATGCTACCGGCCAGCCCGAATGTCTATGCGAGCGAACAAAGTCGGTAAGAGCCTTAAGGCCCTTTAAAAATACATTTAAATAGTCAGCTTTGGGGAAAACTCTTCGGTACTGCATAGTAGTACATACCTCAAGTAGTATCTATGCATTATTTCAGAATTTTCTCGGCATGCTACCGGCCAGCCCACATCTCTATGCGAGCGAACAAACTCGTTTAGAGCATTAAGGCCCTTTAAAAATACATTTAAAGAGTTAGCTTTGGGGAAAACTCTTCATTACTGCATAGGACATTCCTCAAGTAGTATCTATAAATTATTTCAGAATTTTCTCGGCATGCTACCGGCCATCCCGAATCTCTATGCGAGCGAACAAACTCGTTTAGAGCCTTAAGGCCCTTGAAAAATACATTTAAAGAGTCAGCTTTGGGGAAAACTCTTCGGTAATGCATAGTACATACCTCAAGTAGTATCTATGAATTATTTCAGAATTTTCTCGGCATGCTACCGGCCAGCCCGAATCTCTATGCGAGCGAACAAACTCATTTAGAGCTTTAAGGCCCTTTAACAATACATTTAAAGAGTTAGCTTTGGGGTAAACTCTTCATTACTGCATAGTACATACCTCACATAGTATCTATGAATTATTTCAGAATTTTCTCGGCATGCTACCGGCCAGCCCGAATCTCTATGCGAGCGAACAAACTCGTTTAGAACTTTAAGGCCCTTTAAAAATACATTTAAAAGTGACCTTTGGGGAAAACTCTTCGGTACTGCATAGGACATACCTCAAGTAGTATCTATGAATTATTTCAGAATTTTCTCGGCATGCTACCGGCCAGCCGACATCTCTATGCGAGCGAACAAACTCGTTTAGATCCGTAAGACCCTTTAAAGATACATTTAAAGAGTCAGCTTTAGGGAAAACTCTTCATTACTGCATAGGACATACCTCAAGTAGTATCTATGAATTATTTCAGAATTTTCTCGGCATGCTACCGACCAGACCACATCTCTATGCGAGCGAACAAACTCGGTAAGAGCTTTAAGGAGGTTTAAAAATACATTTAAAGAGTCAGCTTTGGGAAAACCTCGTCGTTACTGCATAGTACATACCTCAAGTAGTATCTATGAATTATTTCAGAATTTTCTCGGCTTGCTACCGGCCAGCCCATATCTCTATGCGAGCGAACAAACTCGTTTAGAGCATTAAGGCCCTTTAAAAATACATTTAAAGAGTTAGCTTTGGGGAAAACTCTTCATTACTGCATAGGACATACCTCAAGTAGTATCTATAAATTATTTCAGAATTTTCTCGGCATGCTACCGACCAGCCCATATCTCTATGCGAGCGAACAAACTCGTTTAGAGCGTTAAGGCCCTTTAAAAATACATTTAACGAGTCAGCTTTGGGAAAACCTCTTCGGTACTGCATAGTACATACCTCAAGTAGTATCTATGAATTATTTCAGAATTTTCTCGGCATGCTACCGGCCAGCCCGAATGTCTATGCAAGCGAACAAACTCGATAAGAGCCTTAAGACCCTTTAAAAATACATTTAAAGAGTCAGCTTTGGGGAAAACTCTTCGGTATTGCATAGTGCATACCTCACGTAGTATCTATGAATTATTTCAGAATTTTCTCGGCATGCTACCGGTCCAGCCCGAATCTCTATGCGAGTGAACAAACTAGTTTAGAGCGTTAAGGCCTTTAAAAATACATTTAAAGTGTTAGCTTTGGGAAAACCTCTTCGGTTCTGCATAGTACATACCTCAAGTAGTATCTATGAATTATTTCAGAATTTTCTCGGCATGCTACCGGCCAGCCCGAATCTCTATGCGAGCGAACAAACTCGTTTAGAACATTAAGGCCCTTTAAAAATACATTTAAAGAGTCAGATTTGTGGAAAACTCTTCGGTACTAAATAGTACATACCTCAAGTAGTATCCATGAATTATTTCAGAATTTTCTAGGCATGCTACCGGCCAGCCCGTATGTCTATGCGAGCGAACAAAGTCGGTAAGAGCCTTAAGGCCCTTTAAAAATACATTTAAATAGTCAGCTTTGGGGAAAACTCTTCGGTACTGCATAGTAGTACATACCTCAAGTAGTATCTATGCATTATTTCAGAATTTTCTCGGCATGCTACCGGCCAGCCCACATCTCTATGCGAGCGAACAAACTCGTTTAGAGCATTAAGGCCCTTTAAAAATACATTTAAAGAGTTAGCTTTGGGGAAAACTCTTCGGTACTGCATAGGACATACCTCAAGTAGTATCTATGAATTATTTCAGAATTTTCTCGGCATGCTACCGGTCAGCCGACATCTCTATGCGAGCGAACAAACTCGTTTAGATCCGTAAGACCCTTTAAAGATACATTTAAAGAGTCAGCTTTAGGGAAAACTCTTCATTACTGCATAGGACATACCTCAAGTAGTATCTATGAATTATTTCAGAATTTTCTCGGCATGCTACCGACCAGACCACGTCTCTATGCGAGCGAACAAACTCGGTAAGAGCTTTAAGGAGGTTTAAAAATACATTTAAAGAGTCAGCTTTGGGAAAACCTCGTCGTTACTGCATAGTACATACCTCAAGTAGTATCTATGAATTATTTCAGAATTTTCTCGGCTTGCTACCGGCCAGCCCATATCTCTATGCGAGCGAACAAACTCGTTTAGAGCATTAAGGCCCTTTAAAAATACATTTAAAGAGTTAGCTTTGGGGAAAACTCTTCATGACTGCATAGGACATACCTCAAGTAGTATCTATAAATTATTTCCGAATTTTCTCGGCATGCTACCGACCAGCCCATATCTCTATGCGAGCGAACAAACTCGTTTAGAGCGTTAAGGCCCTTTAAAAATACATTTAACGGGTCAGCTTTGGGAAAACCTCTTCGGTACTGCATAGTACATACCTCAAGTAGTATCTATGAATTATTTCAGAATTTTCTCGGCATGCTACCGACCAGCCCGAATGTCTATGCAAGCGAACAAACTCGATAAGAGCCTTAAGACCCTTTAAAAATACATTTAAAGAGTCAGCTTTGGGGAAAACTCTTCGGTATTGCATAGTGCATACCTCACGTAGTATCTATGAATTATTTCAGAATTTTCTCGGCATGCTACCGGTCCAGCCCGAATCTCTATGCGAGTGAACAAACTAGTTTAGAGCGTTAAGGCCCTTTAAAAATACATTTAAAGTGTTAGCTTTGGGAAAACCTCTTCGGTTCTGCATAGTACATACCTCAAGTAGTATCTATGAATTATTTCAGAATTTTCTCGGCATGCTACCGGCCAGCCCGAATCTCTATGCGAGCGAACAAACTCGTTTAGAACATTAAGGCCCTTTAAAAATACATTTAAAGAGTCAGATTTGTGGAAAACTCTTCGGTACTAAATAGTACATACCTCAAGTAGTATCTATGCATTATTTCAGAATTTTCTCGGCATGCTACCGGCCAGCCCACATCTCTATGCGAGCGAACAAACTCGTTTAGAGCATTAAGGCCCTTTAAAAATACATTTAAAGAGTTAGCTTTGGGGAAAACTCTTCATTACTGCATAGGACATACCTCAAGTAGTATCTATAAATTATTTCAGAATTTTCTCGGCATGCTACCGGCCAGCCCACATCTCTATGCGAGCGAACAAACTCGTTTAGAGCCTTAAGGCCCTTGAAAAATACATTTAAAGAGTCAGCTTTGGGGAAAACTCTTCGGTATTGCATAGTACATACCTCAAGTAGTATCTATGAATTATTTCAGAATTTTCTCGGCATGCTACCGGCCAGCCCGAATCTCTATGCGAGCGAACAAACTCGTTTAGAACTTTAAGGCCCTTTAAAAATACATTTAAAAGTGACCTTTGGGGAAAACTCTTCGGTACTGCATAGTACATACCTCAAGTAGTATCTATGAATTATTTCAGAATTTTCTCGGCATGCTACCGGCCAGCCGACATCTCTATGCGAGCGAACAAACTCGTTTAGATCCGTACGACCCTTTAAAGATACATTTAAAGAGTCAGCTTTAGGGAAAACTCTTCATTACTGCATAGGACATACCTCAAGTAGTATCTATGAATTATTTCAGAATTTTCTCGGCATGCTACCGGCCAGCCCATATCTCTATGCGAGCGAACAAACTCGTTTAGAACATTAAGGCCCTTTAAAAATACATTTAAAGAGTCAGATTTGTGGAAAACTCTTCGGTACTAAATAGTACATACCTCAAGTAGTATCCATGAATTATTTCAGAATTTTCTAGGCATGCTACCGGCCAGCCCGAATGTCTATGCGAGCGAACAAAGTCGGTAAGAGCCTTAAGGCCCTTTAAAAATACATTTAAATAGTCAGCTTTGGGGAAAACTCTTCGGTACTGCATAGTAGTACATACCTCAAGTAGTATCTATGAATTATTTCAGAATTTTCTCGGCATGCTACCGGCCAGCCCACATCTCTATGCGAGCGAACAAACTCGTTTAGAGCATTAAGGCCCTTTAAAAATACATTTAAAGAGTTAGCTTTGGGGAAAACTCTTCATTACTGCATAGGACATACCTCAAGTAGTATCTATAAATTATTTCAGAATTTTCTCGGCATGCTACCGGCCATCCCGAATCTCTATGCGAGCGAACAAACTCGTTTAGAGCCTTAAGGCCCTTGAAAAATACATTTAAAGAGTCAGCTTTGGGGAAAACTCTTCGGTATTGCATAGTACATACCTCAAGTAGTATCTATGAATTATTTCAGAATTTTCTCGGCATGCTACCGGCCAGCCCGAATCTCTATGCGAGCGAACAAACTCATTTAGAGCTTTAAGGCCCTTTAACAATACATTTAAAGAGTTAGCTTTGGGGAAAACTCTTCATTACTGCATAGTACATACCTCACATAGTATCTATGAATTATTTCAGAATTTTCTCGGCATGCTACCGGCCAGCCCGAATCTCTATGCGAGCGAACAAACTCGTTTAGAACTTTAAGGCCCTTTAAAAATACATTTAAAAGTGACCTTTGGGGAAAACTCTTCGGTACTGCATAGGACATACCTCAAGTAGTATCTATGAATTATTTCAGAATTTTCTCGGCATGCTACCGGCCAGCCGACATCTCTATGCGAGCGAACAAACTCGTTTAGATCCGTACGACCCTTTAAAGATACATTTAAAGAGTCAGCTTTAGGGAAAACTCTTCATTACTGCATAGGACATACCTCAAGTAGTATCTATGAATTATTTCAGAATTTTCTCGGCATGCTACCGACCAGACCATATCTCTATGCGAGCGAACAAACTCGTTTAGAACATTAAGGCCCTTTAAAAATACATTTAAAGAGTCAGATTTGTGGAAAACTCTTCGGTACTAAATAGTACATACCTCAAGTAGTATCCATGAATTATTTCAGAATTTTCTAGGCATGCTACCGGCCAGCCCGAATGTCTATGCGAGCGAACAAAGTCGGTAAGAGCCTTAAGGCCCTTTAAAAATACATTTAAATAGTCAGCTTTGGGGAAAACTCTTCGGTACTGCATAGTAGTACATACCTCAAGTAGTATCTATGCATTATTTCAGAATTTTCTCGGCATGCTACCGGCCAGCCCACATCTCTATGCGAGCGAACAAACTCGTTTAGAGCATTAAGGCCCTTTAAAAATACATTTAAAGAGTTAGCTTTGGGGAAAACTCTTCATTACTGCATAGGACATACCTCAAGTAGTATCTATAAATTATTTCAGAATTTTCTCGGCATGCTACCGGCCATCCCGAATCTCTATGCGAGCGAACAAACTCGTTTAGAGCCTTAAGGCCCTTGAAAAATACATTTAAAGAGTCAGCTTTGGGGAAAACTCTTCGGTATTGCATAGTACATACCTCAAGTAGTATCTATGAATTATTTCAGAATTTTCTCGGCATGCTACCGGCCAGCCCGAATCTCTATGCGAGCGAACAAACTCATTTAGAGCTTTAAGGCCCTTTAACAATACATTTAAAGAGTTAGCTTTGGGGTAAACTCTTCATTACTGCATAGTACATACCTCACATAGTATCTATGAATTATTTCAGAATTTTCTCGGCATGCTACCGGCCAGCCCGAATCTCTATGCGAGCGAACAAACTCGTTTAGAACTTTAAGGCCCTTTAAAAATACATTTAAAAGTGACCTTTGGGGAAAACTCTTCGGTACTGCATAGGACATACCTCAAGTAGTATCTATGAATTATTTCAGAATTTTCTCGGCATGCTACCGGCCAGCCGACATCTCTATGCGAGCGAACAAACTCGTTTAGAGCGGTAAGACCCTTTAAAGATACATTTAAAGAGTCAGCTTTAGGGAAAACTCTTCATTACTGCATAGGACATACCTCAAGTAGTATCTATGAATTATTTCAGAATTTTCTCGGCATGCTACCGACCAGACCACATCTCTATGCGAGCGAACAAACTCGGTAAGAGCTTTAAGGAGGTTTAAAAATACATTTAAAGAGTCAGCTTTGGGAAAACCTCGTCGTTACTGCATAGTACATACCTCAAGTAGTATCTATGAATTATTTCAGAATTTTCTCGGCTTGCTACCGGCCAGCCCATATCTCTATGCGAGCGAACAAACTCGTTTAGAGCGTTAAGGCCCTTTAAAAATACATTTAACGAGTCAGCTTTGGGAAAACCTCTTCGGTACTGCATAGTACATACCTCAAGTAGTATCTATGAATTATTTCAGAATTTTCTCGGCATGCTACCGACCAGCCCGAATGTCTATGCAAGCGAACAAACTCGATAAGAGCCTTAAGACCCTTTAAAAATACATTTAAAGAGTCAGCTTTGGGGAAAACTCTTCGGTATTGCATAGTGCATACCTCACGTAGTATCTATGAATTATTTCAGAATTTTCTCGGCATGCTACCGGTCCAGCCCGAATCTCTATGCGAGTGAACAAACTAGTTTAGAGCGTTAAGGCCCTTTAAAAATACATTTAAAGTGTTAGCTTTGGGAAAACCTCTTCGGTTCTGCATAGTACATACCTCAAGTAGTATCTATGAATTATTTCAGAATTTTCTCGGCATGCTACCGGCCAGCCCGAATCTCTATGCGAGCGAACAAACTCGTTTAGAACATTAAGGCCCTTTAAAAATACATTTAAAGTGTTAGCTTTGGGAAAACCTCTTCGGTTCTGCATAGTACATACCTCAAGTAGTATCTATGAATTATTTCAGAATTTTCTCGGCATGCTACCGGCCAGCCCGAATCTCTATGCGAGCGAACAAACTCGTTTAGAACATTAAGGCCCTTTAAAAATACATTTAAAGAGTCAGATTTGTGGAAAACTCTTCGGTACTAAATAGTACATACCTCAAGTAGTATCCATGAATTATTTCAGAATTTTCTAGGCATGCTACCGGCCAGCCCGAATGTCTATGCGAGCGAACAAAGTCGGTAAGAGCCTTAAGGCCCTTTAAAAATACATTTAAATAGTCAGCTTTGGGGAAAACTCTTCGGTACTGCATAGTAGTACATACCTCAAGTAGTATCTATGCATTATTTCAGAATTTTCTCGGCATGCTACCGGCCAGCCCACATCTCTATGCGAGCGAACAAACTCGTTTAGAGCATTAAGGCCCTTTAAAAATACATTTAAAGAGTTAGCTTTGGGGAAAACTCTTCATTACTGCATAGGACATACCTCAAGTAGTATCTATAAATTATTTCAGAATTTTCTCGGCATGCTACCGGCCATCCCGAATCTCTATGCGAGCGAACAAACTCGTTTAGAGCCTTAAGGCCCTTGAAAAATACATTTAAAGAGTCAGCTTTGGGGAAAACTCTTCGGTATTGCATAGTACATACCTCAAGTAGTATCTATAAATTATTTCAGAATTTTCTCGGCATGCTACCGGCCATCCCGAATCTCTATGCGAGCGAACAAACTCGTTTAGAGCCTTAAGGCCCTTGAAAAATACATTTAAAGAGTCAGCTTTGGGGAAAACTCTTCGGTATTGCATAGTACATACCTCAAGTAGTATCTATGAATTATTTCAGAATTTTCTCGGCATGCTACCGGCCAGCCCGAATCTCTATGCGAGCGAACAAACTCATTTAGAGCTTTAAGGCCCTTTAACAATACATTTAAAGAGTTAGCTTTGGGGAAAACTCTTCATTACTGCATAGTACATACCTCACATAGTATCTATGAATTATTTCAGAATTTTCTCGGCATGCTACCGGCCAGCCCGAATCTCTATGCGAGCGAACAAACTCGTTTAGAACTTTAAGGCCCTTTAAGAATACATTTAAAAGTGACCTTTGGGGAAAACTCTTCGGTACTGCATAGGACATACCTCAAGTAGTATCTATTAATTATTTCAGAATTTTCTCGGCATGCTACCGGCCAGCCGACATCTCTATGCGAGCGAACAAACTCGTTTAGATCCGTAAGACCCTTTAAAGATACATTTAAAGAGTCAGCTTTAGGGAAAACTCTTCATTACTGCATAGGACATACCTCAAGTAGTATCTATGAATTATTTCAGAATTTTCTCGGCATGCTACCGACCAGACCACATCTCTATGCGAGCGAACAAACTCGGTAAGAGCTTTAAGGAGGTTTAAAAATACATTTAAAGAGTCAGCTTTGGGAAAACCTCGTCGTTACTGCATAGTACATACCTCAAGTAGTATCTATGAATTATTTCAGAATTTTCTCGGCTTGCTACCGGCCAGCCCATATCTCTATGCGAGCGAACAAACTCGTTTAGAGCATTAAGGCCCTTTAAAAATACATTTAAAGAGTTAGCTTTGGGGAAAACTCTTCATTACTGCATAGGACATACCTCAAGTAGTATCTATAAATTATTTCAGAATTTTCTCGGCATGCTACCGACCAGCCCATATCTCTATGCGAGCGAACAAACTCGTTTAGAGCGTTAAGGCCCTTTAAAAATACATTTAACGAGTCAGCTTTGGGAAAACCTCTTCGGTACTGCATAGTACATACCTCAAGTAGTATCTATGAATTATTTCAGAATTTTCTCGGCATGCTACCGACCAGCCCGAATGTCTATGCAAGCGAACAAACTCGATAAGAGCCTTAAGACCCTTTAAAAATACATTTAAAGAGTCAGCTTTGGGGAAAACTCTTCGGTATTGCATAGTGCATACCTCACGTAGTATCTATGAATTATTTCAGAATTTTCTCGGCATGCTACCGGTCCAGCCCGAATCTCTATGCGAGTGAACAAACTAGTTTAGAGCGTTAAGGCCCTTTAAAAATACATTTAAAGTGTTAGCTTTGGGAAAACCTCTTCGGTTCTGCATAGTACATACCTCAAGTAGTATCTATGAATTATTTCAGAATTTTCTCGGCATGCTACCGGCCAGCCCGAATCTCTATGCGAGCGAACAAACTCGTTTAGAACATTAAGGCCCTTTAAAAATACATTTAAAGAGTCAGATTTGTGGAAAACTCTTCGGTACTAAATAGTACATACCTCAAGTAGTATCCATGAATTATTTCAGAATTTTCTAGGCATGCTACCGGCCAGCCCGAATGTCTATGCGAGCGAACAAAGTCGGTAAGAGCCTTAAGGCCCTTTAAAAATACATTTAAATAGTCAGCTTTGGGGAAAACTCTTCGGTACTGCATAGTAGTACATACCTCAAGTAGTATCTATGCATTATTTCAGAATTTTCTCGGCATGCTACCGGCCAGCCCACATCTCTATGCGAGCGAACAAACTCGTTTAGAGCATTAAGGCCCTTTAAAAATACATTTAAAGAGTTAGCTTTGGGGAAAACTCTTCATTACTGCATAGGACATTCCTCAAGTAGTATCTATAAATTATTTCAGAATTTTCTCGGCATGCTACCGGCCATCCCGAATCTCTATGCGAGCGAACAAACTCGTTTAGAGCCTTAAGGCCCTTGAAAAATACATTTAAAGAGTCAGCTTTGGGGAAAACTCTTCGGTATTGCATAGTACATACCTCAAGTAGTATCTATGAATTATTTCAGAATTTTCTCGGCATGCTACCGGCCAGCCCGAATCTCTATGCGAGCGAACAAACTCATTTAGAGCTTTAAGGCCCTTTAACAATACATTTAAAGAGTTAGCTTTGGGGTAAACTCTTCATTACTGCATAGTACATACCTCACATAGTATCTATGAATTATTTCAGAATTTTCTCGGCATGCTACCGGCCAGCCCGAATCTCTATGCGAGCGAACAAACTCGTTTAGAACTTTAAGGCCCTTTAAAAATACATTTAAAAGTGACCTTTGGGGAAAACTCTTCGGTACTGCATAGGACATACCTCAAGTAGTATCTATGAATTATTTCAGAATTTTCTCGGCATGCTACCGGCCAGCCGACATCTCTATGCGAGCGAACAAACTCGTTTAGATCCGTAAGACCCTTTAAAGATACATTTAAAGAGTCAGCTTTAGGGAAAACTCTTCATTACTGCATAGGACATACCTCAAGTAGTATCTATGAATTATTTCAGAATTTTCTCGGCATGCTACCGACCAGACCACATCTCTATGCGAGCGAACAAACTCGGTAAGAGCTTTAAGGAGGTTTAAAAATACATTTAAAGAGTCAGCTTTGGGAAAACCTCGTCGTTACTGCATAGTACATACCTCAAGTAGTATCTATGAATTATTTCAGAATTTTCTCGGCTTGCTACCGGCCAGCCCATATCTCTATGCGAGCGAACAAACTCGTTTAGAGCATTAAGGCCCTTTAAAAATACATTTAAAGAGTTAGCTTTGGGGAAAACTCTTCATTACTGCATAGGACATACCTCAAGTAGTATCTATAAATTATTTCAGAATTTTCTCGGCATGCTACCGACCAGCCCATATCTCTATGCGAGCGAACAAACTCGTTTAGAGCGTTAAGGCCCTTTAAAAATACATTTAACGAGTCAGCTTTGGGAAAACCTCTTCGGTACTGCATAGTACATACCTCAAGTAGTATCTATGAATTATTTCAGAATTTTCTCGGCATGCTACCGGCCAGCCCGAATGTCTATGCAAGCGAACAAACTCGATAAGAGCCTTAAGACCCTTTAAAAATACATTTAAAGAGTCAGCTTTGGGGAAAACTCTTCGGTATTGCATAGTGCATACCTCAAGTAGTATCTATGAATTATTTCAGAATTTTCTCGGCATGCTACCGGTCCAGCCCGAATCTCTATGCGAGTGAACAAACTAGTTTAGAGCGTTAAGGCCCTTTAAAAATACATTTAAAGTGTTAGCTTTGGGAAAACCTCTTCGGTTCTGCATAGTACATACCTCAAGTAGTATCTATGAATTATTTCAGAATTTTCTCGGCATGCTACCGGCCAGCCCGAATCTCTATGCGAGCGAACAAACTCGTTTAGATCAGTAAGACCCTTTAAAAATACATTTAAAGAGTCAGATTTGTGGAAAACTCTTCGGTACTAAATAGTACATACCTCAAGTAGTATCCATGAATTATTTCAGAATTTTCTAGGCATGCTACCGGCCAGCCCGTATGTCTATGCGAGCGAACAAAGTCGGTAAGAGCCTTAAGGCCCTTTAAAAATACATTTAAATAGTCAGCTTTGGGGAAAACTCTTCGGTACTGCATAGTAGTACATACCTCAAGTAGTATCTATGCATTATTTCAGAATTTTCTCGGCATGCTACCGGCCAGCCCACATCTCTATGCGAGCGAACAAACTCGTTTAGAGCATTAAGGCCCTTTAAAAATACATTTAAAGAGTTAGCTTTGGGGAAAACTCTTCGGTACTGCATAGGACATACCTCAAGTAGTATCTATGAATTATTTCAGAATTTTCTCGGCATGCTACCGGCCAGCCGACATCTCTATGCGAGCGAACAAACTCGTTTAGATCCGTAAGACCCTTTAAAGATACATTTAAAGAGTCAGCTTTAGGGAAAACTCTTCATTACTGCATAGGACATACCTCAAGTAGTATCTATGAATTATTTCAGAATTTTCTCGGCATGCTACCGACCAGACCACGTCTCTATGCGAGCGAACAAACTCGGTAAGAGCTTTAAGGAGGTTTAAAAATACATTTAAAGAGTCAGCTTTGGGAAAACCTCGTCGTTACTGCATAGTACATACCTCAAGTAGTATCTATGAATTATTTCAGAATTTTCTCGGCTTGCTACCGGCCAGCCCATATCTCTATGCGAGCGAACAAACTCGTTTAGAGCATTAAGGCCCTTTAAAAATACATTTAAAGAGTTAGCTTTGGGGAAAACTCTTCATGACTGCATAGGACATACCTCAAGTAGTATCTATAAATTATTTCAGAATTTTCTCGGCATGCTACCGACCAGCCCATATCTCTATGCGAGCGAACAAACTCGTTTAGAGCGTTAAGGCCCTTTAAAAATACATTTAACGGGTCAGCTTTGGGAAAACCTCTTCGGTACTGCATAGTACATACCTCAAGTAGTATCTATGAATTATTTCAGAATTTTCTCGGCATGCTACCGACCAGCCCGAATGTCTATGCAAGCGAACAAACTCGATAAGAGCCTTAAGACCCTTTAAAAATACATTTAAAGAGTCAGCTTTGGGGAAAACTCTTCGGTATTGCATAGTGCATACCTCACGTAGTATCTATGAATTATTTCAGAATTTTCTCGGCATGCTACCGGTCCAGCCCGAATCTCTATGCGAGTGAACAAACTAGTTTAGAGCGTTAAGGCCCTTTAAAAATACATTTAAAGTGTTAGCTTTGGGAAAACCTCTTCGGTTCTGCATAGTACATACCTCAAGTAGTATCTATGAATTATTTCAGAATTTTCTCGGCATGCTACCGGCCAGCCCGAATCTCTATGCGAGCGAACAAACTCGTTTAGAACATTAAGGCCCTTTAAAAATACATTTAAAGAGTCAGATTTGTGGAAAACTCTTCGGTACTAAATAGTACATACCTCAAGTAGTATCTATGAATTATTTCAGAATTTTCTCGGCATGCTACCGGCCAGCCCAAATCTCTATGCGAGCGAACAAACTCGTTTAGAGCATTAAGGCCCTTTAAAAATACATTTAAAGAGTTAGCTTTGGGGAAAACTCTTCATTACTGCATAGGACATACCTCAAGTAGTATCTATAAATTATTTCAGAATTTTCTCGGCATGCTACCGGCCATCCCGAATCTCTATGCGAGCGAACAAACTCGTTTAGAGCCTTAAGGCCCTTGAAAAATACATTTAAAGAGTCAGCTTTGGGGAAAACTCTTCGGTATTGCATAGTACATACCTCAAGTAGTATCTATGAATTATTTCAGAATTTTCTCGGCATGCTACCGGCCAGCCCGAATCTCTATGCGAGCGAACAAACTCGTTTAGAACTTTAAGGCCCTTTAAAAATACATTTAAAAGTGACCTTTGGGGAAAACTCTTCGGTACTGCATAGGACATACCTCAAGTAGTATCTATGAATTATTTCAGAATTTTCTCGGCATGCTACCGGCCAGCCGACATCTCTATGCGAGCGAACAAACTCGTTTAGATCCGTACGACCCTTTAAAGATACATTTAAAGAGTCAGCTTTAGGGAAAACTCTTCATTACTGCATAGGAAATACCTCAAGTAGTATCTATGAATTATTTCAGAATTTTCTCGGCATGCTACCGACCAGACCATATCTCTATGCGAGCGAACAAACTCGTTTAGAACATTAAGGCCCTTTAAAAATACATTTAAAGAGTCAGATTTGTGGAAAACTCTTCGGTACTAAATAGTACATACCTCAAGTAGTATCCATGAATTATTTCAGAATTTTCTAGGCATGCTACCGGCCAGCCCGAATGTCTATGCGAGCGAACAAAGTCGGTAAGAGCCTTAAGGCCCTTTAAAAATACATTTAAATAGTCAGCTTTGGGGAAAACTCTTCGGTACTGCATAGTAGTACATACCTCAAGTAGTATCTATGCATTATTTCAGAATTTTCTCGGCATGCTACCGGCCAGCCCACATCTCTATGCGAGCGAACAAACTCGTTTAGAGCATTAAGGCCCTTTAAAAATACATTTAAAGAGTTAGCTTTGGGGAAAACTCTTCATTACTGCATAGGACATACCTCAAGTAGTATCTATAAATTATTTCAGAATTTTCTCGGCATGCTACCGGCCATCCCGAATCTCTATGCGAGCGAACAAACTCGTTTAGAGCCTTAAGGCCCTTGAAAAATACATTTAAAGAGTCAGATTTGTGGAAAACTCTTCGGTACTAAATAGTACATACCTCAAGTAGTATCTATGCATTATTTCAGAATTTTCTCGGCATGCTACCGGCCAGCCCACATCTCTATGCGAGCGAACAAACTCGTTTAGAGCATTAAGGCCCTTTAAAAATACATTTAAAGAGTTAGCTTTGGGGAAAACTCTTCATTACTGCATAGGACATACCTCAAGTAGTATCTATAAATTATTTCAGAATTTTCTCGGCATGCTACCGGCCATCCCGAATCTCTATGCGAGCGAACAAACTCGTTTAGAGCCTTAAGGCCCTTGAAAAATACATTTAAAGAGTCAGCTTTGGGGAAAACTCTTCGGTATTGCATAGTACATACCTCAAGTAGTATCTATGAATTATTTCAGAATTTTCTCGGCATGCTACCGGCCAGCCCGAATCTCTATGCGAGCGAACAAACTCGTTTAGAACTTTAAGGCCCTTTAAAAATACATTTAAAAGTGACCTTTGGGGAAAACTCTTCGGTACTGCATAGGACATACCTCAAGTAGTATCTATGAATTATTTCAGAATTTTCTCGGCATGCTACCGGCCAGCCGACATCTCTATGCGAGCGAACAAACTCGTTTAGATCCGTACGACCCTTTAAAGATACATTTAAAGAGTCAGCTTTAGGGAAAACTCTTCATTACTGCATAGGACATACCTCAAGTAGTATCTATGAATTATTTCAGAATTTTCTCGGCATGCTACCGACCAGACCACATCTCTATGCGAGCGAACAAACTCGGTAAGAGCTTTAAGGAGGTTTAAAAATACATTTAAAGAGTCAGCTTTGGGAAAACCTCGTCGTTACTGCATAGTACATACCTCAAGTAGTATCTATGAATTATTTCAGAATTTTCTCGGCTTGCTACCGGCCAGCCCATATCTCTATGCGAGCGAACAAACTCGTTTAGAGCGTTAAGGCCCTTTAAAAATACATTTAACGAGTCAGCTTTGGGAAAACCTCTTCGGTACTGCATAGTACATACCTCAAGTAGTATCTATGAATTATTTCAGAATTTTCTCGGCATGCTACCGACCAGCCCGAATGTCTATGCAAGCGAACAAACTCGATAAGAGCCTTAAGACCCTTTAAAAATACATTTAAAGAGTCAGCTTTGGGGAAAACTCTTCGGTATTGCATAGTGCATACCTCACGTAGTATCTATGAATTATTTCAGAATTTTCTCGGCATGCTACCGGTCCAGCCCGAATCTCTATGCGAGTGAACAAACTAGTTTAGAGCGTTAAGGCCCTTTAAAAATACATTTAAAGTGTTAGCTTTGGGAAAACCTCTTCGGTTCTGCATAGTACATACCTCAAGTAGTATCTATGAATTATTTCAGAATTTTCTCGGCATGCTACCGGCCAGCCCGAATGTCTATGCGAGCGAACAAAGTCGGTAAGAGCCTTAAGGCCCTTTAAAAATACATTTAAATAGTCAGCTTTGGGGAAAACTCTTCGGTACTGCATAGTAGTACATACCTCAAGTAGTATCTATGCATTATTTCAGAATTTTCTCGGCATGCTACCGGCCAGCCCACATCTCTATGCGAGCGAACAAACTCGTTTAGAGCATTAAGGCCCTTTAAAAATACATTTAAAGAGTTAGCTTTGGGGAAAACTCTTCATTACTGCATAGGACATACCTCAAGTAGTATCTATAAATTATTTCAGAATTTTCTCGGCATGCTACCGGCCATCCCGAATCTCTATGCGAGCGAACAAACTCGTTTAGAGCCTTAAGGCCCTTGAAAAATACATTTAAAGAGTCAGCTTTGGGGAAAACTCTTCGGTATTGCATAGTACATACCTCAAGTAGTATCTATGAATTATTTCAGAATTTTCTCGGCATGCTACCGGCCAGCCCGAATCTCTATGCGAGCGAACAAACTCATTTAGAGCTTTAAGGCCCTTTAACAATACATTTAAAGAGTTAGCTTTGGGGTAAACTCTTCATTACTGCATAGTACATACCTCACATAGTATCTATGAATTATTTCAGAATTTTCTCGGCATGCTACCGGCCAGCCCGAATCTCTATGCGAGCGAACAAACTCGTTTAGAACTTTAAGGCCCTTTAAAAATACATTTAAAAGTGACCTTTGGGGAAAACTCTTCGGTACTGCATAGGACATACCTCAAGTAGTATCTATGAATTATTTCAGAATTTTCTCGGCATGCTACCGGCCAGCCGACATCTCTATGCGAGCGAACAAACTCGTTTAGATCCGTAAGACCCTTTAAAGATACATTTAAAGAGTCAGCTTTAGGGAAAACTCTTCATTACTGCATAGGACATACCTCAAGTAGTATCTATGAATTATTTCAGAATTTTCTCGGCGTGCTACCGACCAGACCACATCTCTATGCGAGCGAACAAACTCGGTAAGAGCTTTAAGGAGGTTTAAAAATACATTTAAAGAGTCAGCTTTGGGAAAACCTCGTCGTTACTGCATAGTACATACCTCAAGTAGTATCTATGAATTATTTCAGAATTTTCTCGGCTTGCTACCGGCCAGCCCATATCTCTATGCGAGCGAACAAACTCGTTTAGAGCATTAAGGCCCTTTAAAAATACATTTAAAGAGTTAGCTTTGGGGAAAACTCTTCATTACTGCATAGGACATACCTCAAGTAGTATCTATAAATTATTTCAGAATTTTCTCGGCATGCTACCGACCAGCCCATATCTCTATGCGAGCGAACAAACTCGTTTAGAGCGTTAAGGCCCTTTAAAAATACATTTAACGAGTCAGCTTTGGGAAAACCTCTTCGGTACTGCATAGTACATACCTCAAGTAGTATCTATGAATTATTTCAGAATTTTCTCGGCATGCTACCGACCAGCCCGAATGTCTATGCAAGCGAACAAACTCGATAAGAGCCTTAAGACCCTTTAAAAATACATTTAAAGAGTCAGCTTTGGGGAAAACTCTTCGGTATTGCATAGTGCATACCTCACGTAGTATCTATGAATTATTTCAGAATTTTCTCGGCATGCTACCGGTCCAGCCCGAATCTCTATGCGAGTGAACAAACTAGTTTAGAGCGTTAAGGCCCTTTAAAAATACATTTAAAGTGTTAGCTTTGGGAAAACCTCTTCGGTTCTGCATAGTACATACCTCAAGTAGTATCTATGAATTATTTCAGAATTTTCTAGGCATGCTACCGGCCAGCCCGAATGTCTATGCGAGCGAACAAAGTCGGTAAGAGCCTTAAGGCCCTTTAAAAATACATTTAAATAGTCAGCTTTGGGGAAAACTCTTCGGTACTGCATAGTAGTACATACCTCAAGTAGTATCTATGCATTATTTCAGAATTTTCTCGGCATGCTACCGGCCAGCCCACATCTCTATGCGAGCGAACAAACTCGTTTAGAGCATTAAGGCCCTTTAAAAATACATTTAAAGAGTTAGCTTTGGGGAAAACTCTTCATTACTGCATAGGACATACCTCAAGTAGTATCTATAAATTATTTCAGAATTTTCTCGGCATGCTACCGGCCAGCCCACATCTCTATGCGAGCGAACAAACTCGTTTAGAGCATTAAGGCCCTTTAAAAATACATTTAAAGAGTCAGCTTTGGGGAAAACTCTTCGGTACTGCATAGTACATACCTCAAGTAGTATCTATGAATTATTTCAGAATTTTCTCGGCATGCTACCGGCCAGCCGACATCTCTATGCGAGCGAACAAACTCGTTTAGATCCGTAAGACCCTTTAAAGATACATTTAAAGAGTCAGCTTTAGGGAAAACTCTTCATTACTGCATAGGACATACCTCAAGTAGTATCTATGAATTATTTCAGAATTTTCTCGGCATGCTACCGACCAGACCATATCTCTATGCGAGCGAACAAACTCGTTTAGAGCATTAAGGCCCTTTAAAAATACATTTAAAGAGTCAGCATTGGGAAAACCTCTTTGGTACTGCATAGTACATACCTCAAGTAGTATTTATGAATTATTTCAGAATTTTCTCGGCATGCTACCGGCCAGCCCACATCTCTATGCGAGCGAACAAACTCGTTTAGAGCATTAAGGCCCTTTAAAAATACATTTAAAGAGTTAGCTTTGGGAAGAACTCTTCATTACTGCATAGGACATACCTCAAGTAGTATCTATGAATTATTTCAGAATTTTCTCGGCATGCTACCGACCAGCCCATATCGCTATGCGAGCGAACAAACTCGTTTAGAGCCTTAAGTCCCGTTAAAAATACATTTAAAGAGTCAGCTTTGGTGAAAACTCTTCGGTATTGCATAGTACATACCTCACGTAGTATCTATGAATTATTTCAGAACTTTCTCGGCATGCTATCAGCCAGCCCGAATCTCTATGCGAGCGAACAAACTCGTTTAGAGCGTTAAGGCCCTTTAAAAATACATTTAAAGAGTTAGCTTTGGGAAAACCTCTTCGGTACTGCATAGTGCATACCTCAAGCAGTATCTATGAATTATTTCAGAATTTTCTCGGCATGCTACCGGCCAGCCCGAATCTCTATGCGAGCGAACAAACTCGTTTAGAACTTTAAGGCCCTTTAAAAATACATTTAAAGAGTCAGATTTGTGGAAAACTCTTCGGTACTGCATAGTACATACCTCAAGTAGTATCTATGGATTATTTCAGAATTTTCTAGGCATGCTACCGGCCAGCCCGAATGTCTATGCGAGCGAACAAAGTCGGTAAGAGCCTTAAGGCCCTTTAAAAATACATTTAAATAGTCAGCTTTGGGGAAAACTCTTCGGTACTGCATAGTACATACCTCAAGTAGTATCTATGAATTATTTCAGAATTTTCTCGGCATGCTACCGGCCAGCCCACATCTCTATGCGAGCGAACAAACTCGTTTAGAGCATTAAGGCCCTTTAAAAATACATTTAAAGAGTTAGCTTTG
The DNA here is from genome assembly GCA_917499995.1 of Ichneumon xanthorius. NCBI lineage: Eukaryota > Metazoa > Arthropoda > Insecta > Hymenoptera > Ichneumonidae > Ichneumon > Ichneumon xanthorius. The sequence goes on along the minus strand of CAKJTD010000069.1, from coordinate 199,351 downwards.
GGGAAAATTCTTCATTACTGCATAGGACATACCTCAAGTAGTATCTATAAATTATTTCAGAATTTTCTCGGCATGCTACCGACCAGCCCATATCTCTATGCGAGCGAACAAACTCGTTTAGAGCGTTAAGGCCCTTTAAAAATACATTTAAAGAGTTAGATTTGGGGAAAACTCTTCATTACTGCATAGGACATACCTCAAATAGTACCTATGAATTATTTCAGAATTTTCTCGGCATGCTACCGACCAGCCCATATCTCTATGCGAGCGAACAAACTCGTTTAGAGCGTTAAGGCCCTTTAAAAATACATTTAAAGAGTCAGATTTGTGGAAAACTCTTCGGTACTGCATAGTACATACCTCAAGTAGTATCTATGGATTATTTCAGAATTTTCTAGGCATGTTACCGGCCAGCCCGAATGTCTATGCGAGCGAACAAAGTCGGTAAGAGCCTTAAGGCCCTTTAAAAATACATTTAAAGAGTCAGCTTTGGGAAAACCTCTTTGGTACTGCATAGTACATACCTCAAGTAATATTTATGAATTATTTCAGAATTTTCTCGGCATGCTACCGGCCAGCCCGAATGTCTATGCGAGCGAACAAACTCGATAAGAGCCTTAAGGCCCTTTAAAAATACATTTAAAGAGTTAGCTTTGGGGAAAATTCTTCATTACTGCATAGGACATACCTCAAGTAGTATCTATAAATTATTTCAGAATTTACTCGGCATGCTACCGACCAGCCCATATCTCTATGCGAGCGAACAAACTCGTTTAGAGCGTTAAGGCCCTTTAAAAATACATTTAAAGAGTTAGCTTTGGGGAAAACTCTTCATTACTGCATAGGACATACCTCAAATAGTATCTATGAATTATTTCAGAATTTTCTCGGCATGCTACCGACCAGCCCATATCTCTATGCGAGCGAACAAACTCGTTTAGAGCGTTAAGGCCCTTTAAAAATACATTTAAAGAGTCAGATTTGTGGAAAACTCTTCGGTACTGCATAGTACATACCTCAAGTAGTATCTATGGATTATTTCAGAATTTTCTAGGCATGTTACCGGCCAGCCCGAATCTCTATGCGAGCGAACAAACTCGTTAAGAGCCTTAAGGCCCTTTAAAAATACATTTAAAGAGTCAGCATTGGGAAAACCTCTTTGGTACTGCATAGTACATACCTCAAGTAATATTTATGAATTATTTCAGAATTTTCTCGGCATGCTACCGGCCAGCCCGAATGTCTATGCGAGCGAACAAACTCGATAAGAGCCTTAAGGCCCTTTAAAAATACATTTAAAGAGTCAGCTTTGGGGAAAACTCTTCGGTATTGCATAGTGCGTACCTCACGTAGTATCTATGAATTATTTCAGAACTTTCTCGGCATGCTACCGGCCAGCCCGAATCTCTATGCGAGCGAACAAACTCGTTTAGAGCCTTAAGTCCCGTTAAAAATACATTTAAAGAGTCAGCTTTGGTGAAAACCCTTCGGTTTTGCATAGTACATACCTCAAGTAGTATCTATGAATTATTTCAGAATTTTCTCGGCATGCTACCGACCAGCCCGAATGTCTATGCAAGCGAACAAACTCGATAAGAGCCTTAAGACCCTTTAAAAATACATTTAAAGAGTCAGCTTTGGGGAAAACTCTTCGGTATTGCATAGTGCATACCTCACGTAGTATCTATGAATTATTTCAGAATTTTCTCGGCATGCTACCGGTCCAGCCCGAATCTCTATGCGAGTGAACAAACTAGTTTAGAGCGTTAAGGCCCTTTAAAAATACATTTAAAGTGTTAGCTTTGGGAAAACCTCTTCGGTTCTGCATAGTACATACCTCAAGTAGTATCTATGAATTATTTCAGAATTTTCTCGGCATGCTACCGGCCAGCCCGAATGTCTATGCGAGCGAACAAAGTCGGTAAGAGCCTTAAGGCCCTTTAAAAATACATTTAAATAGTCAGCTTTGGGGAAAACTCTTCGGTACTGCATAGTAGTACATACCTCAAGTAGTATCTATGCATTATTTCAGAATTTTCTCGGCATGCTACCGGCCAGCCCACATCTCTATGCGAGCGAACAAACTCGTTTAGAGCATTAAGGCCCTTTAAAAATACATTTAAAGAGTTAGCTTTGGGAAAAACTCTTCATTACTGCATAGGACATACCTCAAGTAGTATCTATAAATTATTTCAGAATTTTCTCGGCATGCTACCGGCCATCCCGAATCTCTATGCGAGCGAACAAACTCGTTTAGAGCCTTAAGGCCCTTGAAAAATACATTTAAAGAGTCAGCTTTGGGGAAAACTCTTCGGTACTGCATAGGACATACCTCAAGTAGTATCTATGAATTATTTCAGAATTTTCTCGGCATGCTACCGGCCAGCCGACATCTCTATGCGAGCGAACAAACTCGTTTAGATCCGTAAGACCCTTTAAAGATACATTTAAAGAGTCAGCTTTAGGGAAAACTCTTCATTACTGCATAGGACATACCTCAAGTAGTATCTATGAATTATTTCAGAATTTTCTCGGCATGCTACCGACCAGACCATATCTCTATGCGAGCGAACAAACTCGTTTAGAGCATTAAGGCCCTTTAAAAATACATTTAAAGAGTCAGCATTGGGAAAACCTCTTAGTTACTGCATAGTACATACCTCAAGTAGTATTTATGAATTATTTCAGAATTTTCTCGGCATGCTACCGGCCAGCCCACATCTCTATCCGAGCGAACAAACTCGTTTAGAGCATTAAGGCCCTTTAAAAATACATTTAAAGAGTTAGCTTTGGGAAGAACTCTTCATTACTGCATAGGACATACCTCAAGTAGTATCTATGAATTATTTCAGAATTTTCTCGGCATGCTACCGACCAGCCCATATCGCTATGCGAGCGAACAAACTCGTTTAGAGCCTTAAGTCCCGTTAAAAATACATTTAAAGAGTCAGCTTTGGTGAAAACTCTTCGGTATTGCATAGTACATACCTCACGTAGTATCTATGAATTATTTCAGAACTTTCTCGGCATGCTATCAGCCAGCCCGAATCTCTATGCGAGCGAACAAACTCGTTTAGAGCGTTAAGGCCCTTTAAAAATACATTTAAAGAGTTAGCTTTGGGAAAACCTCTTCGGTACTGCATAGTGCATACCTCAAGCAGTATCTATGAATTATTTCAGAATTTTCTCGGCATGCTACCGGCCAGCCCGAATCTCTATGCGAGCGAACAAACTCGTTTAGAACTTTAAGGCCCTTTAAAAATACATTTAAAGAGTCAGATTTGTGGAAAACTCTTCGGTACTGCATAGTACATACCTCAAGTAGTATCTATGGATTATTTCAGAATTTTCTAGGCATGCTACCGGCCAGCCCGAATGTCTATGCGAGCGAACAAAGTCGGTAAGAGCCTTAAGGCCCTTTAAAAATACATTTAAATAGTCAGCTTTGGGGAAAACTCTTCGGTACTGCATAGTACATACCTCAAGTAGTATCTATGCATTATTTCAGAATTTTCTCGGCATGCTACCGGCCAGCCCACATCTCTATGCGAGCGAACAAACTCGTTTAGAGCATTAAGGCCCTTTAAAAATACATTTAAAGAGTTAGCTTTGGGGAAAATTCTTCATTACTGCATAGGACATACCTCAAGTAGTATCTATAAATTATTTCAGAATTTACTCGGCATGCTACCGACCAGCCCATATCTCTATGCGAGCGAACAAACTCGTTTAGAGCGTTAAGGCCCTTTAAAAATACATTTAAAGAGTTAGCTTTGGGGAAAACTCTTCATTACTGCATAGGACATACCTCAAATAGTACCTATGAATTATTTCAGAATTTTCTCGGCATGCTACCGACCAGCCCATATCTCTATGCGAGCGAACAAACTCGTTTAGAGCGTTAAGGCCCTTTAAAAATACATTTAAAGAGTCAGATTTGTGGAAAACTCTTCGGTACTGCATAGTACATACCTCAAGTAGTATCTATGGATTATTTCAGAATTTTCTAGGCATGTTACCGGCCAGCCCGAATGTCTATGCGAGCGAACAAAGTCGGTAAGAGCCTTAAGGCCCTTTAAAAATACATTTAAAGAGTCAGCATTGGGAAAACCTCTTTGGTACTGCATAGTACATACCTCAAGTAATATTTATGAATTATTTCAGAATTTTCTCGGCATGCTACCGGCCAGCCCGAATGTCTATGCGAGCGAACAAACTCGATAAGAGCCTTAAGGCCCTTTAAAAATACATTTAAAGAGTTAGCTTTGGGGAAAATTCTTCATTACTGCATAGGACATACCTCAAGTAGTATCTATAAATTATTTCAGAATTTACTCGGCATGCTACCGACCAGCCCATATCTCTATGCGAGCGAACAAACTCGTTTAGAGCGTTAAGGCCCTTTAAAAATACATTTAAAGAGTTAGCTTTGGGGAAAACTCTTCATTACTGCATAGGACATACCTCAAATAGTATCTATGAATTATTTCAGAATTTTCTCGGCATGCTACCGACCAGCCCATATCTCTATGCGAGCGAACAAACTCGTTTAGAGCGTTAAGGCCCTTTAAAAATACATTTAAAGAGTCAGATTTGTGGAAAACTCTTCGGTACTGCATAGTACATACCTCAAGTAGTATCTATGGATTATTTCAGAATTTTCTAGGCATGATACCGGCCAGCCCGAATGTCTATGCGAGCGAACAAACTCGGTAAGAGCCTTAAGGCCCTTTAAAAATACATTTAAAGAGTCAGCATTGGGAAAACCTCTTTGGTACTGCATAGTACATACCTCAAGTAATATTTATGAATTATTTCAGAATTTTCTCGGCATGCTACCGGCCAGCCCGAATGTCTATGCGAGCGAACAAACTCGATAAGAGCCTTAAGGCCCTTTAAAAATACATTTAAAGAGTCAGCTTTGGGGAAAACTCTTCGGTATTGCATAGTACATACCTCACGTAGTATCTATGAATTATTTCAGAATTTTGTCGGCATGCTACCGGCCAGCCCGAATCTCTATGCGAGCGAACAAACTCGTTTAGAGCGTTAAGGCCCTTTAAAAATACATTTAAATAGTTAGCTTTGGGAAAACCTCTTCGGTACTGCATAGTACATACCTCAAGTAGTATCTATGAATTATTTCAGAATTTTCTCGGCATGCTACCGGCCAGCCGACATCTCTATGCGAGCGAACAAACTCGTTTAGATCCGTAAGACCCTTTAAAGATACATTTAAAGAGTCAGCTTTAGGGAAAACTCTTCATTACTGCATAGGACATACCTCAAGTAGTATCTATGAATTATTTCAGAATTTTCTCGGCATGCTACCGACCAGACCATATCTCTATGCGAGCGAACAAACTCGTTTAGAGCCTTAAGGCCCTTTAAAAATACATTTAAAGAGTCAGCTTTGGGAAAACCTCTTTGGTACTGCATAGTACATACCTCAAGTAATATTTATGAATTATTTCAGAATTTTCTCGGCATGCTACCGGCCAGCCCACATCTCTATGCGAGCGAACAAACTCGTTTAGAGCATTAAGGCCCTTTAAAAATACATTTAAAGAGTTAGCTTTGGGGAAAACTCTTCATTACTGCATAGGACATACCTCAAGTAGTATCTATAAATTATTTCAGAATTTTCTCGGCATGCTACCGACCAGCCCATATCCCTATGCGAGCGAACAAACTCGTTTAGAGCGTTAAGGCCCTTTAAAAATACATTTAACGAGTCAGCTTTGGGAAAACCTCTTCGGTACTGCATAGTACATACCTCAAGTAGTATCTATGAATTATTTCAGAATTTTCTCGACATGCTACCGGCCAGCCCACATGTCTATGCGAGCGAACAAACTCGTTTAGAGCATTAAGGCCCTTTAAAAATACATTTAAAGAGTTAGCTTTGGGGAAAACTCTTCATTACTGCATAGGACATACCTCAAGTAGTATCTATAAATTATTTCAGAATTTTCTCGGCATGCTACCGGCCATCCCGAATCTCTATGCGAGCGAACAAACTCGTTTAGAGCCTTAAGGCCCTTGAAAAATACATTTAAAGAGTCAGCTTTGGGGAAAACTCTTCGGTATTGCATAGTACATACCTCAAGTAGTATCTATGAATTATTTCAGAATTTTCTCGGCATGCTACCGGCCAGCCCGAATCTCTATGCGAGCGAACAAACTCGTTTAGAACTTTAAGGCCCTTTAAAAATACATTTAAAAGTGACCTTTGGGGAAAACTCTTCGGTACTGCATAGTACATACCTCAAGTAGTATCTATGAATTATTTCAGAATTTTCTCGGCATGCTACCGGCCAGCCGACATCTCTATGCGAGCGAACAAACTCGTTTAGATCCGTACGACCCTTTAAAGATACATTTAAAGAGTCAGCTTTAGGGAAAACTCTTCATTACTGCATAGGACATACCTCAAGTAGTATCTATGAATTATTTCAGAATTTTCTCGGCATGCTACCGACCAGACCATATCTCTATGCGAGCGAACAAACTCGTTTAGAACATTAAGGCCCTTTAAAAATACATTTAAAGAGTCAGATTTGTGGAAAACTCTTCGGTACTAAATAGTACATACCTCAAGTAGTATCCATGAATTATTTCAGAATTTTCTAGGCATGCTACCGGCCAGCCCGAATGTCTATGCGAGCGAACAAAGTCGGTAAGAGCCTTAAGGCCCTTTAAAAATACATTTAAATAGTCAGCTTTGGGGAAAACTCTTCGGTACTGCATAGTAGTACATACCTCAAGTAGTATCTATGCATTATTTCAGAATTTTCTCGGCATGCTACCGGCCAGCCCACATCTCTATGCGAGCGAACAAACTCGTTTAGAGCATTAAGGCCCTTTAAAAATACATTTAAAGAGTTAGCTTTGGGGAAAACTCTTCATTACTGCATAGGACATACCTCAAGTAGTATCTATAAATTATTTCAGAATTTTCTCGGCATGCTACCGGCCAGCCCGAATCTCTATGCGAGCGAACAAACTCGTTTAGAGCATTAAGGCCCTTGAAAAATACATTTAAAGAGTCAGCTTTGGGGAAAACTCTTCGGTATTGCATAGTACATACCTCAAGTAGTATCTATGAATTATTTCAGAATTTTCTCGGCATGCTACCGGCCAGCCCGAATCTCTATGCGAGCGAACAAACTCATTTAGAGCTTTAAGGCCCTTTAACAATACATTTAAAGAGTTAGCTTTGGGGAAAATTCTTCATTACTGCATAGTACATACCTCACATAGTATCTATGAATTATTTCAGAATTTTCTCGGCATGCTACCGGCCAGCCCGAATCTCTATGCGAGCGAACAAACTCGTTTAGAACTTTAAGGCCCTTTAAAAATACATTTAAAAGTGACCTTTGGGGAAAACTCTTCGGTACTGCATAGGACATACCTCAAGTAGTATCTATGAATTATTTCAGAATTTTCTCGGCATGCTACCGGCCAGCCGACATCTCTATGCGAGCGAACAAACTCGTTTAGATCCGTAAGACCCTTTAAAGATACATTTAAAGAGTCAGCTTTAGGGAAAACTCTTCATTACTGCATAGGACATACCTCAAGTAGTATCTATGAATTATTTCAGAATTTTCTCGGCATGCTACCGACCAGACCACATCTCTATGCGAGCGAACAAACTCGGTAAGAGCTTTAAGGAGGTTTAAAAATACATTTAAAGAGTCAGCTTTGGGAAAACCTCGTCGTTACTGCATAGTACATACCTCAAGTAGTATCTATGAATTATTTCAGAATTTTCTCGGCTTGCTACCGGCCAGCCCATATCTCTATGCGAGCGAACAAACTCGTTTAGAGCGTTAAGGCCCTTTAAAAATACATTTAACGAGTCAGCTTTGGGAAAACCTCTTCGGTACTGCATAGTACATACCTCAAGTAGTATCTATGAATTATTTCAGAATTTTCTCGGCATGCTACCGACCAGCCCGAATGTCTATGCAAGCGAACAAACTCGATAAGAGCCTTAAGACCCTTTAAAAATACATTTAAAGAGTCAGCTTTGGGGAAAACTCTTCGGTATTGCATAGTGCATACCTCACGTAGTATCTATGAATTATTTCAGAATTTTCTCGGCATGCTACCGGTCCAGCCCGAATCTCTATGCGAGTGAACAAACTAGTTTAGAGCGTTAAGGCCCTTTAAAAATACATTTAAAGTGTTAGCTTTGGGAAAACCTCTTCGGTTCTGCATAGTACATACCTCAAGTAGTATCTATGAATTATTTCAGAATTTTCTCGGCATGCTACCGGCCAGCCCGAATCTCTATGCGAGCGAACAAACTCGTTTAGAACATTAAGGCCCTTTAAAAATACATTTAAAGAGTCAGATTTGTGGAAAACTCTTCGGTACTAAATAGTACATACCTCAAGTAGTATCCATGAATTATTTCAGAATTTTCTAGGCATGCTACCGGCCAGCCCGAATGTCTATGCGAGCGAACAAAGTCGGTAAGAGCCTTAAGGCCCTTTAAAAATACATTTAAATAGTCAGCTTTGGGGAAAACTCTTCGGTACTGCATAGTAGTACATACCTCAAGTAGTATCTATGCATTATTTCAGAATTTTCTCGGCATGCTACCGGCCAGCCCACATCTCTATGCGAGCGAACAAACTCGTTTAGAGCATTAAGGCCCTTTAAAAATACATTTAAAGAGTTAGCTTTGGGGAAAACTCTTCATTACTGCATAGGACATTCCTCAAGTAGTATCTATAAATTATTTCAGAATTTTCTCGGCATGCTACCGGCCATCCCGGATCTCTATGCGAGCGAACAAACTCGTTTAGAGCCTTAAGGCCCTTGAAAAATACATTTAAAGAGTCAGCTTTGGGGAAAACTCTTCGGTATTGCATAGTACATACCTCAAGTAGTATCTATGAATTATTTCAGAATTTTCTCGGCATGCTACCGGCCAGCCCGAATCTCTATGCGAGCGAACAAACTCATTTAGAGCTTTAAGGCCCTTTAACAATACATTTAAAGAGTTAGCTTTGGGGTAAACTCTTCATTACTGCATAGTACATACCTCACATAGTATCTATGAATTATTTCAGAATTTTCTCGGCATGCTACCGGCCAGCCCGAATCTCTATGCGAGCGAACAAACTCGTTTAGAACTTTAAGGCCCTTTAAAAATACATTTAAAAGTGACCTTTGGGGAAAACTCTTCGGTACTGCATAGGACATACCTCAAGTAGTATCTATGAATTATTTCAGAATTTTCTCGGCATGCTACCGGCCAGCCGACATCTCTATGCGAGCGAACAAACTCGTTTAGATCCGTAAGACCCTTTAAAGATACATTTAAAGAGTCAGCTTTAGGGAAAACTCTTCATTACTGCATAGGACATACCTCAAGTAGTATCTATGAATTATTTCAGAATTTTCTCGGCATGCTACCGACCAGACCACATCTCTATGCGAGCGAACAAACTCGGTAAGAGCTTTAAGGAGGTTTAAAAATACATTTAAAGAGTCAGCTTTGGGAAAACCTCGTCGTTACTGCATAGTACATACCTCAAGTAGTATCTATGAATTATTTCAGAATTTTCTCGGCTTGCTACCGGCCAGCCCATATCTCTATGCGAGCGAACAAACTCGTTTAGAGCATTAAGGCCCTTTAAAAATACATTTAAAGAGTTAGCTTTGGGGAAAACTCTTCATTACTGCATAGGACATACCTCAAGTAGTATCTATAAATTATTTCAGAATTTTCTCGGCATGCTACCGACCAGCCCATATCTCTATGCGAGCGAACAAACTCGTTTAGAGCGTTAAGGCCCTTTAAAAATACATTTAACGAGTCAGCTTTGGGAAAACCTCTTCGGTACTGCATAGTACATACCTCAAGTAGTATCTATGAATTATTTCAGAATTTTCTCGGCATGCTACCGGCCAGCCCGAATGTCTATGCAAGCGAACAAACTCGATAAGAGCCTTAAGACCCTTTAAAAATACATTTAAAGAGTCAGCTTTGGGGAAAACTCTTCGGTATTGCATAGTGCATACCTCACGTAGTATCTATGAATTATTTCAGAATTTTCTCGGCATGCTACCGGTCCAGCCCGAATCTCTATGCGAGTGAACAAACTAGTTTAGAGCGTTAAGGCCCTTTAAAAATACATTTAAAGTGTTAGCTTTGGGAAAACCTCTTCGGTTCTGCATAGTACATACCTCAAGTAGTATCTATGAATTATTTCAGAATTTTCTCGGCATGCTACCGGCCAGCCCGAATGTCTATGCGAGCGAACAAAGTCGGTAAGAGCCTTAAGGCCCTTTAAAAATACATTTAAATAGTCAGCTTTGGGGAAAACTCTTCGGTACTGCATAGTAGTACATACCTCAAGTAGTATCTATGCATTATTTCAGAATTTTCTCGGCATGCTACCGGCCAGCCCACATCTCTATGCGAGCGAACAAACTCGTTTAGAGCATTAAGGCCCTTTAAAAATACATTTAAAGAGTTAGCTTTGGGGAAAACTCTTCATTACTGCATAGGACATACCTCAAGTAGTATCTATAAATTATTTCAGAATTTTCTCGGCATGCTACCGGCCATCCCGAATCTCTATGCGAGCGAACAAACTCGTTTAGAGCCTTAAGGCCCTTTAAAAATACATTTAAAGAGTCAGCTTTGGGGAAAACTCTTCGGTACTGCATAGGACATACCTCAAGTAGTATCTATGAATTATTTCAGAATTTTCTCGGCATGCTACCGGCCAGCCGACATCTCTATGCGAGCGAACAAACTCGTTTAGATCCGTAAGACCCTTTAAAGATACATTTAAAGAGTCAGCTTTAGGGAAAACTCTTCATTACTGCATAGGACATACCTCAAGTAGTATCTATGAATTATTTCAGAATTTTCTCGGCATGCTACCGACCAGACCATATCTCTATGCGAGCGAACAAACTCGTTTAGAGCATTAAGGCCCTTTAAAAATACATTTAAAGAGTCAGCATTGGGAAAACCTCTTTGGTACTGCATAGTACATACCTCAAGTAGTATTTATGAATTATTTCAGAATTTTCTCGGCATGCTACCGGCCAGCCCACATCTCTATCCGAGCGAACAAACTCGTTTAGAGCATTAAGGCCCTTTAAAAATACATTTAAAGAGTTAGCTTTGGGAAGAACTCTTCATTACTGCATAGGACATACCTCAAGTAGTATCTATGAATTATTTCAGAATTTTCTCGGCATGCTACCGACCAGCCCATATCGCTATGCGAGCGAACAAACTCGTTTAGAGCCTTAAGTCCCGTTAAAAATACATTTAAAGAGTCAGCTTTGGTGAAAACTCTTCGGTATTGCATAGTACATACCTCACGTAGTATCTATGAATTATTTCAGAACTTTCTCGGCATGCTATCAGCCAGCCCGAATCTCTATGCGAGCGAACAAACTCGTTTAGAGCGTTAAGGCCCTTTAAAAATACATTTAAAGAGTTAGCTTTGGGAAAACCTCTTCGGTACTGCATAGTGCATACCTCAAGCAGTATCTATGAATTATTTCAGAATTTTCTCGGCATGCTACCGGCCAGCCCGAATCTCTATGCGAGCGAACAAACTCGTTTAGAACATTAAGGCCCTTTAAAAATACATTTAAAGAGTCAGATTTGTGGAAAACTCTTCGGTACTGCATAGTACATACCTCAAGTAGTATCTATGGATTATTTCAGAATTTTCTAGGCATGCTACCGGCCAGCCCGAATGTCTATGCGAGCGAACAAAGTCGGTAAGAGCCTTAAGGCCCTTTAAAAATACATTTAAATAGTCAGCTTTGGGGAAAACTCTTCGGTACTGCATAGTACATACCTCAAGTAGTATCTATGCATTATTTCAGAATTTTCTCGGCATGCTACCGGCCAGCCCACATCTCTATGCGAGCGAACAAACTCGTTTAGAGCATTAAGGCCCTTTAAAAATACATTTAAAGAGTTAGCTTTGGGGAAAATTCTTCATTACTGCATAGGACATACCTCAAGTAGTATCTATAAATTATTTCAGAATTTACTCGGCATGCTACCGACCAGCCCATATCTCTATGCGAGCGAACAAACTCGTTTAGAGCGTTAAGGCCCTTTAAAAATACATTTAAAGAGTTAGCTTTGGGGAAAACTCTTCATTACTGCATAGGACATACCTCAAATAGTACCTATGAATTATTTCAGAATTTTCTCGGCATGCTACCGACCAGCCCATATCTCTATGCGAGCGAACAAACTCGTTTAGAGCGTTAAGGCCCTTTAAAAATACATTTAAAGAGTCAGATTTGTGGAAAACTCTTCGGTACTGCATAGTACATACCTCAAGTAGTATCTATGGATTATTTCAGAATTTTCTAGGCATGTTACCGGCCAGCCCGAATGTCTATGCGAGCGAACAAAGTCGGTAAGAGCCTTAAGGCCCTTTAAAAATACATTTAAAGAGTCAGCATTGGGAAAACCTCTTTGGTACTGCATAGTACATACCTCAAGTAATATTTATGAATTATTTCAGAATTTTCTCGGCATGCTACCGGCCAGCCCGAATGTCTATGCGAGCGAACAAACTCGATAAGAGCCTTAAGGCCCTTTAAAAATACATTTAAAGAGTTAGCTTTGGGGAAAATTCTTCATTACTGCATAGGACATACCTCAAGTAGTATCTATAAATTATTTCAGAATTTACTCGGCATGCTACCGACCAGCCCATATCTCTATGCGAGCGAACAAACTCGTTTAGAGCGTTAAGGCCCTTTAAAAATACATTTAAAGAGTTAGCTTTGGGGAAAACTCTTCATTACTGCATAGGACATACCTCAAATAGTATCTATGAATTATTTCAGAATTTTCTCGGCATGCTACCGACCAGCCCATATCTCTATGCGAGCGAACAAACTCGTTTAGAGCGTTAAGGCCCTTTAAAAATACATTTAAAGAGTCAGATTTGTGGAAAACTCTTCGGTACTGCATAGTACATACCTCAAGTAGTATCTATGGATTATTTCAGAATTTTCTAGGCATGATACCGGCCAGCCCGAATGTCTATGCGAGCGAACAAAGTCGGTAAGAGCCTTAAGGCCCTTTAAAAATACATTTAAAGAGTCAGCATTGGGAAAACCTCTTTGGTACTGCATAGTACATACCTCAAGTATTATTTATGAATTATTTCAGAATTTTCTCGGCATGCTACCGGCCAGCCCGAATGTCTATGCGAGCGAACAAACTCGATAAGAGCCTTAAGGCCCTTTAAAAATACATTTAAAGAGTCAGCTTTGGGGAAAACTCTTCGGTATTGCATAGTGCGTACCTCACGTAGTATCTATGAATTATTTCAGAACTTTCTCGGCATGCTACCGGCCAGCCCGAATCTCTATGCGAGCGAACAAACTCGTTTAGAGCCTTAAGTCCCGTTAAAAATACATTTAAAGAGTCAGCTTTGGTGAAAACCCTTCGGTTTTGCATAGTACATACCTCAAGTAGTATCTATGAATTATTTCAGAATTTTCTCGGCATGCTACCGACCAGCCCGAATGTCTATGCAAGCGAACAAACTCGATAAGAGCCTTAAGACCCTTTAAAAATACATTTAAAGAGTCAGCTTTGGGGAAAACTCTTCGGTATTGCATAGTGCATACCTCACGTAGTATCTATGAATTATTTCAGAATTTTCTCGGCATGCTACCGGTCCAGCCCGAATCTCTATGCGAGTGAACAAACTAGTTTAGAGCGTTAAGGCCCTTTAAAAATACATTTAAAGTGTTAGCTTTGGGAAAACCTCTTCGGTTCTGCATAGTACATACCTCAAGTAGTATCTATGAATTATTTCAGAATTTTCTCGGCATGCTACCGGCCAGCCCGAATGTCTATGCGAGCGAACAAAGTCGGTAAGAGCCTTAAGGCCCTTTAAAAATACATTTAAATAGTCAGCTTTGGGGAAAACTCTTCGGTACTGCATAGTAGTACATACCTCAAGTAGTATCTATGCATTATTTCAGAATTTTCTCGGCATGCTACCGGCCAGCCCACATCTCTATGCGAGCGAACAAACTCGTTTAGAGCATTAAGGCCCTTTAAAAATACATTTAAAGAGTTAGCTTTGGGGAAAACTCTTCATTACTGCATAGGACATACCTCAAGTAGTATCTATAAATTATTTCAGAATTTTCTCGGCATGCTACCGGCCAGCCCGAATCTCTATGCGAGCGAACAAACTCGTTTAGAGCCTTAAGGCCCTTGAAAAATACATTTAAAGAGTCAGCTTTGGGGAAAACTCTTCGGTACTGCATAGGACATACCTCAAGTAGTATCTATGAATTATTTCAGAATTTTCTCGGCATGCTACCGGCCAGCCGACATCTCTATGCGAGCGAACAAACTCGTTTAGATCCGTAAGACCCTTTAAAGATACATTTAAAGAGTCAGCTTTAGGGAAAACTCTTCATTACTGCATAGGACATACCTCAAGTAGTATCTATGAATTATTTCAGAATTTTCTCGGCATGCTACCGACCAGACCATATCTCTATGCGAGCGAACAAACTCGTTTAGAGCATTAAGGCCCTTTAAAAATACATTTAAAGAGTCAGCATTGGGAAAACCTCTTTGGTACTGCATAGTACATACCTCAAGTAGTATTTATGAATTATTTCAGAATTTTCTCGGCATGCTACCGGCCTGCCCACATCTCTATCCGAGCGAACAAACTCGTTTAGAGCATTAAGGCCCTTTAAAAATACATTTAAAGAGTTAGCTTTGGGAAGAACTCTTCATTACTGCATAGGACATACCTCAAGTAGTATCTATGAATTATTTCAGAATTTTCTCGGCATGCTACCGACCAGCCCATATCGCTATGCGAGCGAACAAACTCGTTTAGAGCCTTAAGTCCCGTTAAAAATACATTTAAAGAGTCAGCTTTGGTGAAAACTCTTCGGTATTGCATAGTACATACCTCACGTAGTATCTATGAATTATTTCAGAACTTTCTCGGCATGCTATCAGCCAGCCCGAATCTCTATGCGAGCGAACAAACTCGTTTAGAGCGTTAAGGCCCTTTAAAAATACATTTAAAGAGTTAGCTTTGGGAAAACCTCTTCGGTACTGCATAGTGCATACCTCAAGCAGTATCTATGAATTATTTCAGAATTTTCTCGGCATGCTACCGGCCAGCCCGAATCTCTATGCGAGCGAACAAACTCGTTTAGAACTTTAAGGCCCTTTAAAAATACATTTAAAGAGTCAGATTTGTGGAAAACTCTTCGGTACTGCATAGTACATACCTCAAGTAGTATCTATGGATTATTTCAGAATTTTCTAGGCATGCTACCGGCCAGCCCGAATGTCTATGCGAGCGAACAAAGTCGGTAAGAGCCTTAAGGCCCTTTAAAAATACATTTAAATAGTCAGCTTTGGGGAAAACTCTTCGGTACTGCATAGTACATACCTCAAGTAGTATCTATGCATTATTTCAGAATTTTCTCGGCATGCTACCGGCCAGCCCACATCTCTATGCGAGCGAACAAACTCGTTTAGAGCATTAAGGCCCTTTAAAAATACATTTAAAGAGTTAGCTTTGGGGAAAATTCTTCATTACTGCATAGGACATACCTCAAGTAGTATCTATAAATTATTTCAGAATTTACTCGGCATGCTACCGACCAGCCCATATCTCTATGCGAGCGAACAAACTCGTTTAGAGCGTTAAGGCCCTTTAAAAATACATTTAAAGAGTTAGCTTTGGGGAAAACTCTTCATTACTGCATAGGACATACCTCAAATAGTACCTATGAATTATTTCAGAATTTTCTCGGCATGCTACCGACCAGCCCATATCTCTATGCGAGCGAACAAACTCGTTTAGAGCGTTAAGGCCCTTTAAAAATACATTTAAAGAGTCAGATTTGTGGAAAACTCTTCGGTACTGCATAGTACATACCTCAAGTAGTATCTATGGATTATTTCAGAATTTTCTAGGCATGTTACCGGCCAGCCCGAATGTCTATGCGAGCGAACAAAGTCGGTAAGAGCCTTAAGGCCCTTTAAAAATACATTTAAAGAGTCAGCATTGGGAAAACCTCTTTGGTACTGCATAGTACATACCTCAAGTAATATTTATGAATTATTTCAGAATTTTCTCGGCATGCTACCGGCCAGCCCGAATGTCTATGCGAGCGAACAAACTCGATAAGAGCCTTAAGGCCCTTTAAAAATACATTTAAAGAGTTAGCTTTGGGGAAAATTCTTCATTACTGCATAGGACATACCTCAAGTAGTATCTATAAATTATTTCAGAATTTACTCGGCATGCTACCGACCAGCCCATATCTCTATGCGAGCGAACAAACTCGTTTAGAGCGTTAAGGCCCTTTAAAAATACATTTAAAGAGTTAGCTTTGGGGAAAACTCTTCATTACTGCATAGGACATACCTCAAATAGTATCTATGAATTATTTCAGAATTTTCTCGGCATGCTACCGACCAGCCCATATCTCTATGCGAGCGAACAAACTCGTTTAGAGCGTTAAGGCCCTTTAAAAATACATTTAAAGAGTCAGATTTGTGGAAAACTCTTCGGTACTGCATAGTACATACCTCAAGTAGTATCTATGGATTATTTCAGAATTTTCTAGGCATGTTACCGGCCAGCCCGAATGTCTATGCGAGCGAACAAAGTCGGTAAGAGCCTTAAGGCCCTTTAAAAATACATTTAAAGAGTCAGCATTGGGAAAACCTCTTTGGTACTGCATAGTACATACCTCAAGTAATATTTATGAATTATTTCAGAATTTTCTCGGCATGCTACCGGCCAGCCCGAATGTCTATGCGAGCGAACAAACTCGATAAGAGCCTTAAGGCCCTTTAAAAATACATTTAAAGAGTCAGCTTTGGGGAAAACTCTTCGGTATTGCATAGTACATACCTCACGTAGTATCTATGAATTATTTCAGAATTTTGTCGGCATGCTACCGGCCAGCCCGAATCTCTATGCGAGCGAACAAACTCGTTTAGAGCGTTAAGGCCCTTTAAAAATACATTTAAATAGTTAGCTTTGGGAAAACCTCTTCGGTACTGCATAGTACATACCTCAAGTAGTATCTATGAATTATTTCAGAATTTTCTCGGCATGCTACCGGCCAGCCCGAATCTCTATGCGAGCGAACAAACTCGTTTAGATCCGTAAGACCCTTTAAAGATACATTTAAAGAGTCAGCTTTAGGGAAAACTCTTCATTACTGCATAGGACATACCTCAAGTAGTATCTATGAATTATTTCAGAATTTTCTCGGCATGCTACCGACCAGACCAAATCTCTATGCGAGCGAACAAACTCGTTTAGAGCCTTAAGGCCCTTTAAAAATACATTTAAAGAGTCAGCTTTGGGAAAACCTCTTTGGTACTGCATAGTACATACCTCAAGTAATATTTATGAATTATTTCAGAATTTTCTCGGCATGCTACCGGCCAGCCCAAATCTCTATGCGAGCGAACAAACTCGTTTAGAGCATTAAGGCCCTTTAAAAATACATTTAAAGAGTTAGCTTTGGGGAAAACTCTTCATTACTGCATAGGACATACCTCAAGTAGTATCTATAAATTATTTCAGAATTTTCTCGGCATGCTACCGACCAGCCCATATCCCTATGCGAGCGAACAAACTCGTTTAGAGCGTTAAGGCCCTTTAAAAATACATTTAACGAGTCAGCTTTGGGAAAACCTCTTCGGTACTGCATAGTACATACCTCAAGTAGTATCTATGAATTATTTCAGAATTTTCTCGACATGCTACCGGCCAGCCCACATGTCTATGCGAGCGAACAAACTCGTTTAGAGCATTAAGGCCCTTTAAAAATACATTTAAAGAGTTAGCTTTGGGGAAAACTCTTCATTACTGCATAGGACATACCTCAAGTAGTATCTATAAATTATTTCAGAATTTTCTCGGCATGCTACCGGCCATCCCGAATCTCTATGCGAGCGAACAAACTCGTTTAGAGCCTTAAGGCCCTTGAAAAATACATTTAAAGAGTCAGCTTTGGGGAAAACTCTTCGGTATTGCATAGTACATACCTCAAGTAGTATCTATGAATTATTTCAGAATTTTCTCGTCATGCTACCGGCCAGCCCGAATCTCTATGCGAGCGAACAAACTCGTTTAGAACTTTAAGGCCCTTTAAAAATACATTTAAAAGTGACCTTTGGGGAAAACTCTTCGGTACTGCATAGGACATACCTCAAGTAGTATCTATGAATTATTTCAGAATTTTCTCGGCATGCTACCGGCCAGCCGACATCTCTATGCGAGCGAACAAACTCGTTTAGATCCGTACGACCCTTTAAAGATACATTTAAAGAGTCAGCTTTAGGGAAAACTCTTCATTACTGCATAGGACATACCTCAAGTAGTATCTATGAATTATTTCAGAATTTTCTCGGCATGCTACCGACCAGACCATATCTCTATGCGAGCGAACAAACTCGTTTAGAACATTAAGGCCCTTTAAAAATACATTTAAAGAGTCAGATTTGTGGAAAACTCTTCGGTACTAAATAGTACATACCTCAAGTAGTATCCATGAATTATTTCAGAATTTTCTAGGCATGCTACCGGCCAGCCCGAATGTCTATGCGAGCGAACAAAGTCGGTAAGAGCCTTAAGGCCCTTTAAAAATACATTTAAATAGTCAGCTTTGGGGAAAACTCTTCGGTACTGCATAGTAGTACATACCTCAAGTAGTATCTATGCATTATTTCAGAATTTTCTCGGCATGCTACCGGCCAGCCCACATCTCTATGCGAGCGAACAAACTCGTTTAGAGCATTAAGGCCCTTTAAAAATACATTTAAAGAGTTAGCTTTGGGGAAAACTCTTCATTACTGCATAGGACATACCTCAAGTAGTATCTATAAATTATTTCAGAATTTTCTCGGCATGCTACCGGCCATCCCGAATCTCTATGCGAGCGAACAAACTCGTTTAGAGCCTTAAGGCCCTTGAAAAATACATTTAAAGAGTCAGCTTTGGGGAAAACTCTTCGGTATTGCATAGTACATACCTCAAGTAGTATCTATGAATTATTTCAGAATTTTCTCGGCATGCTACCGGCCAGCCCGAATCTCTATGCGAGCGAACAAACTCATTTAGAGCTTTAAGGCCCTTTAACAATACATTTAAAGAGTTAGCTTTGGGGAAAATTCTTCATTACTGCATAGTACATACCTCACATAGTATCTATGAATTATTTCAGAATTTTCTCGGCATGCTACCGGCCAGCCCGAATCTCTATGCGAGCGAACAAACTCGTTTAGAACTTTAAGGCCCTTTAAAAATACATTTAAAAGTGACCTTTGGGGAAAACTCTTCGGTACTGCATAGGACATACCTCAAGTAGTATCTATGAATTATTTCAGAATTTTCTCGGCATGCTACCGGCCAGCCGACATCTCTATGCGAGCGAACAAACTCGTTTAGATCCGTAAGACCCTTTAAAGATACATTTAAAGAGTCAGCTTTAGGGAAAACTCTTCATTACTGCATAGGACATACCTCAAGTAGTATCTATGAATTATTTCAGAATTTTCTCGGCATGCTACCGACCAGACCACATCTCTATGCGAGCGAACAAACTCGGTAAGAGCTTTAAGGAGGTTTAAAAATACATTTAAAGAGTCAGCTTTGGGAAAACCTCGTCGTTACTGCATAGTACATACCTCAAGTAGTATCTATGAATTATTTCAGAATTTTCTCGGCTTGCTACCGGCCAGCCCATATCTCTATGCGAGCGAACAAACTCGTTTAGAGCGTTAAGGCCCTTTAAAAATACATTTAACGAGTCAGCTTTGGGAAAACCTCTTCGGTACTGCATAGTACATACCTCAAGTAGTATCTATGAATTATTTCAGAATTTTCTCGGCATGCTACCGACCAGCCCGAATGTCTATGCAAGCGAACAAACTCGATAAGAGCCTTAAGACCCTTTAAAAATACATTTAAAGAGTCAGCTTTGGGGAAAACTCTTCGGTATTGCATAGTGCATACCTCACGTAGTATCTATGAATTATTTCAGAATTTTCTCGGCATGCTACCGGTCCAGCCCGAATCTCTATGCGAGTGAACAAACTAGTTTAGAGCGTTAAGGCCCTTTAAAAATACATTTAAAGTGTTAGCTTTGGGAAAACCTCTTCGGTTCTGCATAGTACATACCTCAAGTAGTATCTATGAATTATTTCAGAATTTTCTCGGCATGCTACCGGCCAGCCCGAATCTCTATGCGAGCGAACAAACTCGTTTAGAACATTAAGGCCCTTTAAAAATACATTTAAAGAGTCAGATTTGTGGAAAACTCTTCGGTACTAAATAGTACATACCTCAAGTAGTATCCATGAATTATTTCAGAATTTTCTAGGCATGCTACCGGCCAGCCCGAATGTCTATGCGAGCGAACAAAGTCGGTAAGAGCCTTAAGGCCCTTTAAAAATACATTTAAATAGTCAGCTTTGGGGAAAACTCTTCGGTACTGCATAGTAGTACATACCTCAAGTAGTATCTATGCATTATTTCAGAATTTTCTCGGCATGCTACCGGCCAGCCCACATCTCTATGCGAGCGAACAAACTCGTTTAGAGCATTAAGGCCCTTTAAAAATACATTTAAAGAGTTAGCTTTGGGGAAAACTCTTCATTACTGCATAGGACATTCCTCAAGTAGTATCTATAAATTATTTCAGAATTTTCTCGGCATGCTACCGGCCATCCCGGATCTCTATGCGAGCGAACAAACTCGTTTAGAGCCTTAAGGCCCTTGAAAAATACATTTAAAGAGTCAGCTTTGGGGAAAACTCTTCGGTATTGCATAGTACATACCTCAAGTAGTATCTATGAATTATTTCAGAATTTTCTCGGCATGCTACCGGCCAGCCCGAATCTCTATGCGAGCGAACAAACTCATTTAGAGCTTTAAGGCCCTTTAACAATACATTTAAAGAGTTAGCTTTGGGGTAAACTCTTCATTACTGCATAGTACATACCTCACATAGTATCTATGAATTATTTCAGAATTTTCTCGGCATGCTACCGGCCAGCCCGAATCTCTATGCGAGCGAACAAACTCGTTTAGAACTTTAAGGCCCTTTAAAAATACATTTAAAAGTGACCTTTGGGGAAAACTCTTCGGTACTGCATAGGACATACCTCAAGTAGTATCTATGAATTATTTCAGAATTTTCTCGGCATGCTACCGGCCAGCCGACATCTCTATGCGAGCGAACAAACTCGTTTAGATCCGTAAGACCCTTTAAAGATACATTTAAAGAGTCAGCTTTAGGGAAAACTCTTCATTACTGCATAGGACATACCTCAAGTAGTATCTATGAATTATTTCAGAATTTTCTCGGCATGCTACCGACCAGACCACATCTCTATGCGAGCGAACAAACTCGGTAAGAGCTTTAAGGAGGTTTAAAAATACATTTAAAGAGTCAGCTTTGGGAAAACCTCGTCGTTACTGCATAGTACATACCTCAAGTAGTATCTATGAATTATTTCAGAATTTTCTCGGCTTGCTACCGGCCAGCCCATATCTCTATGCGAGCGAACAAACTCGTTTAGAGCATTAAGGCCCTTTAAAAATACATTTAAAGAGTTAGCTTTGGGGAAAACTCTTCATTACTGCATAGGACATACCTCAAGTAGTATCTATAAATTATTTCAGAATTTTCTCGGCATGCTACCGACCAGCCCATATCTCTATGCGAGCGAACAAACTCGTTTAGAGCGTTAAGGCCCTTTAAAAATACATTTAACGAGTCAGCTTTGGGAAAACCTCTTCGGTACTGCATAGTACATACCTCAAGTAGTATCTATGAATTATTTCAGAATTTTCTCGGCATGCTACCGGCCAGCCCGAATGTCTATGCAAGCGAACAAACTCGATAAGAGCCTTAAGACCCTTTAAAAATACATTTAAAGAGTCAGCTTTGGGGAAAACTCTTCGGTATTGCATAGTGCATACCTCACGTAGTATCTATGAATTATTTCAGAATTTTCTCGGCATGCTACCGGTCCAGCCCGAATCTCTATGCGAGTGAACAAACTAGTTTAGAGCGTTAAGGCCCTTTAAAAATACATTTAAAGTGTTAGCTTTGGGAAAACCTCTTCGGTTCTGCATAGTACATACCTCAAGTAGTATCTATGAATTATTTCAGAATTTTCTCGGCATGCTACCGGCCAGCCCGAATCTCTATGCGAGCGAACAAACTCGTTTAGAACATTAAGGCCCTTTAAAAATACATTTAAAGAGTCAGATTTGTGGAAAACTCTTCGGTACTAAATAGTACATACCTCAAGTAGTATCCATGAATTATTTCAGAATTTTCTAGGCATGCTACCGGCCAGCCCGAATGTCTATGCGAGCGAACAAAGTCGGTAAGAGCCTTAAGGCCCTTTAAAAATACATTTAAATAGTCAGCTTTGGGGAAAACTCTTCGGTACTGCATAGTAGTACATACCTCAAGTAGTATCTATGCATTATTTCAGAATTTTCTCGGCATGCTACCGGCCAGCCCACATCTCTATGCGAGCGAACAAACTCGTTTAGAGCATTAAGGCCCTTTAAAAATACATTTAAAGAGTTAGCTTTGGGGAAAACTCTTCGGTACTGCATAGTACATACCTCAAGTAGTATCTATGAATTATTTCAGAATTTTCTCGGCATGCTACCGGCCAGCCGACATCTCTATGCGAGCGAACAAACTCGTTTAGATCCGTAAGACCCTTTAAAGATACATTTAAAGAGTCAGCTTTAGGGAAAACTCTTCATTACTGCATAGAACATACCTCAAGTAGTATCTATGAATTATTTCAGAATTTTCTCGGCATGCTACCGACCAGACCACATCTCTATGCGAGCGAACAAACTCGGTAAGAGCTTTAAGGAGGTTTAAAAATACATTTAAAGAGTCAGCTTTGGGAAAACCTCGTCGTTACTGCATAGTACATACCTCAAGTAGTATCTATGAATTATTTCAGAATTTTCTCGGCTTGCTACCGGCCAGCCCATATCTCTATGCGAGCGAACAAACTCGTTTAGAGCATTAAGGCCCTTTAAAAATACATTTAAAGAGTTAGCTTTGGGGAAAACTCTTCATGACTGCATAGGACATACCTCAAGTAGTATCTATAAATTATTTCAGAATTTTCTCGGCATGCTACCGACCAGCCCATATCTCTATGCGAGCGAACAAACTCGTTTAGAGCGTTAAGGCCCTTTAAAAATACATTTAACGGGTCAGCTTTGGGAAAACCTCTTCGGTACTGCATAGTACATACCTCAAGTAGTATCTATGAATTATTTCAGAATTTTCTCGGCATGCTACCGACCAGCCCGAATGTCTATGCAAGCGAACAAACTCGATAAGAGCCTTAAGACCCTTTAAAAATACATTTAAAGAGTCAGCTTTGGGGAAAACTCTTCGGTAGTGCATAGTGCATACCTCACGTAGTATCTATGAATTATTTCAGAATTTTCTCGGCATGCTACCGGTCCAGCCCGAATCTCTATGCGAGTGAACAAACTAGTTTAGAGCGTTAAGGCCCTTTAAAAATACATTTAAAGTGTTAGCTTTGGGAAAACCTCTTCGGTTCTGCATAGTACATACCTCAAGTAGTATCTATGAATTATTTCAGAATTTTCTCGGCATGCTACCGGCCAGCCCGAATCTCTATGCGAGCGAACAAACTCGTTTAGAACATTAAGGCCCTTTAAAAATACATTTAAAGAGTCAGATTTGTGGAAAACTCTTCGGTACTAAATAGTACATACCTCAAGTAGTATCTATGCATTATTTCAGAATTTTCTCGGCATGCTACCGGCCAGCCCACATCTCTATGCGAGCGAACAAACTCGTTTAGAGCATTAAGGCCCTTTAAAAATACATTTAAAGAGTTAGCTTTGGGGAAAACTCTTCATTACTGCATAGGACATACCTCAAGTAGTATCTATAAATTATTTCAGAATTTTCTCGGCATGCTACCGGCCATCCCGAATCTCTATGCGAGCGAACAAACTCGTTTAGAGCCTTAAGGCCCTTGAAAAATACATTTAAAGAGTCAGCTTTGGGGAAAACTCTTCGGTATTGCATAGTACATACCTCAAGTAGTATCTATGAATTATTTCAGAATTTTCTCGGCATGCTACCGGCCAGCCCGAATCTCTATGCGAGCGAACAAACTCGTTTAGAACTTTAAGGCCCTTTAAAAATACATTTAAAAGTGACCTTTGGGGAAAACTCTTCGGTACTGCATAGTACATACCTCAAGTAGTATCTATGAATTATTTCAGAATTTTCTCGGCATGCTACCGGCCAGCCGACATCTCTATGCGAGCGAACAAACTCGTTTAGATCCGTACGACCCTTTAAAGATACATTTAAAGAGTCAGCTTTAGGGAAAACTCTTCATTACTGCATAGGACATACCTCAAGTAGTATCTATGAATTATTTCAGAATTTTCTCGGCATGCTACCGACCAGACCATATCTCTATGCGAGCGAACAAACTCGTTTAGAACATTAAGGCCCTTTAAAAATACATTTAAAGAGTCAGATTTGTGGAAAACTCTTCGGTACTAAATAGTACATACCTCAAGTAGTATCCATGAATTATTTCAGAATTTTCTAGGCATGCTACCGGCCAGCCCGAATGTCTATGCGAGCGAACAAAGTCGGAAGAGCCTTAAGGCCCTTTAAAAATACATTTAAATAGTCAGCTTTGGGGAAAACTCTTCGGTACTGCATAGTAGTACATACCTCAAGTAGTATCTATGCATTATTTCAGAATTTTCTCGGCATGCTACCGGCCAGCCCACATCTCTATGCGAGCGAACAAACTCGTTTAGAGCATTAAGGCCCTTTAAAAATACATTTAAAGAGTTAGCTTTGGGGAAAACTCTTCATTACTGCATAGGACATACCTCAAGTAGTATCTATAAATTATTTCAGAATTTTCTCGGCATGCTACCGGCCATCCCGAATCTCTATGCGAGCGAACAAACTCGTTTAGAGCCTTAAGGCCCTTGAAAAATACATTTAAAGAGTCAGCTTTGGGGAAAACTCTTCGGTATTGCATAGTACATACCTCAAGTAGTATCTATGAATTATTTCAGAATTTTCTCGGCATGCTACCGGCCAGCCCGAATCTCTATGCGAGCGAACAAACTCATTTAGAGCTTTAAGGCCCTTTAACAATACATTTAAAGAGTTAGCTTTGGGGAAAACTCTTCATTACTGCATAGTACATACCTCACATAGTATCTATGAATTATTTCAGAATTTTCTCGGCATGCTACCGGCCAGCCCGAATCTCTATGCGAGCGAACAAACTCGTTTAGAACTTTAAGGCCCTTTAAAAATACATTTAAAAGTGACCTTTGGGGAAAACTCTTCGGTACTGCATAGGACATACCTCAAGTAGTATCTATGAATTATTTCAGAATTTTCTCGGCATGCTACCGGCCAGCCGACATCTCTATGCGAGCGAACAAACTCGTTTAGATCCGTACGACCCTTTAAAGATACATTTAAAGAGTCAGCTTTAGGGAAAACTCTTCATTACTGCATAGGACATACCTCAAGTAGTATCTATGAATTATTTCAGAATTTTCTCGGCATGCTACCGACCAGACCATATCTCTATGCGAGCGAACAAACTCGTTTAGAACATTAAGGCCCTTTAAAAATACATTTAAAGAGTCAGATTTGTGGAAAACTCTTCGGTACTAAATAGTACATACCTCAAGTAGTATCCATGAATTATTTCAGAATTTTCTAGGCATGCTACCGGCCAGCCCGAATGTCTATGCGAGCGAACAAAGTCGGTAAGAGCCTTAAGGCCCTTTAAAAATACATTTAAATAGTCAGCTTTGGGGAAAACTCTTCGGTACTGCATAGTAGTACATACCTCAAGTAGTATCTATGCATTATTTCAGAATTTTCTCGGCATGCTACCGGCCAGCCCACATCTCTATGCGAGCGAACAAACTCGTTTAGAGCATTAAGGCCCTTTAAAAATACATTTAAAGAGTTAGCTTTGGGGAAAACTCTTCATTACTGCATAGGACATACCTCAAGTAGTATCTATAAATTATTTCAGAATTTTCTCGGCATGCTACCGGCCATCCCGAATCTCTATGCGAGCGAACAAACTCGTTTAGAGCCTTAAGGCCCTTGAAAAATACATTTAAAGAGTCAGCTTTGGGGAAAACTCTTCGGTATTGCATAGTACATACCTCAAGTAGTATCTATGAATTATTTCAGAATTTTCTCGGCATGCTACCGGCCAGCCCGAATCTCTATGCGAGCGAACAAACTCATTTAGAGCTTTAAGGCCCTTTAACAATACATTTAAAGAGTTAGCTTTGGGGTAAACTCTTCATTACTGCATAGTACATACCTCACATAGTATCTATGAATTATTTCAGAATTTTCTCGGCATGCTACCGGCCAGCCCGAATCTCTATGCGAGCGAACAAACTCGTTTAGAACTTTAAGGCCCTTTAAAAATACATTTAAAAGTGACCTTTGGGGAAAACTCTTCGGTACTGCATAGGACATACCTCAAGTAGTATCTATGAATTATTTCAGAATTTTCTCGGCATGCTACCGGCCAGCCGACATCTCTATGCGAGCGAACAAACTCGTTTAGATCCGTACGACCCTTTAAAGATACATTTAAAGAGTCAGCTTTAGGGAAAACTCTTCATTACTGCATAGGACATACCTCAAGTAGTATCTATGAATTATTTCAGAATTTTCTCGGCATGCTACCGACCAGACCATATCTCTATGCGAGCGAACAAACTCGTTTAGAACATTAAGGCCCTTTAAAAATACATTTAAAGAGTCAGATTTGTGGAAAACTCTTCGGTACTAAATAGTACATACCTCACGTAGTATCCATGAATTATTTCAGAATTTTCTAGGCATGCTACCGGCCAGCCCGAATGTCTATGCGAGCGAACAAAGTCGGTAAGAGCCTTAAGGCCCTTTAAAAATACATTTAAATAGTCAGCTTTGGGGAAAACTCTTCGGTACTGCATAGTAGTACATACCTCAAGTAGTATCTATGCATTATTTCAGAATTTTCTCGGCATGCTACCGGCCAGCCCACATCTCTATGCGAGCGAACAAACTCGTTTAGAGCATTAAGGCCCTTTAAAAATACATTTAAAGAGTTAGCTTTGGGGAAAACTCTTCATTACTGCATAGGACATACCTCAAGTAGTATCTATAAATTATTTCAGAATTTTCTCGGCATGCTACCGGCCATCCCGAATCTCTATGCGAGCGAACAAACTCGTTTAGAGCCTTAAGGCCCTTGAAAAATACATTTAAAGAGTCAGCTTTGGGGAAAACTCTTCGGTATTGCATAGTACATACCTCAAGTAGTATCTATGAATTATTTCAGAATTTTCTCGGCATGCTACCGGCCAGCCCGAATCTCTATGCGAGCGAACAAACTCATTTAGAGCTTTAAGGCCCTTTAACAATACATTTAAAGAGTTAGCTTTGGGGTAAACTCTTCATTACTGCATAGTACATACCTCACATAGTATCTATGAATTATTTCAGAATTTTCTCGGCATGCTACCGGCCAGCCCGAATCTCTATGCGAGCGAACAAACTCGTTTAGAACTTTAAGGCCCTTTAAAAATACATTTAAAAGTGACCTTTGGGGAAAACTCTTCGGTACTGCATAGGACATACCTCAAGTAGTATCTATGAATTATTTCAGAATTTTCTCGGCATGCTACCGGCCAGCCGACATCTCTATGCGAGCGAACAAACTCGTTTAGATCCGTAAGACCCTTTAAAGATACATTTAAAGAGTCAGCTTTAGGGAAAACTCTTCATTACTGCATAGGACATACCTCAAGTAGTATCTATGAATTATTTCAGAATTTTCTCGGCATGCTACCGACCAGACCACATCTCTATGCGAGCGAACAAACTCGGTAAGAGCTTTAAGGAGGTTTAAAAATACATTTAAAGAGTCAGCTTTGGGAAAACCTCGTCGTTACTGCATAGTACATACCTCAAGTAGTATCTATGAATTATTTCAGAATTTTCTCGGCTTGCTACCGGCCAGCCCATATCTCTATGCGAGCGAACAAACTCGTTTAGAGCGTTAAGGCCCTTTAAAAATACATTTAACGAGTCAGCTTTGGGAAAGCCTCTTCGGTACTGCATAGTACATACCTCAAGTAGTATCTATGAATTATTTCAGAATTTTCTCGGCATGCTACCGACCAGCCCGAATGTCTATGCAAGCAAACAAACTCGATAAGAGCCTTAAGACCCTTTAAAAATACATTTAAAGAGTCAGCTTTGGGGAAAACTCTTCGGTATTGCATAGTGCATACCTCACGTAGTATCTATGAATTATTTCAGAATTTTCTCGGCATGCTACCGGTCCAGCCCGAATCTCTATGCGAGTGAACAAACTAGTTTAGAGCGTTAAGGCCCTTTAAAAATACATTTAAAGTGTTAGCTTTGGGAAAACCTCTTCGGTTCTGCATAGTACATACCTCAAGTAGTATCTATGAATTATTTCAGAATTTTCTCGGCATGCTACCGGCCAGCCCGAATCTCTATGCGAGCGAACAAACTCGTTTAGAACATTAAGGCCCTTTAAAAATACATTTAAAGAGTCAGATTTGTGGAAAACTCTTCGGTACTAAATAGTACATACCTCAAGTAGTATCCATGAATTATTTCAGAATTTTCTAGGCATGCTACCGGCCAGCCCGAATGTCTATGCGAGCGAACAAAGTCGGTAAGAGCCTTAAGGCCCTTTAAAAATACATTTAAATAGTCAGCTTTGGGGAAAACTCTTCGGTACTGCATAGTAGTACATACCTCAAGTAGTATCTATGCATTATTTCAGAATTTTCTCGGCATGCTACCGGCCAGCCCACATCTCTATGCGAGCGAACAAACTCGTTTAGAGCATTAAGGCCCTTTAAAAATACATTTAAAGAGTTAGCTTTGGGGAAAACTCTTCATTACTGCATAGGACATACCTCAAGTAGTATCTATAAATTATTTCAGAATTTTCTCGGCATGCTACCGGCCAGCCCGAATCTCTATGCGAGCGAACAAACTCGTTTAGAGCCTTAAGGCCCTTGAAAAATACATTTAAAGAGTCAGCTTTGGGGAAAACTCTTCGGTATTGCATAGTACATACCTCAAGTAGTATCTATGAATTATTTCAGAATTTTCTCGGCATGCTACCGGCCAGCCCGAATCTCTATGCGAGCGAACAAACTCATTTAGAGCTTTAAGGCCCTTTAACAATACATTTAAAGAGTTAGCTTTGGGGTAAACTCTTCATTACTGCATAGTACATACCTCACATAGTATCTATGAATTATTTCAGAATTTTCTCGGCATGCTACCGGCCAGCCCGAATCGCTATGCGAGCGAACAAACTCGTTTAGAACTTTAAGGCCCTTTAAAAATACATTTAAAAGTGACCTTTGGGGAAAACTCTTCGGTACTGCATAGGACATACCTCAAGTAGTATCTATGAATTATTTCAGAATTTTCTCGGCATGCTACCGGCCAGCCGACATCTCTATGCGAGCGAACAAACTCGTTTAGATCCGTAAGACCCTTTAAAGATACATTTAAAGAGTCAGCTTTAGGGAAAACTCTTCATTACTGCATAGGACATACCTCAAGTAGTATCTATGAATTATTTCAGAATTTTCTCGGCATGCTACCGACCAGACCACATCTCTATGCGAGCGAACAAACTCGGTAAGAGCTTTAAGGAGGTTTAAAAATACATTTAAAGAGTCAGCTTTGGGAAAACCTCGTCGTTACTGCATAGTACATACCTCAAGTAGTATCTATGAATTATTTCAGAATTTTCTCGGCTTGCTACCGGCCAGCCCATATCTCTATGCGAGCGAACAAACTCGTTTAGAGCATTAAGGCCCTTTAAAAATACATTTAAAGAGTTAGCTTTGGGGAAAACTCTTCATTACTGCATAGGACATACCTCAAGTAGTATCTATAAATTATTTCAGAATTTTCTCGGCATGCTACCGACCAGCCCATATCTCTATGCGAGCGAACAAACTCGTTTAGAGCGTTAAGGCCCTTTAAAAATACATTTAACGAGTCAGCTTTGGGAAAACCTCTTCGGTACTGCATAGTACATACCTCAAGTAGTATCTATGAATTATTTCAGAATTTTCTCGGCATGCTACCGACCAGCCCGAATGTCTATGCAAGCGAACAAACTCGATAAGAGCCTTAAGACCCTTTAAAAATACATTTAAAGAGTCAGCTTTGGGGAAAACTCTTCGGTATTGCATAGTGCATACCTCACGTAGTATCTATGAATTATTTCAGAATTTTCTCGGCATGCTACCGGTCCAGCCCGAATCTCTATGCGAGTGAACAAACTAGTTTAGAGCGTTAAGGCCCTTTAAAAATACATTTAAAGTGTTAGCTTTGGGAAAACCTCTTCGGTTCTGCATAGTACATACCTCAAGTAGTATCTATGAATTATTTCAGAATTTTCTCGGCATGCTACCGGCCAGCCCGAATCTCTATGCGAGCGAACAAACTCGTTTAGAACATTAAGGCCCTTTAAAAATACATTTAAAGAGTCAGATTTGTGGAAAACTCTTCGGCACTAAATAGTACATACCTCAAGTAGTATCCATAAATTATTTCAGAATTTTCTAGGCATGCTACCGGCCAGCCCGAATGTCTATGCGAGCGAACAAAGTCGGTAAGAGCCTTAAGGCCCTTTAAAAATACATTTAAATAGTCAGCTTTGGGGAAAACTCTTCGGTACTGCATAGTAGTACATACCTCAAGTAGTATCTATGCATTATTTCAGAATTTTCTCGGCATGCTACCGGCCAGCCCACATCTCTATGCGAGCGAACAAACTCGTTTAGAGCATTAAGGCCCTTTAAAAATACATTTAAAGAGTTAGCTTTGGGGAAAACTCTTCATTACTGCATAGGACATACCTCAAGTAGTATCTATAAATTATTTCAGAATTTTCTCGGCATGCTACCGGCCATCCCGAATCTCTATGCGAGCGAACAAACTCGTTTAGAGCCTTAAGGCCCTTGAAAAATACATTTAAAGAGTCAGCTTTGGGGAAAACTCTTCGGTACTGCATAGGACATACCTCAAGTAGTATCTATGAATTATTTCAGAATTTTCTCGGCATGCTACCGGCCAGCCGACATCTCTATGCGAGCGAACAAACTCGTTTAGATCCGTAAGACCCTTTAAAGATACATTTAAAGAGTCAGCTTTAGGGAAAACTCTTCATTACTGCATAGGACATACCTCAAGTAGTATCTATGAATTATTTCAGAATTTTCTCGGCATGCTACCGACCAGACCATATCTCTATGCGAGCGAACAAACTCGTTTAGAGCCGTAAGGCCCTTTAAAAATACATTTAAAGAGTCAGCATTGGGAAAACCTCTTTGGTACTGCATAGTACATACCTCAAGTAGTATTTATGAATTATTTCAGAATTTTCTCGGCATGCTACCGGCCAGCCCACATCTCTATCCGAGCGAACAAACTCGTTTAGAGCATTAAGGCCCTTTAAAAATACATTTAAAGAGTTAGCTTTGGGAAGAACTCTTCATTACTGCATAGGACATACCTCAAGTAGTATCTATGAATTATTTCAGAATTTTCTCGGCATGCTACCGACCAGCCCATATCGCTATGCGAGCGAACAAACTCGTTTAGAGCCTTAAGTCCCGTTAAAAATACATTTAAAGAGTCAGCTTTGGTGAAAACTCTTCGGTAGTGCATAGTACATACCTCACGTAGTATATATGAATTATTTCAGAACTTTCTCGGCATGCTATCAGCCAGCCCGAATCTCTATGCGAGCGAACAAACTCGTTTAGAGCGTTAAGGCCCTTTAAAAATACATTTAAAGAGTTAGCTTTGGGAAAACCTCTTCGGTACTGCATAGTGCATACCTCAAGCAGTATCTATGAATTATTTCAGAATTTTCTCGGCATGCTACCGGCCAGCCCGAATCTCTATGCGAGCGAACAAACTCGTTTAGAACTTTAAGGCCCTTTAAAAATACATTTAAAGAGTCAGATTTGTGGAAAACTCTTCGGTACTGCATAGTACATACCTCAAGTAGTATCTATGGATTATTTCAGAATTTTCTAGGCATGCTACCGGCCAGCCCGAATGTCTATGCGAGCGAACAAAGTCGGTAAGAGCCTTAAGGCCCTTTAAAAATACATTTAAATAGTCAGCTTTGGGGAAAACTCTTCGGTACTGCATAGTACATACCTCAAGTAATATTTATGAATTATTTCAGAATTTTCTCGGCATGCTACCGGCCAGCCCGAATGTCTATGCGAGCGAACAAACTCGATAAGAGCCTTAAGGCCCTTTAAAAATACATTTAAAGAGTTAGCTTTGGGGAAAATTCTTCATTACTGCATAGGACATACCTCAAGTAGTATCTATAAATTATTTCAGAATTTACTCGGCATGCTACCGACCAGCCCATATCTCTATGCGAGCGAACAAACTCGTTTAGAGCGTTAAGGCCCTTTAAAAATACATTTAAAGAGTTAGCTTTGGGGAAAACTCTTCATTACTGCATAGGACATACCTCAAATAGTATCTATGAATTATTTCAGAATTTTCTCGGCATGCTACCGACCAGCCCATATCTCTATGCGAGCGAACAAACTCGTTTAGAGCGTTAAGGCCCTTTAAAAATACATTTAAAGAGTCAGATTTGTGGAAAACTCTTCGGTACTGCATAGTACATACCTCAAGTAGTATCTATGGATTATTTCAGAATTTTCTAGGCATGTTACCGGCCAGCCCGAATGTCTATGCGAGCGAACAAAGTCGGTAAGAGCCTTAAGGCCCTTTAAAAATACATTTAAAGAGTCAGCATTGGGAAAACCTCTTTGGTACTGCATAGTACATACCTCAAGTAATATTTATGAATTATTTCAGAATTTTCTCGGCATGCTACCGGCCAGCCCGAATGTCTATGCGAGCGAACAAACTCGATAAGAGCCTTAAGGCCCTTTAAAAATACATTTAAAGAGTCAGCTTTGGGGAAAACTCTTCGGTATTGCATAGTACATACCTCACGTAGTATCTATGAATTATTTCAGAATTTTCTCGGCATGCTACCGGCCAGCCCGAATCTCTATGCGAGCGAACAAACTCGTTTAGAGCGTTAAGGCCCTTTAAAAATACATTTAAATAGTTAGCTTTGGGAAAACCTCTTCGGTACTGCATAGTACATACCTCAAGTAGTATCTATGAATTATTTCAGAATTTTCTCGGCATGCTACCGGCCAGCCGACATCTCTATGCGAGCGAACAAACTCGTTTAGATCCGTAAGACCCTTTAAAGATACATTTAAAGAGTCAGCTTTAGGGAAAACTCTTCATTACTGCATAGGACATACCTCAAGTAGTATCTATGAATTATTTCAGAATTTTCTCGGCATGCTACCGACCAGACCATATCTCTATGCGAGCGAACAAACTCGTTTAGAGCCTTAAGGCCCTTTAAAAATACATTTAAAGAGTCAGCTTTGGGAAAACCTCTTTGGTACTGCATAGTACATACCTCAAGTAATATTTATGAATTATTTCAGAATTTTCTCGGCATGCTACCGGCCAGCCCACATCTCTATGCGAGCGAACAAACTCGTTTAGAGCATTAAGGCCCTTTAAAAATACATTTAAAGAGTTAGCTTTGGGGAAAACTCTTCATTACTGCATAGGACATACCTCAAGTAGTATCTATAAATTATTTCAGAATTTTCTCGGCATGCTACCGACCAGCCCATATCCCTATGCGAGCGAACAAACTCGTTTAGAGCGTTAAGGCCCTTTAAAAATACATTTAACGAGTCAGCTTTGGGAAAACCTCTTCGGTACTGCATAGTACATACCTCAAGTAGTATCTATGAATTATTTCAGAATTTTCTCGACATGCTACCGGCCAGCCCACATGTCTATGCGAGCGAACAAACTCGTTTAGAGCATTAAGGCCCTTTAAAAATACATTTAAAGAGTTAGCTTTGGGGAAAACTCTTCATTACTGCATAGGACATACCTCAAGTAGTATCTATAAATTATTTCAGAATTTTCTCGGCATGCTACCGGCCATCCCGAATCTCTATGCGAGCGAACAAACTCGTTTAGAGCCTTAAGGCCCTTGAAAAATACATTTAAAGAGTCAGCTTTGGGGAAAACTCTTCGGTATTGCATAGTACATACCTCAAGTAGTATCTATGAATTATTTCAGAATTTTCTCGGCATGCTACCGGCCAGCCCGAATCTCTATGCGAGCGAACAAACTCGTTTAGAACTTTAAGGCCCTTTAAAAATACATTTAAAAGTGACCTTTGGGGAAAACTCTTCGGTACTGCATAGGACATACCTCAAGTAGTATCTATGAATTATTTCAGAATTTTCTCGGCATGCTACCGGCCAGCCGACATCTCTATGCGAGCGAACAAACTCGTTTAGATCCGTACGACCCTTTAAAGATACATTTAAAGAGTCAGCTTTAGGGAAAACTCTTCATTACTGCATAGGACATACCTCAAGTAGTATCTATGAATTATTTCAGAATTTTCTCGGCATGCTACCGACCAGACCATATCTCTATGCGAGCGAACAAACTCGTTTAGAACATTAAGGCCCTTTAAAAATACATTTAAAGAGTCAGATTTGTGGAAAACTCTTCGGTACTAAATAGTACATACCTCAAGTAGTATCCATGAATTATTTCAGAATTTTCTAGGCATGCTACCGGCCAGCCCGAATGTCTATGCGAGCGAACAAAGTCGGTAAGAGCCTTAAGGCCCTTTAAAAATACATTTAAATAGTCAGCTTTGGGGAAAACTCTTCGGTACTGCATAGTAGTACATACCTCAAGTAGTATCTATGCATTATTTCAGAATTTTCTCGGCATGCTACCGGCCAGCCCACATCTCTATGCGAGCGAACAAACTCGTTTAGAGCATTAAGGCCCTTTAAAAATACATTTAAAGAGTTAGCTTTGGGGAAAACTCTTCATTACTGCATAGGACATACCTCAAGTAGTATCTATAAATTATTTCAGAATTTTCTCGGCATGCTACCGGCCATCCCGAATCTCTATGCGAGCGAACAAACTCGTTTAGAGCCTTAAGGCCCTTGAAAAATACATTTAAAGAGTCAGCTTTGGGGAAAACTCTTCGGTATTGCATAGTACATACCTCAAGTAGTATCTATGAATTATTTCAGAATTTTCTCGGCATGCTACCGGCCAGCCCGAATCTCTATGCGAGCGAACAAACTCATTTAGAGCTTTAAGGCCCTTTAACAATACATTTAAAGAGTTAGCTTTGGGGAAAATTCTTCATTACTGCATAGTACATACCTCACATAGTATCTATGAATTATTTCAGAATTTTCTCGGCATGCTACCGGCCAGCCCGAATCTCTATGCGAGCGAACAAACTCGTTTAGAACTTTAAGGCCCTTTAAAAATACATTTAAAAGTGACCTTTGGGGAAAACTCTTCGGTACTGCATAGGACATACCTCAAGTAGTATCTATGAATTATTTCAGAATTTTCTCGGCATGCTACCGGCCAGCCGACATCTCTATGCGAGCGAACAAACTCGTTTAGATCCGTAAGACCCTTTAAAGATACATTTAAAGAGTCAGCTTTAGGGAAAACTCTTCATTACTGCATAGGACATACCTCAAGTAGTATCTATGAATTATTTCAGAATTTTCTCGGCATGCTACCGACCAGACCACATCTCTATGCGAGCGAACAAACTCGGTAAGAGCTTTAAGGAGGTTTAAAAATACATTTAAAGAGTCAGCTTTGGGAAAACCTCGTCGTTACTGCATAGTACATACCTCAAGTAGTATCTATGAATTATTTCAGAATTTTCTCGGCTTGCTACCGGCCAGCCCATATCTCTATGCGAGCGAACAAACTCGTTTAGAGCGTTAAGGCCCTTTAAAAATACATTTAACGAGTCAGCTTTGGGAAAACCTCTTCGGTACTGCATAGTACATACCTCAAGTAGTATCTATGAATTATTTCAGAATTTTCTCGGCATGCTACCGACCAGCCCGAATGTCTATGCAAGCGAACAAACTCGATAAGAGCCTTAAGACCCTTTAAAAATACATTTAAAGAGTCAGCTTTGGGGAAAACTCTTCGGTATTGCATAGTGCATACCTCACGTAGTATCTATGAATTATTTCAGAATTTTCTCGGCATGCTACCGGTCCAGCCCGAATCTCTATGCGAGTGAACAAACTAGTTTAGAGCGTTAAGGCCCTTTAAAAATACATTTAAAGTGTTAGCTTTGGGAAAACCTCTTCGGTTCTGCATAGTACATACCTCAAGTAGTATCTATGAATTATTTCAGAATTTTCTCGGCATGCTACCGGCCAGCCCGAATCTCTATGCGAGCGAACAAACTCGTTTAGAACATTAAGGCCCTTTAAAAATACATTTAAAGAGTCAGATTTGTGGAAAACTCTTCGGTACTAAATAGTACATACCTCAAGTAGTATCCATGAATTATTTCAGAATTTTCTAGGCATGCTACCGGCCAGCCCGAATGTCTATGCGAGCGAACAAAGTCGGTAAGAGCCTTAAGGCCCTTTAAAAATACATTTAAATAGTCAGCTTTGGGGAAAACTCTTCGGTACTGCATAGTAGTACATACCTCAAGTAGTATCTATGCATTATTTCAGAATTTTCTCGGCATGCTACCGGCCAGCCCACATCTCTATGCGAGCGAACAAACTCGTTTAGAGCATTAAGGCCCTTTAAAAATACATTTAAAGAGTTAGCTTTGGGGAAAACTCTTCATTACTGCATAGGACATTCCTCAAGTAGTATCTATAAATTATTTCAGAATTTTCTCGGCATGCTACCGGCCATCCCGGATCTCTATGCGAGCGAACAAACTCGTTTAGAGCCTTAAGGCCCTTGAAAAATACATTTAAAGAGTCAGCTTTGGGGAAAACTCTTCGGTATTGCATAGTACATACCTCAAGTAGTATCTATGAATTATTTCAGAATTTTCTCGGCATGCTACCGGCCAGCCCGAATCTCTATGCGAGCGAACAAACTCATTTAGAGCTTTAAGGCCCTTTAACAATACATTTAAAGAGTTAGCTTTGGGGTAAACTCTTCATTACTGCATAGTACATACCTCACATAGTATCTATGAATTATTTCAGAATTTTCTCGGCATGCTACCGGCCAGCCCGAATCTCTATGCGAGCGAACAAACTCGTTTAGAACTTTAAGGCCCTTTAAAAATACATTTAAAAGTGACCTTTGGGGAAAACTCTTCGGTACTGCATAGGACATACCTCAAGTAGTATCTATGAATTATTTCAGAATTTTCTCGGCATGCTACCGGCCAGCCGACATCTCTATGCGAGCGAACAAACTCGTTTAGATCCGTAAGACCCTTTAAAGATACATTTAAAGAGTCAGCTTTAGGGAAAACTCTTCATTACTGCATAGGACATACCTCAAGTAGTATCTATGAATTATTTCAGAATTTTCTCGGCATGCTACCGACCAGACCACATCTCTATGCGAGCGAACAAACTCGGTAAGAGCTTTAAGGAGGTTTAAAAATACATTTAAAGAGTCAGCTTTGGGAAAACCTCGTCGTTACTGCATAGTACATACCTCAAGTAGTATCTATGAATTATTTCAGAATTTTCTCGGCTTGCTACCGGCCAGCCCATATCTCTATGCGAGCGAACAAACTCGTTTAGAGCATTAAGGCCCTTTAAAAATACATTTAAAGAGTTAGCTTTGGGGAAAACTCTTCATTACTGCATAGGACATACCTCAAGTAGTATCTATAAATTATTTCAGAATTTTCTCGGCATGCTACCGACCAGCCCATATCTCTATGCGAGCGAACAAACTCGTTTAGAGCGTTAAGGCCCTTTAAAAATACATTTAACGAGTCAGCTTTGGGAAAACCTCTTCGGTACTGCATAGTACATACCTCAAGTAGTATCTATGAATTATTTCAGAATTTTCTCGGCATGCTACCGGCCAGCCCGAATGTCTATGCAAGCGAACAAACTCGATAAGAGCCTTAAGACCCTTTAAAAATACATTTAAAGAGTCAGCTTTGGGGAAAACTCTTCGGTATTGCATAGTGCATACCTCACGTAGTATCTATGAATTATTTCAGAATTTTCTCGGCATGCTACCGGTCCAGCCCGAATCTCTATGCGAGTGAACAAACTAGTTTAGAGCGTTAAGGCCCTTTAAAAATACATTTAAAGTGTTAGCTTTGGGAAAACCTCTTCGGTTCTGCATAGTACATACCTCAAGTAGTATCTATGAATTATTTCAGAATTTTCTCGGCATGCTACCGGCCAGCCCGAATCTCTATGCGAGCGAACAAACTCGTTTAGAACATTAAGGCCCTTTAAAAATACATTTAAAGAGTCAGATTTGTGGAAAACTCTTCGGTACTAAATAGTACATACCTCAAGTAGTATCCATGAATTATTTCAGAATTTTCTAGGCATGCTACCGGCCAGCCCGAATGTCTATGCGAGCGAACAAAGTCGGTAAGAGCCTTAAGGCCCTTTAAAAATACATTTAAATAGTCAGCTTTGGGGAAAACTCTTCGGTACTGCATAGTAGTACATACCTCAAGTAGTATCTATGCATTATTTCAGAATTTTCTCGGCATGCTACCGGCCAGCCCACATCTCTATGCGAGCGAACAAACTCGTTTAGAGCATTAAGGCCCTTTAAAAATACATTTAAAGAGTCAGCTTTGTGGAAAACTCTTCGGTACTGCATAGGACATACCTCAAGTAGTATCTATGAATTATTTCAGAATTTTCTCGGCATGCTACCGGCCAGCCGACATCTCTATGCGAGCGAACAAACTCGTTTAGATCCGTAAGACCCTTTAAAGATACATTTAAAGAGTCAGCTTTAGGGAAAACTCTTCATTACTGCATAGAACATACCTCAAGTAGTATCTATGAATTATTTCAGAATTTTCTCGGCATGCTACCGACCAGACCACATCTCTATGCGAGCGAACAAACTCGGTAAGAGCTTTAAGGAGGTTTAAAAATACATTTAAAGAGTCAGCTTTGGGAAAACCTCGTCGTTACTGCATAGTACATACCTCAAGTAGTATCTATGAATTATTTCAGAATTTTCTCGGCTTGCTACCGGCCAGCCCATATCTCTATGCGAGCGAACAAACTCGTTTAGAGCATTAAGGCCCTTTAAAAATACATTTAAAGAGTTAGCTTTGGGGAAAACTCTTCATGACTGCATAGGACATACCTCAAGTAGTATCTATAAATTATTTCAGAATTTTCTCGGCATGCTACCGACCAGCCCATATCTCTATGCGAGCGAACAAACTCGTTTAGAGCGTTAAGGCCCTTTAAAAATACATTTAACGGGTCAGCTTTGGGAAAACCTCTTCGGTACTGCATAGAACATACCTCAAGTAGTATCTATGAATTATTTCAGAATTTTCTCGGCATGCTACCGACCAGCCCGAATGTCTATGCAAGCGAACAAACTCGATAAGAGCCTTAAGACCCTTTAAAAATACATTTAAAGAGTCAGCTTTGGGGAAAACTCTTCGGTATTGCATAGTGCATACCTCACGTAGTATCTATGAATTATTTCAGAATTTTCTCGGCATGCTACCGGTCCAGCCCGAATCTCTATGCGAGTGAACAAACTAGTTTAGAGCGTTAAGGCCCTTTAAAAATACATTTAAAGTGTTAGCTTTGGGAAAACCTCTTCGGTTCTGCATAGTACATACCTCAAGTAGTATCTATGAATTATTTCAGAATTTTCTCGGCATGCTACCGGCCAGCCCGAATCTCTATGCGAGCGAACAAACTCGTTTAGAACATTAAGGCCCTTTAAAAATACATTTAAAGAGTCAGATTTGTGGAAAACTCTTCGGTACTAAATAGTACATACCTCAAGTAGTATCTATGCATTATTTCAGAATTTTCTCGGCATGCTACCGGCCAGCCCACATCTCTATGCGAGCGAACAAACTCGTTTAGAGCATTAAGGCCCTTTAAAAATACATTTAAAGAGTTAGCTTTGGGGAAAACTCTTCATTACTGCATAGGACATACCTCAAGTAGTATCTATAAATTATTTCAGAATTTTCTCGGCATGCTACCGGCCATCCCGAATCTCTATGCGAGCGAACAAACTCGTTTAGAGCCTTAAGGCCCTTGAAAAATACATTTAAAGAGTCAGCTTTGGGGAAAACTCTTCGGTATTGCATAGTACATACCTCAAGTAGTATCTATGAATTATTTCAGAATTTTCTCGGCATGCTACCGGCCAGCCCGAATCTCTATGCGAGCGAACAAACTCGTTTAGAACTTTAAGGCCCTTTAAAAATACATTTAAAAGTGACCTTTGGGGAAAACTCTTCGGTACTGCATAGGACATACCTCAAGTAGTATCTATGAATTATTTCAGAATTTTCTCGGCATGCTACCGGCCAGCCGACATCTCTATGCGAGCGAACAAACTCGTTTAGATCCGTACGACCCTTTAAAGATACATTTAAAGAGTCAGCTTTAGGGAAAACTCTTCATTACTGCATAGGACATACCTCAAGTAGTATCTATGAATTATTTCAGAATTTTCTCGGCATGCTACCGACCAGACCATATCTCTATGCGAGCGAACAAACTCGTTTAGAACATTAAGGCCCTTTAAAAATACATTTAAAGAGTCAGATTTGTGGAAAACTCTTCGGTACTAAATAGTACATACCTCAAGTAGTATCCATGAATTATTTCAGAATTTTCTAGGCATGCTACCGGCCAGCCCGAATGTCTATGCGAGCGAACAAAGTCGGAAGAGCCTTAAGGCCCTTTAAAAATACATTTAAATAGTCAGCTTTGGGGAAAACTCTTCGGTACTGCATAGTAGTACATACCTCAAGTAGTATCTATGCATTATTTCAGAATTTTCTCGGCATGCTACCGGCCAGCCCACATCTCTATGCGAGCGAACAAACTCGTTTAGAGCATTAAGGCCCTTTAAAAATACATTTAAAGAGTTAGCTTTGGGGAAAACTCTTCATTACTGCATAGGACATACCTCAAGTAGTATCTATAAATTATTTCAGAATTTTCTCGGCATGCTACCGGCCATCCCGAATCTCTATGCGAGCGAACAAACTCGTTTAGAGCCTTAAGGCCCTTTAAAAATACATTTAAAGAGTCAGCTTTGGGGAAAACTCTTCGGTATTGCATAGTACATACCTCAAGTAGTATCTATGAATTATTTCAGAATTTTCTCGGCATGCTACCGGCCAGCCCGAATCTCTATGCGAGCGAACAAACTCATTTAGAGCTTTAAGGCCCTTTAACAATACATTTAAAGAGTTAGCTTTGGGGAAAACTCTTCATTACTGCATAGTACATACCTCACATAGTATCTATGAATTATTTCAGAATTTTCTCGGCATGCTACCGGCCAGCCCGAATCTCTATGCGAGCGAACAAACTCGTTTAGAACTTTAAGGCCCTTTAAAAATACATTTAAAAGTGACCTTTGGGGAAAACTCTTCGGTACTGCATAGGACATACCTCAAGTAGTATCTATGAATTATTTCAGAATTTTCTCGGCATGCTACCGGCCAGCCGACATCTCTATGCGAGCGAACAAACTCGTTTAGATCCGTACGACCCTTTAAAGATACATTTAAAGAGTCAGCTTTAGGGAAAACTCTTCATTACTGCATAGGACATACCTCAAGTAGTATCTATGAATTATTTCAGAATTTTCTCGGCATGCTACCGACCAGACCATATCTCTATGCGAGCGAACAAACTCGTTTAGAACATTAAGGCCCTTTAAAAATACATTTAAAGAGTCAGATTTGTGGAAAACTCTTCGGTACTAAATAGTACATACCTCAAGTAGTATCCATGAATTATTTCAGAATTTTCTAGGCATGCTACCGGCCAGCCCGAATGTCTATGCGAGCGAACAAAGTCGGTAAGAGCCTTAAGGCCCTTTAAAAATACATTTAAATAGTCAGCTTTGGGGAAAACTCTTCGGTACTGCATAGTAGTACATACCTCAAGTAGTATCTATGCATTATTTCAGAATTTTCTCGGCATGCTACCGGCCAGCCCACATCTCTATGCGAGCGAACAAACTCGTTTAGAGCATTAAGGCCCTTTAAAAATACATTTAAAGAGTTAGCTTTGGGGAAAACTCTTCATTACTGCATAGGACATACCTCAAGTAGTATCTATAAATTATTTCAGAATTTTCTCGGCATGCTACCGGCCATCCCGAATCTCTATGCGAGCGAACAAACTCGTTTAGAGCCTTAAGGCCCTTGAAAAATACATTTAAAGAGTCAGCTTTGGGGAAAACTCTTCGGTATTGCATAGTACATACCTCAAGTAGTATCTATGAATTATTTCAGAATTTTCTCGGCATGCTACCGGCCAGCCCGAATCTCTATGCGAGCGAACAAACTCATTTAGAGCTTTAAGGCCCTTTAACAATACATTTAAAGAGTTAGCTTTGGGGTAAACTCTTCATTACTGCATAGTACATACCTCACATAGTATCTATGAATTATTTC
The DNA here is from genome assembly GCA_917499995.1 of Ichneumon xanthorius. Lineage (NCBI taxonomy): Eukaryota > Metazoa > Arthropoda > Insecta > Hymenoptera > Ichneumonidae > Ichneumon > Ichneumon xanthorius. The sequence continues at coordinate 156,605 of CAKJTD010000069.1, read as the reverse complement.
AGAATTTTCTCGGCATGCTACCGGCCAGCCCGAATCTCTATGCGAGCGAACAAACTCGTTTAGAACTTTAAGGCCCTTTAAAAATACATTTAAAAGTGACCTTTGGGGAAAACTCTTCGGTACTGCATAGGACATACCTCAAGTAGTATCTATGAATTATTTCAGAATTTTCTCGGCATGCTACCGGCCAGCCGACATCTCTATGCGAGCGAACAAACTCGTTTAGATCCGTAAGACCCTTTAAAGATACATTTAAAGAGTCAGCTTTAGGGAAAACTCTTCATTACTGCATAGGACATACCTCAAGTAGTATCTATGAATTATTTCAGAATTTTCTCGGCATGCTACCGACCAGACCACATCTCTATGCGAGCGAACAAACTCGGTAAGAGCTTTAAGGAGGTTTAAAAATACATTTAAAGAGTCAGCTTTGGGAAAACCTCGTCGTTACTGCATAGTACATACCTCAAGTAGTATCTATGAATTATTTCAGAATTTTCTCGGCTTGCTACCGGCCAGCCCATATCTCTATGCGAGCGAACAAACTCGTTTAGAGCGTTAAGGCCCTTTAAAAATACATTTAACGAGTCAGCTTTGGGAAAGCCTCTTCGGTACTGCATAGTACATACCTCAAGTAGTATCTATGAATTATTTCAGAATTTTCTCGGCATGCTACCGACCAGCCCGAATGTCTATGCAAGCAAACAAACTCGATAAGAGCCTTAAGACCCTTTAAAAATACATTTAAAGAGTCAGCTTTGGGGAAAACTCTTCGGTATTGCATAGTGCATACCTCACGTAGTATCTATGAATTATTTCAGAATTTTCTCGGCATGCTACCGGTCCAGCCCGAATCTCTATGCGAGTGAACAAACTAGTTTAGAGCGTTAAGGCCCTTTAAAAATACATTTAAAGTGTTAGCTTTGGGAAAACCTCTTCGGTTCTGCATAGTACATACCTCAAGTAGTATCTATGAATTATTTCAGAATTTTCTCGGCATGCTACCGGCCAGCCCGAATCTCTATGCGAGCGAACAAACTCGTTTAGAACATTAAGGCCCTTTAAAAATACATTTAAAGAGTCAGATTTGTGGAAAACTCTTCGGTACTAAATAGTACATACCTCAAGTAGTATCCATGAATTATTTCAGAATTTTCTAGGCATGCTACCGGCCAGCCCGAATGTCTATGCGAGCGAACAAAGTCGGTAAGAGCCTTAAGGCCCTTTAAAAATACATTTAAATAGTCAGCTTTGGGGAAAACTCTTCGGTACTGCATAGTAGTACATACCTCAAGTAGTATCTATGCATTATTTCAGAATTTTCTCGGCATGCTACCGGCCAGCCCACATCTCTATGCGAGCGAACAAACTCGTTTAGAGCATTAAGGCCCTTTAAAAATACATTTAAAGAGTTAGCTTTGGGGAAAACTCTTCATTACTGCATAGGACATACCTCAAGTAGTATCTATAAATTATTTCAGAATTTTCTCGGCATGCTACCGGCCATCCCGAATCTCTATGCGAGCGAACAAACTCGTTTAGAGCCTTAAGGCCCTTGAAAAATACATTTAAAGAGTCAGCTTTGGGGAAAACTCTTCGGTATTGCATAGTACATACCTCAAGTAGTATCTATGAATTATTTCAGAATTTTCTCGGCATGCTACCGGCCAGCCCGAATCTCTATGCGAGCGAACAAACTCATTTAGAGCTTTAAGGCCCTTTAACAATACATTTAAAGAGTTAGCTTTGGGGTAAACTCTTCATTACTGCATAGTACATACCTCACATAGTATCTATGAATTATTTCAGAATTTTCTCGGCATGCTACCGGCCAGCCCGAATCGCTATGCGAGCGAACAAACTCGTTTAGAACTTTAAGGCCCTTTAAAAATACATTTAAAAGTGACCTTTGGGGAAAACTCTTCGGTACTGCATAGGACATACCTCAAGTAGTATCTATGAATTATTTCAGAATTTTCTCGGCATGCTACCGGCCAGCCGACATCTCTATGCGAGCGAACAAACTCGTTTAGATCCGTAAGACCCTTTAAAGATACATTTAAAGAGTCAGCTTTAGGGAAAACTCTTCATTACTGCATAGGACATACCTCAAGTAGTATCTATGAATTATTTCAGAATTTTCTCGGCATGCTACCGACCAGACCACATCTCTATGCGAGCGAACAAACTCGGTAAGAGCTTTAAGGAGGTTTAAAAATACATTTAAAGAGTCAGCTTTGGGAAAACCTCGTCGTTACTGCATAGTACATACCTCAAGTAGTATCTATGAATTATTTCAGAATTTTCTCGGCTTGCTACCGGCCAGCCCATATCTCTATGCGAGCGAACAAACTCGTTTAGAGCATTAAGGCCCTTTAAAAATACATTTAAAGAGTTAGCTTTGGGGAAAACTCTTCATTACTGCATAGGACATACCTCAAGTAGTATCTATAAATTATTTCAGAATTTTCTCGGCATGCTACCGACCAGCCCATATCTCTATGCGAGCGAACAAACTCGTTTAGAGCGTTAAGGCCCTTTAAAAATACATTTAACGAGTCAGCTTTGGGAAAACCTCTTCGGTACTGCATAGTACATACCTCAAGTAGTATCTATGAATTATTTCAGAATTTTCTCGGCATGCTACCGACCAGCCCGAATGTCTATGCAAGCGAACAAACTCGATAAGAGCCTTAAGACCCTTTAAAAATACATTTAAAGAGTCAGCTTTGGGGAAAACTCTTCGGTATTGCATAGTGCATACCTCACGTAGTATCTATGAATTATTTCAGAATTTTCTCGGCATGCTACCGGTCCAGCCCGAATCTCTATGCGAGTGAACAAACTAGTTTAGAGCGTTAAGGCCCTTTAAAAATACATTTAAAGTGTTAGCTTTGGGAAAACCTCTTCGGTTCTGCATAGTACATACCTCAAGTAGTATCTATGAATTATTTCAGAATTTTCTCGGCATGCTACCGGCCAGCCCGAATCTCTATGCGAGCGAACAAACTCGTTTAGAACATTAAGGCCCTTTAAAAATACATTTAAAGAGTCAGATTTGTGGAAAACTCTTCGGCACTAAATAGTACATACCTCAAGTAGTATCCATAAATTATTTCAGAATTTTCTAGGCATGCTACCGGCCAGCCCGAATGTCTATGCGAGCGAACAAAGTCGGTAAGAGCCTTAAGGCCCTTTAAAAATACATTTAAATAGTCAGCTTTGGGGAAAACTCTTCGGTACTGCATAGTAGTACATACCTCAAGTAGTATCTATGCATTATTTCAGAATTTTCTCGGCATGCTACCGGCCAGCCCACATCTCTATGCGAGCGAACAAACTCGTTTAGAGCATTAAGGCCCTTTAAAAATACATTTAAAGAGTTAGCTTTGGGGAAAACTCTTCATTACTGCATAGGACATACCTCAAGTAGTATCTATAAATTATTTCAGAATTTTCTCGGCATGCTACCGGCCATCCCGAATCTCTATGCGAGCGAACAAACTCGTTTAGAGCCTTAAGGCCCTTTAAAAATACATTTAAAGAGTCAGCTTTGGGGAAAACTCTTCGGTACTGCATAGGACATACCTCAAGTAGTATCTATGAATTATTTCAGAATTTTCTCGGCATGCTACCGGCCAGCCGACATCTCTATGCGAGCGAACAAACTCGTTTAGATCCGTAAGACCCTTTAAAGATACATTTAAAGAGTCAGCTTTAGGGAAAACTCTTCATTACTGCATAGGACATACCTCAAGTAGTATCTATGAATTATTTCAGAATTTTCTCGGCATGCTACCGACCAGACCATATCTCTATGCGAGCGAACAAACTCGTTTAGAGCCGTAAGGCCCTTTAAAAATACATTTAAAGAGTCAGCATTGGGAAAACCTCTTTGGTACTGCATAGTACATACCTCAAGTAGTATTTATGAATTATTTCAGAATTTTCTCGGCATGCTACCGGCCAGCCCACATCTCTATCCGAGCGAACAAACTCGTTTAGAGCATTAAGGCCCTTTAAAAATACATTTAAAGAGTTAGCTTTGGGAAGAACTCTTCATTACTGCATAGGACATACCTCAAGTAGTATCTATGAATTATTTCAGAATTTTCTCGGCATGCTACCGACCAGCCCATATCGCTATGCGAGCGAACAAACTCGTTTAGAGCCTTAAGTCCCGTTAAAAATACATTTAAAGAGTCAGCTTTGGTGAAAACTCTTCGGTATTGCATAGTACATACCTCACGTAGTATCTATGAATTATTTCAGAACTTTCTCGGCATGCTATCAGCCAGCCCGAATCTCTATGCGAGCGAACAAACTCGTTTAGAGCGTTAAGGCCCTTTAAAAATACATTTAAAGAGTTAGCTTTGGGAAAACCTCTTCGGTACTGCATAGTGCATACCTCAAGCAGTATCTATGAATTATTTCAGAATTTTCTCGGCATGCTACCGGCCAGCCCGAATCTCTATGCGAGCGAACAAACTCGTTTAGAACATTAAGGCCCTTTAAAAATACATTTAAAGAGTCAGATTTGTGGAAAACTCTTCGGTACTGCATAGTACATACCTCAAGTAGTATCTATGGATTATTTCAGAATTTTCTAGGCATGCTACCGGCCAGCCCGAATGTCTATGCGAGCGAACAAAGTCGGTAAGAGCCTTAAGGCCCTTTAAAAATACATTTAAATAGTCAGCTTTGGGGAAAACTCTTCGGTACTGCATAGTACATACCTCAAGTAGTATCTATGCATTATTTCAGAATTTTCTCGGCATGCTACCGGCCAGCCCACATCTCTATGCGAGCGAACAAACTCGTTTAGAGCATTAAGGCCCTTTAAAAATACATTTAAAGAGTTAGCTTTGGGGAAAATTCTTCATTACTGCATAGGACATACCTCAAGTAGTATCTATAAATTATTTCAGAATTTACTCGGCATGCTACCGACCAGCCCATATCTCTATGCGAGCGAACAAACTCGTTTAGAGCGTTAAGGCCCTTTAAAAATACATTTAAAGAGTTAGCTTTGGGGAAAACTCTTCATTACTGCATAGGACATACCTCAAATAGTATCTATGAATTATTTCAGAATTTTCTCGGCATGCTACCGACCAGCCCATATCTCTATGCGAGCGAACAAACTCGTTTAGAGCGTTAAGGCCCTTTAAAAATACATTTAAAGAGTCAGATTTGTGGAAAACTCTTCGGTACTGCATAGTACATACCTCAAGTAGTATCTATGGATTATTTCAGAATTTTCTAGGCATGTTACCGGCCAGCCCGAATGTCTATGCGAGCGAACAAAGTCGGTAAGAGCCTTAAGGCCCTTTAAAAATACATTTAAAGAGTCAGCATTGGGAAAACCTCTTTGGTACTGCATAGTACATACCTCAAGTAATATTTATGAATTATTTCAGAATTTTCTCGGCATGCTACCGGCCAGCCCGAATGTCTATGCGAGCGAACAAACTCGATAAGAGCCTTAAGGCCCTTTAAAAATACATTTAAAGAGTTAGCTTTGGGGAAAATTCTTCATTACTGCATAGGACATACCTCAAGTAGTATCTATAAATTATTTCAGAATTTACTCGGCATGCTACCGACCAGCCCATATCTCTATGCGAGCGAACAAACTCGTTTAGAGCGTTAAGGCCCTTTAAAAATACATTTAAAGAGTTAGCTTTGGGGAAAACTCTTCATTACTGCATAGGACATACCTCAAATAGTATCTATGAATTATTTCAGAATTTTCTCGGCATGCTACCGACCAGCCCATATCTCTATGCGAGCGAACAAACTCGTTTAGAGCGTTAAGGCCCTTTAAAAATACATTTAAAGAGTCAGATTTGTGGAAAACTCTTCGGTACTGCATAGTACATACCTCAAGTAGTATCTATGGATTATTTCAGAATTTTCTAGGCATGTTACCGGCCAGCCCGAATGTCTATGCGAGCGAACAAAGTCGGTAAGAGCCTTAAGGCCCTTTAAAAATACATTTAAAGAGTCAGCATTGGGAAAACCTCTTTGGTACTGCATAGTACATACCTCAAGTAATATTTATGAATTATTTCAGAATTTTCTCGGCATGCTACCGGCCAGCCCGAATGTCTATGCGAGCGAACAAACTCGATAAGAGCCTTAAGGCCCTTTAAAAATACATTTAAAGAGTCAGCTTTGGGGAAAACTCTTCGGTATTGCATAGTGCGTACCTCACGTAGTATCTATGAATTATTTCAGAACTTTCTCGGCATGCTACCGGCCAGCCCGAATCTCTATGCGAGCGAACAAACTCGTTTAGAGCCTTAAGTCCCGTTAAAAATACATTTAAAGAGTCAGCTTTGGTGAAAACCCTTCGGTTTTGCATAGTACATACCTCACGTAGTATCTATGAATTATTTCAGAATTTTGTCGGCATGCTACCGGCCAGCCCGAATCTCTATGCGAGCGAACAAACTCGTTTAGAGCGTTAAGGCCCTTTAAAAATACATTTAAATAGTTAGCTTTGGGAAAACCTCTTCGGTACTGCATAGTACATACCTCAAGTAGTATCTATGAATTATTTCAGAATTTTCTCGGCATGCTACCGGCCAGCCGACATCTCTATGCGAGCGAACAAACTCGTTTAGATCCGTAAGACCCTTTAAAGATACATTTAAAGAGTCAGCTTTAGGGAAAACTCTTCATTACTGCATAGGACATACCTCAAGTAGTATCTATGAATTATTTCAGAATTTTCTCGGCATGCTACCGACCAGACCATATCTCTATGCGAGCGAACAAACTCGTTTAGAGCCTTAAGGCCCTTTAAAAATACATTTAAAGAGTCAGCTTTGGGAAAACCTCTTTGGTACTGCATAGTACATACCTCAAGTAATATTTATGAATTATTTCAGAATTTTCTCGGCATGCTACCGGCCAGCCCACATCTCTATGCGAGCGAACAAACTCGTTTAGAGCATTAAGGCCCTTTAAAAATACATTTAAAGAGTTAGCTTTGGGGAAAACTCTTCATTACTGCATAGGACATACCTCAAGTAGTATCTATAAATTATTTCAGAATTTTCTCGGCATGCTACCGACCAGCCCATATCCCTATGCGAGCGAACAAACTCGTTTAGAGCGTTAAGGCCCTTTAAAAATACATTTAACGAGTCAGCTTTGGGAAAACCTCTTCGGTACTGCATAGTACATACCTCAAGTAGTATCTATGAATTATTTCAGAATTTTCTCGACATGCTACCGGCCAGCCCACATCTCTATGCGAGCGAACAAACTCGTTTAGAGCATTAAGGCCCTTTAAAAATACATTTAAAGAGTTAGCTTTGGGGAAAATTCTTCATTACTGCATAGGACATACCTCAAGTAGTATCTATAAATTATTTCAGAATTTTCTCGGCATGCTACCGACCAGCCCATATCTCTATGCGAGCGAACAAACTCGTTTAGAGCGTTAAGGCCCTTTAAAAATACATTTAAAAGTTAGCTTTGGGAAAACCTCTTCGGTACTGCATAGTACATACCTCAAGTAGTATCTATGAATTATTTCAGAATTTTCTCGGCATGCTACCGACCAGCCCGAATGTCTATGCAAGCGAACAAACTCGATAAGAGCCTTAAGACCCTTTAAAAATACATTTAAAGAGTCAGCTTTGGGGAAAACTCTTCGGTATTGCATAGTGCATACCTCACGTAGTATCTATGAATTATTTCAGAATTTTCTCGGCATGCTACCGGCCAGCCCAAATCTCTATGCGAGTGAACAAACTCGTTTGGAGCGTTAAGGCCCTTTAAAAATACAATGAAAGAGTTAGCTTTGAGAAAACCTCTTCGGTTCTGCATAGTACATACCTCAAGTAGTATCTATCTAGAATTATTTCAGAATTTTCTCGGCATGCTACCGGCCAGCCCGAATCTCTATGCGAGCGAACAAACTCGTTTAGAACATTAAGGCCCTTTAAAAATACATTTAAAGAGTCAGGTTTGTGGAAAACTCTTCGGTACTAAATAGTACATACCTCAAGTAATATCTATGAATTATTTCAGAATTTTCTCGGCAAGCTACCGGCCTGCCCGAATCTCTATGCGAGAGAACAAACTCGTTTAGAGCGTTAAGGCCCTTTAAAAATACATTTAAAGAGTCAGCTTTGGGAAAACCTCTTCGTTACTGCATAGCACATACCTCAAGTAGTATCTATGAATTATTTCAGAATTTTCTCGGCAAGCTACCGGCCTGCCCGAATCTCTATGCGAGAGAACAAACTCGTTTAGAGCCTTAAGGCCCTTTAAAAATACATTTAAACAGTCAGCTTTGGGAAAACCTCTTCGTTACTGCATAGCACATACCTCAAGTAGTATCTATGAATTATTTCAGAATTTTCTCGGCATGCTACCGGCCAGCCCGAATCTCTATGCGAGCGAACAAACTCGTTTAGAGCCTTAAGGCCCTTTAAAAATACATTTAAAGAGTCAGCTTTGGGAAAACCTCTTCCGTACTGTATAGTACATACCTCACGTAGTATCTATGAATTATTTCAGAATTTTCTCGGCATGCTACCGGCCAGCCCACATCTCTATGCGAGCGAACAAACACGTTTAGAGCATTAAGGCCCTTTAAAAATACATTTAAAGAGTCAGCTTTGGGGAAAACTCTTCCGTACTGCATAGTACATGCAGTACCGAAGAGGAAAACGTAGTATTTAAAGCAAAAAATACTTTTTTGAAAAAAAGTAAAAAGGTACTCCAAGTTCTTAAAAATTGTATTCTCGTTCAGAAAATGTTTATCAAATAAAAGCTCTTAAAAATAAAAAAATCTGCTAAAACAGATGTTTATCAAAACCGTCTCTTAACAAAAAAATTCTTCCAAAAAGACGTTCATCAAAGTGATTTAAAAAAAATATGTTTATCGAAACTGTGATGTCAGGACGATGCCGGTATAAATGAATAACTGTCGTTGGTATGGAATATAGACTTGATGACTTTATTGGTCGCAGCGTAGTTAAGAGAGAGTTTCGGGAGAGTGTACCGTCTGACTGCTCGGGCTGGACTGCCGCTCTGAGGTGCGAGGCTGAGGGCCTCGGACCCTGCAACAAAGTCGCGACGGACAGTCGCGACGTTTGCTGATAAGGCCCTTCTCACGGCTTCGAGCCGTGAGAGCGGATGCAGATAAGCTGCAGGGCTTCTCCGAATGCTGCGCGGCGGAAAACGACGCCGCCGCGAAAAATGATCTATGTGGGAAGAGGCTGGAGCCGTTACACTCCCCCTCTAGGAAAAACGATGCCCCCGCATCCGATATTAAAATTTGTTTACATTAGTTGATTTTTGTTAAGTGTGATTCTATATAAATGAAAAGTTTTGGGGGGTTTTTGTTTTTTTTTTTTTAAATATTTTCAATTTTGTATGGATTTGTTATGTTTTGTGTGTTTTTGAATTAATTTTGTTGGTTGTTGATTGTTGATTATTGGTTGTTGATTGTTGATTGTTAATGTCCTGATTGTTGTTTGGATTTTCCCTTGGTTTGTTTCGTTTCGGTACACTCTCGTTGATTTATGGTGATGAATATTGGTATCTATGCTGATCTGTAACAATCTAAGAAAACTGTTATTTGTTCGTGTTAGTAGGGATAGGTTGGTTAAGTTGGATAGGATTAAATCTGGTGTTGAAAACGGTAATGAAATATAAAATGTTGTCCTGTTTTGTTCGTTGAGAAGGTTTGGTTATTGTTTTCCGAAATGTTTGTATATATTCCTTTTTGATTCCTTTCACGTATTTATTCCTTTTTGTTGTTCTGATTTTTGTTTTGTTTTGTCCATTTCATTGTTTTATTGTCCTTTTAATTTTTTTTCTAAATTGTCCCTTTTTCGGTTAAAACTTTCAAATTCCGTTGGGTTTTAATAGTATATTACCTGTAACAGTCTAAATCTGATTAGTAGTAGGTTAGTGGGTTAGGTATGTTATGTCAGGATTGGTTCTGTAGGCAGAAGATGGGAGTTATTTCTGGAATGGGTAAAAATAATGAACACGTAAACTAATAGTATGAAGGCATAGCATATATTCGAGAAAAAATGGAAACAACTTTTTGAAAGGGAAATAAAAAGGCTAATGGTAAAAACTTAAAAGAAAAACAAATTGAAATGTTTTTTTTTTTTTAAATAAAAGAGAAAATAAAATAATAATAATAATGGGTGGGCCCTTTCGTTGTTTGTTTTTTTTTTTTTATTTTTTTTTTGTCATCGAGGCCACGCGACGCATGTCGCGTGTATGCTAGTTTTTATTGTAATATGTATGTGGGTATTTGTGTAGTTATGTGATGGTGTTTATGTGTGAGGTTTTTTCTGGCGTTTGTCCTTGTTTTGCTCTCTTTTTAGTTCTGTTAGGAATATGCTCGTGTTGATTCTGTTTTTTGTTTTACGGAGGACCTCCAGCTCTTGTCTGTCGATCCAGTTCCACACTGCTTCTGTGGATAGTGTGTTCGTCTCGTCTGTTTGTGTAGCCCGGTCTGTCGTTTCTGCTGCAGAGTCGGTATCTGTGTCTTCGTTTTTTGGTGTTAGTGGCAATGGTGGTGGTGTCTCGTCGGGTGTGTGAGGTGTGTATTCTTCGTCTGTCGTCTCCTCTAGCTGCTCCTGTAACTGTTGTTGTTGATGCTGCCGCAGTTGTTGTTGGGCGAGCAATTGCTCCTGATGATATTGCTGTAGTTCCTGCTGTTGTCTATCATGGGATTGCAGTTTGATGAGGTATGTGGCGCACTTGTCAATATGGGCCACCAAGCAGTCTGCCGGGAATACGCAGCAGCAAATCGGGCAACCGGTGTGTCGTGATCCCAGGCTTGCCACTCTCTTCCGGAGCTCGCCGTAGCACCGGTAGAGGTGACGCATCATACGGGAGACCTCTATTTTTTTAGGGCATAAAAGGCATTCTACCTTCGTGCTCGAGGAAGCTGCCGACGTCGTTGGTTGGCTGTCCATTTTTTATTGTGTCTTTCCTCTCTTTTTTTTTATCTGTCGGGTGTGTGTGTTTATTGAAATAATGTATGAAAGGGATAGGAAAAGAAAATGATGATAGTAATAATAGCTTTAAGCCATGCATAGTGTGATTAAGGTTGTTTATGTGTCTTAATGACAATGGGAGAGTAATGTACGTGTGGTTGATTTCCCGTTAGTAAGGGTATATGTATGTGGTTAGGGATATATTGGATTATTATTATTATTTACTGTTATGATTATTAATATGTTTGTTAATGATCGCGCTTTATTTATTTTTTGTGTTTTATGATAGCGCGTTACGATCGTGGTACGTTAACGCGTAGATTGGTCTACGAGTTGGTTGGAGCGGGTGGTCTGTGATGATGGCGACCTTCCTACATTCGGTAACCGGTTGTGGCTGAGTTTCGATCAACTCTATCGGTTGTCTATGATAGACAACGGTTGGTTCGGGAGCCTGTTCGGTTTGTTGTCGCGTTATCGTTTTTCGGTTTTTTGTTACGCACGATATGATTTTATATATGTTTGATAATTTTCCGAATAGGGAAAACTTCCATCCGACTACTGCTAACAGCATGATGGAAGCGAGGGAGATTCCACTATATTTTAGTATGGTTTCTAATGTGGAGAGTCTGTGACTCATGTAGTGGGTTTTCGAAATTTCCCTTGCCTTTGTGATGATAGCCTTTAATGCTACCTCGTTTTTAGTTAAGTCATCGGTTATCGGATTTGTGTTTGATAGTCCTGTAAGTGTTTCTGTTTCCGCTATAATTTCTGTGAGGTTGATGATTTCCACGTTTTCCATTGATTTTTGGATCATTGCTGTTATATTTAGAATCGGTGTGTGTGCGAATTTTACTTCGATTGAGGATTTTATTTCCACTGAAGGAGTTAGTGTCGTTGTTCGGGTTTTAACTCGACAGGTGGGTTCGACTTGTAGTATTCCGGCGTTTTCGATTGTTTCGATGATCGATTTGTGATTATCGCAAATAAGATATAAAGTTTCGGGTTTTGGTGCTGCGTACAGCCATGCGTTTGCGTTACGAATTTTCTTCCAATAGGTTTGCTTTAGCATTTTTAGTCTGATATCGCATGATTCTAGATTGCTGAATTGTGGATTGACGAGGAGTTGAACCTCGCATTCAGTTTCGTCGTTGATCTGCGCTACGGGATAGATTTGTTTGCAGATGTATCGATTAACTATGAATTTACATTCGCCTTCGTCTTCCAAATTGAAATAACTACTAAAGTCTTCGGAAACTGCGGTGTATCGGACTGCCGGTTTAATGTACGCGAATCTCGCGCCTTTTGCCATTGAGAGTTGGCGTACTGGAACGGATAGATGTTGGTATAGTTTGTACTGTGTTAGGTCCAAAAGTGGGATTTTGATGACATAGATAAGCCGTTCTCCGTTATGGAACGCTGTGAGGTCGATTATTTTCGTCAATTCCGGAACGTATTCCGAGCTGAGTGGTATAGGGAATATCGTGTTTGGTGTTGATTTTCGAATCGCTTCTGCGCTAACTAGTATCTTTTTTGCCGAAAGTATTTCGGGGTGTAGTTGTCCCATTTTTGCGAAGAGTACTGCGTTTGTCAATATTTCCAAATCGATTTCGTATTGGATAAGTGTTTCCTCTACAGAAGTGGTGTATGTTATCAGCTTCTGGATTACGTGTAATTCGTATTCGAGTGATGCCTGTTTCAGTTTGATTTCTTTGATTTCTTTATTTATTCTGTTTGTTAATTCAGTGATTTGGGTTTGGGTGAAGTTGAAACCTGCTTTGATTATATGTGTTTGGTTTAGTACGATTTCCGCTAATTCGGTGGTTGTGTTTGCAAGTGCATCGATTTGTGAGTTTATTCTGTCTGAGTCTTCACTGTCCATTGTTCCGAAAAGGATTTTGTTAATTTTTCCTACGAATTCTAAAGCCGCGCGTTTCTTTCTCTTGTCAGTTGAATCGAGTTGCATTGATGGTATCAGTTCCTGTAAGGTTGCTTCTGCGTTCGCGACGTTGTTCAGTCGGGATTGTATGTTTTGTAGCTGAACTCTGGTTAGACAATGTCCTTGTAAGGTGGAACAAAATGCGTTGGCGGCGTCAAGGTTTTCTTGTAGCTGTTGTCGTCTGGACGTGAATCCGTGTGTCTATGTACGTTATGAGCGTCCATGTTGTATGGTATGAATGAAGTGTGCCCAAGGACTCCGAGTAAAGACCGGGGTTTTTCGTCAGTGGTGTAATTTTGAAGGCGTCTGGTGCGGACGCCCTTACGGAATTGGCGTGGCATCTGCAACATATGCCAGTTTTATTTTATCTACGTGTAGAGTTTTTGTTGTGTTGTCGTCTAATTGTATTGTAATGTTGCGCTTGTTTGGGATTTCTATGATTTGGTACGGGCCTAGCCAGTCCTTGTCAAATTTACTTGTTTTGCGTTCGTTTTTTGTGAGAACGAGTTGGCCTATTTGATATTCTGGTTCTACGGTTCTTTTATCGTAGTATCTTTTGGTTCGTTCTTTGAAATTTATTGCTTTTTCGAAAGCAAGTTCTTGGACGTTTCTAAGGTTTCTCGTTAGATCTGTCATATAGTCGTCGTATGTTATGATTTTTTCAGGTGGTGGGAACTCTGAAGGTGATCGACCTCTCCTACCGAATACTAATTCGTATGGGGTGAACCCTGTACTTTCGTGTATGCTAGTGTTGTATGAGAGTGTCGCGAATGTTAGCAGTTCATCCCAGTCTCGATTACTGTCGATGAAGTGCTTTAGGTATTCCACAAGAACGTGATGGCTGCGCTCGATTGCGCCGTTCGATTGTGGGTGATACGCAGTTGTTCTGTGTTGCTCTATTTGGAATAGTTGAGCGAAATCTCTAAACATCTCTGATATGAAGTTCGTACCTTGATCGGTCAATATTGCGCGAGGCGCACCGAAAGTTGATATTAGGGTTGTACAAAGCGCTCTTGCTACGTCTATCGACGTTTGGTGTTTAAGTGGTACCGCTATACTGAACTTACTGAATAAGTCGAGCATAGTTAGTATGTACGTATGTCCGTTTTTTGTTTCGCGTAGTGGACCTACGATATCGATGGCTACTTTGTCGAAGGGTTGCACTGGTGTGTCCGTAATGACCATAGGAGCTTTATTTTTTACTCGGACCAGTTTGTTTTTCTGGTAGTCGAAGCAGTATCGAATGAACGTTTCTACGCCCTTTTTTAATCCTCGCCAGTAATACTGCGAGAGAATACGCTGGTATGTTTTCGTTACGCCTTTGTGGCCTCCGACTGCGGATCCGTGTAGCTCTCTGATGATGTTTTGCCTATTTTCCTGATCTGGAACGGTTATAAGACCTTCGCATAGCCTAAAGGTGATGTTTGAATTGATCGCGAGTATTCGTAGGTATCCTTTGATGTTAGACCACAAAAATGTGTCAATAATTTTTGGGTCTTTGGATAGAGTACATGATGTGATTTTGTTTTCTACTAGAGTCTGAACAAGGGTTTCCAGACATTTTTGAATTGTTAATGTACTAGTAGCGTCTGTCGATTTGTTTTTACAGATTATCGTAAAGTATCGTAACGTTTTGTCGCGTGTGATGAAGATATGTCCGATTCCAGGGTTGGACTGCGTAAATACCGAATAGGTGAGTTTACCCTTTTCCGCGAGTATTTTCGAGACCATTGTGTCCATGACATCGTCGGCTGACAGGAAGTGAGCTATGTTGTCTTCCTGCGCTAGGATGTTTTCCTGCGTTATTACGATATTATGTCTTACGTGTACATCGTCTGTTATTGTTGCTCCCCTTGTTGTTGGTGGAGTTGTTCGCAGTGTTAGGCGTTTTCGTTGGTATTGTGATGGTTGGAACGCTGAGTCGTTGTCGGAATCGCTATCTGATGATGGCGACATATCGTGATATTGGTTTGCTAACGCTCGAGAAGGTTCTCGAGGTGTAGCTAATCGTGATTCGTCCGATTTAGAACATTCTGTTGTCTCGTGCGGAATCCATGGTGGTGAATCGAATGTTGGCTCAATGTCCATTGATGGTGGACTGTCGTTAATTTGCTGTGAAAACCTTGGTGTGAGGACTGGTTGTTCTGGTGTGAAATCGTCGATTTGCCATGAGCACCCTGGTGTTGCGGCTGGTTCGTCAATTTGCCATGAACACCCTGGTGTAGCAGCTGGTTGTTCTGCTGAGGCACTCGGTGTAGTAGTTGGTTGGTCGGTCCTCTTAGAAGTGCTTGGCACTGCGATCGGCTGACCGATTCGTGGGGGAACTGTTTGTTCCACCGTTGTTGTATTATCCGGAGTTTTCGTGACTTTTGAGTCCCAATAGTCCTGTGTCATTTCGGGTGACATTGGCACAGTCGATTGTGTTCTTAACTGTGCATCCTCAGGATCTGGTTGGGTTGGGGTTTCTGGTATAATGTCGTTGGTGTAGGTGACTCTAGAATCCCAATATTCTTGTGTTAATTGTGGTGATGGTTGTGGATCTGAGTCTGAGGATGTTGAGTCCGGAGGTTGGAATCGAGTTCTTGTTTTTTGTTTTTGACCTTTGGTTTTGCGAGTGCTGCGCGTAACTTTGGAATCCCAGTATTCGTCTGTCATCTCGGGTGACAGATTCTCAGGATTGTCTAATTTTTTGATGATAGGTTGATTTTTTGGTTGAATATCCGGGACTTTCGGTTGCTTATTTGCCAATCTTTCGCTACGCCTAGTCGGTTCTTTTGGCGTCTTTTTCGTTCGTTTCTTTGTTGGTTCGGGCAAACGTTTCTTCGGTTTCCTTGATGTTGTAGTTTTTCGAGATTCTAAAGTTGCGGGTGGTGAACGGAAGTTCGGTGGTATTGTCCGTTTCCCGCTGTTTTCGTCGTTCTCCGAATCCTTTGTCTTTCGTGTGGTATTTGAAGGTGGTGATCTGAAGGTTGGTTGGATCGGTGGTTTACCACTATTCTCGTTCGCGGATTCCGTTTCATGTTCCATATCTTTTTCCTTATTTTTCGCCTTTTGATTGTCGTTTTTGTTTTTGGTTCCATTGGTTTTTTTCGCTTTTGTCACCGTATAAGTGGCCGGTTTGCCTGTCAGGGCTGACTTTTTCGCGAAACTGGCTTTTGTTCTGCTGCGATAAGCTTTTTGTTTTTTGTGGCCTCGTTGGGCTCTTTTCTCTTTGTTGCCTCGTTGGGCTTTCTTTATTTTGTTGCCTCGTTGGGCTTTCTTTATTTTGTTGCCTCGTTGGGCTTTCTTTATTTTGTTGCCTCGTTGGGCTTTCTTTATTTTGTTGCCTCGTTGGGCTTTCTTCTTCTTCTTCTATTGTACTATCCTCTATATCTGTATATTTATATTGTTTCCCTGTATCATGTCGGTTCCTAATTTGTTTGCGTGGTCGTTGCCTATTTCCTTCCTCGTCCGTTGAATCCACAGGACGTTTGGAGAGCCGCCATTGTGGTTCGGTGTTCTTCTTTGAGTACAGCTCTTCAACCATTTTCTTGATTGGTTGAATGAGTTCGCCTTCGTTTTCGGATAATTCCGAAGTTGATGTTTCGTTGTTTATATTTAAATTGGTTTTTGTGGGTACACTCTCCGTTTGTTGTTTGGTTGTTGTCTTTTCCGATTGTGGGTTTGTTTCTTGTTGGGTTTGTTTCGTTTCCTGTTCCATTGGTTCTTCGGGTGCAGCTGGGCTGTCCTCCCATGTATTTCGCTTTTTCCTCGGCGCTGGATTTCCTGAACCTGTATCAGTCGTTGACCGGTTTCTGGTTTCAGGTGATGCTTTGGGAGTCAGTTTCTGCTTTTTTGATTCCTGTATTCCCGTGTTTTCCGATGAGCTTTCCTCGCGTTGTCTGCTCGGCATAATTTCCGCGGGATTTCTCGACAAAGCGTCGGCGACGACGTTAAGTTTGCCTGCTTTGTGTACGATGTCATAATCATACCCGTTTAGTATGATTTGCCATCGTTGGAGTTGTTGCGGGATATCAGGTTTATTTTTTATGTATGTTAACGCTCTGTTATCCGTAACGAGCGTAAAGCGTTTCCCGTACAAGTACATTTTAAAGTACTCTACCGCATTTACTATTGCGAGTAATTCTTTTTTCATCGCGTCATACGCGATTTCGGTTTTCTTCAATGCTCTTGAGTAGAACGCTATCGGATGGTCAAAGTCGCCGTGTTTCTGGCTGAGTACTGCGTCTATGGCGTAGTCTGATGCGTCTGTAGTGAGGGTGCAAGTTTTGTCGAAATCCGGATATTTTAGAACCGGTCGTTCGACGATTCTTGCTTTTAGGTACTCGAATGCTGTTTGGCATTCGTTTGTCCAAACGAATTTCTCTGACTTTTTTAACTGTACGGTTAGAGGAATAGCAATTTTTGCAAAGTCGCGGATAAACCGTCGGTAATATCCGGGGAGTGCGACGAACTGCTTTATTCCTTTTTTGTCTTTGGGTACCGGGAAGTTTTCTACTGCGCGTATGTTATGACTGTTCGGTCTAACGCCGTCTGAGAGGTCCGTTAAGCTGGCGAACCGAAAATTAGCTAGCGTAATTTAATACATACTAAAGTTAGGTGCTTTTTAGGTGCTAATTAGGTGCTGAATTAAAAAATTTGGTGCTCTTTTGGTTTTGCCGGAAAATGATTTTTTTTTTAGGACCGCTGGCTTGACGTGGAGCTAGCGGTCCTATAATTTTTTTAAATTAGAAAAAAAATTGGCGTTACATAAAAATAAGGTGCTCTTTAAGTGCTTTCGATATATGCCTGACTTGAATTTGGTGCTTCATTCTAGCGGTGAAAAAAACCAACTTTCATTTGAAACAAAGCTAGCCGTTATCGCCATAAAAAAAGTTGGTTTTTTTGCCGCTAGAATGAAGCACCAAATTCAAGCTTGGCATATATCGGCAGCACCTAATAAGCACCTAACTTTGGCAGGTAGTTCAAATTTTTTAGAATTTATTTCGCTTAGTTTTCCGTTGTCTGCACGTCACGCTAGCGGTCCCTGGAGAAATAATTTTTTTCTAGAACCGAAAAAATCTTATAACTCACCCGGTTCGTCAAAGGTCATGACAATCAGAGTACAAAGGTTACGATATCGTTATGCCTACTGACAAAAAGGGTGAATGATAAACTTTTTTCGGTTCTAGAAAAAAATAATTTTTTCTGGAACCGCTAGAGTGACGTGCACATAACGGAAAACAGCTAAATAGATTCAAAAAAAAATGTAACTACCTGTTAAAGTTAGGTGCTTATTAAGAGCTGCCGATACATGCCACGCTGGAATTTGGGGCTTCATTCTTGTGGCGAAAAATTAACTTTTTTAAAGGCTATCATGGCTAGCTTTGTTTTGAAAGATTGGGTTTCTTCGCCGCTAGAATAAAGCACCAAATTCAAACTTGGCATATATCGGCACCACTTAATAAGCACTTAACTTTGGCTGGAAGTGAAGATTTTTTCGAATTTATTTAGTTAAGTTTTCCGTTATCTGCACGTCACTGTAGCGGTCGCAGACTTTTTTTTTTTTTTTTTTTTTCTAGAAACGAAAAAAGTTGATCACTCACCCTTTTTGTCAGAGGGCATAACGATATTGTAACTTTGGTACGCTGATTGTTATAACCTTTAACAAATCGGGTGAGTTATAAACTTTTTTCGGTTCTAGAAAAAAATTATTTCACCAAGGACCGCTAGCGTGACGTGCAGACAACGGAAAACTTAGCGAAATAAATTCTAAAAAATTTGAACTACCTGCCAAAGTTAGGTGCTTATTAGGTGCTGCCGATATATGCCAAGCTTGAATTTGGTGCTTCATTCTTGTGGCGAAAAAACTAACTTTTTTAAAGATTATCATGACTAGCTTTGTTTCGGAATACAATTGAGTTTCTTCGCCGCTAGAATAAAGCACCAAATTCAAACTTGGCATATATCGGCAGCACTTAATAAGCACTTAACTTTGGCTGGTAATTAAGATTTTTTCGAATTTATTTAGTTAAGTTTTCCGTTATCTGCACGTCACTGTAGCGGTCGCAGACTTTTTTTTTTTTTTTTTTTTTCTACAACCGTAAAAAGTTGGTCACTCACCCTTTTTGTCAGAGGGTATAACGATATTGTAACTTTGGTACGCTGAGTCTTATAACCTTTGACAAATCGGGTGAGTTATAAACTTTTTTCGGTTCTAGAAAAAAATTATTTCACCAAGGACCGCTAGCGTGCAGACGTGCAGACAACGGAAAACTTAGCGAAATAAATTCTAAAAAATGTGAACTACCTGCCAAAGTTAGGTGCTTATTAGGTGCTGCCGATATATGCCGAGCTTGAATTTGGTGCTTCATTCTTGTGGCAAAAAAAAACTAACTTTTTTAAAGAGTATCATGACTAGCTTTGTTTCGGAAGACAATTGAGTTTCTTCGCCACAAGAATGAAGCACCAAATTCAAGCTTGGCATATAGCGGCAGCACCTAACTTTGGTTGGTAGTTAAGATTTTTTCGAATTTATTTAGTTAAGTTTTCCGTTATCTGCACGTCACTGTAGCGGTCGCAGACATTTTTTTTTTTTTTTTTTCTACAACCGTAAAAAGTTGATCACTCACCCTTTTTGTCAGAGGGCATAACGATATTGTAACTTTGGTACTCTGATTGTTATAATC
This sequence comes from Ichneumon xanthorius, assembly GCA_917499995.1. Lineage (NCBI taxonomy): Eukaryota > Metazoa > Arthropoda > Insecta > Hymenoptera > Ichneumonidae > Ichneumon > Ichneumon xanthorius. The sequence goes on along the minus strand of CAKJTD010000069.1, from coordinate 137,016 downwards.
TTTGACGAATCGGGTGAGTTATAAACTTTTTTCGGTTCTAGAAAAAAATTATTTCACCAGGGACCGCTAGCGTGACGTGCAGACAACGGAAAACTTAGCGAAATAAATTCTAAAAAATGTTAACTACCGGCTAAAGTTAGGTGCTTATTAGGTGCTGCCGATATATGCCAAGCTTGAATTTGGTGTTTTATTCCAGCGGTGAAGAAACCCAATTGTCTTTGGAAACAAAGCTAGCAATGATAGCCTTTAAAAAAATTCGTTTTTTCGCCACAAGAATGAAGCACCAAATGCACGCTTTAATCAAATATGCAGCGCGGCCAGCAATTTGTTTTTCATTACATAAAACCGTTTCGAAGAAAAATGGACTCTAAATATTTTGAAGTTATGTTGATCTTTACCCCCACGTTAAGGGAATGTTAAACACGTATAAGTGCGAGAAAAACAGAGTTAAAGATCTGAATCAATTTTTCTCAAATTTTTTATTTTATTTTATTTTATTTTATTTTATTTTATTTTATTTTATTTTATTTTATTTTATTTTATTTTATTTTATTTTATTTTATTTTATTTTATTTTATTTTATTTTATTTTATTTTATTTTATTTTATTTTATTTTATTTTATTTTATTTTATTTTATTTTATTTTATTGTATTTTATTTTATGAAACCGTCTCGGAGAAAAATGGATGCAAAATATTTTGAACTTATGTTGATCTTTAGCCCCCACCTTAAACTCACGCGGAAACGACGGTGAAAAGCACTGAACGCATGGTGTGTGGCATGTACGCTTCGTACATGCCTAGTCTGTTTCCCTGTAGCAACACTATTTGGCTCACTCAGGAATTTATTAAGGGAAGCGTACAAGTGCTTCCGTTCGGATTTCAAATTAAACACGGATTCGAGCAGTATTAAAAAGCAATCAACAGAAACGCAATGCCAACGGTTCTGGCGCTTTCATTTTCGGGATAGGCTTCCGATTGGCTGCGTTAGTGGACTGCTTTCCGGCTGATGTCGCCATAAGTGCAATTCTCACGAATCTTCCCGCTACGTGATGCAGTGTTGTCGAAAACGATAGGTTGGTAAGACTACATTTGCTCGTTCCGTTTGCCACATCCGTTTCCTTCATTTATCATCGTATTTCTATCGTGGGTAAACGACTGCGTTGTGGACAAACATTTTTCATGGGTTTGGACGTATACAGGCATCGATATATATAAACAAAGAACTTCGTTGCAAATTCGTAACAAAATGGGTGACAAAAAACCTGGACGGCCACCTAGAGTAAATTCGAATGATATGCTTACGTTACTGCAAAAGTATAAAAATCGAATACTTCAAGTCAACGGAAAAGTAACTTCGAAATCGGACGGTGTGTGGGATGAAATCTCATTAGAAATGGAGAATACCGCATCTCTGAAAGAGTGCCGTAAAACTGCAAGTGCCTTGTATACGTACATGACCTGTAATAAAAACGGTATCAGGGAGAAATTGGCCCCTGAGACGGAACAGCAAATCGATTGTAATGAAGAATCCATGGTTGAACCCGGGAATCTTCAGCAATCTACTCTCGATAGTTCCTTAGACGTGACAGGCGGTTCAAGTCCAGCCAAAGACATTTTGACCTTCGTTATTCACGTACCAGGAACTGATTTCGACCAACTGCTGGTGAAAAAGAAAATAAAAGACAAACGTGGAAAAGACGGGTATCGAGAACGTATGAGATTAGCAAAAGGTAAGTTTAAATTCTTTATGCCGTAAATATAGATAGTATGTAACATTGTTGCCAAGCCCTTTGTGCAATTTATACACTTTTCGCTGTATATATAGTACTTAAAATTATTCCATTAATATCTTTTCGGTCTTGCGTAAAGGTGGATTGAGCTTCGATGTACCTTGATGATTCTAAAGTTGTTGTGCAAGGCCCTCCGCAGAATTGAGAAACTCTTCGATGTATATAGACTGCTAAAAATTTGCCAATCATACATTGCCAAGCTTACGTAAAGATGGACAGACCTTTGACACACCTTAATGATTCCGAAGCTGAAATGCAAGGCGCTCAGGCAAATTGAAAAAACTTGCTGCTGTAACTGTGCTTACATTTTTCCAACAATATAATTTTGGTCTCCGTAAAGATAGATAGCCCTTCGATGTATATACAGTGCTTAAAATTATTCCATTGATACATTTTCAGTCTTGCGTAAAAACGAATAGTGCTTCGATGCCCTTCGATGATTCTAAAGTTGTCATGCAAGGCCCTCCGCAGAATTAAGAAACTCTCTGATGTATATACACTTCTAAACATTTTCCAATCATACATTTTCAAGCTTGCGTAAAGATGGACAGACCTTCGATACACCTCAACTATTCTGCAGTTGGAATGCAAAGCGCTCTGGCAAATTGAAAAAACTTGCTGCTGTATATACTGTAATTACATTCTTCCAATAATATATTTTTAGGTCTCTGTAAAGATGGATAGCGCTTTGATGTATACCAATGATTTAAAAGTGCAATTACTGAGCTTTTCATTGAGTTGAAACTCAACAACAGGCTTCGTAGGTGAACTTTTCTACAAAGCTTTTCAATGAGTTAAAATAAAATGAAACAGTTCGCAGTTGATATTTTGAAGCATCAGTGTACATCGAAAGACTATCCATCTTTACGGAGCTCTAAAAATATATTATTGGAAAAATTTAAGCACAGTATATACAGTGGGAAGTTTTTTCAATTGGCCACAGCACCTCGCATTTCAGTTTCAAAATCGTTCAGGTGTATTGAAGGTTTGTTCATCTTTAAACAAGCTTGAAAATGTATAATTGGAAAATTTTTAGCAGTGTATACACAGCTGAGAGTTTCTCAATTCTGTGGAGGGGCTTGCATTTATATGTTTTTTTTTTTTTTTACAAATTGGACTATATACAAGTAATTAGCAAAATATCATTAATATCATTGTAACTTGCAGGAGAGTGGACTGGCTGGATATCGGAGAAAATCTTTCATCACACCCGGCGAAAGTGTGGATACTATTTTCGGTATCACACCATAAACGAAGACGCAAGCAGTGGTCACATGTCCGGCGGATGTAACTGTGGATCATGTCTGGAGATTTACTTCAAGAGGACTGCAGACAATGTGATTGCCTTCAAATGCTCTGTGACGGAGGGCAACGATGTTGATTGTGGCAAAGTTTATCTCCGAGGATCGGAACGGAAAACCGTTGCAAAAGAATTGCAAAAAAAATCGGTATATGTATATCGAGCAGCGAAAGCTGATAAATTGATGGCAGAAGGAGAATCGGAGCCGGGGATATTGCGCAAAGCAAATACTATGAGAACTGCTAAATCCGAGCTTGCTGCTGCTTCGCACGTAGATCACGATCCGATCCAAGCTTTATACAAAATAAAGTTACTAAAGGAAAATAACACCATTCACAATATTGGACTCATGCCATTCTTTGTGCAATATTCGACGAAGCATCAGCATACGGTCTATAAAACGATTGCTCGGAGAGAACCGGTAAGTGTTGCGATTGATGCAACTGGATCGATTATTCGACCCATCCAACGCCCAAACAAATCGACATCAGGACCCATCTTTCTGTACATCGTTGTAGCTCGAACGACCACTGGCCAAAACACAGTTTGTGCAATGTTGAGTGAACGACATCACACTAATGCAATGTGCTTTTGGTTAGAAGAGTGGATCGCGAAAGGTGGTTTGCCAGTTCCGAAGGAAGTTGTTTGCGACGCATCGAAAGCGCTGTTAGCAGGAGCTGTACGGGCATTTACAGGATTCGCAACCATTAACGACTATGCCAATGCTCTCGCAGGTGAGGTTATGCCACCATGCTACATCCGTATAGATGTAGCCCATTTTTTGAAAAAATATGCCGACCTGCTAAACAATGTACGGTCAGAAGTAAAAAAATTTTATCTATCGAGTCTTGGAAAACTCGTACGCTGTTTGGACTTGGAAGAAGCTCAAAAAATCGTATGCGCATTGATAACAATTTCGCTGAGTACATCCGATGGTTACATCGAGATTGGAAAAGCTTGCGTATGCCAAGACGAAAAAGATTTTATGAACGACGTCCTGACGAATCCAATCGAGGATATAGAAGAAGAAGATAATCGGTCTGTATGTTGTCTCGTGGATGAAGAAGAACCGGAGAAACATACAACAAACGTCTGGTCAAAATGGGCCAGAAAAATCGAGCACTCAGTGAAAGAGGATATCGCCACTTCAAAAGGCAAGGGTGTAAACGCACACTGGTGCCCAGAATTTGCAAATCGCTTAATCGATGATTTAAAATGGCTACCCTTATGGGCGTGTGTGGTTCAACAAAAGTTTGGATACGGAAGAGTCCCGGCTTCCAGCGCTCACGTTGAATGTGAGTTTAAAAATATCAAGCGACTGCTGTTGAGCGATGAAGTATTGCCGATGCGTCTGGATGATTTTGTTACCAAACATATCGCGCACTTAAGTGGAACGACTAAAATCACGCACGCTGCCATCATACAGGAAGATCGTCGGACTGCCAAAGAAGTTGAAAACCTCACCGATTCCAATGGCAACGAGGTCAGCGACGCTGAAAACGTCACCGACTCGAATGGCAACGAAGTCAGCGATGCTGAAAACGTCACCGATTCGAATGGCAACGAGGTCAGCGATGCTGAAAATGTCACCGATTCCAATGGAAACGAGGTTAGCGATGCTGAAAACGTCACCGATTCGGGTGGCTCTTTTATCATTGCTGACGATGACTGTACAGCTGCTAACGTCATCAAATCCGATGGGAACGACGCTCGGACAGACATCGATATCGATTCGGATCAAAATAACAACTCGCCACGACAAAGAAAAAAAAATCGACCAGATTGTGCAAATTGCACAGTAGGTGAATGCACGATTGGTAAAAATATGTGTAAGGTATGTAAAATATTAATGATACAAACACACTTGGCACAGAAATCGGTATACTCAATATTACTTTCTATCTCTTTCCTTACAGGATTGTGCCGGTTTACAAGAAACTGTTCAATTAATGAACAATATAGACGATTCGCCGACTCTACTGTCTGGTTGCCCAGCATGCACCAACGGTGATGCTCCTGGCGGAGCTCATAAATGCGTCGTACGTATAAAAATAAAATAAATCGAATAGCTGTTCCCTATATGGTATGTATCTTTGAAGTGCAATAATTATATTTTTCAGATATGCGAAAACGCCGTCCATGCACTAGAATCATGTTCCAAACCATATGGCGTCGACGACGAAGGGTATGGACAAAGACGGATTTGTAACGGCTGCAAAAACCAAGAAAATAATGAGATAATTCTCGAATCAAGAGAAAGGGAGAATTGGGGTGGCCTAGTAAAGACACCACCGCGACAAACGAACAAACGAAAAAAAACACAAAAAAACTCACTCAAAACGGAACAGCAACAGCCGTCCATTGGTACCCAATCAGAAGAAAAAGAGAATGTTCGTGGGAAGAGGATGCCTCTATGTCAAAGAAGAGTGCCGAAGAGCACACAGAAACCCCCACAAGAAAAACAACGAACGGGTCGATATCTGCAAGAAATATATCCGAAGAACGCATTTAAATTACAACCGGTTCTTGCTACGATCCCAATATTGCGACCCGGAGAGGACAATGGATTACAATCGATACGTATAGGAGGAAATCAAATCGATTTTATCCACACATGCGCATTTGACAGCTTGTTCCAACTTTTTTTGACGGCGTCCTTCGACTCAGACAATTTTCTGCAACGAACCGTAAAAGCGAATGCCAAAAACAATGATTTTTTTAAACTATTGGAAAGCGTACACGACTCGGGTGTAACAGCATCTACGTATCGATTTCGTGGCAAGATATTGTGTTCGTTGTTCGAGAAAACAGGAACAGCAGATTTAAATTGCTACGTGGTAAATTGCGAATCAACAATCCCGGACGTGTGTAGAATGCTACTGGCGTCTACACCCAGTTTTGTTCAAGAAACAAAATGTGATGGGAGTTGTTCAAATTCCACGAAAAATTTGGCGCTCCTACCGATTAAGGAAACGTCGTTGAGGGCAACAGACTACGAAACTTCCATCGCTAGTGAACTCGCATTAGAAGAAACTAATTGCTTGAAGCCAGGCTGCACAGGACAAAACAAATATAGCATCGTCGTCGCAGGTATATTATTACTAGAGGTTCAAAACAGTTAAGCGTAAGTAACGGACAAGCAATTAATTATTTCTGTTTATTTACAGGAGAGTTTGTTTTGTTCGAAATCGTCGCAGACTTCGATCCTGCTTCGGATCACTACAGGGAAGCTGTCATTCCACTCCAGGCGATACCAAAATCGCTGAAATTGCCAGTCATGAACAGAAAATTTAATTTGAGAGGATTGGTAAATTGGAAACCGCCTCTTATGATTACGAGACGTTCTGCACCAATGCAGGAATTAGGGCATTATACCGCATTTTGCTGCAGAAATGGACTATGGGAGCAAATCGATATCCAAAAAAGGACGAGGCCACCAAAAACATCGCCTGTCATGCCACATGCGTTGCTGTATACTGCGTAATCCTTTCGTGTTCCTTTCATCAGGGGATCGAACTCGCCTTCGGCCGGAAGTACGCCCAGCACGGGAGTTTTCTCCTTTCCTAGTCGTCTAGTCGTGCCCAATGTTAATATGTCGATACAATAAAACACTTATTATAAACGCGGCACCAACATACAATATATCATTTATTTTTAAGCATTACCACCAACCACGTACAAACAATGTATAGGAAATATACCTTTTGAAATTACTCATATTATTCTAAAATTCTAAAAAATCTTAACTAACAGCCAAAGTTAGGTGCTTATTAGGTGCTGCCTATATATGCCAACCTTGAATTTAGTGCTTTATTCTAGCGGCGAAGAAACTCAATTGTCTTCCGAAACAAAGCTAGTCATGAAAAAGTTAATTTTTTCGCCACAAGAATGAAGCACCAAATTCAAGCTTGGCATATATCGGCAGCACCTAATAAGCACCTAACTTTGGCAGGTAGTTACGATTTTTTAGAATTTATTTTGCTACGCTTCACGTCATCTTCACGTCACTCTGGCGGTCGCAGACATTTTTTTTTTAGAACCGAAAAAAGTTGATCACTCACCCTTTTTGTCAGAGGGCATAACGATATTACAACTTTGGTACGCTGATTGTTATAACCTTTGACGAATCGGGTGAGTTATAAACTTTGTTCGTTTCTAGAAAAAAATTATTTCACCAGGGACCGCTATCGTGACGTGCAGATAACGGAAAACTTAACTAAATAAATTCTAAAAAATCTTAACTACCAACCAAAGTTAGGTGCTTATTAGGTGCTGCCGCTATATGCCAAGCTTGAATTTGGTGCTTCATTCTTGTGGCGAAGAAACTCAATTGTCTTCCGAAACAAAGCTAGTCATGATACTCTTTAAAAAAGTTAGTTTTTTTTGCTACAAGAATGAAGCACCAAATTCAAGCTTGGCATATATCGGCAGCACCTAATAAGCACCTAACTTTGGCAGGTAGTTAAGATTTTTTAGAATTTATTTTGCTACGCTTCACGTCATCTTCACGTCACTCTGGCGGTCGCAGACATTTTTTTTTTTTTTTAGAACCGAAAAAAGTTGATCACTCACCCTTTTTGTCAGAGGGCATAACGATATTACAACTTTGGTACGCTGATTGTTATAACCTTTGACGAATCGGGTGAGTTATAAACTTTGTTCGTTTCTAGAAAAAAATTATTTCACCAGGGACCGCTAGCGTGACGTGCAGATAACGGAAAACTTAACTAAATAAATTCTAAAAAATCTTAACTACCAACCAAAGTTAGGTGCTTATTAGGTGCTGCCGCTATATGCCAAGCTTGAATTTGGTGCTTCATTCTTGTGGCGAAGAAACTCAATTGTCTTCCGAAACAAAGCTAGTCATGATACTCTTTAAAAAAGTTAGTTTTTTCGCCACAAGAATGAAGCACCAAATTCAAGCTTGGCATATATCGGCAGCACCTAATAAGCACCTAACTTTGGCAGGTAGTTCAAATTTTTTAGAATTTATTTCGCTAAGTTTTCCGTTGTCTGCACGTCACGCTAGCGGTCCTTGGTGAAATAATTTTTTTCTAGAACCGAAAAAAGTTTATAACTCACCCGATTCGTTAAAGGTTATAACAATCAGCGTACCAAAGTTACAATATCGTTATGCCCTCTGACAAAAAGGGTGAGTGATCAACTTTTTTCGTTTCTAGAAAAAAAAAAAAAAAAAGTCTGCGACCACTACAGTGACGTGCAGATAACGGAAAACTTAACTAAATAAATTCGAAAAAATCTTAACTACCAGCCAAAGTTAAGTGCTTATTAAGTGCTGCCGATATATGCCAAGTTTGAATTTGGTGCTTTATTCTAGCGGCGAAGAAACTCAATTGTATTCCGAAACAAAGCTAGTCATGATAGTCTTTAAAAAAGTTAGTTTTTTCGCCACAAGAATGAAGCACCAAATTCAAGCTTGGCATATATCGGCAGCACCCAATAAGCACCTAACTTTGGCAGGTAGTTCAAATTTTTTAGAATTTATTTCGCTAAGTTTTCCGTTGTCTGCACGTCACGCTAGCGGTCCTTGGTGAAATAATTTTTTTCTAGAACCGAAAAAAGTTTATAACTCACCCGATTTGTTAAAGGTTATAACAATCAGCGTACCAAAGTTACAATATCGTTATGCCCTCTGACAAAAAGGGTGAGTGATCAACTTTTTTCGTTTCTAGAAAAAAAAAAAAAAAAAAAAGTCTGCGACCGCTACAGTGACGTGCAGATAACGGAAAACTTAACTAAATAAATTCGAAAAAATCTTAACTACCAGCCAAAGTTAAGTGCTTATTAAGTGCTGCCGATATATGCCAAGTTTGAATTTGGTGCTTTATTCTAGGGCGAAGAAACTCAATTGTATTCCGAAACAAAGCTAGTCATGATAGTCTTTAAAAAAGTTAGTTTTTTCGCCACAAGAATGAAGCACCAAATTCAAGCTTGGCATATATCGGCAGCACCCAATAAGCACCTAACTTTGGCAGGTAGTTCAAATTTTTTAGAATTTATTTCGCTAAGTTTTCCGTTGTCTGCACGTCACGCTAGCGGTCCTTGGTGAAATAATTTTTTTCTAGAACCGAAAAAAGTTTATAACTCACCCGATTTGTCAAAGGTTATAAGACTCAGCGTACCAAAGTTACAATATCGTTATACCCTCTGACAAAAAGGGTGAGTGACCAACTTTTTACGGTTGTAGAAAAAAAAAAAAAAAAAAAAAAGTCTGCGACCGCTACAGTGACGTGCAGATAACGGAAAACTTAACTAAATAAATTCGAAAAAATCTTAACTACCAGCCAAAGTTAAGTGCTTATTAAGTGCTGCCGATATATGCCAAGTTTGAATTTGGTGCTTTATTCTAGCGGCGAAGAAACTCAATTGTATTCCGAAACAAAGCTAGTCATGATAGTCTTTAAAAAAGTTAGTTTTTTCGCCACAAGAATGAAGCACCAAATTCAAGCTTGGCATATATCGGCAGCACCCAATAAGCACCTAACTTTGGCAGGTAGTTCAAATTTTTTAGAATTTATTTCGCTAAGTTTTCCGTTGTCTGCACGTCACGCTAGCGGTCCTTGGTGAAATAATTTTTTTCTAGAACCGAAAAAAGTTTATAACTCACCCGATTTGTTAAAGGTTATAACAATCAGCGTACAAAAGTTACAATATCGTTATGCCCTCTGACAAAAAGGGTGAGTGATCAACTTTTTTCGTTTCTAGAAAAAAAAAAAAAAAAAAAAGTCTGCGACCGCTACAGTGACGTGCAGATAACGGAAAACTTAACTAAATAAATTCGAAAAAATCTTAACTACCAGCCAAAGTTAAGTGCTTATTAAGTGCTGCCGATATATGCCAAGTTTGAATTTGGTGCTTTATTCTAGCGGCGAAGAAACTCAATTGTATTCCGAAACAAAGCTAGTCATGATAGTCTTTAAAAAAGTTAGTTTTTTCGCCACAAGAATGAAGCACCAAATTCAAGCTTGGCATATATCGGCAGCACCTAATAAGCACCTAACTTTGGCAGGTAGTTCAAATTTTTTAGAATTTATTTCGCTAAGTTTTCCGTTGTCTGCACGTCACGCTAGCGGTCCTTGGTGAAATAATTTTTTTCTAGAACCGAAAAAAGTTTATAACTCACCCGATTTGTCAAAGGTTATAAGACTCAGCGTACCAAAGTTACAATATCGTTATACCCTCTGACAAAAAGGGTGAGTGACCAACTTTTTACGGTTGTAGAAAAAAAAAAAAAAAAAAAAAGTCTGCGACCGCTACAGTGACGTGCAGATAACGGAAAACTTAACTAAATAAATTCGAAAAAATCTTAACTACCAGCCAAAGTTAAGTGCTTATTAAGTGCTGCCGATATATGCCAAGTTTGAATTTGGTGCTTTATTCTAGCGGCGAAGAAACTCAATTGTATTCCGAAACAAAGCTAGTCATGATAGTCTTTAAAAAAGTTAGTTTTTTCGCCACAAGAATGAAGCACCAAATTCAAGCTTGGCATATATCGGCAGCACCCAATAAGCACCTAACTTTGGCAGGTAGTTCAAATTTTTTAGAATTTATTTCGCTAAGTTTTCCGTTGTCTGCACGTCACGCTAGCGGTCCTTGGTGAAATAATTTTTTTCTAGAACCGAAAAAAGTTTATAACTCACCCGATTTGTTAAAGGTTATAACAATCAGCGTACCAAAGTTACAATATCGTTATGCCCTCTGACAAAGAGGGTGAGTGATCAACTTTTTTCGTTTCTAGAAAAAAAAAAAAAAAAAAAAGTCTGCGACCGCTACAGTGACGTGCAGATAACGGAAAACTTAACTAAATAAATTCGAAAAAATCTTAACTACCAGCCAAAGTTAAGTGCTTATTAAGTGCTGCCGATATATGCCAAGTTTGAATTTGGTGCTTTATTCTAGCGGCGAAGAAACTCAATTGTATTCCGAAACAAAGCTAGTCATGATAGTCTTTAAAAAAGTTAGTTTTTTCGCCACAAGAATGAAGCACCAAATTCAAGCTTGGCATATATCGGCAGCACCTAATAAGCACCTAACTTTGGCAGGTAGTTCAAATTTTTTAGAATTTATTTCGCTAAGTTTTCCGTTGTCTGCACGTCACGCTAGCGGTCCTTGGTGAAATAATTTTTTTCTAGAACCGAAAAAAGTTTATAACTCACCCGATTTGTTAAAGGTTATAACAATCAGCGTACCAAAGTTACAATATCGTTATGCCCTCTGACAAAAAGGGTGAGCGATCAACTTTTTTCGTTTCTAGAAAAAAAAAAAAAAAAAAAAGTCTGCGACCGCTACAGTGACGTGCAGATAACGGAAAACTTAACTAAATAAATTCTAAAAAATCTTAACTACCAACCAAAGTTAGGTGCTTATTAGGTGCTGCCGCTATATGCCAAGCTTGAATTTGGTGCTTCATTCTTGTGGCGAAGAAACTCAATTGTATTCCGAAACAAAGCTAGTCATGATAGTCTTTAAAAAAGTTAGTTTTTTCGCCACAAGAATGAAGCACCAAATTCAAGCTTGGCATATATCGGCAGCACCTAATAAGCACCTAACTTTGGCAGGTAGTTCAAATTTTTTAGAATTTATTTCGCTAAGTTTTCCGTTGTCTGCACGTCACGCTAGCGGTCCTTGGTGAAATAATTTTTTTCTAGAACCGAAAAAAGTTTATAACTCACCCGATTTGTCAAAGGTTATAAGACTCAGCGTACCAAAGTTACAATATCGTTATACCCTCTGACAAAAAGGGTGAGTGACCAACTTTTTACGGTTGTAGAAAAAAAAAAAAAAAAAAAGTCTGCGACCGCTACAGTGACGTGCAGATAACGGAAAACTTAACTAAATAAATTCGAAAAAATCTTAACTACCAGCCAAAGTTAAGTGCTTATTAAGTGCTGCCGATATATGCCAAGTTTGAATTTGGTGCTTTATTCTAGCGGCGAAGAAACTCAATTGTATTCCGAAACAAAGCTAGTCATGATAGTCTTTAAAAAAGTTAGTTTTTTCGCCACAAGAATGAAGCACCAAATTCAAGCTTGGCATATATCGGCAGCACCCAATAAGCACCTAACTTTGGCAGGTAGTTCAAATTTTTTAGAATTTATTTCGCTAAGTTTTCCGTTGTCTGCACGTCACGCTAGCGGTCCTTGGTGAAATAATTTTTTTCTAGAACCGAAAAAAGTTTATAACTCACCCGATTTGTTAAAGGTTATAACAATCAGCGTACCAAAGTTACAATATCGTTATGCCCTCTGACAAAAAGGGTGAGTGATCAACTTTTTTCGTTTCTAGAAAAAAAAAAAAAAAAAAAGTCTGCGACCGCTACAGTGACGTGCAGATAACGGAAAACTTAACTAAATAAATTCGAAAAAATCTTAACTACCAGCCAAAGTTAAGTGCTTATTAAGTGCTGCCGATATATGCCAAGTTTGAATTTGGTGCTTTATTCTAGCGGCGAAGAAACTCAATTGTATTCCGAAACAAAGCTAGTCATGATAGTCTTTAAAAAAGTTAGTTTTTTCGCCACAAGAATGAAGCACCAAATTCAAGCTTGGCATATATCGGCAGCACCTAATAAGCACCTAACTTTGGCAGGTAGTTCAAATTTTTTAGAATTTATTTCGCTAAGTTTTCCGTTGTCTGCACGTCACGCTAGCGGTCCTTGGTGAAATAATTTTTTTCTAGAACCGAAAAAAGTTTATAACTCACCCGATTTGTTAAAGGTTATAACAATCAGCGTACCAAAGTTACAATATCGTTATGCCCTCTGACAAAAAGGGTGAGCGATCAACTTTTTTCGTTTCTAGAAAAAAAAAAAAAAAAAAAAGTCTGCGACCGCTACAGTGACGTGCAGATAACGGAAAACTTAACTAAATAAATTCTAAAAAATCTTAACTACCAACCAAAGTTAGGTGCTTATTAGGTGCTGCCGCTATATGCCAAGCTTGAATTTGGTGCTTCATTCTTGTGGCGAAGACACTCAATTGTATTCCGAAACAAAGCTAGTCATGATAGTCTTTAAAAAAGTTAGTTTTTTCGCCACAAGAATGAAGCACCAAATTCAAGCTTGGCATATATCGGCAGCACCTAATAAGCACCTAACTTTGGCAGGTAGTTCAAATTTTTTAGAATTTATTTCGCTAAGTTTTCCGTTGTCTGCACGTCACGCTAGCGGTCCTTGGTGAAATAATTTTTTTCTAGAACCGAAAAAAGTTTATAACTCACCCGATTTGTCAAAGGTTATAAGACTCAGCGTACCAAAGTTACAATATCGTTATACCCTCTGACAAAAAGGGTGAGTGACCAACTTTTTACGGTTGTAGAAAAAAAAAAAAAAAAAAAAGTCTGCGACCGCTACAGTGACGTGCAGATAACGGAAAACTTAACTAAATAAATTCGAAAAAATCTTAACTACCAGCCAAAGTTAAGTGCTTATTAAGTGCTGCCGATATATGCCAAGTTTGAATTTGGTGCTTTATTCTAGCGGCGAAGAAACTCAATTGTATTCCGAAACAAAGCTAGTCATGATAGTCTTTAAAAAAGTTAGTTTTTTCGCCACAAGAATGAAGCACCAAATTCAAGCTTGGCATATATCGGCAGCACCCAATAAGCACCTAACTTTGGCAGGTAGTTCAAATTTTTTAGAATTTATTTCGCTAAGTTTTCCGTTGTCTGCACGTCACGCTAGCGGTCCTTGGTGAAATAATTTTTTTCTAGAACCGAAAAAAGTTTATAACTCACCCGATTTGTTAAAGGTTATAACAATCAGCGTACCAAAGTTACAATATCGTTATGCCCTCTGACAAAAAGGGTGAGTGATCAACTTTTTTCGTTTCTAGAAAAAAAAAAAAAAAAAAAAGTCTGCGACCGCTACAGTGACGTGCAGATAACGGAAAACTTAACTAAATAAATTCGAAAAAATCTTAACTACCAGCCAAAGTTAAGTGCTTATTAAGTGCTGCCGATATATGCCAAGTTTGAATTTGGTGCTTTATTCTAGCGGCGAAGAAACTCAATTGTATTCCGAAACAAAGCTAGTCATGATAGTCTTTAAAAAAGTTAGTTTTTTCGCCACAAGAATGAAGCACCAAATTCAAGCTTGGCATATATCGGCAGCACCTAATAAGCACCTAACTTTGGCAGGTAGTTCAAATTTTTTAGAATTTATTTCGCTAAGTTTTCCGTTGTCTGCACGTCACGCTAGCGGTCCTTGGTGAAATAATTTTTTTCTAGAACCGAAAAAAGTTTATAACTCACCCGATTTGTTAAAGGTTATAACAATCAGCGTACCAAAGTTACAATATCGTTATGCCCTCTGACAAAAAGGGTGAGTGATCAACTTTTTTCGTTTCTAGAAAAAAAAAAAAAAAAAAAGTCTGCGACCGCTACAGTGACGTGCAGATAACGGAAAACTTAACTAAATAAATTCGAAAAAATCTTTACTTCCAGCCAAAGTTAAGTGCTTATTAAGTGGTGCCGATATATGCCAAGTTTGAATTTGGTGCTTTATTCTAGCGGCGAAGAAACCCAATCTTTCAAAACAAAGCTAGCCATGATAGCCTTTAAAAAAGTTAATTTTTCGCCACAAGAATGAAGCCCCAAATTCCAGCGTGGCATGTATCGGCAGCTCTTAATAAGCACCTAACTTTAACAGGTAGTTACATTTTTTTTTGAATCTATTTAGCTGTTTTCCGTTATGTGCACGTCACTCTAGCGGTTCCAGAAAAAATTATTTTTTTCTAGAACCGAAAAAAGTTTATCATTCACCCTTTTTGTCAGTAGGCATAACGATATCGTAACCTTTGTACTCTGATTGTCATGACCTTTGACGAACCGGGTGAGTTATAAGATTTTTTCGGTTCTAGAAAAAAATTATTTCTCCAGGGACCGCTAGCGTGACGTGCAGACAACGGAAAACTAAGCGAAATAAATTCTAAAAAATTTGAACTACCTGCCAAAGTTAGGTGCTTATTAGGTGCTGCCGATATATGCCAAGCTTGAATTTGGTGCTTCATTCTAGCGGCAAAAAAACCAACTTTTTTTATGGCGATAACGGCTAGCTTTGTTTCAAATGAAAGTTGGTTTTTTTCACCGCTAGAATGAAGCACCAAATTCAAGTCAGGCATATATCGAAAGCACTTAAAGAGCACCTTATTTTTATGTAACGCCAATTTTTTTTCTAATTTAAAAAAATTATAGGACCGCTAGCTCCACGTCAAGCCAGCGGTCCTAAAAAAAAAATCATTTTCCGGCAAAACCAAAAGAGCACCAAATTTTTTAATTCAGCACCTAATTAGCACCTAAAAAGCACCTAACTTTAGTATGTATTAAATTACGCTAGCTAATTTTCGGTTCGCCAGCTTAACGGACCTCCGTCTGAGGATATAATATGCCCCAGGTGCGTCACTTCTCTATTCAGGAAGTGGCATTTCTCTGTTTGTAGCGTTAGTCCCGCTGATGTTAAGCGTTTAGCTAAAGCTTTGAACTTGTTCCCGTGTTCTGTCATGTCTTGTGCGTATATTACTATATCGTCTAGATAGACGAATAAGTCTGTGCCCTGTAGGCCGGATAGAACGACGTCCATCAACCTCTGAAAGGTTGCTGGCGCGTTTTTGAGTCCGAATGGCATTCGATGGTACTCGTAATGTCCATTCGGAGTCGAGAAAGCTGTTTTGTGTCTATCGGCTGGGTGCATCTCGATTTGATAGAAACCGGACGCCAGGTCGAATGTTGAAAAGTAGCGGGCGTTACCCAACTGGTCCAATATGTCGATGATGTTTGGGAGTGGGTACGCGTCTGGCGTGGTTTTATCGTTGAGTTTTCGAAAGTCGATGACGATTCGCCATTTTTTGTTACCTTTCGAGTCTGGTTTTTTGGGAACGACCCAAACTGGAGAATTATAAGGAGAAAGGGATGGTTGTATAATTCCCTTGTCTAGCATATCGCTGACCTGATTTTGTATCTCCGTTTTGTGTACCGGTGGAAACCTATATTGTTTTGTGTTGATTGGTCTGTCATCCGTCGTATGGATCTCGTGTTTTGTTAGTGTCGTGTGACCTAACCGATCTCCGGGTAGACAAAATAGGTGTTGGTATTTTGAGACCAATTCAAGCACGTGGTCTCTTTCTGTTTCGTTCAGATGGTCTAGTTGTAAAAGTGCCTGAAGGGCTTCGAGTCTGGATCGATCGTCTAATTGTATTGAGTGTACTTCCGCACGGTTCTTGTGCTGAGAATCGTGGGAGTTGCTCGGTGTGAAATTATCGATGGGTTTTTCCGAGATAGCCTCTACCGGGATTAGCTCGACTATAGGAATTTCCAGATTTATTTCGCCATTCTGCGAATTAATCGCGCAAAGATACGCAATTCCGTTGGTGTTTTTAACGAGCGCATTTCCCATGTAGAGACGATGACCTACGTTCATCTTCGGGATATATCCTTCCTCGAGATCGGTTGGTTTTAGCCTAACAGGTACGATGAGTTTTGATCTACCAGGTATTGTTACACGCTCGAAGGTCTCGAACGGAATTCTGTGGTTTTCGAATGTTATGCAAGCTTCGCTATACAAGATGTCGGCTGGGGTCCCCCTGAAGAAGACGTCGCCGAGTATAGCGTTTTGCGTAATCGGGAAAAAGTCTTCCACTAAGTGGAACTCGACCTTGAACTCTTTTATTTTTAGGTAGCATCTACCGAGAGTTTTCGCTATACCATCAGTGATCCCGCTGAGTTCGTATATCAGCGTCGGATCTAGTTCCGTATGCGTGCTGAGTAACGATTGTTTCAGCAGGTTTATTTCTGCTCCAGTATCGGCGAGAAATAAAGTCCGTTTGGTGAACAGGTTCGGAGACTCGATGGTCACCGTTGGTGGTCTATGTCGGCGCGACAATCCTACTTTAATAGTCGTTTTCTAATGGTTATACTACCGTCTACGCTTTTTACATAATTCGTATCTACATATTTTACAAGTTCGGTTTCGGTTTGCGCTTTGTTCGCGTCTTTTAGTTTGTCGTTGACGAGCGCTCCGGTGTCCGACCTCTCGCTGCGCTGTCGCGAGAGGCGGTTCTCTCGTTTTTTTGGAGCAGGCGCTCGAAAATCTGCTCAATTTGCGCTGCATCAAGGCTCGACTGATGGTCGGATTTTCGCGAGTTTCGACCGTTGCTCGGGTTTTGCCTGTCTCGCGAGTTGTCTCGGCTGTCTCGGTTACGCGAGTTATCACGATAATTATTTCCGTCTCGCGAACTGTCGCGTCGGGTATCGTTTTGATAATTGTCGCGTCCGTTATCGTAATTGCGGTAGCACGAGTCGTCTCGTCGCGGGTTGTTTTGATAGTTACGTGAGTTACCGCGATAATTACGCTCTCGCGAATTGTCTCGGTTGTTTTGACCGCGCGGATTGTTTTGTTGACTATTGCGATCCCACGAGCTGTTTTGTTGTGGGTTATTTGGGTAATTGTAATCCCACGAACTTTGTTGTGGATTATTCTGGTAATCGCCCGAGTTATCGCGATAATTTTCGCGTGAATTGTCTCGATAGTTATTTCGCGCGTTGTTGTGGTAATTCCCGCGCGAATTATTTTGGTAGTTTCTGCGTGAGTTGTTCTGGAAATTTCCAGGAGCACCGTTTCGGTAATAGTTGGGCGCGTTGTTTTGATAATTACCGCGTGAGTTGTTACGGTAGCCGCCGCGAGAGTTATTCTGAAAATTTCCGCGAAAATTGTTTCGAAAATTTTCCGGTGAGTTGCTACGATATTGTCGACTGTTAGCGCGCGTGTTCGTATTTTTGCGTAATCTTTGCACGGAGTAGCATTCCGATGTTGAATGCGTGGGGTTTTCGCGGTGGACTTCGCAGAATTTCAGT
Organism: Ichneumon xanthorius; assembly: GCA_917499995.1. NCBI lineage: Eukaryota > Metazoa > Arthropoda > Insecta > Hymenoptera > Ichneumonidae > Ichneumon > Ichneumon xanthorius. The sequence goes on along the minus strand of CAKJTD010000069.1, from coordinate 119,056 downwards.
CCATTGTTCTCGCTTAATTGCGTGAATCGAACTTTCGTTTTTTCCGGACTTTTGTCCCTAGTTTCTGATTTATCGCGTTGTCGTCCCTGATGCACAGTTTGTCTGCGGACGAGTTCATTTTCGATGTTAAGCGCTTCGTCGACTGCGTTATCGAGGGTTAGGAAGGTTTTTTGCATTATTATATTCGCGATTGGATCGAAAAGACCGCGAATGAAAGCTTTTATGACGGTTCGTCGAACTTCATCAGTGCGGTTTTGCAAATATTGTTGTTGAGCTTCTGTTCGATAAACTTCTTTTAGTCTATTTTCGATTCTTGTAGCTATTTTCCGCGTTCGGGTTGCGTAATCGAGTACCGACTCGTTATAATTCTGGGAATTTGATTTTAGTTCTAGTTCGAGATCTGACAGTTCGACTGGTTTTTCAAGCGCGTTTCTAAGATCTCTCAGAAGTGGCTCTAGTGTATTGTAAGTTTTTGCGTCAGCTATGTCGGCGGCGACTCCTGACAGTTTCAGCTGGATGATTTCCAGGAGCTGCGGTTGGTCGTTTTCTGTAATTATTTTCGCAACTTTTTTGCAAGCGCGAATAAAGTCGTTGAGAGGGATATTTTTCCCGTTAAAATTAGGTATGAGCTTTTGAACATCGCGGAGCGTTATCGAACTGTTCGCCATTGTGTAATATGGCCGCAACGGGAGTCGATCGGCAGATAACGTTCGGCGGTAAAAATTATTCCCGCCGTGCGTTCGCGCAGGGCGTTGAGGCTGTACTGGTGGATCAATTTTGGTGTAGTTATTAAACTACCCAATTAATAAAGAAAAAATAACAAAATATGAATAGATTTTCGTTGTGTTGCTGCCGTCTAACATGAGGCGCAATTGGGGATTTTTTTTTGTATTGATATATGTATATATTTATGTATATATTTTTGTATATATTTCGTTTCTGTTATTTTTTTTTGTTTGGTTTTTTTTTGTTGTTTGGGGTTTTGTTTTGCTGCCGTCTAATGTGAGGCGCAGTAGTATTCCCCTTTTGTTTCTATTAAATATAGATTATTATTATATATATATATGTGTGTATTGTTATTTTATTTGATGGTTTTTTTTGTTTGTATTAATTATTAGTTTGTATACATTGTGATGATACTTCCTTTTATTAATTCTTAAAATCGGGACAATCGGGGAAATATGGGGCGAGGAAAAAGAGAAAAATAATACACCAGAGTTTTGTGTAGAAAACGTGAAAAGTAACTTTTAATAGTCGGTTGTTCGATAAATGGGAATTAACAAGATAATGTGAAAATATGACCGCTTCAACGCCGTTACGGGTACGTTGAAGAGCGTTGATAACAACAATAACCAATCTCAATAATAGTCCGTAAGAAAAGGGGGTTCGCAATAATAAATACAATAAACAATAGAAGGTAAGATAATGAAGGGGCAGAAAATTCGAAAATATAAAAAAAAAGGAAATAATCAATACGCAGGAAAGAAAAATAAGAAAGTCGAAAAATAATTAATACGCGGGAGAAATACTAAGAATAATGAAATAATCGATAACAAAACTTACGAAAATAATATAACGTACGGTAATCGCCGGGACGGCAATTCGCAAGGTCAATCGCAGGGAAGGGGAGTGGAGAGGGGGGCTGGCCGGTGGATATTCTACACAATGCTGGTCTTAATTTAGCAAACTCAGAAAAATATCAAACTCGAGAAATAATCACTTGTTTTTGGGCGCCAGCTACTGTAACGGTGTAGCACCAGAACTTTCGATTTAGTTAATCGAATCCAAAAAAAAGAAAGAAAAAAGAAACGAAATCTATTGTCTTTTACTTCACTCGGCTAGCGGGAACGGGGGAGGGAGGGGGATGAGACTTCTCAGGTCGCAGGCACTGTCCAGGGCTACTTGACAACATTACCTCGACACAAAAAAAAGGTACGGGAAAATTTCAATAATCACAAAAAAATAGATAAAGATGAAACAATTTTCTAGTCTCGGGGAGAATGGGAAAAATAAGCTAACGGTCGCGCGCTGCAAATCTCCGCGATCGCCACCACTCACGCGCACAACGAGAAGTAGAGAAAAATGCCGGCGCACGTGGCAGCCGGTGATCGACGGTCGAAAATAGTACAATCAAAAATCAATAAAATTACAAAGGGGGGCGTCGATGAATTTTCAGGGGATTTGGGAAATGGGACAATCAATTTGGGGTAAATGGGGGAAGGGAAACTCGAAAAGTACTCACTCAATCGCTCGCTTTTACAAATTCTCTATCGGTTACAATTTTTTTCTCCGATAGTCCTCTCGATAATTCCTCCGGCAAAAATCCTCTCGGCAAAATTCGTAATCCTGGATTTGCCGAGTCGTATAAATTCCAAATCTGGTCCAAATCGTATCCGTTATCTTTGCCGTCGGTCAATACTCTCCGGGAATGGAGTCTCGTAAATGGAATAGCCGGGTCGTTGTAATATCGCAATGAATAATTTATCTCTCACTCGTTCCTTTCGCACAATCGCTCTCTACCAAACCGTGGCTCGAAGTGAAGACGGCCTCGTCGCTTCCGGTTTCTTCTCCGACCTTAGGGTCGGACTTGCAATTTGCGATTCTTCTGGCGAAACTGGATTGGTCGGTCTCGGGACTAGCTGACGGTGGGCGTTGTAATTGGCTGCGGCCGATTGCGAATATTCGTCGCGACGGAAGGCCTGTCGCGACGCTCGGCGCGCGCATCCATCGACATCGATTCTTCTATCGATTGCCGAGCAATTCTCGACGCCGAGAGGTGCTGATCCCTCGCGGTGGGCTGGGGAACTATCGCATCTGACAGTTCAGGTGTAATTTCACGGTGTTTGCCCGCACGACACAGCTCGTCGGTTTACACTCGTAATTTCGAGCCGAGAGTGTGTCGTCGGGTTTCGGACTGTCCAGGACGGGTCAGTCGAGTGGAATCTTCGTCGCTGCGGCCTTCAAGGGACGGACGGCGATGTTTTGGCAGTGCAGCGGTTTGTCGGATATTTTTGTAGGTTAGTGCCGGAATGCCGTATCAGAATTTTTGTTGCTGACGGTTGTCAATTCTTGTAGAGTCTGGGCCTGACAGGGTCAATCTGGTCGGCGATGAGGTCTTCGGTGGTCTGTGATGGGCTTCGACGATCTTCGACGGTCTGCGATGGTTCTTGATGGTCTGCGGTGAGTCTGCGACGGGTCTTTCGGTGGGTGCCGAGGGCTTCGGTGAGTGAGCGGAGGGTCTGACAGGGTGGCAGGGAATGAGGGTAAGTCGGGGGAGAGGGTTAACAATATTGAAGTCGTTGCTTAAATTGTAGATGCTAATTCTAGTGTATTTCCCTAGGTGAGTGGTGGGACGTCGAGCCACGTTGGGGAAGACTTGTGACGCACCACGTCACAACATATATATATTATTTCGCTGCCATCTAGTGTGAGGCGCGTTAAAAAGGAAAAAAAAGAAAATAAGTTTTTGTATTTCTCTCTTTTTTTTTGAATTCGTCAAATTAGTATAGCATCAATCAATATAGTTATCGAATTATTATATCGAAAAGTATTTTTTTTTTGCTTTATTAAATTATTTGTTTATTATTATTATTATTGTTATTCATTGGATGCTGTTGCTGCTACTTGTGTAGCGCATCCAGAAAAGAAAAAAAAAATATTTATTTATTTATTTATATTTTTTTTTATTAGTATTATTTTTTTGTAAATATGTATGTGTATATATATTTTCCCTGTTTTATTTTATTTAAGTTTATAATTATTGTGTATATATTTATTTATTCGTAGGAAATGTATGAAAAGGGAGGGAAGTTGTTTGTTAGTTAGTTTTTTTTGTTGTCACGTACACTTTTCTCGGTCGTACGCTTTATACACGCGTCGCGTGTCGGCGCTCGGTTCCCGTGGGGCCGTGAAAGGGAAAAGATTTTTTTTTTCTTTCTTCTCCTTTTTTTTAATAATGTAGAAAAAATAGTTAAAATAGATAAAGTAAAATAGAGGTACTTACGTTGCCAAGATGATTATGAGGAATAATTGCATGGGCTGCAACGGTTATTCCCTTTGGCTTATATTCCTTGGTTTATTATTTTTTTTTTGCTTCCTTCCTTCGATTTTTATATTCGGGACGTCCTTCCTTCCTTCCTTCAATTTTTCCCCAGTATGTTTTGGTGGCGGACAGCTGACGGGTGAGTCGCGTCGGTGCGGTGGATCGCGGCCGTTGGTGGATCAACGTGACGGTCGATGACAGCTGGCCGTCGGTATTGTCGGTGGCCGCTATTACGCGAGGTTTTCCTCGGCGGTCGGTGAATCCGACGTCGCTCGCACACTCTCACTTTTTGTTATTATAGCGTCTTTTCACTTTTGTTATTATAGCGTCTTTTCACTTTTGTTATTGTAGCGTCTTTTCACTTTTGTTATTATAGCGTCTTTTCACTTTTTATTTGCTAATTTTTTTTTTTATCACTGTGTGTTTGTCTTCTTGTTTTTTTTTGTTCACTTCTTGTTGTATGTCACTTTTTGTTTTTTTTTTTCCACTGTTTGGTTTTTTTTTCTTCACTCCCGGTTTTGGTGCGAGCACGGCTCGAGCACCTACGATTTGGTCGAGGGTGTTTTAAAATTTTGAAAATATATATATATATTTTTTTTTTGCTGGTTTGAATTTTTTTTTCTTTTAATTATTTTTTTTGTGTGAGCGTGTTTACTCGATTCGCCCACTCTGACACCATGTGATGTCAGGACGATGCCGGTATGGAACTGTCGTTGGTATGGAATATAGACTTGATGACTTTATTGGTCGCAGCGTAGTTAAGAGAGAGTTTCGGGAGAGTGTACCGTCTGACTGCTCGGGCTGGACTGCCGCTCTGAGGTGCGAGGCTGAGGGCCTCGGACCCTGCAACAAAGTCGCGACGGACAGTCGCGACGTTTGCTGATAAGGCCCTTCTCACGGCTTCGAGCCGTGAGAGCGGATGCAGATAAGCTGCAGGGTTTCTCCGAATGCTGCGCGGCGGAAAACGACGCCGCCGCGAAAAATGATCTATGTGGGAAGAGGCTGGAGCCGTTACAAAACCTAAAAAAAAAATCGAAAAAAAATCGAAAAAAATCATATCAAAGTAGCCAAGTAGTAGTACATACAAAAAATTCTTCAAAAAATATGTTTATCAAAACAATCTAAAAAAAAAACAAGATGCAAAAAATCTTGTCAAAACAAAACTTGGCCTGCCAGTTTTTTTCACAATTACAGTTACTGCAGTTATTGCAGTTACTTTCCCTCTCCCTTGATTATTTTAATGAACCATGTACGACAGCTATTGTAAAAAAAACTGTTACGCCAAGTTTTTACCCTTTACCCTTTAAAAATACATCTAAAGAGTTAGCTTTGGGGAAAACTCTTCGGTACTGCATAGTACATACCTCACGTAGTATCTATGAATTATTTCAGAATTTTCTCGGCATGCTACCGGCCAGCCCACATCTCTATGCGAGCGAACAAACACGATTAGAGCATTAAGGCCCTTTAAAAATACATTTAAAGAGTCAGCTTTGGGGAAACCTCTTCCGTACTGCATAGTACATACCTCACGTAGTATCTATGAATTATTTCAGAATTTTCTCGGCATGCACCGGCCAGCCCACATCTCGATGCGAGAGAACAAACTCGTTTAGAGCCTTAAGGCCCTTTAAAAATACATTTAAAGAGTCAGCTTTGGGAAAACCTCTTCGGTACTGCATAGCACATACCTCAAGTAGTATCTATGAATTATTTCAGAATTTTCTCGGCAGGCTACCGGCCAGCCCGAATGTCTATGCGAGCGAACAAACTCGGTAAGAGCTTTAAGGCCCTTTAAAAATACATTTAAATAGTCAGCTTTGGGAAAACCTCTTTGGTACTGCATACTACATACCTCAAGTAGTATCTATGAATTATTTCAGAATTTTCTCGGCACGCTACCGGCCTGCCCGAATCTTTATGCGAGCGAACAAACGCGGTAAGAGGCTTAAGGCCCTTTAAAAATACATTTAAACGTCACCTTTGGGGAAAACTCTTCGGTACTGCATAGGACATACCTCAAGTAGTATCTATGAATTATTTCAGAATTTTCTCGGCATGCTACCGGCCAGCCGACATCTCTATGCGAGCGAACAAACTCGTTTAAATCGGTAAGACCCTTTAAAGATACATTTAAGGAGTCAGCTTTAGGGAAAACTCTTCATTACTGCATAGGACATACCTCACGTAGTATCTATGAATTATTTCAGAATTTTCTCGGCATGCTACCGACCAGCCCATATCTCTATGCGAGCGAACAAACTCGTTTAGAGCCTTAAGGCCCTTTAAAAATACATTTAAAGAGTCAGCTTTGGGAAAACCTCTTCGGTACTGCATAGTACATAGCTCAAGTAGTATCTATGAATTATTTCAGAATTTTCTCGGCATGCTACCGGCCAGCCCACTTCTCTATCCGAGCGAACAAACTCGTTTAGAGCATTAAGGCCCTTTAAAAATACATTTAAAGAGTCAGCTTTGGAGAAAACTCTTTATTACTGCATAGGACATAGCTCAAGTAGTATCTATGAATTATTTCAGAATTTTCTCGGCATGCTACCGACCAGCCCATATCTCTATGCGAGCGAACAAACTCGTTTAGAGCCTTAAGGCCGTTTAAAAATACATTTAAAGAGTCAGCTTTGGGAAAACTCTTCGGTACTGCATAGTACTTACCTCACGTAGTATTTTTGAATTATTTCAGAATTTTCTCGGTATGCTACCGGCCAGCCCGAATCTCTATGCGAGCGAACAACCTCGTTTAGACCTTTAAGGCCCTTTAAAAATACATTTAAAGAGTCAGCTTTGTGGAAAACTCTTCGGTACTGCATAGTACATACCTCCAGTAGTATCTATGAATTATTTCAGAATTTTCTAGGCAGGCTACCGGCCAGCCCGAATGTCTATGGGAGCGAACAAACTCGGTAAGAGCTTTAAGGCCCTTTGAAAATACCTTTAAATCGTCAGCTTTGGGGAAAACTCTTCGGTACTGCATAGTACATACCTCAAGTAGTATCTATGCATTATTTCAGAATTTTCTCGGCATTCTACCGGCCAGCCCACATCTCTATGCGAGCGAACAAACTCGGTAAGAGCTTTAAGGCCCTTTAAAAATACATTTAAAGAGTCAGCTTTGGGAAAACCTCATCGTTACTGCATAGTACATACTTCAAGTAGTATCTATGAATTATTTCAGAATTTTCTCGGCATGCTACCGGCCCGCCCGAATCTCTATGCGAGCGAACAAACTCGGTAAGAGCTTTACGGCCCTTGAAATATATATTTAAAGAGTCAGCTTTGGGAAAACCTCTTTGGGACTGCATAGTACATACCTCAAGTAGTATCTATGAATTATTTCAGAATTTTCTCGGCACGCTACCGGCCAGCCCACTTCTGTATCCGAGCGAACAAACTCGTTTAGAGCATTAAGGCCCTTTAAAAATACATTTAAAGAGTCAGCTTTGGGGAAAACTCTTCGGTACTGCATAGTACTTACCTCACGTAGTATCTTTGAATTATTTCAGAATTTTCTCGGTATGCTACCGGCCTGCCCGAATCTCTATGCGAGCGAACAAACTCGGTAAGAGCCTTAAGGCCCTTTAAAAATACATTTAAAAGTCACCTTTGGGGAAAACTCTTCGGTACTGCATAGGACATACCTCAAGTAGTATCTATGAATTATTTCAGAATTTTCTCGGCATGCTACCGGCCAGCCCACTTCTCTATCCGAGCGAACAAACTCGTTTAGAGCATTAAGGCCCTTTAAAAATACATTTAAAGAGTCAGCTTTGGGGAAAACTCTTCGGTACTGCATAGTACTTACCTCACGTAGTGTCTTTGAATTATTTCAGAATTTTCTCGGCATGCTACCGGCCCGCCCGAATCTCTATGCGAGCGAACAAACTCGGTAAGAGCTTTAAGGCCCTTTAAAAATACATTTAAAGCGTCAGCTTTGGGAAAACCTCTTCGGTACTGCATAGTACATAGCTCAAGTAGTATCTATGAATTATTTCAGAATTTTCTCGGCACGCTACCGGCCAGCCCACTTCTCTATCCGAGCGAACAAACTCGTTTAGAGCATTAAGGCCCTTTAAAAATACATTTAAAGAGTCAGCTTTGGAGAAAACTCTTCATTACTGCATAGTACATACCTCAAGTAGTATCTATGAATTATTTCAGAATTTTCTCGGCACGCTACCGGCCAGCCCACTTCTCTATACGAGCGAACAAACTCGTTTAGAGAATTAAGGCCCTTTAAAAATACATTTAAAGAGTTAGCTTTGGGAAAACCTCTTCGGTACTGCATAGTACATAGCTCAAGTAGTATCTATGAATTATTTCAGAATTTTCTCGGCATGCTACCGGCCTGCCCGAATCTCTATGCGAGCGAACAAACTCGGTAAGAGGCTTAAGGCCCTTTAAAAATACATTTAAACGTCACCTTTGGGGAAAACTCTTCGGTACTGCATAGGACATACCTCAAGTAGTATCTATGAATTATTTCAGAATTTTCTCGGCATGCTACCGGCCAGCCGACATCTCTATGCGAGCGAACAAACTCGTTTAAATCGGTAAGACCCTTTAAAGATACATTTAAGGAGTCAGCTTTAGGGAAAACTCTTCATTACTGCATAGGACATACCTCACGTAGTATCTATGAATTATTTCAGAATTTTCTCTGCATGCTACCGACCAGCCCATATCTCTATGCGAGCGAACAAACTCGTTTAGAGCATTAAGGCCCTTTAAAAATACATTTAAAGAGTCAGCTTTGGGAAAACCTCTTCGGTACTGCATAGTACATAGCTCAAGTAGTATCTATGAATTATTTCAGAATTTTCTCGGCATGCTACCGGCCAGCCCACTTCTCTATCCGAGCGAACAAACTCGTTTAGAGCATTAAGGCCCTTTAAAAATACATTTAAAGAGTCAGCTTTGGAGAAAACTCTTCATTACTGCATAGGACATACCTCACGTAGTATCTATGAATTATTTCAGAATTTTCTCGGCATGCTACCGACCAGCCCATATCTCTATGCGAGCGAACAAACTCGTTTAGAGCCTTAAGGCCCTTTAAAAATACATTTAAAGAGGCAGCTTTGGGAAAACCTCTTCGGTACTGCATAGTACATAGCTCAAGTAGTATCTATGAATTATTTCAGAATTTTCTCGGCATGCTACCGGCCAGCCCACTTCTCTATCCGAGCGAACAAACTCGTTTAGAGCATTAAGGCCCTTTAAAAATACATTTAAAGAGTCAGCTTTGGAGAAAACTCTTCATTACTGCATAGGACATAGCTCAAGTAGTATCTATGAATTATTTCAGAATTTTCTCGGCATGCTACCGACCAGCCCATATCTCTATGCGAGCGAACAAACTCGTTTAGAGCCTTAAGGCCCTTTAAAAATACATTTAAAAGTCACCTTTGGGGAAAACTCTTCGGTACTGCATAGTACTTACCTCACGTAGTATCTTTGAATTATTTCAGAATTTTCTCGGTATGCTACCGGCCAGCCCGAATCTCTATGCGAGCGAACAACCTCGTTTAGACCTTTAAGGCCCTTTAAAAATACATTTAAAGAGTCAGCTTTGTGGAAAACTCTTCGGTACTGCATAGTACATACCTCCAGTAGTATCTATGAATTATTTCAGAATTTTCTAGGCAGGCTACCGGCCAGCCCGAATGTCTATGGGAGCGAACAAACTCGGTAAGAGCTTTAAGGCCCTTTGAAAATACCTTTAAATCGTCAGCTTTGGGGAAAACTCTTCGGTACTGCATAGTACATACCTCAAGTAGTATCTATGCATTATTTCAGAATTTTCTCGGCATTCTACCGGCCAGCCCACATCTCTATGCGAGCGAACAAACTCGGTAAGAGCTTTAAGGCCCTTTAAAAATACATTTAAAGAGTCAGCTTTGGGAAAACCTCATCGTTACTGCATAGTACATACTTCAAGTAGTATCTATGAATTATTTCAGAATTTTCTCGGCATGTTACCGGCCCGCCCGAATCTCTATGCGAGCGAACAAACTCGGTAAGAGCTTTACGGCCCTTGAAATATATATTTAAAGAGTCAGCTTTGGGAAAACCTCTTTGGTACTGCATAGTACATACCTCAAGTAGTATCTATGAATTATTTCAGAATTTTCTCGGCATGCTACCGGCCAGCCGACATCTCTATGCGAGCGAACAAACTCGTTTAAATCGGTAAGACCCTTTAAAGATACATTTAAGGAGTCAGCTTTAGGGAAAACTCTTCATTACTGCATAGGACATACCTCACGTAGTATCTATGAATTATTTCAGAATTTTCTCTGCATGCTACCGACCAGCCCATATCTCTATGCGAGCGAACAAACTCGTTTAGAGCATTAAGGCCCTTTAAAAATACATTTAAAGAGTCAGCTTTGGGAAAACCTCTTCGGTACTGCATAGTACATAGCTCAAGTAGTATCTATGAATTATTTCAGAATTTTCTCGGCACGCTACCGGCCAGCCCACTTCTCTATCCGAGCGAACAAACTCGTTTAGAGCATTAAGGCCCTTTAAAAATACATTTAAAGAGTCAGCTTTGGAGAAAACTCTTCATTACTGCATAGGACATACCTCACGTAGTATCTATGAATTATTTCAGAATTTTCTCGGCATGCTACCGACCAGCCCATATCTCTATGCGAGCGAACAAACTCGTTTAGAGCCTTAAGGCCCTTTAAAAATACATTTAAAGAGTCAGCTTTGGGAAAACCTCTTCGGTACTGCATAGTACATAGCTCAAGTAGTATCTATGAATTATTTCAGAATTTTCTCGGCATGCTACCGGCCAGCCCGAATGTCTATGCGAGCGAACAAACTCGGTAAGAGCTTTAAGGCCCTTTAAAAATACATTTAAAAGTCACCTTTGGGGAAAACTCTTCGGTACTGCATAGTACTTACCTCACGTAGTATCTTTGAATTATTTCAGAATTTTCTCGGTATGCTACCGGCCAGCCCGAATCTCTATGCGAGCGAACAACCTCGTTTAGACCTTTAAGGCCCTTTAAAAATACATTTAAAGAGTCAGCTTTATGGAAAACTCTTCGGTACTGCATAGTACATACCTCCAGTAGTATCTATGAATTATTTCAGAATTTTCTAGGCAGGCTACCGGCCAGCCCGAATGTCTATGGGAGCGAACAAACTCGGTAAGAGCTTTAAGGCCCTTTGAAAATACCTTTAAATCGTCAGCTTTGGGGAAAACTCTTCGGTACTGCATAGTACATACCTCAAGTAGTATCTATGCATTATTTCAGAATTTTCTCGGCATTCTACCGGCCAGCCCACATCTCTATGCGAGCGAACAAACTCGGTAAGAGCTTTAGGGCCCTTTAAAAATACATTTAAAGAGTCAGCTTTGGGAAAACCTCATCGTTACTGCATAGTACATACTTCAAGTAGTATCTATGAATTATTTCAGAATTTTCTCGGCATGTTACCGGCCCGCCCGAATCTCTATGCGAGCGAACAAACTCGGTAAGAGCTTTACGGCCCTTGAAATATATATTTAAAGAGTCAGCTTTGGGAAAACCTCTTTGGTACTGCATAGTACATACCTCAAGTAGTATCTATGAATTATTTCAGAATTTTCTCGGCACGCTACCGGCCAGCCCACTTCTGTATCCGAGCGAACAAACTCGTTTAGAGCATTAAGGCCCTTTAAAAATACATTTAAAGAGTCAGCTTTGGGGAAAACTCTTCGGTACTGCATAGTACTTACCTCACGTAGTATCTTTGAATTATTTCAGAATTTTCTCGGTATGCTACCGGCCTGCCCGAATCTCTATGCGAGCGAACAAACTCGGTAAGAGCCTTAAGGCCCTTTAAAAATACATTTAAAAGTCACCTTTGGGGAAAACTCTACGGTACTGCATAGTACTTACCTCACGTAGTATCTTTGAATTATTTCAGAATTTTCTCGGCATGCTACCGGCCCGCCCGAATCTCTATGCGAGCGAACAAACTCGGTAAGAGCTTTAAGGCCCTTTAAAAATACATTTAAATAGTCAGCTTTGGGAAAACCTCTTTGGTACTGCATAGTACATACCTCAAGTAGTATCTATGAATTATTTCAGAATTTTCTCGGTATGCTACCGGCCAGCCCACTTCTCTATGCGAGCGAACAAACTCGTTTAGAGCATTAAGGCCCTCTAAAAATACATTTAATAGTCAGCTTTGGGGAAAACTCTTCGGTACTGCATAGTACATACCTCAAGTAGTATCTATGAATTATTTCAGAATTTTCTAGGCAGGCTACCGGCCAGCCCGAATGTCTATGGGAGCGAACAAACTCGGTAAGAGCTTTAAGGCCCTTTGAAAATACCTTTAAATCGTCAGCTTTGGGGAAAACTCTTCGGTACTGCATAGTACATACCTCAAGTAGTATCTATGCATTATTTCAGAATTTTCTCGGCATTCTACCGGCCAGCCCACATCTCTATGCGAGCGAACAAACTCGGTAAGAGCTTTAGGGCCCTTTAAAAATACATTTAAAGAGTCAGCTTTGGGAAAACCTCATCGTTACTGCATAGTACATACTTCAAGTAGTATCTATGAATTATTTCAGAATTTTCTCGGCATGTTACCGGCCCGCCCGAATCTCTATGCGAGCGAACAAACTCGGTAAGAGCTTTACGGCCCTTGAAATATATATTTAAAGAGTCAGCTTTGGGAAAACCTCTTTGGTACTGCATAGTACATACCTCAAGTAGTATCTATGAATTATTTCAGAATTTTCTCGGCACGCTACCGGCCAGCCCACTTCTGTATCCGAGCGAACAAACTCGTTTAGAGCATTAAGGCCCTTTAAAAATACATTTAAAGAGTCAGCTTTGGGGAAAACTCTTCGGTACTGCATAGTACTTACCTCACGTAGTATCTTTGAATTATTTCAGAATTTTCTCGGTATGCTACCGGCCTGCCCGAATCTCTATGCGAGCGAACAAACTCGGTAAGAGCCTTAAGGCCCTTTAAAAATACATTTAAAAGTCACCTTTGGGGAAAACTCTACGGTACTGCATAGTACTTACCTCACGTAGTATCTTTGAATTATTTCAGAATTTTCTCGGCATGCTACCGGCCCGCCCGAATCTCTATGCGAGCGAACAAACTCGGTAAGAGCTTTAAGGCCCTTTAAAAATACATTTAAAGAGTCAGCTTTGGGAAAACCTCTTTGGTACTGCATAGTACATACCTCAAGTAGTATCTATGAATTATTTCAGAATTTTCTCGGCACGCTACCGGCCAGCCCACTTCTCTATGCGAGCGAACAAACTCGTTTAGAGCATTAAGGCCCTCTAAAAATACATTTAATAGTCAGCTTTGGGGAAAACTCTTCGGTACTGCATAGTACATACCTCAAGTAGTATCTATGAATTATTTCAGAATTTTCTCGGCATGCTACCGGCCTGCCCGAATCTCTATGCGAGCGAACAAACTCGGTAAGAGGCTTAAGGCCCTTTAAAAATACATTTAAAAGTCACCTTTGGGGAAAACTCTTCGGTACTGCATAGGACATACCTCAAGTAGTATCTTTGAATTATTTCAGAATTTTCTCGGTATGCTACCGGCCAGCCCGAATCTCTATGCGAGCGAACAAACTCGTTTAAATCGGTAAGACCCTTTAAAGATACATTTAAGGAGTCAGCTTTAGGGAAATCTCTTCATTACTGCATAGGACATACGTCAAGTAGGATCTATGAATTATTTCAGAATTTTCTCGGCATGCTACCGGCCCGCCCGAATCTCTATGCGAGCGAACAAACTCGGTAAGAGCTTTAAGGCCCTTTAAAAATACATTTAAAGAGTCAGCTTTGGGGAAAACTCTTCGGTACTGCATAGTACATACCTCAAGTAGTATTTATGAATTATTTCAGAATTTTCGCGGCATGCTACCGGCCAGCCCACATCTCTATGCGAGCGAACAAACTCGGTAAGAGCTTTAAGGCCCTTTAAAAATACATTTAAAGAGTCAGCTTTGGGAAAACCTCGTCGTTACTGCATAGTACATACCTCAAGTAGTATTTATGAATTATTTCAGAATTTTCTCGGCATGCTACCGGCCCGCCCGAATCTCTATGCGAGCGAACAAACTCGGTAAGAGCTTTAAAGCCCTTTAAAAATACATTTAAAGAGTCAGCTTTGGGAAAACCTCTTTGCTACTGCATAGTACATACCTCAAGTAGTATCTATGAATTATTTCAGAATTTTCTCGGCACGCTACCGACCAGCCCACTTCTCTATCCGAGCGAACAAACTCGTTTAGAGAATTAAGGCCCTATAAAAATACATTTAAAGAGTCAGCTTTGGGGAAAACTCTTCGGTACTGCATAGTACTTACCTCACGTAGTATCTTTGAATTATTTCAGAATTTTCTCGGTATGCTACCGGCCAGCCCGAATCTCTATGCGAGCGAACAACCTCGTTTAGACCTTTAAGGCCCTTTAAAAATACATTTAAAGAGTCAGCTTTGTGGAAAACTCTTCGGTACTGCATAGTACATACCTCCAGTAGTATCTATGAATTATTTCAGAATTTTCTAGGCAGGCTACCGGCCAGCCCGAATGTCTATGGGAGCGAACAAACTCGGTAAGAGCTTTAAGGCCCTTTAAAAATACCTTTAAAGAGTCAGCTTTGGGGAAAACTCTGCGGTACTGCATAGTACATACCTCAAGTAGTATCTATGCATTATTTCAGAATTTTCTCGGCATTCTACCGGCCAGCCCACATCTCTATGCGAGCGAACAAACTCGGTAAGAGCTTTAAGGCCCTTTAAAAATACATTTAAAGAGTCAGCTTTGGGAAAACCTCATCGTTACTGCATAGTACATACTTCAAGTAGTATCTATGAATTATTTCAGAATTTTCTCGGCATGTTACCGGCCCGCCCGAATCTCTATGCGAGCGAACAAACTCGGTAAGAGCTTTACGGCCCTTGAAATATATATTTAAAGAGTCAGCTTTGGGAAAACCTCTTTGGTACTGCATAGTACATACCTCAAGTAGTATCTATGAATTATTTCAGAATTTTCTCGGCACGCTACCGGCCAGCCCACTTCTGTATCCGAGCGAACAAACTCGTTTAGAGCATTAAGGCCCTTTAAAAATACATTTAAAGAGTCAGCTTTGGGGAAAACTCTTCGGTACTGCATAGTACTTACCTCACGTAGTATCTTTGAATTATTTCAGAATTTTCTCGGTATGCTACCGGCCTGCCCGAATCTCTATGCGAGCGAACAAACTCGGTAAGAGCCTTAAGGCCCTTTAAAAATACATTTAAAAGTCACCTTTGGGGAAAACTCTTCGGTACTGCATAGGACATACCTCAAGTAGTATCTATGAATTATTTCAGAATTTTCTCGGCATGCTACCGGCCAGCCGACATCTCTATGCGAGCGAACAAACTCGTTTAAATCGGTAAGACCCTTTAAAGATACATTTAAGGAGTCAGCTTTAGGGAAAACTCTTCATTACTGCATAGGACATACCTCACGTAGTATCTATGAATTATTTCAGAATTTTCTCTGCATGCTACCGACCAGCCCATATCTCTATGCGAGCGAACAAACTCGTTTAGAGCATTAAGGCCCTTTAAAAATACATTTAAAGAGTCAGCTTTGGGAAAACCTCTTCGGTACTGCATAGTACATAGCTCAAGTAGTATCTATGAATTATTTCAGAATTTTCTCGGCACGCTACCGGCCAGCCCACTTCTCTATCCGAGCGAACAAACTCGTTTAGAGCATTAAGGCCCTTTAAAAATACATTTAAAGAGTCAGCTTTGGAGAAAACTCTTCATTACTGCATAGGACATACCTCACGTAGTATCTATGAATTATTTCAGAATTTTCTCGGCATGCTACCGACCAGCCCATATCTCTATGCGAGCGAACAAACTCGTTTAGAGCCTTAAGGCCCTTTAAAAATACATTTAAAGAGTCAGCTTTGGGAAAACCTCTTCGGTACTGCATAGTACATAGCTCAAGTAGTATCTATGAATTATTTCAGAATTTTCTCGGCATGCTACCGGCCAGCCCGAATGTCTATGCGAGCAAACAAACTCGGTAAGAGCTTTAAGGCCCTTTAAAAATACATTTAAAAGTCACCTTTGGGGAAAACTCTTCGGTACTGCATAGTACTTACCTCACGTAGTATCTTTGAATTATTTCAGAATTTTCTCGGTATGCTACCGGCCAGCCCGAATCTCTATGCGAGCGAACAACCTCGTTTAGACCTTTAAGGCCCTTTAAAAATACATTTAAAGAGTCAGCTTTATGGAAAACTCTTCGGTACTGCATAGTACATACCTCCAGTAGTATCTATGAATTATTTCAGAATTTTCTAGGCAGGCTACCGGCCAGCCCGAATGTCTATGGGAGCGAACAAACTCGGTAAGAGCTTTAAGGCCCTTTGAAAATACCTTTAAATCGTCAGCTTTGGGGAAAACTCTTCGGTACTGCATAGTACATACCTCAAGTAGTATCTATGCATTATTTCAGAATTTTCTCGGCATTCTACCGGCCAGCCCACATCTCTATGCGAGCGAACAAACTCGGTAAGAGCTTTAGGGCCCTTTAAAAATACATTTAAAGAGTCAGCTTTGGGAAAACCTCATCGTTACTGCATAGTACATACTTCAAGTAGTATCTATGAATTATTTCAGAATTTTCTCGGCATGTTACCGGCCCGCCCGAATCTCTATGCGAGCGAACAAACTCGGTAAGAGCTTTACGGCCCTTGAAATATATATTTAAAGAGTCAGCTTTGGGAAAACCTCTTTGGTACTGCATAGTACATACCTCAAGTAGTATCTATGAATTATTTCAGAATTTTCTCGGCACGCTACCGGCCAGCCCACTTCTGTATCCGAGCGAACAAACTCGTTTAGAGCATTAAGGCCCTTTAAAAATACATTTAAAGAGTCAGCTTTGGGGAAAACTCTTCGGTACTGCATAGTACTTACCTCACGTAGTATCTTTGAATTATTTCAGAATTTTCTCGGTATGCTACCGGCCTGCCCGAATCTCTATGCGAGCGAACAAACTCGGTAAGAGCCTTAAGGCCCTTTAAAAATACATTTAAAAGTCACCTTTGGGGAAAACTCTTCGGTACTGCATAGTACTTACCTCACGTAGTATCTTTGAATTATTTCAGAATTTTCTCGGCATGCTACCGGCCCGCCCGAATCTCTATGCGAGCGAACAAACTCGGTAAGAGCTTTAAGGCCCTTTAAAAATACATTTAAATAGTCAGCTTTGGGAAAACCTCTTTGGTACTGCATAGTACATACCTCAAGTAGTATCTATGAATTATTTCAGAATTTTCTCGGCACGCTACCGGCCAGCCCACTTCTCTATGCGAGCGAACAAACTCGTTTAGAGCATTAAGGCCCTCTAAAAATACATTTAATAGTCAGCTTTGGGGAAAACTCTTCGGTACTGCATAGTACATACCTCAAGTAGTATCTATGAATTATTTCAGAATTTTCTCGGCATGCTACCGGCCTGCCCGAATCTCTATGCGAGCGAACAAACTCGGTAAGAGGCTTAAGGCCCTTTAAAAATACATTTAAAAGTCACCTTTGGGGAAAACTCTTCGGTACTGCATAGGACATACCTCAAGTAGTATCTATGAATTATTTCAGAATTTTCTCGGTATGCTACCGGCCAGCCGACATCTCTATGCGAGCGAACAAACTCGTTTAAATCGGTAAGACCCTTTAAAGATACATTTAAGGAGTCAGCTTTAGGGAAATCTCTTCATTACTGCATAGGACATACGTCAAGTAGGATCTATGAATTATTTCAGAATTTTCTCGGCATGCTACCGGCCCGCCCGAATCTCTATGCGAGCGAACAAACTCGGTAAGAGCTTTAAGGCCCTTTAAAAATACATTTAAAGAGTCAGCTTTGGGGAAAACTCTTCGGTACTGCATAGTACATACCTCAAGTAGTATTTATGCATTATTTCAGAATTTTCGCGGCATGCTACCGGCCAGCCCACATCTCTATGCGAGCGAACAAACTCGGTAAGAGCTTTAAGGCCCTTTAAAAATACATTTAAAGAGTCAGCTTTGGGAAAACCTCGTCGTTACTGCATAGTACATACCTCAAGTAGTATTTATGAATTATTTCAGAATTTTCTCGGCATGCTACCGGCCCGCCCGAATCTCTATGCGAGCGAACAAACTCGGTAAGAGCTTTAAAGCCCTTTAAAAATACATTTAAAGAGTCAGCTTTGGGAAAACCTCTTTGCTACTGCATAGTACATACCTCAAGTAGTATCTATGAATTATTTCAGAATTTTCTCGGCACGCTACCGACCAGCCCACTTCTCTATCCGAGCGAACAAACTCGTTTAGAGAATTAAGGCCCTATAAAAATACATTTAAAGAGTCAGCTTTGGGGAAAACTCTTCGGTACTGCATAGTACTTACCTCACGTAGTATCTATGAATTATTTCAGAATTTTCTCGGCATGCTACCGGCCAGCCCGAATCTCTATGCGAGCGAACAACCTCGTTTAGACCTTTAAGGCCCTTTAAAAATACATTTAAAGAGTCAGCTTTGTGGAAAACTCTTCGGTACTGCATAGTACATACCTCCAGTAGTATCTATGAATTATTTCAGAATTTTCTAGGCAGGCTACCGGCCAGCCCGAATGTCTATGGGAGCGAACAAACTCGGTAAGAGCTTTAAGGCCCTTTGAAAATACCTTTAAATCGTCAGCTTTGGGGAAAACTCTTCGGTACTGCATAGTACATACCTCAAGTAGTATCTATGCATTATTTCAGAATTTTCTCGGCATTCTACCGGCCAGCCCACATCTCTATGCGAGCGAACAAACTCGGTAAGAGCTTTAAGGCCCTTTAAAAATACATTTAAAGAGTCAGCTTTGGGAAAACCTCATCGTTACTGCATAGTACATACTTCAAGTAGTATCTATGAATTATTTCAGAATTTTCTCGGCATGTTACCGGCCCGCCCGAATCTCTATGCGAGCGAACAAACTCGGTAAGAGCTTTACGGCCCTTGAAATATATATTTAAAGAGTCAGCTTTGGGAAAACCTCTTTGGTACTGCATAGTACATACCTCAAGTAGTATCTATGAATTATTTCAGAATTTTCTCGGCACGCTACCGGCCAGCCCACTTCTGTATCCGAGCGAACAAACTCGTTTAGAGCATTAAGGCCCTTTAAAAATACATTTAAAGAGTCAGCTTTGGGGAAAACTCTTCGGTACTGCATAGTACTTACCTCACGTAGTATCTTTGAATTATTTCAGAATTTTCTCGGTATGCTACCGGCCTGCCCGAATCTCTATGCGAGCGAACAAACTCGGTAAGAGCCTTAAGGCCCTTTAAAAATACATTTAAAAGTCACCTTTGGGGAAAACTCTTCGGTACTGCATAGGACATACCTCAAGTAGTATCTATGAATTATTTCAGAATTTTCTCGGCATGCTACCGGCCAGCCGACATCTCTATGCGAGCGAACAAACTCGTTTAAATCGGTAAGACCCTTTAAAGATACATTTAAGGAGTCAGCTTTAGGGAAAACTCTTCATTACTGCATAGGACATACCTCACGTAGTATCTATGAATTATTTCAGAATTTTCTCTGCATGCTACCGACCAGCCCATATCTCTATGCGAGCGAACAAACTCGTTTAGAGCATTAAGGCCCTTTAAAAATACATTTAAAGAGTCAGCTTTGGGAAAACCTCTTCGGTACTGCATAGTACATAGCTCAAGTAGTATCTATGAATTATTTCAGAATTTTCTCGGCACGCTACCGGCCAGCCCACTTCTCTATCCGAGCGAACAAACTCGTTTAGAGCATTAAGGCCCTTTAAAAATACATTTAAAGAGTCAGCTTTGGAGAAAACTCTTCATTACTGCATAGGACATACCTCACGTAGTATCTATGAATTATTTCAGAATTTTCTCGGCATGCTACCGACCAGCCCATATCTCTATGCGAGCGAACAAACTCGTTTAGAGCCTTAAGGCCCTTTAAAAATACATTTAAAGAGTCAGCTTTGGGAAAACCTCTTCGGTACTGCATAGTACATAGCTCAAGTAGTATCTATGAATTATTTCAGAATTTTCTCGGCATGCTACCGGCCAGCCCGAATGTCTATGCGAGCAAACAAACTCGGTAAGAGCTTTAAGGCCCTTTAAAAATACATTTAAAAGTCACCTTTGGGGAAAACTCTTCGGTACTGCATAGTACTTACCTCACGTAGTATCTTTGAATTATTTCAGAATTTTCTCGGTATGCTACCGGCCAGCCCGAATCTCTATGCGAGCGAACAACCTCGTTTAGACCTTTAAGGCCCTTTAAAAATACATTTAAAGAGTCAGCTTTATGGAAAACTCTTCGGTACTGCATAGTACATACCTCCAGTAGTATCTATGAATTATTTCAGAATTTTCTAGGCAGGCTACCGGCCAGCCCGAATGTCTATGGGAGCGAACAAACTCGGTAAGAGCTTTAAGGCCCTTTGAAAATACCTTTAAATCGTCAGCTTTGGGGAAAACTCTTCGGTACTGCATAGTACATACCTCAAGTAGTATCTATGCATTATTTCAGAATTTTCTCGGCATTCTACCGGCCAGCCCACATCTCTATGCGAGCGAACAAACTCGGTAAGAGCTTTAGGGCCCTTTAAAAATACATTTAAAGAGTCAGCTTTGGGAAAACCTCATCGTTACTGCATAGTACATACTTCAAGTAGTATCTATGAATTATTTCAGAATTTTCTCGGCATGTTACCGGCCCGCCCGAATCTCTATGCGAGCGAACAAACTCGGTAAGAGCTTTACGGCCCTTGAAATATATATTTAAAGAGTCAGCTTTGGGAAAACCTCTTTGGTACTGCATAGTACATACCTCAAGTAGTATCTATGAATTATTTCAGAATTTTCTCGGCACGCTACCGGCCAGCCCACTTCTGTATCCGAGCGAACAAACTCGTTTAGAGCATTAAGGCCCTTTAAAAATACATTTAAAGAGTCAGCTTTGGGGAAAACTCTTCGGTACTGCATAGTACTTACCTCACGTAGTATCTTTGAATTATTTCAGAATTTTCTCGGTATGCTACCGGCCTGCCCGAATCTCTATGCGAGCGAACAAACTCGGTAAGAGCCTTAAGGCCCTTTAAAAATACATTTAAAAGTCACCTTTGGGGAAAACTCTTCGGTACTGCATAGTACTTACCTCACGTAGTATCTTTGAATTATTTCAGAATTTTCTCGGCATGCTACCGGCCCGCCCGAATCTCTATGCGAGCGAACAAACTCGGTAAGAGCTTTAAGGCCCTTTAAAAATACATTTAAATAGTCAGCTTTGGGAAAACCTCTTTGGTACTGCATAGTACATACCTCAAGTAGTATCTATGAATTATTTCAGAATTTTCTCGGCACGCTACCGGCCAGCCCACTTCTCTATGCGAGCGAACAAACTCGTTTAGAGCATTAAGGCCCTCTAAAAATACATTTAATAGTCAGCTTTGGGGAAAACTCTTCGGTACTGCATAGTACATACCTCAAGTAGTATCTATGAATTATTTCAGAATTTTCTCGGCATGCTACCGGCCTGCCCGAATCTCTATGCGAGCGAACAAACTCGGTAAGAGGCTTAAGGCCCTTTAAAAATACATTTAAAAGTCACCTTTGGGGAAAACTCTTCGGTACTGCATAGGACATACCTCAAGTAGTATCTATGAATTATTTCAGAATTTTCTCGGTATGCTACCGGCCAGCCGACATCTCTATGCGAGCGAACAAACTCGTTTAAATCGGTAAGACCCTTTAAAGATACATTTAAGGAGTCAGCTTTAGGGAAATCTCTTCATTACTGCATAGGACATACGTCAAGTAGGATCTATGAATTATTTCAGAATTTTCTCGGCATGCTACCGGCCCGCCCGAATCTCTATGCGAGCGAACAAACTCGGTAAGAGCTTTAAGGCCCTTTAAAAATACATTTAAAGAGTCAGCTTTGGGGAAAACTCTTCGGTACTGCATAGTACATACCTCAAGTAGTATGTATGCATTATTTCAGAATTTTCTCGGCATGCTACCGGCCAGCCCACATCTCTATGCGAGCGAACAAACTCGGTAAGAGCTTTAAGGCCCTTTAAAAATACATTTAAAGAGTCAGCTTTGGGAAAACCTCGTCGTTACTGCATAGTACATACCTCAAGTAGTATTTATGAATTATTTCAGAATTTTCTCGGCATGCTACCGGCCCGCCCGAATCTCTATGCGAGCGAACAAACTCGGTAAGAGCTTTAAAGCCCTTTAAAAATACATTTAAAGAGTCAGCTTTGGGAAAACCTCTTTGCTACTGCATAGTACATACCTCAAGTAGTATCTATGAATTATTTCAGAATTTTCTCGGCACGCTACCGACCAGCCCACTTCTCTATCCGAGCGAACAAACTCGTTTAGAGAATTAAGGCCCTATAAAAATACATTTAAAGAGTCAGCTTTGGGGAAAACTCTTCGGTACTGCATAGTACTTACCTCACGTAGTATCTTTGAATTATTTCAGAATTTTCTCGGTATGCTACCGGCCAGCCCGAATCTCTATGCGAGCGAACAACCTCGTTTAGACCTTTAAGGCCCTTTAAAAATACATTTAAAGAGTCAGCTTTGTGGAAAACTCTTCGGTACTGCATAGTACATACCTCAAGTAGTATCTATGAATTATTTCAGAATTTTCTAGGCAGGCTACCGGCCAGCCCGAATGTCTATGGGAGCGAACAAACTCGGTAAGAGCTTTAAGGCCCTTTGAAAATACCTTTAAATCGTCAGCTTTGGGGAAAACTCTTCGGTACTGCATAGTACATACCTCAAGTAGTATCTATGCATTATTTCAGAATTTTCTCGGCATTCTACCGGCCAGCCCACATCTCTATGCGAGCGAACAAACTCGGTAAGAGCTTTAAGGCCCTTTAAAAATACATTTAAAGAGTCAGCTTTGGGAAAACCTCATCGTTACTGCATAGTACATACTTCAAGTAGTATCTATGAATTATTTCAGAATTTTCTCGGCATGTTACCGGCCCGCCCGAATCTCTATGCGAGCGAACAAACTCGGTAAGAGCTTTACGGCCCTTGAAATATATATTTAAAGAGTCAGCTTTGGGAAAACCTCTTTGGTACTGCATAGTACATACCTCAAGTAGTATCTATGAATTATTTCAGAATTTTCTCGGCAAGCTACCGGCCAGCCCACTTCTGTATCCGAGCGAACAAACTCGTTTAGAGCATTAAGGCCCTTTAAAAATACATTTAAAGAGTCAGCTTTGGGGAAAACTCTTCGGTACTGCATAGTACTTACCTCACGTAGTATCTTTGAATTATTTCAGAATTTTCTCGGTATGCTACCGGCCTGCCCGAATCTCTATGCGAGCGAACAAACTCGGTAAGAGCCTTAAGGCCCTTTAAAAATACATTTAAAAGTCACCTTTGGGGAAAACTCTTCGGTACTGCATAGGACATACCTCAAGTAGTATCTATGAATTATTTCAGAATTTTCTCGGCATGCTACCGGCCAGCCCACTTCTCTATCCGAGCGAACAAACTCGTTTAGAGCATTAAGGCCCTTTAAAAATACATTTAAAGAGTCAGCTTTGGGGAAAACTCTTCGGTACTGCATAGTACTTACCTCACGTAGTATCTTTGAATTATTTCAGAATTTTCTCGGCATGCTACCGGCCCGCCCGAATCTCTATGCGAGCGAACAAACTCGGTAAGAGCTTTAAGGCCCTTTAAAAATACATTTAAAGCGTCAGCTTTGGGAAAACCTCTTCGGTACTGCATAGTACATAGCTCAAGTAGTATCTATGAATTATTTCAGAATTTTCTCGGCACGCTACCGGCCAGCCCACTTCTCTATCCGAGCGAACAAACTCGTTTAGAGCATTAAGGCCCTTTAAAAATACATTTAAAGAGTCAGCTTTGGAGAAAACTCTTCATTACTGCATAGTACATACCTCAAGTAGTATCTATGAATTATTTCAGAATTTTCTCGGCACGCTACCGGCCAGCCCACTTCTCTATACGAGCGAACAAACTCGTTTAGAGAATTAAGGCCCTTTAAAAATACATTTAAAGAGTTAGCTTTGGGAAAACCTCTTCGGTACTGCATAGTACATAGCTCAAGTAGTATCTATGAATTATTTCAGAATTTTCTCGGCATGCTACCGGCCTGCCCGAATCTCTATGCGAGCGAACAAACTCGGTAAGAGGCTTAAGGCCCTTTAAAAATACATTTAAACGTCACCTTTGGGGAAAACTCTTCGGTACTGCATAGGACATACCTCAAGTAGTATCTATGAATTATTTCAGAATTTTCTCGGCATGCTACCGGCCAGCCGACATCTCTATGCGAGCGAACAAACTCGTTTAAATCGGTAAGACCCTTTAAAGATACATTTAAGGAGTCAGCTTTAGGGAAAACTCTTCATTACTGCATAGGACATACCTCACGTAGTATCTATGAATTATTTCAGAATTTTCTCTGCATGCTACCGACCAGCCCATATCTCTATGCGAGCGAACAAACTCGTTTAGAGCATTAAGGCCCTTTAAAAATACATTTAAAGAGTCAGCTTTGGGAAAACCTCTTCGGTACTGCATAGTACATAGCTCAAATAGTATCTATGAATTATTTCAGAATTTTCTCGGCATGCTACCGGCCAGCCCACTTCTCTATCCGAGCGAACAAACTCGTTTAGAGCATTAAGGCCCTTTAAAAATACATTTAAAGAGTCAGCTTTGGAGAAAACTCTTCATTACTGCATAGGACATACCTCACGTAGTATCTATGAATTATTTCAGAATTTTCTCGGCATGCTACCGACCAGCCCATATCTCTATGCGAGCGAACAAACTCGTTTAGAGCCTTAAGGCCCTTTAAAAATACATTTAAAGAGTCAGCTTTGGGAAAACCTCTTCGGTACTGCATAGTACATAGCTCAAGTAGTATCTATGAATTATTT
This sequence comes from Ichneumon xanthorius, assembly GCA_917499995.1. Taxonomy (NCBI): domain Eukaryota; kingdom Metazoa; phylum Arthropoda; class Insecta; order Hymenoptera; family Ichneumonidae; genus Ichneumon; species Ichneumon xanthorius. The sequence goes on along the minus strand of CAKJTD010000069.1, from coordinate 93,969 downwards.
CAGAATTTTCTCGGCATGCTACCGGCCAGCCCGAATGTCTATGCGAGCAAACAAACTCGGTAAGAGCTTTAAGGCCCTTTAAAAATACATTTAAAAGTCACCTTTGGGGAAAACTCTTCGGTACTGCATAGTACTTACCTCACGTAGTATCTTTGAATTATTTCAGAATTTTCTCGGTATGCTACCGGCCAGCCCGAATCTCTATGCGAGCGAACAACCTCGTTTAGACCTTTAAGGCCCTTTAAAAATACATTTAAAGAGTCAGCTTTATGGAAAACTCTTCGGTACTGCATAGTACATACCTCCAGTAGTATCTATGAATTATTTCAGAATTTTCTAGGCAGGCTACCGGCCAGCCCGAATGTCTATGGGAGCGAACAAACTCGGTAAGAGCTTTAAGGCCCTTTGAAAATACCTTTAAATCGTCAGCTTTGGGGAAAACTCTTCGGTACTGCATAGTACATACCTCAAGTAGTATCTATGCATTATTTCAGAATTTTCTCGGCATTCTACCGGCCAGCCCACATCTCTATGCGAGCGAACAAACTCGGTAAGAGCTTTAGGGCCCTTTAAAAATACATTTAAAGAGTCAGCTTTGGGAAAACCTCATCGTTACTGCATAGTACATACTTCAAGTAGTATCTATGAATTATTTCAGAATTTTCTCGGCATGTTACCGGCCCGCCCGAATCTCTATGCGAGCGAACAAACTCGGTAAGAGCTTTACGGCCCTTGAAATATATATTTAAAGAGTCAGCTTTGGGAAAACCTCTTTGGTACTGCATAGTACATACCTCAAGTAGTATCTATGAATTATTTCAGAATTTTCTCGGCACGTTACCGGCCAGCCCACTTCTGTATCCGAGCGAACAAACTCGTTTAGAGCATTAAGGCCCTTTAAAAATACATTTAAAGAGTCAGCTTTGGGGAAAACTCTTCGGTACTGCATAGTACTTACCTCACGTAGTATCTTTGAATTATTTCAGAATTTTCTCGGTATGCTACCGGCCTGCCCGAATCTCTATGCGAGCGAACAAACTCGGTAAGAGCCTTAAGGCCCTTTAAAAATACATTTAAAAGTCACCTTTGGGGAAAACTCTTCGGTACTGCATAGTACTTACCTCACGTAGTATCTTTGAATTATTTCAGAATTTTCTCGGCATGCTACCGGCCCGCCCGAATCTCTATGCGAGCGAACAAACTCGGTAAGAGCTTTAAGGCCCTTTAAAAATACATTTAAATAGTCAGCTTTGGGAAAACCTCTTTGGTACTGCATAGTACATACCTCAAGTAGTATCTATGAATTATTTCAGAATTTTCTCGGCACGCTACCGGCCAGCCCACTTCTCTATGCGAGCGAACAAACTCGTTTAGAGCATTAAGGCCCTCTAAAAATACATTTAATAGTCAGCTTTGGGGAAAACTCTTCGGTACTGCATAGTACATACCTCAAGTAGTATCTATGAATTATTTCAGAATTTTCTCGGCATGCTACCGGCCTGCCCGAATCTCTATGCGAGCGAACAAACTCGGTAAGAGGCTTAAGGCCCTTTAAAAATACATTTAAAAGTCACCTTTGGGGAAAACTCTTCGGTACTGCATAGGACATACCTCAAGTAGTATCTATGAATTATTTCAGAATTTTCTCGGTATGCTACCGGCCAGCCGACATCTCTATGCGAGCGAACAAACTCGTTTAAATCGGTAAGACCCTTTAAAGATACATTTAAGGAGTCAGCTTTAGGGAAATCTCTTCATTACTGCATAGGACATACGTCAAGTAGGATCTATGAATTATTTCAGAATTTTCTCGGCATGCTACCGGCCCGCCCGAATCTCTATGCGAGCGAACAACCTCGGTAAGAGCTTTAAGGCCCTTTAAAAATACATTTAAAGAGTCAGCTTTGGGGAAAACTCTTCGGTACTGCATAGTACATACCTCAAGTAGTATTTATGCATTATTTCAGAATTTTCGCGGCATGCTACCGGCCAGCCCACATCTCTATGCGAGCGAACAAACTCGGTAAGAGCTTTAAGGCCCTTTAAAAATACATTTAAAGAGTCAGCTTTGGGAAAACCTCGTCGTTACTGCATAGTACATACCTCAAGTAGTATTTATGAATTATTTCAGAATTTTCTCGGCATGCTACCGGCCCGCCCGAATCTCTATGCGAGCGAACAAACTCGGTAAGAGCTTTAAAGCCCTTTAAAAATACATTTAAAGAGTCAGCTTTGGGAAAACCTCTTTGCTACTGCATAGTACATACCTCAAGTAGTATCTATGAATTATTTCAGAATTTTCTCGGCACGCTACCGACCAGCCCACTTCTCTATCCGAGCGAACAAACTCGTTTAGAGAATTAAGGCCCTATAAAAATACATTTAAAGAGTCAGCTTTGGGGAAAACTCTTCGGTACTGCATAGTACTTACCTCACGTAGTATCTTTGAATTATTTCAGAATTTTCTCGGTATGCTACCGGCCAGCCCGAATCTCTATGCGAGCGAACAACCTCGTTTAGAGCTTTAAGGCCCTTTAAAAATACATTTAAAGAGTCAGCTTTGTGGAGAACTCTTCGGTACTGCATAGTACATACCTCCAGTAGTATCTATGAATTATTTCAGAATTTTCTCGGCATGCTACCGGCCTGCCCGAATCTCCATGCGAGCGAACAAACTCGGTAAGAGCCTTAAGGCCCTTTAAAAATACATTTAAAAGTCACCTTTGGGGAAAACTCTTCGGTACTGCATAGTACTTATCTCACGTAGTATCTATGGATTATTTCAGAATTTTCTAGGCATGCTACCGGCCAGCCCGAATGTCTATGCGAGCGAACAAAGTCGGTAAGAGCCTTAAGGCCCTTTAAAAATACATTTAAATAGTCAGCTTTGGGGAAAACTCTTCGGTACTGCATAGTACATATCTCAAGTAGTATCTATGCATTATTTGAGAATTTTCGCGGCATGCTACCGGCCAGCCCACATCTCTATGCGAGCGAACAAACTCGGTAAGAGCTTTAAGGCCCTTTAAAAATACATTTAAAGAGTCAGCTTTGGGAAAACCTCGTCGTTACTGCATAGTACATACCTCAAGTAGTATTTATGAATTATTTCAGAATTTTCTCGGCATGCTACCGGCCCGCCCGAATCTCTATGCGAGCGAACAAACTCGGTAAGAGCTTTAAAGCCCTTTAAAAATACATTTAAAGAGTCAGCTTTGGGAAAACCTCTTTTGTACTGCATAGTACATACCTCAAGTAGTATCTATGAATTATTTCAGAATTTTCTCGGCACTTTACCGACCAGCCCACTTCTCTATCCGAGCGAACAAACTCGTTTAGAGAATTAAGGCCCTATAAAAATACATTTAAAGAGTCAGCTTTGGGGAAAACTCTTCGGTACTGCATAGTACTTACCTCACGTAGTATCTTTGAATTATTTCAGAATTTTCTCGGTATGCTACCGGCCAGCCCGAATCTCTATGCGAGCGAACAACCTCGTTTAGAGCTTTAAGGCCCTTTAAAAATACATTTAAAGAGTCAGCTTTGTGGAAAACTCTTCGGTACTGCATAGTACATACCTCCAGTAGTATATATGAATTATTTAAGAATTTTCTAGGCAGGCTACCGGCCAGCCCGAATGTCTATGCGAGCGAACAAACTCGGTAAGAGCTTTAAGGCCCTTTGAAAATACCTTTAAAGAGTCAGCTTTGGGGAAAACTCTTCGGTACTGCATAGTACATACCTCAAGTAGTATCTATGAATTATTTCAGAATTTTCTCGGCATGCTACCGGCCTGCCCGAATCTCTATGCGAGCGAACAAACTCGGTAGGAGCCTTGAGGCCCTTTAAAAATACATTTAAAGAGTCAGCATTGGGGAAAACTCTTCGGTACTGCATAGTACTTACCTCACGTAGTATCTATGGATTATTTCAGAATTTTCTAGGCATGCTACCGGCCAGCCCGAATGTCTATGCGAGCGAACAAAGTCGGTAAGAGCCTTAAGGCCCTTTAAAAATACATTTAAATAGTCAGCTTTGGGGAAAACTCTTCGGTACTGCATAGTACATACCTCAAGTAGTATCTATGCATTATTTCATAATTTTCTCGGCATTCTACCGGCCAGCCCACATCTCTATGCGAGCGAACAAACTCGGTAAGAGCTTTAAGGCCCTTTAAAAATACATTTAAAGAGTCAGCTTTGGGAAAACCTCGTCGTTACTGCATAGTACATACTTCAAGTAGTATCTATGAATTATTTCAGAATTTTCTCGGCATGCTACCGGCCCGCCCGAATCTCTATGCGAGCGAACAAACTCGGTAAGAGCTTTAAGGCCCTTGAAATATATATTTAAAGAGTCAGCTTTGGGAAAACCTCTTTGGTACTGCATAGTACATACCTCAAGTAGTATCTATGAATTATTTCAGAATTTTCTCGGCAAGCTACCGGCCAGCCCACTTCTGTATCCGAGCGAACAAACTCGTTTAGAGCATTAAGGCCCTTTAAAAATACATTTAAAGAGTCAGCTTTGGGGAAAACTCTTCGGTACTGCATAGTACTTACCTCATTTAGTATCTTTGAATTATTTCAGAATTTTCTCGGTATGCTACCGGCCAGCCCGATTCTCTATGCGAGCGAACAACCTCGTTTAGAGCTTTAAGGCCCTTTAAAAATACATTTAAAGAGTCAGCTTTGTGGAAAACTCTTCGGTACTGCATAGTACATACCTCAAGTAGTATCTATGGATTATTTCAGAATTTTCTCGGCAAGCTACCGGCCAGCCCACTTCTGTATCCGAGCGAACAAACTCGTTTAGAGCATTAAGGCCCTTTAAAAATACATTTAAAGAGTCAGCTTTGGGGAAAACTCTTCGGTACTGCATAGTACTTACCTCATTTAGTATCTTTGAATTATTTCAGAATTTTCTCGGTATGCTACCGGCCAGCCCGAATCTCTATGCGAGCGAACAACCTCGTTTAGAGCTTTAAGGCCCTTTAAAAATACATTTAAAGAGTCAGCTTTGTGGAGAACTCTTCGGTACTGCATAGTACATACCTCCAGTAGTATCTATGAATTATTTCAGAATTTTCTCGGCATGCTACCGGCCTGCCCGAATCTCCATGCGAGCGAACAAACTCGGTAAGAGCCTTAAGGCCCTTTAAAAATACATTTAAAAGTCACCTTTGGGGAAAACTCTTCGGTACTGCATAGTACTTATCTCACGTAGTATCTATGGATTATTTCAGAATTTTCTAGGCATGCTACCGGCCAGCCCGAATGTCTATGCGAGCGAACAAAGTCGGTAAGAGCCTTAAGGCCCTTTAAAAATACATTTAAATAGTCAGCTTTGGGGAAAACTCTTCGGTACTGCATAGTACATATCTCAAGTAGTATCTATGCATTATTTGAGAATTTTCGCGGCATGCTACCGGCCAGCCCACATCTCTATGCGAGCGAACAAACTCGGTAAGAGCTTTAAGGCCCTTTAAAAATACATTTAAAGAGTCAGCTTTGGGAAAACCTCGTCGTTACTGCATAGTACATACCTCAAGTAGTATTTATGAATTATTTCAGAATTTTCTCGGCATGCTACCGGCCCGCCCGAATCTCTATGCGAGCGAACAAACTCGGTAAGAGCTTTAAAGCCCTTTAAAAATACATTTAAAGAGTCAGCTTTGGGAAAACCTCTTTTGTACTGCATAGTACATACCTCAAGTAGTATCTATGAATTATTTCAGAATTTTCTCGGCACTTTACCGACCAGCCCACTTCTCTATCCGAGCGAACAAACTCGTTTAGAGAATTAAGGCCCTATAAAAATACATTTAAAGAGTCAGCTTTGGGGAAAACTCTTCGGTACTGCATAGTACTTACCTCACGTAGTATCTTTGAATTATTTCAGAATTTTCTCGGTATGCTACCGGCCAGCCCGAATCTCTATGCGAGCGAACAACCTCGTTTAGAGCTTTAAGGCCCTTTAAAAATACATTTAAAGAGTCAGCTTTGTGGAAAACTCTTCGGTACTGCATAGTACATACCTCCAGTAGTATATATGAATTATTTAAGAATTTTCTAGGCAGGCTACCGGCCAGCCCGAATGTCTATGCGAGCGAACAAACTCGGTAAGAGCTTTAAGGCCCTTTGAAAATACCTTTAAAGAGTCAGCTTTGGGGAAAACTCTTCGGTACTGCATAGTACATACCTCAAGTAGTATCTATGAATTATTTCAGAATTTTCTCGGCATGCTACCGGCCTGCCCGAATCTCTATGCGAGCGAACAAACTCGGTAGGAGCCTTGAGGCCCTTTAAAAATACATTTAAAGAGTCAGCATTGGGGAAAACTCTTCGGTACTGCATAGTACTTACCTCACGTAGTATCTATGGATTATTTCAGAATTTTCTAGGCATGCTACCGGCCAGCCCGAATGTCTATGCGAGCGAACAAAGTCGGTAAGAGCCTTAAGGCCCTTTAAAAATACATTTAAATAGTCAGCTTTGGGGAAAACTCTTCGGTACTGCATAGTACATACCTCAAGTAGTATCTATGCATTATTTCATAATTTTCTCGGCATTCTACCGGCCAGCCCACATCTCTATGCGAGCGAACAAACTCGGTAAGAGCTTTAAGGCCCTTTAAAAATACATTTAAAGAGTCAGCTTTGGGAAAACCTCGTCGTTACTGCATAGTACATACTTCAAGTAGTATCTATGAATTATTTCAGAATTTTCTCGGCATGCTACCGGCCCGCCCGAATCTCTATGCGAGCGAACAAACTCGGTAAGAGCTTTAAGGCCCTTGAAATATATATTTAAAGAGTCAGCTTTGGGAAAACCTCTTTGGTACTGCATAGTACATACCTCAAGTAGTATCTATGAATTATTTCAGAATTTTCTCGGCAAGCTACCGGCCAGCCCACTTCTGTATCCGAGCGAACAAACTCGTTTAGAGCATTAAGGCCCTTTAAAAATACATTTAAAGAGTCAGCTTTGGGGAAAACTCTTCGGTACTGCATAGTACTTACCTCATTTAGTATCTTTGAATTATTTCAGAATTTTCTCGGTATGCTACCGGCCAGCCCGATTCTCTATGCGAGCGAACAACCTCGTTTAGAGCTTTAAGGCCCTTTAAAAATACATTTAAAGAGTCAGCTTTGTGGAAAACTCTTCGGTACTGCATAGTACATACCTCAAGTAGTATCTATGGATTATTTCAGAATTTTCTAGGCATGCTACCGGCCAGCCTGAATGTCTATGCGAGCGAACAAAGTCGGTAAGAGCCTTAAGGCCCTTTAAAAATACATTTAAATAGTCAGCTGCATAGTACATACCTCAAGTAGTATCTATGCATTATTTCAGAATTTTCTCGGCATGCTACCGGCCAGCCCACATCTCTATGCGAGCGAACAAACTCGGTAATAGGGCTGCCATCTGTATCCGGGTTAGCCGGATATCCGGGTATCCGAACTATCCGGATCTGACGAATCCGATGCTTCAAATCCGGATATCCGGATACCCGAACTATCCGGATATCCGGATACTTGAATTTATCCGGGTATCCGGGTATCCGAATAGCCGAATTATTCGGAGATCCGGATATCCGGATACCCGAATTATTCGGAGATCCGGATATCCGGAAACCCGAACTCTCCGGATAATTCGAATCTAATCGGATAATATAAGACTTGGCATCGAGACGCTACCGCATCTCTTGATATACTTTTTTGTTTTATCTCGTAAAAATTAAGGAGAAAAAATTAAATAGCCTTTACAAGCGAAATTGCACATTTCTAATATTCTTAAGGATGCTTCACACGTACATTCCCAGCCAAAAGTGAGATGTAGTGAGAATTTGAACACTTCCAGTGGTATTAAAATCTGAAAAAAATCAACTGTATTAAAGGTACCAACAACATTAACTTTGCATAATAATAATGTTAAAAAGTTATTAACAAATTTCTGAAAAAAAATTGTTCAACAAATAATCAGCAAATATTTTTTTCTTTTTTCAAATAAACACATTGGTTTTCTAGAAGCAACAATTTTTTTTTTTATTTTCTATCATTTTTGATTTTTCGATTTTCGAATGTTTGTTAAGCCCATAAATACGGAACGGTTGGAGCGATCGCTTTGACGTTTTTTATGTGCACTTTGAATCATGATACTGAACCATATCCGAAATTCGTACCACTGTATCGATTTTCCAAATAAAAAAATTAAAATTTCAAATGATAGAAAATCCTGAAAGAATTAATATGAATTCAAAAAAAATTAAGGAATTCATTTAAAAATGAGAAAGTAAAAAGTTGTCTGATTTTTTATTAAACTATTTATTTTTTAACGACAGTTCTCCTTTTATTTTTTATTTCATTTCGTGAATACGTGTGAACGATGACGGTAAACGGGAATTTTGAAGCGAAGAGGATTGAGTTACACGACATGTTTTCGACGCGAGGATTTCGCTGATTTTTTTATTTTTATTTTGTTTCGTAACGAAGCTTGCGCATCAGTGAAAACGCTATTGCGAAGGTTTCCGTTCCAAACGCTATAAACGACGAAGTCCTTGTAGAAACTCGAAGTTTATCAGGCTGGGCAAGCGGCGATTATCGTACAACTTTAATTAAAAATAAAACGTTACAAGAATGTTTTTGAAAAATTGATTTAAAAACGAAAAAAATGCCCTCTTTTCCAAATTAGTGCTGTATTCGCATCGTAACATCTATCTGCAGTACATGAATATAACACTAATGTATTATAGTAAATTATTGTATTTAAATGCACGCTTATCATCTAGCTGCATACGATTCTTTTTTTTTCATCATCTGCGTTGCTTGCTTGTTTGTTTGTTTTTTATCTTTATTTTAAATAATATATAATATAATAATATACTATGTCGCATGTACAAAACAATTGCTTAATATAGAGTACAAGATCGTTTTCTTAGTGAAGTTCTTGTTTTTGTTGTTATTTTTAATTTTTCTTTCTTTTTTGTTGTTTCATTTCATTTACTATATCTCATAATTATTTATATATGAGCATAAGACCTCATCCATCTCCGTTTAAATGAATGACAGTAAACAAATTGACAATATTAGAAACATTAATAGTGGACAAAATAATAGAAACAAAAACGCAAGTACTCCGCGGCGGACAGAAAAAGCCAGTACATGGTGTACAAAAGTATTTATAGAAGCTTTCGGTTCTGATATAAGAAAACGGTTCACATTTTCGGGAAGCAAACAATTCCGCTTCGGATTAACGATATTTCCCGCAGTGGAAAAGGTCCTCTCAGAGCTTGTCGACGTTGCTGGAATGCACAAATACATCCTAGCAAGTTCCGCTAACGCAGGATAACGCTTTTCCCGCGATGACCACCATTCTAACGGGTTCAGATTGTGGCTAATTTGAGGTTCCGCCAAATACAACTCAAATTGAGCTGACGTGTTGTTCCGTTTTGGTGTTGTTTGGAACAAAAAATCCATCGCCGTTTCGTGATTTTCCATATCAACATCGTCTCCGAGATCGTCGGTGAAATGTCCTCGTACATACGATCTTATCCTATCTCGTGCTTCGGCAGACTCTACAAACAAATCTTTATAACGCGGGTCGAGGAAACTCGCAATTTGCCTGGCGTTTGCACCGAAGTCAGAATCGTGTGTCAAACGAAACCGAGTGGTCAGTTCATCGCGGAGAGTTTCTTTGACATGTTTAATTACTTCGTCATCTTCTGACAGTTCGCGCAGATGGTTATCACGCAAGGTATAGATGATTGGCCGTACCATCGAGATCGGTGCACAACCATCGCTGCACAATACTGTGGTCGCTACCTGTAGAGGTTTTAAAACTTTTGGAGCTTTTCCATTGCCGACCACTCCCGCTCCGAAATTTCCAGTCTTTCTGCCGTTGCGGGGGTAGTTATCATTCGATCGGTCAACACGTTCGTGACTGGACTTCTATTGCACAACAGCCTACTTATCATTGCAAAAGTACTGTCCCACCTCGTACTGCAGCTCTGAATCAATTTTAGTTTGTCGACGCCTAGCTGCTCCTGTTTACGTTCCAGAGCTGTAGCAGCGACATTCGAATGACGAAAATGCGTCACAACTTTCGAAGCTTTTTCGCAAATTACTGCCGCATCTTCTAGCTTCAAAGCTTTTGTAACGCACAGCTGAAGACTATGTGCCGCGCAGGTAACGTTCTCGTTAATCAAGATACCCTCGAGATTTTTTACAGCATTCTTTGCATTTTGGGCATTATCCGTCACGACTGCCGAAACCTTGTCGTCTATCTTCCACTGCGTCATTATGTCCTTCAACTTGGCAGTCAAGTTCGCTGCTGTATGGCGTTCGCTCAACTCCTCGGTAGCCAGGGTGAACGTTTTTGGGACCCAATTACAGTCCAGAAAATGTGCTGTTACGGTGATGTATGCATCCTGACTACGTGAAGACCAGCAGTCCGAAGTCAATGCTACAGCGGGTACCTGAGATAACTCGGTAGCGATTTTCGCTGAGACTTGCTCGTAGATAAAAACCAGTCTGTTCTTTAAAGTTTGCCGGCAGGGAACTTGGTAGCTTGGTTCTACGACTTTCATAAAATCGTGGAACCCGATGCTGGCCACGAACGACATAGGCAACATGTCCATCACGATCATTTTCGTCAGAGATTGGCTGATCAGCTCGGCTCGATCCCGACTGCATGGACGGTCTAGTCGAGCGCCGGCGGCAACTGACCTAACGCGTCCGCGTGGAATTGTTGGTCTCGATAAAGGAATGTTTGTTGACAACTCTTCGCTTTCATCTATTGATTCAGCCTCCGCAGCGCGAAACGTGGAAGTAGATGCTGCAGAAATACGCTCCGTCGTTGGGCCATCAATTTCCACATCCATTTGATCGACTCCATTGTTTACATCCGTACGCCTGTCGGGATTAACAAGTAACGCTACATTTACGGTAACAGTTTCGGAAGTAAATAACAAGGCAATATGTGGATGCACGTCCTTTCCTCATAGTTGAAGGATGCTTCACACGTCCCAGCCAAAATTGAGATGCAGTGAGAATTTAAACACTTCCTAATGGTCTAAAACTCTGAAAAAACATCTACAACATATTATTAACAAATTGATGAAACATGAAATTATTTTTAAAATCTTCCGGAAACGTAACTTTTTTTAATGAAAATTATTGCTCACTCTTTTAGAAGTAATTTAAATCGTCGTTTAGTCGTATTTAGATATGTCTGCATTTTTTTCAGATTTTTGCAAAGACGTGTAGAAAGTCACAAAATTCAGAGTGAATTTAAAAATCTGAAAAAATTCATACGTATTCAGAAGAATGAACGAATCATTTTCATTAAAAAAAGTTGCATTTCCCGGAGACTTGTTGAACAATTTTATTTTTCATCAATTTGTTAGTAACATTTTGGAATTATTATTGTGCCAAATTAATCTTTTCAGCACCTTTAATATGCTTGATTCAGATTTTTATACCATCGAGAAGTGTTTGCAATTTCCTCTCATTTCTCTGAAGCTTATGTGAAGTGAATACTGTTCGTAAGGACTACCTTAAGCCAGTCTTCTAGCCTAACCGAGGAATTTTTTCGAGGTTAAAAAAAATGAAAGTTTCTATTAAATATTTCAACATCGGTATTTTTGGCAGTTATTTATTGATACTTGCAGGGGCTCTGTACATTTTGGCCCCCCCCCCCCCAAGTGACCCACCCAAAAGTTATTGGAAAATTGCATTGTGCTCCACTATCCTGTTCTGCCCCACTGTCCCATTTTGCCCCGCTCTCTCATACTTGAAGTATACAAATCCTTTTTAGTACTTCAAGTACGTTTTTTACTATTTCGAGTACCAAGTACAACTACTTTTTGAATACACGTCACTTCCGGTTTGAAAATCTGTTTTTTCGACTAGAACTAACGTCATCTAGGGGAAACGTCACTTCCGGATTCGAAATTTTATTTTTGACTGGTACTGACGTCATCTAGGGGAAACATCACTTCCGGTTTGAAACTTTGATTTTTCTACCGGAAGTGACGACGTCGAAGGGAAATGGCGCTCTCCATTTAAAAATTTCAAATCTTAACCGGAAATTATGCCATCTAGAGAGAGGTCACTTCCGGTTTCATAATCTCTTATTCAAACCGCGAATGAAGTTTCCCCTGGGGGACGTCACTACAGGTCGAAAATAAAATTTTCAAAACGGAAGGAGCGTTTCCTCTGGGTAACGTCACTTCCGGTCGAAAAATTAAATTTTCAGATCGGACGTGACGACGTCGAAGGGAAATGTCGCTTTCCATTAAAAAATTTCAAGTTTTAACCCTAAATTATTCCATCTAGAGAGAAGTCACTTCCGGTTTCATACTCTCTTATTCAAACCGCGAATGAAGTTTCCCCTAGATGACGTCACTACAGGTCGAAAATAAAATTTTCAAAACGGAAGGGGCGTTTCCTCTGGGTAACGTCACTTCCGGTCGAAAAATAAAGTGTTCAAACCGGAAGAGACGTAACCTCTAGATGATGTCACTTCCGGTCGAAAAATTAAATTTTCAGATCGGACGTGACATATCTTCTAGATTTCGACACTTCCGGTCGAAAAATGAGGTGTTCAAACCGGAAATAACATTTTCTCTAGATAAGGTCACTTCGCAAGTTTCAGTTACCGATGTTCTGCAATAAATTTTGCGGTAAATGTTGACCGTTTCCATTTTATGAGATATTACATTTTTTTGTTACAAAAACGTGCAAAGTTATTTGCACATGGTTTGCGCATTTGTTACAATTTTCCGCATAGCTTCCTTTATGAGGGAGCCAAAATCCATCGACGAAGTTTCGCACAGAGAAAGCTATGCGCAACATTGTAACAAATACCGAAGCTATGTGCAAATTACTTTGCACATTTTTTTTAAGCTAAGATAATGCTTAACGCTATGAACTTAATTGCGAAAAGTACTTGGAAAAAGTACTTGAGAAATACTTCAAGTACAAAAAGTACTAGATACTTCAAATACTTCATACTTCAAGTACTTGTGATAGTTTGTACTTTGTACTTGAAGTATTTTTTGTAACTTTGCACAGCTCTGTTCTATAAAAACCGATCAATTTATGCGATAAAAAATGAATGCATATCATACCTGCGTTTCGGAGGTCCACTATCGTCTTCGTTGTACTCGAACGTGAATGCGTGCACGTTGATAAGATGCTTATTCAGCGAAGACGTCGAACCTTTGACGTGAAAGACATCGTTGCAGAGCTTGTATGTCGCTTGAAGACCATCTTCCGATCGATGACAGTGTTCCCACACCCAACTTGTCAAAGTACGCGGCATTATTGAGACAATCGCTTCTGTGCGCAACTTTTGAAATCGCCGAATTTACCGAGAGCAAGTGAACGTCTCACGTCCGAAACAATTTTGCGTGTGGCTGCTTTATTAAGCACTGACACGGTCAAGCTTGCCAGGAGTCGGTGAGTGGAGAGGGGGCAATTGCTGCGAGTACTTGAGAGGCTTCCGTGTTATTGTTTTTGCTGGAGGCAATCCTAGCGAGTTCTTGAGGGACTTCCGTGTTCTTGTTTTTGCTGGAGGCAATCCCAGCGAGTTCTTGAGGGGCTTCTTCGCTCCTTTTTCAAAGGCATAACACAAATGAAGGTCGTAGCTTTCACTGCTGACCACTATATATTCTCACAAAGTCTATATAACTCACAAAGAAATCCTTTTCATCAACAAAGATGCATGATGAGCTTAATCATATTTTAACAAATGGAGATACAAAAACCATACAAAAACCATGGCACGCTTTAACTGTGCCATGTTTCTTTTTTGTGTAATCGGCTCGTCAAAAAAAGGTTCACAAATAATTACGTTTATGGACGTGGAATAAATTTCAAATTGATTGAAATAATCGTTATTGAATTATGATTTTCCACCAATGCTGAATATAACATTGCGAGAAGAACTGGGTTAAGGATGCATCACACATACATTCCCAACCAAAAGTTTAATTCAATAAAAATTACAGTTCTTTGGGATATGCCAAAAATTTGAAAAAAATCAGTCATATTAATGATAAGACTTGCATGCATAATAATAATAATGCTATAAAGTTATTAACGAATTATTTAATAAATATACATTTTTTTAATATCAGAAAACTTTTTATTTTCTCATTTTAAATGAATTCCGCCGTGGTTTACAATTCATATGAATTCAAACTTTTTTTTCGGATTATTGAAAAATCGATGTACAGGCAAGCAATCCGGATATCTTTACGTGTTACAATTTAACCGGGCACCCAAAAAAATTCGAGGCGATTACGCCAACAGGTCCATAGTAATGGCCTGAAAAAAATTTCAAAAATTTAAGAAACAAATTTTAAAATTTAAGAAAACAATTTTAAAATTTAAGAAATTTTTTTTTTAATTTGAGAAAAAAAAATTTTAATTTAAGAAAAAAGTTTTTAAATTTAAGAAAAAATTTTTTTAATTTAAGAAAAAAAAATTTAAGAACAAAATTTCAAAAATTTAAGAAAATTCAGAAAAAATTCATAGGCCTTCCAGAAAATCAATGAATTAATTTGAAAAAAGAAAAAATAGGTTCACATTTGTTGAACCATTATTTGTACCAATTTGGTAATAATTTTTTGACGTTATTATTATGTAATAATAATATTTTTGGCACCTTTAATACAAATGATGTTTTTTAGATTTTTAAACCATTGGGAAGTGTTCAAATGTTCAATTAAGCTCACTTTTGGCTGGGAATGTACATGTGAAGCATTCTGAAGGGCTTACGCCACAGTAAATTGGAAAAACACATGCATATTTCGTGATGTTTTCCTCGGTAACTATATGTTTTATCGATTTAATTTGTTTAGGGGGGAAGGAAGATATATTAAAGAACATTTAGACATTTTTTTCATTCAATTTTATGGTTATTATGTATTTTTGTCATGGTTTTTTTTTTATCTAAACAATCTCTTTTGGAAGTTCCTTTGCGGTGTCCCTGAATTTTTATCTTGTAATTTTATCAGAAACAAAACATTTTAATGGTTTCTTAACGCAGTCCTTGACGAGGGAAAACCAAAATTGGCAAAATGGCGGCCATTTGAAAAAAGTCGATTTCTACCCATTTTCATCATATTGATTCCTGTGTTTTTATTACTATATATTTTTAAATATCCGACCGTCAAGGACTAAAGAATCTGTTGAAGTATAATCGTACAGCTTTTCATACAAATCCATTAAGCTATTTTTGAGATATCAGGGATTCAATCTTGAAAATCACGTTTTCAGAAAAACGCGTACAAAGTTCCGCCGCGTCGCTGCGCAAGTGCTCCGCGCAGCTGCTCGAACGCTCCACCACTTTCTACATAACAGTCTCTAACTTTCGTAATTTGTTGATTTCCGACATAAAGATTTAACAGAATATTTATGACACCATAAACTATTATAAAAAAAAAATCGACATTTTTCTATGGTGTAAGCCCTTAAGGAAGCGGATACATTTCGGGTGGATTTGGAATCCAGATACCCGGATAGTTCGGGTGGATCCGGATATCCGGATAGCCCAATAGTTCGGGTGGATCCGGATACCCGGATAGTTCGTGTGGATCCAGATATCCGGATACCCGGATAATTTGGATGGATCCGGATATCCGGATTCCCGGATAGATCGGGTGGATCCGGATATCCGGATACCCGGATAGTTCGGGTGGATCCGGATATCCGGATACCCGAACTATCCGGTTCTGAAGCGTTAGATCCGTTGCATCCGGGTAATCCGGGTTATCCGGATACCCGAAGAAGTTGCAGCTCTACTCGGTAAGAGCTTTAAGGCCCTTTAAAAATACATTTAAAGAGTCAGCTTTGGGAAAACCTCGTCGTTGCTATTGCGATAGTACATATCTCAAGTATTATCTATGAATTATTTCAGAATTTTCTCGGCATGCTACCGGCCCGCCCGAATCTCTATGCGAGCGAACAAACTCGGTAAGAGCTTTAAGGCCCTTTAAAAATACATTTAAAGAGTCAGCTTTGGGAAAACCTCTATGGTACTGCATAGTACATACCTCAAGTAGTATCTATGAATTATTTCAGAATTTTCTCGGCACGCTACCGGCCAGCCCACTTCTCTATCCGAGCGAACAAACTCGTTTAGAGCATTAAGGCCCTTTAAAAATATATTTAAAAGTCAGCTTTGGGGAAAACTCTTCGGTACTGCATAGTACATACCTCAAGTAGTATGTATGAATTATTTCAGAATTTTCTCGGCATACTACCGGCCTGCCCGAATCTCTATGCGAGCGAACAAACTCGGTAAGAGGCTTAAGGCCCTTTAAAAATACATTTAAAAGTCACCTTTGGGGAAAACTCTTCGGTACTGCATAGGACATACCTCAAGTAGTATCTATGAATTATTTCAGAATTTTCTCGGCATGCTACCGGCCAGCCGACATCTCTATGCGAGCGAACAAACTCGTTTAAATCGGTAAGACCCTTTAAAGATACATTTAAGGAGTCAGCTTTAGGGAAAACTCTTCATTACTGCATAGGACATACCTCAAGTAGTATCTATGAATTATTTCAGAATTTTCTCGGCATGTTACTGACCAGCCCATATCTCTATGCGAGCGAACAAACTCGTTTAGAGCCTTAAGGCCCTTTAAAAATACATTTAAAGAGTCAGCTTTGGGAAAACCTCTTCGATACTGCATAGTACATAGCTCAAGTAGTATCTATGAATTATTTCAGAATTTTCTCGGCATGCTACCGGCCAGCCCGAATGTCGATGCGAGCGAACAAACTCGGTAAGAGCTTTAAGGCCCTTTAAAAATACATTTAAAGAGTCAGCTTTGGGGAAAACTCTTCGGTACTGCATATTACATACCGCAAGTAGTATTTATGCATTATTTCAGAATTTTCTCGGCATGCTACCGGCCAGCCCACATCTCTATGCGAGCGAACAAACTCGGTAAGAGCTTTAAGGCCCTTTAAAAATACATTTAAAGAGTCAGCTTTGGGAAAACCTCGTCGTTACTGCATAGTACATACCTCAAGTAGTATCTATGAATTATTTCAGAATTTTCTCGGCATGCTACCGGCCCGCCCGAAACTCTATGCGAGCGAACAAACTCGGTAAGAGCTTTAAGGCCCTTTAAAATACATTTAAAGAGTCAGCTTAGGGAAAACCTCTTTGGTACTGCATAGTACATACCTCAAGTAGTATCTATGAATTATTTCAGAATTTTCTCGGCATGCTACCGGCCAGCCCGAATGTCTATGCGAGCGAACAAACTCGGTAAGAGCATTAAGGCCCTTTAAAAATACATTTAAAGAGTCAGCTTTGGGAAAACCTCGTCGTTACTGCATAGTACATACCTCAAGTAGTATCTATGAATTATTTCAGAATTTTCTCGGCACGCTACCGGCCAGCCCACTTCTCTATCCGAGCGAACAAACTCGTTTAGAGCATTAAGGCCCTTTAAAAATACATTTAAAGAGTCAGCTTTGGGAAAAACTCTTCGGTACTGCATAGTTCTTACCTCACGTAGTATCTTTGAATTATTTCAGAATTTTCTCGGTATGCTACCGGCCTGCCCGAATCTCTATGCGAGCGAACAAACTCGGTAAGAGCCTTAAGGCCCTTTAAAAATACATTTAAAAGTCACCTTTGGGGAAAACTCTTCGGTACTGCATAGTACATACCTCAAGTAGTATCTATGAATTATTTCAGAATTTTCTCGGCATGCTACCGGCCAGCCCACTTCTCTATCCGAGCGAACAAACTCGTTTAGAGCATTAAGGCCCTTTAAAAATACATTTAAAGAGTCAGCTTTGGGGAAAACTCTTCGGTACTGCATAGTACTTACCTCACGTAGTATCTTTGAATTATTTCAGAATTTTCTCGGCATGCTACCGGCCCGCCCGAATCTCTATGCGAGCGAACAAACTCGGTAAGATCGGTAAGACCCTTTAAAGATACATTTAAGGAGTCAGCTTTAGGGAAAACTCTTCATTACTGCATAGGACATACCTCAAGTAGTATCTATGAATTATTTCAGAATTTTCTCGGCACGCTACCGGCCAGCCCGAATGTCTATGCGAGCGAACAAACTCGTTTAGAGCGTTAAGGCCCTTTAAAAATACATTTATAGAGTTAGCTTTGGGAAAACCTCTTCGGTACTGCATAGTACATACCTCAAGTAGTATCTATGAATTATTTCAGAATTTTCTCGGCATGCTACCGGCCAGCCCGAATCTCTATGCGAGCGTACAAACTCGTTTAGAACTTTAAGGCCCTTTAAAAATACATTTAAAGAGTCAGATTTGTGGAAAACTCTTCGGTACTGCATAGTACATACCTCAAGTAGTATCTATGGATTATTTCAGAATTTTCTAGGCATGCTACCGGCCAGCCCGAATGTCTATGCGAGCGAACGAAGTCGGTAAGAGCCTTAAGGCCCTTTAAAAATACATTTAAATAGTCAGCTGCATAGTACATACCTCAAGTAGTATCTATGAATTATTTCAGAATTTTCTCGGCATGCTACCGGCCAGCCCACATCTCTATGCGAGCGAACAAACTCGGTAAGAGCTTTAAGTCCCTTTAAAAATACATTTAAAAGTCAGCTTTGGGAAAACCTCGTCGTTACTGCATAGTACATACCTCAAGTAGTATCTATGAATTATTTCAGAATCTTCTCGGCATGCTACC
Organism: Ichneumon xanthorius; assembly: GCA_917499995.1. Taxonomy (NCBI): domain Eukaryota; kingdom Metazoa; phylum Arthropoda; class Insecta; order Hymenoptera; family Ichneumonidae; genus Ichneumon; species Ichneumon xanthorius. The sequence goes on along the minus strand of CAKJTD010000069.1, from coordinate 75,262 downwards.
GGCCCGCCCGAATCTCTATGCGAGCGAACAAACTCGGTAAGAGCTTTAAGGCCCTTTAAAAATACATTTAAAGAGTCAGCTTTGGGGAAAACTCTTCGGTACTGCATATTACATACCGCAAGTAGTATTTATGCATTATTTCAGAATTTTCTCGGCATGCTACCGGCCAGCCCACATCTCTATGCGAGCGAACAAACTCGGTAAGAGCTTTAAGGCCCTTTAAAAATACATTTAAAGAGGCAGCTTTGGGAAAACCTCGTCGTTACTGCATAGTACATACCTCAAGTAGTATCTATGAATTATTTCAGAATTTTCTCGGCATGCTACCGGCCCGCCCGAAACTCTATGCGAGCGAACAAACTCGGTAAGAGCTTTAAGGCCCTTTAAAATACATTTAAAGAGTCAGCTTAGGGAAAACCTCTTTGGTACTGCATAGTACATACCTCAAGTAGTATCTATGAATTATTTCAGAATTTCCTCGGCATGCTACCGGCCAGCCCGAATGTCTATGCGAGCGAACAAACTCGGTAAGAGCTTTAAGGCCCTTTAAAAATACATTTAAAGAGTCAGCTTTGGGAAAACCTCGTCGTTACTGCATAGTACATACCTCAAGTAGTATCTATGAATTATTTCAGAATTTTCTCGGCACGCTACCGGCCAGCCCACTTCTCTATCCGAGCGAACAAACTCGTTTAGAGCATTAAGGCCCTTTAAAAATACATTTAAAGAGTCAGCTTTGGGAAAAACTCTTCGGTACTGCATAGGTCTTACCTCACGTAGTATCTTTGAATTATTTCAGAATTTTCTCGGTATGCTACCGGCCAGCCCGAATCTCAATGCGAGCGATCAACCTTGTTTAGACCGTTAAGGCCCTTTAAAAATACATTTAAAGAGTCAGCTTTGTGGAAAACTCTTCGGTACTGCATAGTACATACCTCCAGTAGTATCTATGAATTATTTCAGCATTTTCTAGGCAGGCTACCGGCCAGCCCGAATGTCTATGCGAGCGAACAAACTCGGTAAGAGCTTTAAGGCCCTTTGAAAATACCTTTACAGAGTCAGCTTTGGGGAAAACTCTTCGGTACTGCATAGTATATACCTCAAGTAGTATCTATGAATTATTTCAGAATTTTCTCGGCATGCTACCGGCCTGCCCGAATCTCCATGCGAGCGAACAAACTCGGTAAGAGCCTTAAGGCCCTTTAAAAATACATTTAAAAGTCACCTTTGGGGAAAACTCTTCGGTACTGCATAGTACTTACCTCACGTAGTATCTATGGATTATTTCAGAATTTTCTAGGCATGCTACTGGCCAGCCCGAATGTCTATGCGAGCGAACAAAGTCGGTAAGAGCCTTAAGGTCCTTTAAAAATACATTTAAATAGTCAGCTTTGGGAAAAACTCTTCGGTACTGCATAGTACATATCTCAAGTAGTATCTATGCATTATTTCAGAATTTTCGCGGCATGCTACCGGCCAGCCCACATCTCTATGCGAGCGAACAAACTCGGTAAAAGCTTTAAGGCCCTTTAAAAATACATTTAAAGAGTCAGCTTTGGGAAAACCTCGTCGTTACTGCATAGTACATACCTCAAGTAGTATCTATGAATTATTTCAGAATTTTCTCGGTATGCTACCGGCCCGCCCGAATCTCTATGCGAGCGAACAAACTCGGTAAGAGCTTTAAAGCCCTTTAAAAATACATTTAAAGAGTCAGCTTTGGGAAAACCTCTTTGGTACTGCATAGTACATACCTCAAGTAGTATCTATGAATTATTTCAGAATTTTCTCGGCACGCTACCGACCAGCCCACTTCTCTATCCGAGCGAACAAACTCGTTTAGAGAATTAAGGCCCTATAAAAATACATTTAAAGAGTCAGCTTTGGAGAAAACTCTTCGGTACTGCATAGTACTTACCTCACGTAGTATCTTTGAATTATTTCAGAATTTTCTCGGTATGCTACCGGCCAGCCCAAATGTCTATGCGAGCGAACAAACTCGGTAAGAGCTTTAAGGCCCTTTGAAAATACATTTAAAGAGTCAGCTTTGTGGAAAACTCTTCGGTACTGCATAGTACATACCTCCAGTAGTATATATGAATTATTTCAGAATTTTCTCGGCATGCTACCGGCCTGCCCGAATCTCTATGCGAGCGAACAAACTCGGTAGGAGCATTGAGGCCCTTTAAAAATACATTTAAAGAGTCAGCATTGGGGAAAATTCTTCGGTACTGCATAGTACTTACCTCACGTAGTATCTATGGATTATTTCAGAATTTTCTAGGCATGCTACCGGCCAACCCGAATGTCTATGCGAGCGAACAAAGTCGGTAAGAGCTTTAAGGCCCTTTAAAAATACATTTAAAGAGTCAGCTTTGGGAAAACCTCGTCGTTACTGCATAGTACATACCTCAAGTAGTATCTATGAATTATTTCAGAATTTTCTCGGCATGCTACCGGCCCGCCCGAAACTCTATGCGAGCGAACAAACTCGGTAAGAGCTTTAAGGCCCTTTAAAATACATTTAAAGAGTCAGCTTAGGGAAAGCCTCTTTGGTACTGCATAGTACATACCTCAAGTAGTATCTATGAATTATTTCAGAATTTTCTCGGCATGCTACCGGCCAGCCCGAATGTCTATGCGAGCGAACAAACTCGGTAAGAGCTTTAAGGCCCTTTAAAAATACATTTAAAGAGTCAGCTTTGGGAAAACCTCGTCGTTACTGCATAGTACATACCTCAAGTAGTATCTATGAATTATTTCAGAATTTTCTCGGCATGTTACTGACCAGCCCATATCTCTATGCGAGCGAACAAACTCGTTTAGAGCCTTAAGGCCCTTTAAAAATACATTTAAAGAGTCAGCTTTGGGAAAACCTCTTCGATACTGCATAGTACATAGCTCAAGTAGTATCTATGAATTATTTCAGAATTTTCTCGGCATGCTACCGGCCAGCCCGAATGTCTATGCGAGCGAACAAACTCGGTAAGAGCTTTAAGGCCCTTTAAAAATACATTTAAAGAGTCAGCTTTGGGGAAAACTCTTCGGTACTGCATATTACATACCGCAAGTAGTATTTATGCATTATTTCAGAATTTTCTCGGCATGCTACCGGCCAGCCCAAATCTCTATGCGAGCGAACAAACTCGGTAAGAGCTTTAAGGCCCTTTAAAAATACATTTAAAGAGTCAGCTTTGGGAAAACCTCGTCGTTACTGCATAGTACATACCTCACGTAGTATCTATGAATTATTTCAGAATTTTCTCGGCATGCTACCGGCCCGCCCGAAACTCTATGCGAGCGAACAAACTCGGTAAGAGCTTTAAGGCCCTTTAAAATACATTTAAAGAGTCAGCTTAGGGAAAACCTCTTTGGTACTGCATAGTACATACCTCAAGTAGTATCTATGAATTATTTCAGAATTTTCTCGGCATGCTACCGGCCAGCCCGAATGTCTATGCGAGCGAACAAACTCGGTAAGAGCTTTAAGGCCCTTTAAAAATACATTTAAAGAGTCAGCTTTGGGAAAACCTCGTCGTTACTGCATAGTACATACCTCAAGTAGTATCTATGAATTATTTCAGAATTTTCTCGGCACGCTACCGGCCAGCCCACTTCTCTATCCGAGCGAACAAACTCGTTTAGAGCATTAAGGCCCTTTAAAAATACATTTAAAGAGTCAGCTTTGGGAAAAACTCTTTGGTACTGCATAGTTCTTACCTCACGTAGTATCTTTGAATTATTTCAGAATTTTCTCGGTATGCTACCGGCCTGCCCGAATCTCTATGCGAGCGAACAAACTCGGTAAGAGCCTTAAGGCCCTTTAAAAATACATTTAAAAGTCACCTTTGGGGAAAACTCTTCGGTACTGCATAGGACATACCTCAAGTAGTATCTATGAATTATTTCAGAATTTTCTCGGCATGCTACCGGCCAGCCCACTTCTCTATCCGAGCGAACAAACTCGGTAAAAGCTTTAAGGCCCTTTAAAAATACATTTAAAGAGTCAGCTTTGGGAAAACCTCGTCGTTACTGCATAGTACATACCTCAAGTAGTATTTATGAATTATTTCAGAATTTTCTCGGTATGCTACCGGCCCGCCCGAATCTCTATGCGAGCGAACAAACTCGGTAAGAGCTTTAAAGCCCTTTAAAAATACATTTAAAGAGTCAGCTTTGGGAAAACCTCTTTGGTACTGCATAGTACATACCTCAAGTAGTATCTATGAATTATTTCAGAATTTTCTCGGCACGCTACCGACCAGCCCACTTCTCTATCCGAGCGAACAAACTCGTTTAGAGAATTAAGGCCCTATAAAAATACATTTAAAGAGTCAGCTTTGGAGAAAACTCTTCGGTACTGCATAGTACTTACCTCACGTAGTATCTTTGAATTATTTCAGAATTTTCTCGGTATGCTACCGGCCAGCCCAAATGTCTATGCGAGCGAACAAACTCGGTAAGAGCTTTAAGGCCCTTTGAAAATACATTTAAAGAGTCAGCTTTGTGGAAAACTCTTCGGTACTGCATAGTACATACCTCCAGTAGTATATATGAATTATTTCAGAATTTTCTCGGCATGCTACCGGCCTGCCCGAATCTCTATGCGAGCGAACAAACTCGGTAGGAGCCTTGAGGCCCTTTAAAAATACATTTAAAGAGTCAGCATTGGGGAAAATTCTTCGGTACTGCATAGTACTTACCTCACGTAGTATCTATGGATTATTTCAGAATTTTCTAGGCATGCTACCGGCCAACCCGAATGTCTATGCGAGCGAACAAAGTCGGTAAGAGCTTTAAGGCCCTTTAAAAATACATTTAAAGAGTCAGCTTTGGGAAAACCTCGTCGTTACTGCATAGTACATACCTCAAGTAGTATCTATGAATTATTTCAGAATTTTCTCGGCATGCTACCGGCCCGCCCGAAACTCTATGCGAGCGAATAAACTCGGTAAGAGCTTTAAGGCCCTTTAAAATACATTTAAAGAGTCAGCTTAGGGAAAGCCTCTTTGGTACTGCATAGTACATACCTCAAGTAGTATCTATGAATTATTTCAGAATTTTCTCGGCATGCTACCGGCCAGCCCGAATCTCTATGCGAGCGAACAAACTCGGTAAGAGCTTTAAGGCCCTTTAAAAATACATTTAAAGAGTCAGCTTTGGGAAAACCTCGTCGTTACTGCATAGTACATACCTCAAGTAGTATCTATGAATTATTTCAGAATTTTCTCGGCATGTTACTGACCAGCCCATATCTCTATGCGAGCGAACAAACTCGTTTAGAGCCTTAAGGCCCTTTAAAAATACATTTAAAGAGTCAGCTTTGGGAAAACCTCTTCGATACTGCATAGTACATAGCTCAAGTAGTATCTATGAATTATTTCAGAATTTTCTCGGCATGCTACCGGCCAGCCCGAATGTCGATGCGAGCGAACAAACTCGGTAAGAGCTTTAAGGCCCTTTAAAAATACATTTAAAGAGTCAGCTTTGGGGAAAACTCTTCGGTACTGCATATTACATACCGCAAGTAGTATTTATGCATTATTTCAGAATTTTCTCGGCATGCTACCGGCCAGCCCACATCTCTATGCGAGCGAACAAACTCGGTAAGAGCTTTAAGGCCCTTTAAAAATACATTTAAAGAGTCAGCTTTGGGAAAACCTCGTCGTTACTGCATAGTACATACCTCAAGTAGTATCTATGAATTATTTCAGAATTTTCTCGGCATGCTACCGGCCCGCCCGAAACTCTATGCGAGCGAACAAACTCGGTAAGAGCTTTAAGGCCCTTTAAAATACATTTAAAGAGTCAGCTTAGGGAAAACCTCTTTGGTACTGCATAGTACATACCTCAAGTAGTATCTATGAATTATTTCAGAATTTTCTCGGCATGCTACCGGCCAGCCCGAATCTCTATGCGAGCGAACAAACTCGGTAAGAGCATTAAGGCCCTTTAAAAATACATTTAAAGAGTCAGCTTTGGGAAAACCTCGTCGTTACTGCATAGTACATACCTCAAGTAGTATCTATGAATTATTTCAGAATTTTCTCGGCACGCTACCGGCCAGCCCACTTCTCTATCCGAGCGAACAAACTCGTTTAGAGCATTAAGGCCCTTTAAAAATACATTTAAAGAGTCAGCTTTGGGAAAAACTCTTCGGTACTGCATAGTTCTTACCTCACGTAGTATCTATGAATTATTTCAGAATTTTCTCGGTATGCTACCGGCCTGCCCGAATCTCTATGCGAGCGAACAAACTCGGTAAGAGCCTTAAGGCCCTTTAAAAATACATTTAAAAGTCACCTTTGGGGAAAACTCTTCGGTACTGCATAGGACATACCTCAAGTAGTATCTATGAATTATTTCAGAATTTTCTCGGCATGCTACCGGCCAGCCCACTTCTCTATCCGAGCGAACAAACTCGTTTAGAGCATTAAGGCCCTTTAAAAATACATTTAAAGAGTCAGCTTTGGGGAAAACTCTTCGGTACTGCATAGTACTTACCTCACGTAGTATCTTTGAATTATTTCAGAATTTTCTCGGCATGCTACCGGCCCGCCCGAATCTCTATGCGAGCGAACAAACTCGGTAAGATCGGTAAGACCCTTTAAAGATACATTTAAGGAGTCAGCTTTAGGGAAAACTCTTCATTACTGCATAGGACATACCTCAAGTAGTATCTATGAATTATTTCAGAATTTTCTCGGCACGCTACCGGCCAGCCCGAATCTCTATGCGAGCGAACAAACTCGTTTAGAGCGTTAAGGCCCTTTAAAAATACATTTATAGAGTTAGCTTTGGGAAAACCTCTTCGGTACTGCATAGTACATACCTCAAGTAGTATCTATGAATTATTTCAGAATTTTCTCGGCATGCTACCGGCCAGCCCGAATCTCTATGCGAGCGTACAAACTCGTTTAGAACTTTAAGGCCCTTTAAAAATACATTTAAAGAGTCAGATTTGTGGAAAACTCTTCGGTACTGCATAGTACATACCTCAAGTAGTATCTATGGATTATTTCAGAATTTTCTAGGCATGCTACCGGCCAGCCCGAATGTCTATGCGAGCGAACAAACTCGGTAAGAGCGTTAAGGCCCTTTAAAAATACATTTAAATAGTCAGCTGCATAGTACATACCTCAAGTAGTATCTATGCATTATTTCAGAATTTTCTCGGCATGCTACCGGCCAGCCCACATCTCTATGCGAGCGAACAAACTCGGTAAGAGCTTTAAGTCCCTTTAAAAATACATTTAAAAGTCAGCTTTGGGAAAACCTCGTCGTTACTGCATAGTACATACCTCAAGTAGTATCTATGAATTATTTCAGAATCTTCTCGGCATGCTACCGGCCCGCCCGAATCTCTATGCGAGCGAACAAACTCGGTAAGAGCTTTAAGGCCCTTTAAAAATACATTTAAAGAGTCAGCTTTGGGGAAAACTCTTCGGTACTGCATATTACATACCGCAAGTAGTATTTATGCATTATTTCAGAATTTTCTCGGCATGCTACCGGCCAGCCCACATCTCTATGCGAGCGAACAAACTCGGTAAGAGCTTTAAGGCCCTTTAAAAATACATTTAAAGAGGCAGCTTTGGGAAAACCTCGTCGTTACTGCATAGTACATACCTCAAGTAGTATCTATGAATTATTTCAGAATTTTCTCGGCATGCTACCGGCCCGCCCGAAACTCTATGCGAGCGAACAAACTCGGTAAGAGCTTTAAGGCCCTTTAAAATACATTTAAAGAGTCAGCTTAGGGAAAACCTCTTTGGTACTGCATAGTACATACCTCAAGTAGTATCTATGAATTATTTCAGAATTTCCTCGGCATGCTACCGGCCAGCCCGAATGTCTATGCGAGCGAACAAACTCGGTAAGAGCTTTAAGGCCCTTTAAAAATACATTTAAAGAGTCAGCTTTGGGAAAACCTCGTCGTTACTGCATAGTACATACCTCAAGTAGTATCTATGAATTATTTCAGAATTTTCTCGGCACGCTACCGGCCAGCCCACTTCTCTATCCGAGCGAACAAACTCGTTTAGAGCATTAAGGCCCTTTAAAAATACATTTAAAGAGTCAGCTTTGGGAAAAACTCTTCGGTACTGCATAGGTCTTACCTCACGTAGTATCTTTGAATTATTTCAGAATTTTCTCGGTATGCTACCGGCCAGCCCGAATCTCAATGCGAGCGATCAACCTTGTTTAGACCGTTAAGGCCCTTTAAAAATACATTTAAAGAGTCAGCTTTGTGGAAAACTCTTCGGTACTGCATAGTACATACCTCCAGTAGTATCTATGAATTATTTCAGCATTTTCTAGGCAGGCTACCGGCCAGCCCGAATGTCTATGCGAGCGAACAAACTCGGTAAGAGCTTTAAGGCCCTTTGAAAATACCTTTACAGAGTCAGCTTTGGGGAAAACTCTTCGGTACTGCATAGTATATACCTCAAGTAGTATCTATGAATTATTTCAGAATTTTCTCGGCATGCTACCGGCCTGCCCGAATCTCCATGCGAGCGAACAAACTCGGTAAGAGCCTTAAGGCCCTTTAAAAATACATTTAAAAGTCACCTTTGGGGAAAACTCTTCGGTACTGCATAGTACTTACCTCACGTAGTATCTATGGATTATTTCAGAATTTTCTAGGCATGCTACTGGCCAGCCCGAATGTCTATGCGAGCGAACAAAGTCGGTAAGAGCCTTAAGGTCCTTTAAAAATACATTTAAATAGTCAGCTTTGGGAAAAACTCTTCGGTACTGCATAGTACATATCTCAAGTAGTATCTATGCATTATTTCAGAATTTTCGCGGCATGCTACCGGCCAGCCCACATCTCTATGCGAGCGAACAAACTCGGTAAAAGCTTTAAGGCCCTTTAAAAATACATTTAAAGAGTCAGCTTTGGGAAAACCTCGTCGTTACTGCATAGTACATACCTCAAGTAGTATTTATGAATTATTTCAGAATTTTCTCGGTATGCTACCGGCCCGCCCGAATCTCTATGCGAGCGAACAAACTCGGTAAGAGCTTTAAAGCCCTTTAAAAATACATTTAAAGAGTCAGCTTTGGGAAAACCTCTTTGGTACTGCATAGTACATACCTCAAGTAGTATCTATGAATTATTTCAGAATTTTCTCGGCACGCTACCGACCAGCCCACTTCTCTATCCGAGCGAACAAACTCGTTTAGAGAATTAAGGCCCTATAAAAATACATTTAAAGAGTCAGCTTTGGAGAAAACTCTTCGGTACTGCATAGTACTTACCTCACGTAGTATCTTTGAATTATTTCAGAATTTTCTCGGTATGCTACCGGCCAGCCCAAATGTCTATGCGAGCGAACAAACTCGGTAAGAGCTTTAAGGCCCTTTGAAAATACATTTAAAGAGTCAGCTTTGTGGAAAACTCTTCGGTACTGCATAGTACATACCTCCAGTAGTATATATGAATTATTTCAGAATTTTCTCGGCATGCTACCGGCCTGCCCGAATCTCTATGCGAGCGAACAAACTCGGTAGGAGCCTTGAGGCCCTTTAAAAATACATTTAAAGAGTCAGCATTGGGGAAAATTCTTCGGTACTGCATAGTACTTACCTCACGTAGTATCTATGGATTATTTCAGAATTTTCTAGGCATGCTACCGGCCAACCCGAATGTCTATGCGAGCGAACAAAGTCGGTAAGAGCTTTAAGGCCCTTTAAAAATACATTTAAAGAGTCAGCTTTGGGAAAACCTCGTCGTTACTGCATAGTACATACCTCAAGTAGTATCTATGAATTATTTCAGAATTTTCTCGGCATGCTACCGGCCCGCCCGAAACTCTATGCGAGCGAACAAACTCGGTAAGAGCTTTAAGGCCCTTTAAAATACATTTAAAGAGTCAGCTTAGGGAAAGCCTCTTTGGTACTGCATAGTACATACCTCAAGTAGTATCTATGAATTATTTCAGAATTTTCTCGGCATGCTACCGGCCAGCCCGAATGTCTATGCGAGCGAACAAACTCGGTAAGAGCTTTAAGGCCCTTTAAAAATACATTTAAAGAGTCAGCTTTGGGAAAACCTCGTCGTTACTGCATAGTACATACCTCAAGTAGTATCTATGAATTATTTCAGAATTTTCTCGGCATGTTACTGACCAGCCCATATCTCTATGCGAGCGAACAAACTCGTTTAGAGCCTTAAGGCCCTTTAAAAATACATTTAAAGAGTCAGCTTTGGGAAAACCTCTTCGATACTGCATAGTACATAGCTCAAGTAGTATCTATGAATTATTTCAGAATTTTCTCGGCATGCTACCGGCCAGCCCGAATGTCGATGCGAGCGAACAAACTCGGTAAGAGCTTTAAGGCCCTTTAAAAATACATTTAAAGAGTCAGCTTTGGGGAAAACTCTTCGGTACTGCATATTACATACCGCAAGTAGTATTTATGCATTATTTCAGAATTTTCTCGGCATGCTACCGGCCAGCCCACATCTCTATGCGAGCGAACAAACTCGGTAAGAGCTTTAAGGCCCTTTAAAAATACATTTAAAGAGTCAGCTTTGGGAAAACCTCGTCGTTACTGCATAGTACATACCTCAAGTAGTATCTATGAATTATTTCAGAATTTTCTCGGCATGCTACCGGCCCGCCCGAAACTCTATGCGAGCGAACAAACTCGGTAAGAGCTTTAAGGCCCTTTAAAATACATTTAAAGAGTCAGCTTAGGGAAAACCTCTTTGGTACTGCATAGTACATACCTCAAGTAGTATCTATGAATTATTTCAGAATTTTCTCGGCATGCTACCGGCCAGCCCGAATGTCTATGCGAGCGAACAAACTCGGTAAGAGCTTTAAGGCCCTTTAAAAATACATTTAAAGAGTCAGCTTTGGGAAAACCTCGTCGTTACTGCATAGTACATACCTCAAGTAGTATCTATGAATTATTTCAGAATTTTCTCGGCACGCTACCGGCCAGCCCACTTCTCTATCCGAGCGAACAAACTCGTTTAGAGCATTAAGGCCCTTTAAAAATACATTTAAAGAGTCAGCTTTGGGAAAAACTCTTTGGTACTGCATAGTTCTTACCTCACGTAGTATCTTTGAATTATTTCAGAATTTTCTCGGTATGCTACCGGCCTGCCCGAATCTCTATGCGAGCGAACAAACTCGGTAAGAGCCTTAAGGCCCTTTAAAAATACATTTAAAAGTCACCTTTGGGGAAAACTCTTCGGTACTGCATAGGACATACCTCAAGTAGTATCTATGAATTATTTCAGAATTTTCTCGGCATGCTACCGGCCAGCCCACTTCTCTATCCGAGCGAACAAACTCGGTAAGAGGCTTAAGGCCCTTTAAAAATACATTTAAAGAGTCAGCTTTGGGAAAACCTCGTCGTTACTGCATAGTACATACCTCAAGTAGTATTTATGAATTATTTCAGAATTTTCTCGGTATGCTACCGGCCCGCCCGAATCTCTATGCGAGCGAACAAACTCGGTAAGAGCTTTAAAGCCCTTTAAAAATACATTTAAAGAGTCAGCTTTGGGAAAACCTCTTTGGTACTGCATAGTACATACCTCAAGTAGTATCTATGAATTATTTCAGAATTTTCTCGGCAAGCTACCGACCAGCCCACTTCTCTATCCGAGCGAACAAACTCGTTTAGAGAATTAAGGCCCTATAAAAATACATTTAAAGAGTCAGCTTTGGAGAAAACTCTTCGGTACTGCATAGTACTTACCTCACGTAGTATCTTTGAATTATTTCAGAATTTTCTCGGTATGCTACCGGCCAGCCCAAATGTCTATGCGAGCGAACAAACTCGGTAAGAGCTTTAAGGCCCTTTGAAAATACATTTAAAGAGTCAGCTTTGTGGAAAACTCTTCGGTACTGCATAGTACATACCTCAAGTAGTATATATGAATTATTTCAGAATTTTCTCGGCATGCTACCGGCCTGCCCGAATCTCTATGCGAGCGAACAAACTCGGTAGGAGCCTTGAGGCCCTTTAAAAATACATTTAAAGAGTCAGCATTGGGGAAAATTCTTCGGTACTGCATAGTACTTACCTCACGTAGTATCTATGGATTATTTCAGAATTTTCTAGGCATGCTACCGGCCAACCCGAATGTCTATGCGAGCGAACAAAGTCGGTAAGAGCTTTAAGGCCCTTTAAAAATACATTTAAAGAGTCAGCTTTGGGAAAACCTCGTCGTTACTGCATAGTACATACCTCAAGTAGTATCTATGAATTATTTCAGAATTTTCTCGGCATGCTACCGGCCCGCCCGAAACTCTATGCGAGCGAATAAACTCGGTAAGAGCTTTAAGGCCCTTTAAAATACATTTAAAGAGTCAGCTTAGGGAAAGCCTCTTTGGTACTGCATAGTACATACCTCAAGTAGTATCTATGAATTATTTCAGAATTTTCTCGGCATGCTACCGGCCAGCCCGAATGTCTATGCGAGCGAACAAACTCGGTAAGAGCTTTAAGGCCCTTTAAAAATACATTTAAAGAGTCAGCTTTGGGAAAACCTCGTCGTTACTGCATAGTACATACCTCAAGTAGTATCTATGAATTATTTCAGAATTTTCTCGGCATGTTACTGACCAGCCCATATCTCTATGCGAGCGAACAAACTCGTTTAGAGCCTTAAGGCCCTTTAAAAATACATTTAAAGAGTCAGCTTTGGGAAAACCTCTTCGATACTGCATAGTACATAGCTCAAGTAGTATCTATGAATTATTTCAGAATTTTCTCGGCATGCTACCGGCCAGCCCGAATGTCGATGCGAGCGAACAAACTCGGTAAGAGCTTTAAGGCCCTTTAAAAATACATTTAAAGAGTCAGCTTTGGGGAAAACTCTTCGGTACTGCATATTACATACCGCAAGTAGTATTTATGCATTATTTCAGAATTTTCTCGGCATGCTACCGGCCAGCCCACATCTCTATGCGAGCGAACAAACTCGGTAAGAGCTTTAAGGCCCTTTAAAAATACATTTAAAGAGTCAGCTTTGGGAAAACCTCGTCGTTACTGCATAGTACATACCTCAAGTAATATCTATGAATTATTTCAGAATTTTCTCGGCATGCTACCGGCCCGCCCGAAACTCTATGCGAGCGAACAAACTCGGTAAGAGCTTTAAGGCCCTTTAAAATACATTTAAAGAGTCAGCTTAGGGAAAACCTCTTTGGTACTGCATAGTACATACCTCAAGTAGTATCTATGAATTATTTCAGAATTTTCTCGGCATGCTACCGGCCAGCCCGAATGTCTATGCGAGCGAACAAACTCGGTAAGAGCTTTAAGGCCCTTTAAAAATACATTTAAAGAGTCAGCTTTGGGAAAACCTCGTCGTTACTGCATAGTACATACCTCAAGTAGTATCTATGAATTACTTCAGAATTTTCTCGGCACGCTACCGGCCAGCCCACTTCTCTATCCGAGCGAACAAACTCGTTTAGAGCATTAAGGCCCTTTAAAAATACATTTAAAGAGTCAGCTTTGGGAAAAACTCTTCGGTACTGCATAGTTCTTACCTCACGTAGTATCTTTGAATTATTTCAGAATTTTCTCGGTATGCTACCGGCCTGCCCGAATCTCTATGCGAGCGAACAAACTCGGTAAGAGCCTTAAGGCCCTTTAAAAATACATTTAAAAGTCACCTTTGGGGAAAACTCTTCGGTACTGCATAGGACATACCTCAAGTAGTATCTATGAATTATTTCAGAATTTTCTCGGCATGCTACCGGCCAGCCCACTTCTCTATCCGAGCGAACAAACTCGTTTAGAGCATTAAGGCCCTTTAAAAATACATTTAAAGAGTCAGCTTTGGGGAAAACTCTTCGGTACTGCATAGTACTTACCTCACGTAGTATCTTTGAATTATTTCAGAATTTTCTCGGCATGCTACCGGCCAGCCCGAATCTCTATGCGAGCGAACAAACTCGGTAAGATCGGTAAGACCCTTTAAAGATACATTTAAGGAGTCAGCTTTAGGGAAAACTCTTCATTACTGCATAGGACATACCTCAAGTAGTATCTATGAATTATTTCAGAATTTTCTCGGCACGCTACCGGCCAGCCCGAATCTCTATGCGAGCGAACAAACTCGTTTAGAGCGTTAAGGCCCTTTAAAAATACATTTATAGAGTTAGCTTTGGGAAAACCTCTTCGGTACTGCATAGTACATACCTCAAGTAGTATCTATGAATTATTTCAGAATTTTCTCGGCATGCTACCGGCCAGCCCGAATCTCTATGCGAGCGTACAAACTCGTTTAGAACTTTAAGGCCCTTTAAAAATACATTTAAAGAGTCAGATTTGTGGAAAACTCTTCGGTACTGCATAGTACATACCTCAAGTAGTATCTATGGATTATTTCAGAATTTTCTAGGCATGCTACCGGCCAGCCCGAATGTCTATGCGAGCGAACGAAGTCGGTAAGAGCCTTAAGGCCCTTTAAAAATACATTTAAATAGTCAGCTGCATAGTACATACCTCAAGTAGTATCTATGCATTATTTCAGAATTTTCTCGGCATGCTACCGGCCAGCCCACATCTCTATGCGAGCGAACAAACTCGGTAAGAGCTTTAAGTCCCTTTAAAAATACATTTAAAAGTCAGCTTTGGGAAAACCTCGTCGTTACTGCATAGTACATACCTCAAGTAGTATCTATGAATTATTTCAGAATCTTCTCGGCATGCTACCGGCCCGCCCGAATCTCTATGCGAGCGAACAAACTCGGTAAGAGCTTTAAGGCCCTTTAAAAATACATTTAAAGAGTCAGCTTTGGGGAAAACTCTTCGGTACTGCATATTACATACCGCAAGTAGTATTTATGCATTATTTCAGAATTTTCTCGGCATGCTACCGGCCAGCCCACATCTCTATGCGAGCGAACAAACTCGGTAAGAGCTTTAAGGCCCTTTAAAAATACATTTAAAGAGGCAGCTTTGGGAAAACCTCGTCGTTACTGCATAGTACATACCTCAAGTAGTATCTATGAATTATTTCAGAATTTTCTCGGCATGCTACCGGCCCGCCCGAAACTCTATGCGAGCGAACAAACTCGGTAAGAGCTTTAAGGCCCTTTAAAATACACTTAAAGAGTCAGCTTAGGGAAAACCTCTTTGGTACTGCATAGTACATACCTCAAGTAGTATCTATGAATTATTTCAGAATTTCCTCGGCATGCTACCGGCCAGCCCGAATGTCTATGCGAGCGAACAAACTCGGTAAGAGCTTTAAGGCCCTTTAAAAATACATTTAAAGAGTCAGCTTTGGGAAAACCTCGTCGTTACTGCATAGTACATACCTCAAGTAGTATCTATGAATTATTTCAGAATTTTCTCGGCACGCTACCGGCCAGCCCACTTCTCTATCCGAGCGAACAAACTCGTTTAGAGCATTAAGGCCCTTTAAAAATACATTTAAAGAGTCAGCTTTGGGAAAAACTCTTCGGTACTGCATAGTTCTTACCTCACGTAGTATCTTTGAATTATTTCAGAATTTTCTCGGTATGCTACCGGCCAGCCCGAATCTCAATGCGAGCGAACAACCTTGTTTAGACCTTTAAGGCCCTTTAAAAATACATTTAAAGAGTCAGCTTTGTGGAAAACTCTTCGGTACTGCATAGTACATACCTCCAGTAGTATCTATGAATTATTTCAGCATTTTCTAGGCAGGCTACCGGCCAGCCCGAATGTCTATGCGAGCGAACAAACTCGGTAAGAGCTTTAAGGCCCTTTGAAAATACCTTTACAGAGTCAGCTTTGGGGAAAACTCTTCGGTACTGCATAGTATATACCTCAAGTAGTATCTATGAATTATTTCAGAATTTTCTCGGCATGCTACCGGCCTGCCCGAATCTCCATGCGAGCGAACAAACTCGGTAAGAGCCTTAAGGCCCTTTAAAAATACATTTAAAAGTCACCTTTGGGGAAAACTCTTCGGTACTGCATAGTACTTACCTCACGTAGTATCTATGGATTATTTCAGAATTTTCTAGGCATGCTACTGGCCAGCCCGAATGTCTATGCGAGCGAACAAAGTCGGTAAGAGCCTTAAGGCCCTTTAAAAATACATTTAAATAGTCAGCTTTGGGAAAAACTCTTCGGTACTGCATAGTACATATCTCAAGTAGTATCTATGCATTATTTCAGAATTTTCGCGGCATGCTACCGGCCAGCCCACATCTCTATGCGAGCGAACAAACTCGGTAAAAGCTTTAAGGCCCTTTAAAAATACATTTAAAGAGTCAGCTTTGGGAAAACCTCGTCGTTACTGCATAGTACATACTTCAAGTAGTATTTATGAATTATTTCAGAATTTTCTCGGTATGCTACCGGCCCGCCCGAATCTCTATGCGAGCGAACAAACTCGGTAAGAGCTTTAAAGCCCTTTAAAAATACATTTAAAAGTCAGCTTTGGGAAAACCTCTTTGGTACTGCATAGTACATACCTCAAGTAGTATCTATGAATTATTTCAGAATTTTCTCGGCACGCTACCGACCAGCCCACTTCTCTATCCGAGCGAACAAACTCGTTTAGAGAATTACGGCCCTATAAAAATACATTTAAAGAGTCAGCTTTGGAGAAAACTCTTCGGTACTGCATAGTACTTACCTCACGTAGTATCTTTGAATTATTTCAGAATTTTCTCGGTATGCTACCGGCCAGCCCAAATGTCTATGCGAGCGAACAAACTCGGTAAGAGCTTTAAGGCCCTTTGAAAATACATTTAAAGAGTCAGCTTTGTGGAAAACTCTTCGGTACTGCATAGTACATACCTCCAGTAGTATATATGAATTATTTCAGAATTTTCTCGGCATGCTACCGGCCTGCCCGAATCTCTATGCGAGCGAACAAACTCGGTAGGAGCCTTGAGGCCCTTTAAAAATACATTTAAAGAGTCAGCATTGGGGAAAATTCTTCGGTACTGCATAGTACTTACCTCACGTAGTATCTATGGATCATTTCAGAATTTTCTAGGCATGCTACCGGCCAACCCGAATGTCTATGCGAGCGAACAAAGTCGGTAAGAGCTTTAAGGCCCTTTAAAAATACATTTAAAGAGTCAGCTTTGGGAAAACCTCGTCGTTACTGCATAGTACATACCTCAAGTAGTATCTATGAATTATTTCAGAATTTTCTCGGCATGCTTCCGGCCCGCCCGAAACTCTATGCGAGCGAACAAACTCGGTAAGAACTTTAAGGCCCTTTAAAATACATTTAAAGAGTCAGCTTAGGGAAAGCCTCTTTGGTACTGCATAGTACATACCTCAAGTAGTATCTATGAATTATTTCAGAATTTTCTCGGCATGCTACCGGCCAGCCCGAATGTCTATGCGAGCGAACAAACTCGGTAAGAGCTTTAAGGCCCTTTAAAAATACATTTAAAGAGTCAGCTTTGGGAAAACCTCGTCGTTACTGCATAGTACATACCTCAAGTAGTATCTATGAATTATTTCAGAATTTTCTCGGCACGCTACCGGCCAGCCCACTTCTCTATCCGAGCGAACAAACTCGTTTAGAGCATTAAGGCCCTTTAAAAATACATTTAAAGAGTCAGCTTTGGGAAAAACTCTTCGGTACTGCATAGTTCTTACCTCACGTAGTATCTTTGAATTATTTCAGAATTTTCTCGGTATGCTACCGGCCAGCCCGAATCTCTATGCGAGCGAACAACCTTGTTTAGACCTTTAAGGCCCTTTAAAAATACATTTAAAGAGTCAGCTTTGTGGAAAACTCTTCGGTACTGCATAGTACATACCTCCAGTAGTATCTATGAATTATTTCAGAATTTTCTAGGCAGGCTACCGGCCAGCCCGAATGTCTATGCGAGCGAACAAACTCGGTAAGAGCTTTAAGGCCCTTTGAAAATACCTTTACAGAGTCAGCTTTGGGGAAAACTCTTCGGTACTGCATAGTATATACCTCAAGTAGTATCTATGAATTATTTCAGAATTTTCTCGGCATGCTACCGGCCTGCCCGAATCTCCATGCGAGCGAACAAACTCGGTAAGAGCCTTAAGGCCCTTTAAAAATACATTTAAAAGTCACCTTTGGGGAAAACTCTTCGGTACTGCATAGTACTTACCTCACGTAGTATCTATGGATTATTTCAGAATTTTCTAGGCATGCTACTGGCCAGCCCGAATGTCTATGCGAGCGAACAAAGTCGGTAAGAGCCTTAAGGCCCTTTAAAAATACATTTAAATAGTCAGCTTTGGGAAAAACTCTTCGGTACTGCATAGTACATATCTCAAGTAGTATCTATGCATTATTTCAGAATTTTCGCGGCATGCTACCGGCCAGCCCACATCTCTATGCGAGCGAACAAACTCGGTAAAAGCTTTAAGGCCCTTTAAAAATACATTTAAAAGTCAGCTTTGGGAAAACCTCGTCGTTACTGCATAGTACATACCTCAAGTAGTATTTATGAATTATTTCAGAATTTTCTCGGTATGCTACCGGCCCGCCCGAATCTCTATGCGAGCGAACAAACTCGGTAAGAGCTTTAAAGCCCTTTAAAAATACATTTAAAGAGTCAGCTTTGGGAAAACCTCTTTGGTACTGCATAGTACATACCTCAAGTAGTATCTATGAATTATTTCAGAATTTTCTCGGCACGCTACCGACCAGCCCACTTCTCTATCCGAGCGAACAAACTCGTTTAGAGAATTACGGCCCTATAAAAATACATTTAAAGAGTCAGCTTTGGAGAAAACTCTTCGGTACTGCATAGTACTTACCTCACGTAGTATCTTTGAATTATTTCAGAATTTTCTCGGTATGCTACCGGCCAGCCCAAATGTATATGCGAGCGAACAAACTCGGTAAGAGCTTTAAGGCCCTTTGAAAATACATTTAAAGAGTCAGCTTTGTGGAAAACTCTTCGGTACTGCATAGTACATACCTCCAGTAGTATATATGAATTATTTCAGAATTTTCTCGGCATGCTACCGGCCTGCCCGAATCTCTATGCGAGCGAACAAACTCGGTAGGAGCCTTGAGGCCCTTTAAAAATACATTTAAAGAGTCAGCATTGGGGAAAATTCTTCGGTACTGCATAGTACTTACCTCACGTAGTATCTATGGATTATTTCAGAATTTTCTAGGCATGCTACCGGCCAACCCGAATGTCTATGCGAGCGAACAAAGTCGGTAAGAGCTTTAAGGCCCTTTAAAAATACATTTAAAGAGTCAGCTTTGGGAAAACCTCGTCGTTACTGCATAGTACATACCTCAAGTAGTATCTATGAATTATTTCAGAACTTTCTCGGCATGCTTCCGGCCCGCCCGAAACTCTATGCGAGCGAACAAACTCGGTAAGAGCTTTAAGGCCCTTTAAAATACATTTAAAGAGTCAGCTTAGGGAAAGCCTCTTTGGTACTGCATAGTACATACCTCAAGTAGTATCTATGAATTATTTCAGAATTTTCTCGGCATGCTACCGGCCAGCCCGAATGTCTATGCGAGCGAACAAACTCGTTTAGAGCATTAAGGCCCTTTAAAAATACATTAAAAGAGTCAGCTTTGGGAAAAACTCTTCGGTACTGCATAGTACTTACCTCACGTAGTATCTTTGAATTATTTCAGAATTTTCTCGGTATGCTACCGGCCTGCCCGAATCTCTATGCGAGCGAACAAACTCGGTAAGAGCCTTAAGGCCTTTTAAAAAAACATTTAAAAGTCACCTTTGGGGAAAACTCTTCGGTACTGCATAGGACATACCTCAAGTAGTATCTATGAATTATTTCAGAATTTTCTCGGCATGCTACCGGCCAGCCCACTTCTCTATCCGAGCGAACAAACTCGTTTAGAGCATTAAGGCCCTTTAAAAATACATTTAAAGAGTCAGCTTTGGGGAAAACTCTTCGGTACTGCATAGTACTTACCTCACGTAGTATCTTTGAATTATTTCAGAATTTTCTCGGCATGCTACCGGCCCGCCCGAATCTCTATGCGAGCGAACAAACTCGGTAAGATCGGTAAGACCCTTTAAAGATACATTTAAGGAGTCAGCTTTAGGGAAAACTCTTCATTACTGCATAGGACATACCTCAAGTAGTATCTATGAATTATTTCAGAATTTTCTCGGCACGCTACCGGCCAGCCCGAATCTCTATGCGAGCGAACAAACTCGTTTAGAGCGTTAAGGCCCTTTAAAAATACATTTATAGAGTTAGCTTTGGGAAAACCTCTTCGGTACTGCATAGTACATACCTCAAGTAGTATCTATGAATTATTTCAGAATTTTCTCGGCATGCTACCGGCCAGCCCGAATCTCTATGCGAGCGTACAAACACGTTTAGAACTTTAAGGCCCTTTAAAAATACATTTAAAGAGTCAGATTTGTGGAAAACTCTTCGGTACTGCATAGTACATACCTCAAGTAGTATCTATGGATTATTTCAGAATTTTCTAGGCATGCTACCGGCCAGCCCGAATGTCTATGCGAGCGAACGAAGTCGGTAAGAGCCTTAAGGCCCTTTAAAAATACATTTAAAAGTCACCTTTGGGGAAAACTCTTCGGTACTGCATAGTACTTACCTCACGTAGTATCTATGGATTATTTCAGAATTTTCTAGGCATGCTACTGGCCAGCCCGAATGTCTATGCGAGCGAACAAAGTCGGTAAGAGCCTTAAGGCCCTTTAAAAATACATTTAAATAGTCAGCTTTGGGAAAAACTCTTCGGTACTGCATAGTACATATCTCAAGTAGTATCTATGCATTATTTCAGAATTTTCGCGGCATGCTACCGGCCAGCCCACATCTCTATGCGAGCGAACAAACTCGGTAAAAGCTTTAAGGCCCTTTAAAAATACATTTAAAAGTCAGCTTTGGGAAAACCTCGTCGTTACTGCATAGTACATACCTCAAGTAGTATTTATGAATTATTTCAGAATTTTCTCGGTATGCTACCGGCCCGCCCGAATCTCTATGCGAGCGAACAAACTCGGTAAGAGCTTTAAAGCCCTTTAAAAATACATTTAAAGAGTCAGCTTTGGGAAAACCTCTTTGGTACTGCATAGTACATACCTCAAGTAGTATCTATGAATTATTTCAGAATTTTCTCGGCACGCTACCGACCAGCCCACTTCTCTATCCGAGCGAACAAACTCGTTTAGAGAATTACGGCCCTATAAAAATACATTTAAAGAGTCAGCTTTGGAGAAAACTCTTCGGTACTGCATAGTACTTACCTCACGTAGTATCTTTGAATTATTTCAGAATTTTCTCGGTATGCTACCGGCCAGCCCAAATGTATATGCGAGCGAACAAACTCGGTAAGAGCTTTAAGGCCCTTTGAAAATACATTTAAAGAGTCAGCTTTGTGGAAAACTCTTCGGTACTGCATAGTACATACCTCCAGTAGTATATATGAATTATTTCAGAATTTTCTCGGCATGCTACCGGCCTGCCCGAATCTCTATGCGAGCGAACAAACTCGGTAGGAGCCTTGAGGCCCTTTAAAAATACATTTAAAGAGTCAGCATTGGGGAAAATTCTTCGGTACTGCATAGTACTTACCTCACGTAGTATCTATGGATTATTTCAGAATTTTCTAGGCATGCTACCGGCCAACCCGAATGTCTATGCGAGCGAACAAAGTCGGTAAGAGCTTTAAGGCCCTTTAAAAATACATTTAAAGAGTCAGCTTTGGGAAAACCTCGTCGTTACTGCATAGTACATACCTCAAGTAGTATCTATGAATTATTTCAGAACTTTCTCGGCATGCTTCCGGCCCGCCCGAAACTCTATGCGAGCGAACAAACTCGGTAAGAGCTTTAAGGCCCTTTAAAATACATTTAAAGAGTCAGCTTAGGGAAAGCCTCTTTGGTACTGCATAGTACATACCTCAAGTAGTATCTATGAATTATTTCAGAATTTTCTCGGCATGCTACCGGCCAGCCCGAATGTCTATGCGAGCGAACAAACTCGTTTAGAGCATTAAGGCCCTTTAAAAATACATTAAAAGAGTCAGCTTTGGGAAAAACTCTTCGGTACTGCATAGTTCTTACCTCACGTAGTATCTTTGAATTATTTCAGAATTTTCTCGGTATGCTACCGGCCTGCCCGAATCTCTATGCGAGCGAACAAACTCGGTAAGAGCCTTAAGGCCTTTTAAAAAAACATTTAAAAGTCACCTTTGGGGAAAACTCTTCGGTACTGCATAGGACATACCTCAAGTAGTATCTATGAATTATTTCAGAATTTTCTCGGCATGCTACCGGCCAGCCCACTTCTCTATCCGAGCGAACAAACTCGTTTAGAGCATTAAGGCCCTTTAAAAATACATTTAAAGAGTCAGCTTTGGGGAAAACTCTTCGGTACTGCATAGTACTTACCTCACGTAGTATCTTTGAATTATTTCAGAATTTTCTCGGCATGCTACCGGCCCGCCCGAATCTCTATGCGAGCGAACAAACTCGGTAAGATCGGTAAGACCCTTTAAAGATACATTTAAGGAGTCAGCTTTAGGGAAAACTCTTCATTACTGCATAGGACATACCTCAAGTAGTATCTATGAATTATTTCAGAATTTTCTCGGCACGCTACCGGCCAGCCCGAATCTCTATGCGAGCGAACAAACTCGGTTAGAGCGTTAAGGCCCTTTAAAAATACATTTATAGAGTTAGCTTTGGGAAAACCTCTTCGGTACTGCATAGTACATACCTCAAGTAGTATCTATGAATTATTTCAGAATTTTCTCGGCATGCTACCGGCCAGCCCGAATCTCTATGCGAGCGTACAAACACGTTTAGAACTTTAAGGCCCTTTAAAAATACATTTAAAGAGTCAGATTTGTGGAAAACTCTTCGGTACTGCATAGTACATACCTCAAGTAGTATCTATGGATTATTTCAGAATTTTCTAGGCATGCTACCGGCCAGCCCGAATGTCTATGCGAGCGAACGAAGTCGGTAAGAGCCTTAAGGCCCTTTAAAAATACATTTAAATAGTCAGCTGCATAGTACATACCTCAAGTAGTATCTATGCATTATTTCAGAATTTTCTCGGCATGCTACCGGCCAGCCCACATCTCTATGCGAGCGAACAAACTCGGTAAGAGCTTTAAGTCCCTTTAAAAATACATTTAAAAGTCAGCTTTGGGAAAACCTCGTCGTTACTGCATAGTACATACCTCAAGTAGTATCTATGAATTATTTCAGAATCTTCTCGGCATGCTACCGGCCCGCCCGAATCTCTATGCGAGCGAACAAACTCGGTAAGAGATTTAAGGCCCTTTAAAAATACATTTAAAGAGTCAGCTTTGGGGAAAACTCTTCGGTACTGCATATTACATACCGCAAGTAGTCTTTATGCATTATTTCAGAATTTTCTCGGCATGCTACCGGCCAGCCCACATCTCTATGCGAGCGAACAAACTCGGTAAGAGCTTTAAGGCCCTTTAAAAATACATTTAAAGAGGCAGCTTTGGGAAAACCTCGTCGTTACTGCATAGTACATACCTCAAGTAGTATCTATGAATTATTTCAGAATTTTCTCGGCATGCTACCGGCCCGCCCGAAACTCTATGCGAGCGAACAAACTCGGTAAGAGCTTTAAGGCCCTTTAAAATACATTTAAAGAGTCAGCTTAGGGAAAACTTCTTTGGTACTGCATAGTACATACCTCAAGTAGTATCTATGAATTATTTCAGAATTTTCTCGGTATGCTACCGGCCAGCCCGAATGTCTATGCGAGCGAACAAACTCGGTAAGAGCTTTAAGGCCCTTTAAAAATACATTTAAAGAGTCAGCTTTGGGAAAACCTCGTCGTTACTGCATAGTACATACCTCAAGTAGTATCTATGAATTATTTCAGAATTTTCTCGGCACGCTACCGGCCAGCCCACTTCTCTATCCGAGCGAACAAACTCGTTTAGAGCATTAAGGCCCTTTAAAAATACATTTAAAGAGTCAGCTTTGGGAAAAACTCTTCGGTACTGCATAGTTCTTACCTCACGTAGTATCTTTGAATTATTTCAGAATTTTCTCGGTATGCTACCGGCCTGCCCGAATCTCTATGCGAGCGAACAAACTCGGTAAGAGCCTTAAGGCCCTTTAAAAATACATTTAAATAGTCAGCTGCATAGTACATACCTCAAGTAGTATCTATGCATTATTTCAGAATTTTCTCGGCATGCTACCGGCCAGCCCACATCTCTATGCGAGCGAACAAACTCGGTAAGAGCTTTAAGTCCCTTTAAAAATACATTTAAAAGTCAGCTTTGGGAAAACCTCGTCGTTACTGCATAGTACATACCTCAAGTAGTATCTATGAATTATTTCAGAATTTTCTCGGCACGCTACCGGCCAGCCCACTTCTCTATCCGAGCGAACAAACTCGTTTAGAGCATTAAGGCCCTTTAAAAATACATTTAAAGAGTCAGCTTTGGGAAAAACTCTTCGGTACTGCATAGTTCTTACCTCACGTAGTATCTTTGAATTATTTCAGAATTTTCTCGGTATGCTACCGGCCTGCCCGAATCTCTATGCGAGCGAACAAACTCGGTAAGAGCCTTAAGGCCCTTTAAAAATACATTTAAATAGTCAGCTGCATAGTACATACCTCAAGTAGTATCTATGCATTATTTCAGAATTTTCTCGGCATGCTACCGGCCAGCCCACATCTCTATGCGAGCGAACAAACTCGGTAAGAGCTTTAAGTCCCTTTAAAAATACATTTAAAAGTCAGCTTTGGGAAAACCTCGCCGTTACTGCATAGTACATACCTCAAGTAGTATCTATGAATTATTTCAGAATCTTCTCGGCATGCTACCGGCCCGCCCGAATCTCTATGCGAGCGAACAAACTCGGTAAGAGATTTAAGGCCCTTTAAAAATACATTTAAAGAGTCAGCTTTGGGGAAAACTCTTCGGTACTGCATATTACATACCGCAAGTAGTATTTATGCATTATTTCAGAATTTTCTCGGCATGCTACCGGCCAGCCCACATCTCTATGCGAGCGAACAAACTCGGTAAGAGCTTTAAGGCCCTTTAAAAATACATTTAAAGAGGCAGCTTTGGGAAAACCTCGTCGTTACTGCATAGTACATACCTCAAGTAGTATCTATGAATTATTTCAGAATTTTCTCGGCATGCTACCGGCCCGCCCGAAACTCTATGCGAGCGAACAAACTCGGTAAGACCTTTAAGGCCCTTTAAAAATACATTTAAAGAGTCAGCTTTGGGAAAACCTCGTTGTTACTGCATAGTACATACCTCAAGTAGTATTTATGAATTATTTCAGAATTTTCTCGGCATGCTACCGGCCCGCCCGAATCTCTATGCGAGCGAACAAACTCGGTAAGAGATTTAAAGCCCTTTAAAAATACATTTAAAGAGTCAGCTTTGGGAAAACCTCTTTGGTTCTGCATAGTACATACCTCAAGTAGTATCTATGAATTATTTCAGAATTTTCTCGGCACGCTACCGACCAGCCCACTTCTCTATCCGAGCGAACAAACTCGTTTAGAGCCTTAAGGCCCTTTAAAAATACATTTAAAGAGTCAGCTTTGGGAAAACCTCTTCGGTACTGCATAGTACATACCTCAAGTAGTATCTATGAATTATTTCAGAATTTTCTCGGCATGCTACCGGCCAGCCCGAATGTCTATGCGAGCGAACAAACTCGGTAAGAGCTTTAAGGCCCGTTAAAAATAAATTTAAAAGTCACCTTTGGGGAAAACTCTTCGGTAATGCATAGTACTTACCTCACGTAGTATCTTTGAATTATTTCAGAATTTTCTCGGTATGCTACCGGCCAGCCCGAATCTCTATGCGAGCGAACAACCTTGTTTAGACCTTTAAGGCCCTTTAAAAATACATTTAAAGAGTCAGCTTTGTGGAAAACTCTTCGGTACTGCATAGTACATACCTCCAGTAGTATCTATGAATTATTTCAGAATTTTCTAGGCAGGCTACCGGCCAGCCCGAATGTCTATGCGAGCGAACAAACTCGGTAAGAGCTTTAAGGCCCTTTGAAAATACCTTTACAGAGTCAGCTTTGGGGAAAACTCTTCGGTACTGCATAGTACATACCTCAAGTAGTATCTATGAATTATTTCAGAATTTTCTCGGCATGCTACCGGCCTGCCCGAATCTCCATGCGAGCGAACAAACTCGGTAAGAGCCTTAAGGCCCTTTAAAAATACATTTAAAAGTCACCTTTGGGGAAAACTCTTCGGTACTGCATAGTACTTACCTCACCTAGTATCTATGGATTATTTCAGAATTTTCTAGGCATGCTACCGGCCAGCCCGAATGTCTATGCGAGCGAACAAAGTCGGTAAGAGCCTTAAGGCCCTTTAAAAATACATTTAAATAGTCAGCTTTGGGAAAAACTCTTCGGTACTGCATAGTACATATCTCAAGTAGTATCTATGCATTATTTCAGAATTTTCGCGGCATGATACCGGCCAGCCCACATCTCTATGCGAGCGAACAAACTCGGTAAAAGCTTTAAGGCCCTTTAAAAATACATTTAAAGAGTCAGCTTTGGGAAAACCTCGTCGTTACTGCATAGTACATACCTCAAGTAGTATTTATGAATTATTTCAGAATTTTCTCGGTATGCTACCGGCCCGCCCGAATCTCTATGCGAGCGAACAAACTCGGTAAGAGCTTTAAAGCCCTTTAAAAATACATTTAAAGAGTCAGCTTTGGGAAAACCTCTTTGGTACTGCATAGTACATACCTCAAGTAGTATCTATGAATTATTTCAGAATTTTCTCGGCACGCTACCGACCAGCCCACTTCTCTATCCGAGCGAACAAACTCGTTTAGAGAATTAAGGCCCTATAAAAATACATTTAAAGAGTCAGCTTTGGAGAAAACTCTTCGGTACTGCATAGTACTTACCTCACGTAGTATCTTTGAATTATTTCAGAATTTTCTCGGTATGCTACCGGCCAGCCCGAATGTCTATGCGAGCGAACAAACTCGGTAAGAGCTTTAAGGCCCTTTGAAAATACATTTAAAGAGTCAGCTTTGTGGAAAACTCTTCGGTACTGCATAGTACATACCTCCAGTAGTATATATGAATTATTTCAGAATTTTCTCGGCATGCTACCGGCCTGCCCGAATCTCTATGCGAGCGAACAAACTCGGTAGGAGCCTTGAGGCCCTTTAAAAATACATTTAAAGAGTCAGCATTGGGGAAAACTCTTCGGTACTGCATAGTACTTACCTCACGTAGTATCTATGGATTATTTCAGAATTTTCTAGGCATGCTACCGGCCAACCCGAATGTCTATGCGAGCGAACAAAGTCGGTAAGAGCTTTAAGGTCCTTTAAAAATACATTTAAAGAGTCAGCTTTGGGAAAACCTCGTCGTTACTGCATAGTACATACCTCAAGTAGTATCTATGAATTATTTCAGAATTTTCTCGGCATGCTACCGGCCCGCCCGAAACTCTATGCGAGCGAACAAACTCGGTAAGAGCTTTAAGGCCCTTTAAAATACATTTAAAGAGTCAGCTTAGGGAAAGCCTCTTTGGTACTGCATAGTACATACCTCAAGTAGTATCTATGAATTATTTCAGAATTTTCTCGGCATGCTACCGGCCAGCCCGAATGTCTATGCGAGCGAACAAACTCGGTAAGAGCTTTAAGGCCCTTTAAAAATACATTTAAAGAGTCAGCTTTGGGAAAACCTCGTCGTTACTGCATAGTACATACCTCAAGTAGTATCTATGAATTATTTCAGAATTTTCTCGGCACGCTACCGGCCAGCCCACTTCTCTATCCGAGCGAACAAACTCGTTTAGAGCATTAAGGCCCTTTAAAAATACATTTAAAGAGTCAGCTTTGGGAAAAACTCTTCGGTACTGCATAGTTCTTACCTCACGTAGTATCTTTGAATTATTTCAGAATTTTCTCGGTATGCTACCGGCCTGCCCGAATCTCTATGCGAGCGAACAAACTCGGTAAGAGCCTTAAGGCCTTTTAAAAAAACATTTAAAAGTCACCTTTGGGGAAAACTCTTCGGTACTGCATAGGACATACCTCAAGTAGTATCTATGAATTATTTCAGAATTTTCTCGGCATGCTACCGGCCAGCCCACTTCTCTATCCGAGCGAACAAACTCGTTTAGAGCATTAAGGCCCTTTAAAAATACATTTAAAGAGTCAGCTTTGGGGAAAACTCTTCGGTACTGCATAGTACTTACCTCACGTAGTATCTTTGAATTATTTCAGAATTTTCTCGGCATGCTACCGGCCAGCCCGAATCTCTATGCGAGCGAACAAACTCGGTAAGATCGGTAAGACCCTTTAAAGATACATTTAAGGAGTCAGCTTTAGGGAAAACTCTTCATTACTGCATAGGACATACCTCAAGTAGTATCTATGAATTATTTCAGAATTTTCTCGGCACGCTACCGGCCAGCCCGAATCTCTATGCGAGCGAACAAACTCGTTTAGAGCGTTAAGGCCCTTTAAAAATACATTTATAGAGTTAGCTTTGGGAAAACCTCTTCGGTACTGCATAGTACATACCTCAAGTAGTATCTATGAATTATTTCAGAATTTTCTCGGCATGCTACCGGCCAGCCCGAATCTCTATGCGAGCGTACAAACACGTTTAGAACTTTAAGGCCCTTTAAAAATACATTTAAAGAGTCAGATTTGTGGAAAACTCTTCGGTACTGCATAGTACATACCTCAAGTAGTATCTATGGATTATTTCAGAATTTTCTAGGCATGCTACCGGCCAGCCCGAATGTCTATGCGAGCGAACGAAGTCGGTAAGAGCCTTAAGGCCCTTTAAAAATACATTTAAATAGTCAGCTGCATAGTACATACCTCAAGTAGTATCTATGCATTATTTCAGAATTTTCTCGGCATGCTACCGGCCAGCCCACATCTCTATGCGAGCGAACAAACTCGGTAAGAGCTTTAAGTCCCTTTAAAAATACATTTAAAAGTCAGCTTTGGGAAAACCTCGTCGTTACTGCATAGTACATACCTCAAGTAGTATCTATGAATTATTTCAGAATTTCCTCGGCATGCTACCGGCCCGCCCGAAACTCTATGCGAGCAAACAAACTCGGTAAGAGCTTTAAGGCCCTTTAAAAATACATTTAAAGAGTCAGCTTTGGGGAAAACTCTTCGGTACTGCATAGTACATACCTCAAGTAGTATTTATGCATTATTTCAGAATTTTCGCGGCATGCTACCGGCCAGCCCACATCTCTATGCGAGCGAACAAACTCGTTTAGAGCCTTAAGGCCCTTTAAAAATACATTTAAAGAGTCAGCTTTGGGAAAACCTCTTCGGTACTGCATAGTACATACCTCAAGTAGTATCTATGAATTATTTCAGAATTTTCTCGGCATGCTACCGGCCAGCCCGAATGTCTATGCGAGCGAACAAACTCGGTAAGAGCTTTAAAGCCCTTTAAAAATACATTTAAAGAGTCAGCATTGGGGAAAACTCTTCGGTACTGCATAGTACTTACCTCACGTAGTATCTATGGATTATTTCAGAATTTTCTAGGCATGCTACCGGCCAACCCGAATGTCTATGCGAGCGAACAAAGTCGGTAAGAGCCTTAAGGCCCTTTAAAAATACATTTAAATAGTCAGCTTTGGGGAAAACTCTTCGGTACTGCATAGTACATACCTCAAGTAGTATCAATGCATTATTTCAGAATTTTCTCGGCATTCTACCGGCCAGCCCACATCTCTATGCGAGCGAACAAACTCGGTAAGAGCTTTAAGGCCCTTTAAAAATACATTTAAAGAGTCAGCTTTGGGAAAACCTCGTCGTTACTGCATAGTACATACTTCTAGTAGTATCTATGAATTATTTCAGAATTTTCTCGGCATGCTACCGGCCCGCCCGAATCTCTATGCGAGCGAACAAACTCGGTAAGAGCTTTAAGGCCATTGAAATATATATTTAAAGAGTCAGCTTTGGGAAAACCTCTTTGGTACTGCATAGTACATACCTCAAGTAGTATCTATGAATTATTTCAGAATTTTCTCGGCACGCTTCCGGCCAGCCCACTTCTCTATCCGAGCGAACAAACTCGTTTAGAGCATTAAGGCCCTTTAAAAATACATTTAAAGAGTCAGCTTTGGGGAAAACTCTTCGGTACTGCATAGTTCTTACCTCACGTAGTATCTTTGAATTATTTCAGAATTTTCTCGGTATGCTACCGGCCTGCCCGAATCTCTATGCGAGCGAATAAACTCGCTAAGAGCCTTAAGGCCCTTTAAAAATACATTTAAAAGTCACCTTTGGGGAAAACTCTTCGGTACTGCATAGGACATACCTCAAGTAGTATCTATGAATTATTTCAGAATTTTCTCGGCATGCTACCGGCCAGCCCACTTCTCTATTCGAGCGAACAAACTCGTTTAGAGCATTACGGCCCTTTAAAAATACATTTAAAGAGTCAGCTTTGGGGAAAACTCTTCGGTACTGCATAGTACTTACCTCACGTAGTATCTTTGAATTATTTCAGAATTTTCTCGGCATGCTACCGGCCCGCCCGAATCTCTATGCGAGCGAACAAACTCGGTAAGATCGGTAAGACCCTTTAAAGATACATTTAAGGAGTCAGCTTTAGGGAAAACTCTTCATTACTGCATAGGACATACCTCAAGTAGTATCTATGAATTATTTCAGAATTTTCTCGGCACGCTACCGGCCAGCCCGAATCTCTATGCGAGCGAACAAACTCGTTTAGAGCGTTAAGGCCCTTTAAAAATACATTTATAGAGTTAGCTTTGGGAAAACCTCTTCGGTACTGCATAGTACATACCTCAAGTAGTATCTATGAATGATTTCAGAATTTTCTCGGCATGCTACCGGCCAGCCCGAATCTCTATGCGAGCGTACAAACTCGTTTAGAACTTTAAGGCCCTTTAAAAATACATTTAAAGAGTCAGATTTGTGGAAAACTCTTCGGTACTGCATAGTCCATGCCTCAAGTAGTATCTATGGATTATTTCAGAATTTTCTAGGCATGCTACCGGCCAGCCCGAATGTCTATGCGAGCGAACGAAGTCGGTAAGAGCCTTAAGGCCCTTTAAAAATACATTTAAATAGTCAGCTGCATAGTACATACCTCAAGTAGTATCTATGCATTATTTCAGAATTTTCTCGGCATGCTACCGGCCAGCCCACATCTCTATGCGAGCGAACAAACTCGGTAAGAGCTTTAAGTCCCTTTAAAAATACATTTAAAAGTCAGCTTTGGGAAAACCTCGTCGTTACTGCATAGTACATACCTCAAGTAGTATCTATGAATTATTTCAGAATTTCCTCGGCATGCTACCGGCCCGCCCGAAACTCTATGCGAGCAAACAAACTCGGTAAGAGCTTTAAGGCCCTTTAAAAATACATTTAAAGAGTCAGCTTTGGGGAAAACTCTTCGGTACTGCATAGTACATACCTCAAGTAGTATTTATGCATTATTTCAGAATTTTCGCGGCATGCTACCGGCCAGCCCACATCTCTATGCGAGCGAACAAACTCGTTTAGAGCCTTAAGGCCCTTTAAAAATACATTTAAATAGTCAGCTTTGGGAAAACCTCTTCGGTACTGCATAGTACATACCTCAAGTAGTATCTATGAATTATTTCAGAATTTTCTCGGCATGCTACCGGCCAGCCCGAATGTCTATGCGAGCGAACAAACTCGGTAAGAGCTTTAAAGCCCTTTAAAAATACATTTAAAGAGTCAGCTTTGGGAAAACCTCTTTGGGACTGCATAGTACATACCTCAAGTAGTATCTATGAATTATTTCAGAATTTTCTCGGCACGCTACCGACCAGCCCACTTCTCTATCCGAGCGAACAAACTCGTTTAGAGAATTAAGGCCCTATAAAAATACATTTAAAGAGTCAGCTTGGGAGAAAACTCTTCGGTACTGCATAGTACTTACCTCACGTAGTATCTTTGAATTATTTCAGAATTTTCTCGGTATGCTACCGGCCAGCCCGAATGTCTATGCGAGCGAACAAACTCGGTAAGAGCTTTAAGGCCCTTTGAAAATACATTTAAAGAGTCAGCTTTGTGGAAAACTCTTCGGTACTGCATAGTACATACCTCCAGTAGTATATATGAATTATTTCAGAATTTTCTCGGCATGCTACCGGCCTGCCCGAATATCTATGCGAGCGAACAAACTCGGTAGGAGCCTTGAGGCCCTTTAAAAATACATTTAAAGAGTCAGCATTGGGGAAAACTCTTCGGTACTGCATAGTACTTACCTCACGTAGTATCTATGGATTATTTCAGAATTTTCTAGGCATGCTACCGGCCAACCCGAATGTCTATGCGAGCGAACAAAGTCGGTAAGAGCCTTAAGGCCCTTTAAAAATACATTTAAATAGTCAGCTTTGGGGAAAACTCTTCGGTACTGCATAGTACATACCTCAAGTAGTATCAATGCATTATTTCAGAATTTTCTCGGCATTCTACCGGCCAGCCCACATCTCTATGCGAGCGAACAAACTCGGTAAGAGCTTTAAGGCCCTTTAAAAATACATTTAAAGAGTCAGCTTTGGGAAAACCTCGTCGTTACTGCATAGTACATACTTCTAGTAGTATCTATGAATTATTTCAGAATTTTCTCGGCATGCTACCGGCCCGCCCGAATCTCTATGCGAGCGAACAAACTCGGTAAGAGCTTTAAGGCCATTGAAATATATATTTAAAGAGTCAGCTTTGGGAAAACCTCTTTGGTACTGCATAGTACATACCTCAAGTAGTATCTATGAATTATTTCAGAATTTTCTCGGCACGCTTCCGGCCAGCCCACTTCTCTATCCGAGCGAACAAACTCGTTTAGAGCATTAAGGCCCTTTAAAAATACATTTAAAGAGTCAGCTTTGGGGAAAACTCTTCGGTACTGCATAGTTCTTACCTCACGTAGTATCTTTGAATTATTTCAGAATTTTCTCGGTATGCTACCGGCCTGCCCGAATCTCTATGCGAGCGAATAAACTCGCTAAGAGCCTTAAGGCCCTTTAAAAATACATTTAAAAGTCACCTTTGGGGAAAACTCTTCGGTACTGCATAGGACATACCTCAAGTAGTATCTATGAATTATTTCAGAATTTTCTCGGCATGCTACCGGCCAGCCCACATCTCTATTCGAGCGAACAAACTCGTTTAGAGCATTACGGCCCTTTAAAAATACATTTAAAGAGTCAGCTTTGGGGAAAACTCTTCGGTACTGCATAGTACTTACCTCACGTAGTATCTTTGAATTATTTCAGAATTTTCTCGGCATGCTACCGGCCCGCCCGAATCTCTATGCGAGCGAACAAACTCGGTAAGATCGGTAAGACCCTTTAAAGATACATTTAAGGAGTCAGCTTTAGGGAAAACTCTTCATTACTGCATAGGACATACCTCAAGTAGTATCTATGAATTATTGCAGAATTTTCTCGGCACGCTACCGGCCAGCCCGAATCTCTATGCGAGCGAACAAACTCGTTTAGAGCGTTAAGTCCCTTTAAAAATACATTTATAGAGTTAGCTTTGGGAAAACCTCTTCGGTACTGCATAGTACATACATCAAGTAGTATCTATGAATTATTTCAGAATTTTCTCGGCATGCTACCGGCCAGCCCGAATCTCTATGCGAGCGTACAAACTCGTTTAGAACTTTAAGGCCCTTTAAAAATACATTTAACGAGTCAGATTTGTGGAAAACTCTTCGGTACTGCATAGTACATACCTCAAGTAGTATCTATGGTTTATTTCAGAATTTTCTAGGCATGCTACCGGCCAGCCCGAATGTCTATGCGAGCGAACGAAGTCGGTAAGAGCCTTAAGGCCCTTTAAAAATACATTTAAATAGTCAGCTGCATAGTACATACCTCAAGTAGTATCTATGCATTATTTCAGAATTTTCTCGGCATGCTACCGGCCAGCCCACATCTCTATGCGAGCGAACAAACTCGGTAAGAGCTTTAAGTCCCTTTAAAAATACATTTAAAAGTCAGCTTTGGGAAAACCTCGTCGTTACTGCATAGTACATACCTCAAGTAGTATCTATGAATTATTTCAGAATCTTCTCGGCATGCTACCGGCCCGCCCGAATCTCTATGCGAGCGAACAAACTCGGTAAGAGATTTAAGGCCCTTTAAAAATACATTTAAAGAGTCAGCTTTGGGGAAAACTCTTCGGTACTGCATATTACATACCGCAAGTAGTCTTTATGCATTATTTCAGAATTTTCTCGGCATGCTACCGGCCAGCCCACATCTCTATGCGAGCGAACAAACTCGGTAAGAGCTTTAAGGCCCTTTAAAAATACATTTAAAGAGGCAGCTTTGGGAAAACCTCGTCGTTACTGCATAGTACATACCTCAAGTAGTATCTATGAATTATTTCAGAATTTTCTCGGCATGCTACCGGCCCGCCCGAAACTCTATGCGAGCGAACAAACTCGGTAAGAGCTTTAAGGCCCTTTAAAATACATTTAAAGAGTCAGCTTAGGGAAAACTTCTTTGGTACTGCATAGTACATACCTCAAGTAGTATCTATGAATTATTTCAGAATTTTCTCGGTATGCTACCGGCCAGCCCGAATGTCTATGCGAGCGAACAAACTCGGTAAGAGCTTTAAGGCCCTTTAAAAATACATTTAAAGAGTCAGCTTTGGGAAAACCTCGTCGTTACTGCATAGTACATACCTCACGTAGTATCTATGAATTATTTCAGAATTTTCTCGGCACGCTACCGGCCAGCCCACTTCTCTATCCGAGCGAACAAACTCGTTTAGAGCATTAAGGCCCTTTAAAAATACATTTAAAGAGTCAGCTTTGGGAAAAACTCTTCGGTACTGCATAGTTCTTACCTCACGTAGTATCTTTGAATTATTTCAGAATTTTCTCGGTATGCTACCGGCCTGCCCGAATCTCTATGCGAGCGAACAAACTCGGTAAGAGCCTTAAGGCCCTTTAAAAATACATTTAAATAGTCAGCTGCATAGTACATACCTCAAGTAGTATCTATGAATTATTTCAGAATTTTCTCGGCATGCTACCGGCCAGCCCACATCTCTATGCGAGCGAACAAACTCGGTAAGAGCTTTAAGTCCCTTTAAAAATACATTTAAAAGTCAGCTTTGGGAAAACCTCGTCGTTACTGCATAGTACATACCTCAAGTAGTATCTATGAATTATTTCAGAATCTTCTCGGCATGCTACCGGCCCGCCCGAATCTCTATGCGAGCGAACAAACTCGGTAAGAGATTTAAGGCCCTTTAAAAATACATTTAAAGAGTCAGCTTTGGGGAAAACTCTTCGGTACTGCATATTACATACCGCAAGTAGTATTTATGCATTATTTCAGAATTTTCTCGGCATGCTACCGGCCAGCCCACATCTCTATGCGAGCGAACAAACTCGGTAAGAGCTTTAAGGCCCTTTAAAAATACATTTAAAGAGGCAGCTTTGGGAAAACCTCGTCGTTACTGCATAGTACATACCTCAAGTAGTATCTATGAATTATTTCAGAATTTTCTCGGCATGCTACCGGCCCGCCCGAAACTCTATGCGAGCGAACAAACTCGGTAAGACCTTTAAGGCCCTTTAAAAATACATTTAAAGAGTCAGCTTTGGGAAAACCTCGTTGTTACTGCATAGTACATACCTCAAGTAGTATTTATGAATTATTTCAGAATTTTCTCGGCATGCTACCGGCCCGCCCGAATCTCTATGCGAGCGAACAAACTCGGTAAGAGCTTTAAAGCCCTTTAAAAATACATTTAAAGAGTCAGCTTTGGGAAAACCTCTTTGGTTCTGCATAGTACATACCTCAAGTAGTATCTATGAATTATTTCAGAATTTTCTCGGCACGCTACCGACCAGCCCACTTCTCTATCCGAGCGAACAAACTCGTTTAGAGCCTTAAGGCCCTTTAAAAATACATTTAAAGAGTCAGCTTTGGGAAAACCTCTTCGGTACTGCATAGTACATACCTCAAGTAGTATCTATGAATTATTTCAGAATTTTCTCGGCATGCTACCGGCCAGCCCGAATGTCTATGCGAGCGAACAAACTCGGTAAGAGCTTTAAGGCCCGTTAAAAATAAATTTAAAAGTCACCTTTGGGGAAAACTCTTCGGTAATGCATAGTACTTACCTCACGTAGTATCTTTGAATTATTTCAGAATTTTCTCGGTATGCTACCGGCCAGCCCGAATCTCTATGCGAGCGAACAACCTTGTTTAGACCTTTAAGGCCCTTTAAAAATACATTTAAAGAGTCAGCTTTGTGGAAAACTCTTCGGTACTGCATAGTACATACCTCCAGTAGTATCTATGAATTATTTCAGAATTTTCTAGGCAGGCTACCGGCCAGCCCGAATGTCTATGCGAGCGAACAAACTCGGTAAGAGCTTTAAGGCCCTTTGAAAATACCTTTACAGAGTCAGCTTTGGGGAAAACTCTTCGGTACTGCATAGTACATACCTCAAGTAGTATCTATGAATTATTTCAGAATTTTCTCGGCATGCTACCGGCCTGCCCGAATCTCCATGCGAGCGAACAAACTCGGTAAGAGCCTTAAGGCCCTTTAAAAATACATTTAAAAGTCACCTTTGGGGAAAACTCTTCGGTACTGCATAGTACTTACCTCACCTAGTATCTATGGATTATTTCAGAATTTTCTAGGCATGCTACCGGCCAACCCGAATGTCTATGCGAGCGAACAAAGTCGGTAAGAGCCTTAAGGCCCTTTAAAAATACATTTAAATAGTCAGCTTTGGGAAAAACTCTTCGGTACTGCATAGTACATATCTCAAGTAGTATCTATGCATTATTTCAGAATTTTCGCGGCATGATACCGGCCAGCCCACATCTCTATGCGAGCGAACAAACTCGGTAAAAGCTTTAAGGCCCTTTAAAAATACATTTAAAGAGTCAGCTTTGGGAAAACCTCGTCGTTACTGCATAGTACATACCTCAAGTAGTATTTATGAATTATTTCAGAATTTTCTCGGTATGCTACCGGCCCGCCCGAATCTCTATGCGAGCGAACAAACTCGGTAAGAGCTTTAAAGCCCTTTAAAAATACATTTAAAGAGTCAGCTTTGGGAAAACCTCTTTGGTACTGCATAGTACATACCTCAAGTAGTATCTATGAATTATTTCAGAATTTTCTCGGCACGCTACCGACCAGCCCACTTCTCTATCCGAGCGAACAAACTCGTTTAGAGAATTAAGGCCCTATAAAAATACATTTAAAGAGTCAGCTTTGGAGAAAACTCTTCGGTACTGCATAGTACTTACCTCACGTAGTATCTTTGAATTATTTCAGAATTTTCTCGGCATGCTACCGGCCCGCCCGAATCTCTATGCGAGCGAACAAACTCGGTAAGATCGGTAAGACCCTTTAAAGATACATTTAAGGAGTCAGCTTTAGGGAAAACTCTTCATTACTGCATAGGACATACCTCAAGTAGTATCTATGAATTATTGCAGAATTTTCTCGGCACGCTACCGGCCAGCCCGAATCTCTATGCGAGCGAACAAACTCGTTTAGAGCGTTAAGTCCCTTTAAAAATACATTTATAGAGTTAGCTTTGGGAAAACCTCTTCGGTACTGCATAGTACATACCTCAAGTAGTATCTATGAATTATTTCAGAATTTTCTCGGCATGCTACCGGCCAGCCCGAATCTCTATGCGAGCGTACAAACTCGTTTAGAACTTTAAGGCCCTTTAAAAATACATTTAACGAGTCAGATTTGTGGAAAACTCTTCGGTACTGCATAGTACATACCTCAAGTAGTATCTATGGTTTATTTCAGAATTTTCTAGGCATGCTACCGGCCAGCCCGAATGTCTATGCGAGCGAACGAAGTCGTTAAGAGCCTTAAGGCCCTTTAAAAATACATTTAAATAGTCAGCTGCATAGTACATACCTCAAGTAGTATCTATGCATTATTTCAGAATTTTCTCGGCATGCTACCGGCCAGCCCACATCTCTATGCGAGCGAACAAACTCGGTAAGAGCTTTAAGTCCCTTTAAAAATACATTTAAAAGTCAGCTTTGGGAAAACCTCGTCGTTACTGCATAGTACATACCTCAAGTAGTATCTATGAATTATTTCAGAATCTTCTCGGCATGCTACCGGCCCGCCCGAATCTCTATGCGAGCGAACAAACTCGGTAAGAGATTTAAGGCCCTTTAAAAATACATTTAAAGAGTCAGCTTTGGGGAAAACTCTTCGGTACTGCATATTACATACCGCAAGTAGTCTTTATGCATTATTTCAGAATTTTCTCGGCATGCTACCGGCCAGCCCACATCTCTATGCGAGCGAACAAACTCGGTAAGAGCTTTAAGGCCCTTTAAAAATACATTTAAAGAGGCAGCTTTGGGAAAACCTCGTCGTTACTGCATAGTACATACCTCAAGTAGTATCTATGAATTATTTCAGAATTTTCTCGGCATGCTACCGGCCCGCCCGAAACTCTATGCGAGCGAACAAACTCGGTAAGACCTTTAAGGCCCTTTAAAAATACATTTAAAGAGTCAGCTTTGGGAAAACCTCGTTGTTACTGCATAGTACATACCTCAAGTAGTATTTATGAATTATTTCAGAATTTTCTCGGCATGCTACCGGCCAGCCCGAATCTCTATGCGAGCGAACAAACTCGGTAAGAGCTTTAAAGCCCTTTAAAAATACATTTAAAGAGTCAGCTTTGGGAAAACCTCTTTGGTTCTGCATAGTACATACCTCAAGTAGTATCTATGAATTATTTCAGAATTTTCTCGGCACGCTACCGACCAGCCCACTTCTCTATCCGAGCGAACAAACTCGTTTAGAGCCTTAAGGCCCTTTAAAAATACATTTAAAGAGTCAGCTTTGGGAAAACCTCTTCGGTACTGCATAGTACATACCTCAAGTAGTATCTATGAATTATTTCAGAATTTTCTCGGCATGCTACCGGCCAGCCCGAATGTCTATGCGAGCGAACAAACTCGGTAAGAGCTTTAAGGCCCGTTAAAAATAAATTTAAAAGTCACCTTTGGGGAAAACTCTTCGGTAATGCATAGTACTTACCTCACGTAGTATCTTTGAATTATTTCAGAATTTTCTCGGTATGCTACCGGCCAGCCCGAATCTCTATGCGAGCGAACAACCTTGTTTAGACCTTTAAGGCCCTTTAAAAATACATTTAAAGAGTCAGCTTTGTGGAAAACTCTTCGGTACTGCATAGTACATACCTCCAGTAGTATCTATGAATTATTTCAGAATTTTCTAGGCAGGCTACCGGCCAGCCCGAATGTCTATGCGAGCGAACAAACTCGGTAAGAGCTTTAAGGCCCTTTGAAAATACCTTTACAGAGTCAGCTTTGGGGAAAACTCTTCGGTACTGCATAGTACATACCTCAAGTAGTATCTATGAATTATTTCAGAATTTTCTCGGCATGCTACCGGCCTGCCCGAATCTCCATGCGAGCGAACAAACTCGGTAAGAGCCTTAAGGCCCTTTAAAAATACATTTAAAAGTCACCTTTGGGGAAAACTCTTCGGTACTGCATAGTACTTACCTCACCTAGTATCTATGGATTATTTCAGAATTTTCTAGGCATGCTACCGGCCAGCCCGAATGTCTATGCGAGCGAACAAAGTCGGTAAGAGCCTTAAGGCCCTTTAAAAATACATTTAAATAGTCAGCTTTGGGAAAAACTCTTCGGTACTGCATAGTACATATCTCAAGTAGTATCTATGCATTATTTCAGAATTTTCGCGGCATGATACCGGCCAGCCCACATCTCTATGCGAGCGAACAAACTCGGTAAAAGCTTTAAGGCTCTTTAAAAATACATTTAAAGAGTCAGCTTTGGGAAAACCTCGTCGTTACTGCATAGTACATACCTCAAGTAGTATTTATGAATTATTTCAGAATTTTCTCGGTATGCTACCGGCCCGCCCGAATCTCTATGCGAGCGAACAAACTCGGTAAGAGCTTTAAAGCCCTTTAAAAATACATTTAAAGAGTCAGCTTTGGGAAAACCTCTTTGGTACTGCATAGTACATACCTCAAGTAGTATCTATGAATTATTTCAGAATTTTCTCGGCACGCTACCGACCAGCCCACTTCTCTATCCGAGCGAACAAACTCGTTTAGAGAATTAAGGCCCTATAAAAATACATTTAAAGAGTCAGCTTTGGAGAAAACTCTTCGGTACTGCATAGTACTTACCTCACGTAGTATCTTTGAATTATTTCAGAATTTTCTCGGTATGCTACCGGCCAGCCCGAATGTCTATGCGAGCGAACAAACTCGGTAAGAGCTTTAAGGCCCTTTGAAAATACATTTAAAGAGTCAGCTTTGTGGAAAACTCTTCGGTACTGCATAGTACATACCTCCAGTAGTATATATGAATTATTTCAGAATTTTCTCGGCATGCTACCGGCCTGCCCGAATCTCTATGCGAGCGAACAAACTCGGTAGGAGCCTTGAGGCCCTTTAAAAATACATTTAAAGAGTCAGCATTGGGGAAAACTCTTCGGTACTGCATAGTACTTACCTCACGTAGTATCTATGGATTATTTCAGAATTTTCTAGGCATGCTACCGGCCAACCCGAATGTCTATGCGAGCGAACAAAGTCGGTAAGAGCTTTAAGGTCCTTTAAAAATACATTTAAAGAGTCAGCTTTGGGAAAACCTCGTCGTTACTGCATAGTACATACCTCAAGTAGTATCTATGAA
The DNA here is from genome assembly GCA_917499995.1 of Ichneumon xanthorius. Taxonomy (NCBI): domain Eukaryota; kingdom Metazoa; phylum Arthropoda; class Insecta; order Hymenoptera; family Ichneumonidae; genus Ichneumon; species Ichneumon xanthorius. The sequence continues at coordinate 34,561 of CAKJTD010000069.1, read as the reverse complement.
TTATTTCAGAATTTTCTCGGCATGCTACCGGCCCGCCCGAAACTCTATGCGAGCGAACAAACTCGGTAAGAGCTTTAAGGCCCTTTAAAATACATTTAAAGAGTCAGCTTAGGGAAAGCCTCTTTGGTACTGCATAGTACATACCTCAAGTAGTATCTATGAATTATTTCAGAATTTTCTCGGCATGCTACCGGCCAGCCCGAATGTCTATGCGAGCGAACAAACTCGGTAAGAGCTTTAAGGCCCTTTAAAAATACATTTAAAGAGTCAGCTTTGGGAAAACCTCGTCGTTACTGCATAGTACATACCTCAAGTAGTATCTATGAATTATTTCAGAATTTTCTCGGCACGCTACCGGCCAGCCCACTTCTCTATCCGAGCGAACAAACTCGTTTAGAGCATTAAGGCCCTTTAAAAATACATTTAAAGAGTCAGCTTTGGGAAAAACTCTTCGGTACTGCATAGTTCTTACCTCACGTAGTATCTTTGAATTATTTCAGAATTTTCTCGGTATGCTACCGGCCAGCCCGAATGTCTATGCGAGCGAACAAACTCGGTAAGAGCCTTAAGGCCTTTTAAAAAAACATTTAAAAGTCACCTTTGGGGAAAACTCTTCGGTACTGCATAGGACATACCTCAAGTAGTATCTATGAATTATTTCAGAATTTTCTCGGCATGCTACCGGCCAGCCCACTTCTCTATCCGAGCGAACAAACTCGTTTAGAGCATTAAGGCCCTTTAAAAATACATTTAAAGAGTCAGCTTTGGGGAAAACTCTTCGGTACTGCATAGTACTTACCTCACGTAGTATCTTTGAATTATTTCAGAATTTTCTCGGCATGCTACCGGCCCGCCCGAATCTCTATGCGAGCGAACAAACTCGGTAAGATCGGTAAGACCCTTTAAAGATACATTTAAAGAGTCAGCTTTAGGGAAAACTCTTCATTACTGCATAGGACATACCTCAAGTAGTATCTATGAATTATTTCAGAATTTTCTCGGCACGCTACCGGCCAGCCCGAATCTCTATGCGAGCGAACAAACTCGTTTAGAGCGTTAAGGCCCTTTAAAAATACATTTATAGAGTTAGCTTTGGGAAAACCTCTTCGGTACTGCATAGTACATACCTCAAGTAGTATCTATGAATGATTTCAGAATTTTCTCGGCATGCTACCGGCCAGCCCGAATCTCTATGCGAGCGTACAAACTCGTTTAGAACTTTAAGGCCCTTTAAAAATACATTTAAAGAGTCAGATTTGTGGAAAACTCTTCGGTACTGCATAGTCCATGCCTCAAGTAGTATCTATGGATTATTTCAGAATTTTCTAGGCATGCTACCGGCCAGCCCGAATGTCTATGCGAGCGAACGAAGTCGGTAAGAGCCTTAAGGCCCTTTAAAAATACATTTAAATAGTCAGCTGCATAGTACATACCTCAAGTAGTATCTATGCATTATTTCAGAATTTTCTCGGCATGCTACCGGCCAGCCCACATCTCTATGCGAGCGAACAAACTCGGTAAGAGCTTTAAGTCCCTTTAAAAATACATTTAAAAGTCAGCTTTGGGAAAACCTCGTCGTTACTGCATAGTACATACCTCAAGTAGTATCTATGAATTATTGCAGAATTTTCTCGGCACGCTACCGGCCAGCCCGAATCTCTATGCGAGCGAACAAACTCGTTTAGAGCGTTAAGTCCCTTTAAAAATACATTTATAGAGTTAGCTTTGGGAAAACCTCTTCGGTACTGCATAGTACATACCTCAAGTAGTATCTTTGAATTATTTCAGAATTTTCTCGGTATGCTACCGGCCAGCCCGAATCTCTATGCGAGCGAACAACCTTGTTTAGACCTTTAAGGCCCTTTAAAAATACATTTAAAGAGTCAGCTTTGTGGAAAACTCTTCGGTACTGCATAGTACATACCTCCAGTAGTATCTATGAATTATTTCAGAATTTTCTAGGCAGGCTACCGGCCAGCCCACATCTCTATGCGAGCGAACAAACTCGGTAAGAGCTTTAAGTCCCTTTAAAAATACATTTAAAAGTCAGCTTTGGGAAAACCTCGTCGTTACTGCATAGTACAAAATAAAAAAATAAGTCTATCAAAACAATCTAAAAATAAAAATTAAAAAAATAAGTTTATCAAAACAATCTAAAAATAAAAATTAAAAAAATAAGTTTATCAAAACAATCTAAAAATAAAAAATTAAAAAAAACTTAAATCATGTGAGCCAAGCAATGGTATACATACAAAAAATTCTTCAAAAAACATGTTTATCAAAACAAAGTTACCTTTTTTCTTTTAAATTTCTCAAAACAATCTTTAAAAAAATACAAGATGCAAACCTAGTAATAAGGGGATGTAACTGTGTAAGGGAGGGGATCTGTATAGACCCGAGAGGGTGTACATGGAATAAAAACATACTACTACTACAAGATGTAAAAACATACTACTACTACAAGATGCAAACAATCTTGACAAAAAAAAATTAAGATGTTAATCATATTTATAAATCGAATGACGGTACAGTGAGATGGCATACAAAAACTTGGCGTGCCAGTTTTTTTTACAATAGCTGTCGTACATGGTTCATTCAAATAATCAAGGGAGAGGGGAAGTAACTGCACCTTTTGCTGAGAAGGTGACGGCCGGTTTTGGAGGTCTGGCGTCTGCGACTAGAGCATCGAACACGCTGTTGTTCCTGTGGACGTTGTGTTTTGCGTATTTATATAGCATGAGCCGTCAAGTCAAGATAACGCAACGGTTTAGGCAACCGTTGTGGGAACCCAGCCTCCGACTGGCAGTCAAATCGAACGCAAAAATCAAAATCCAGAGAACTCTGGTCAGTAAGATTCGGCATGACTGAGTATGCTGCCTGGTAACGGTCTCGGAAGAATACAGAGTCGTTGCCAACTCGAACGTCCATAAAATCCAGCTGTGCCCATATTCGCGGGTGTTCGAAGAACCAATCGCAAATGTTTTGAACGGTACGCTTGCGAATCGTGAGTTCATGTCCTGCGTCTATGGTATCACATTGGTCAGCGAGACTCAGCTGCATCTGCCTCGTATTAGACCTAGCAGAGATACGCTGTTCCGACGCAGCGGTTCCGGAGCATGGAGCCGTTGCGTCGTTGGAAGCTCTGTGATCTGGCCCTCGATCTCTAATGCTCTGTTACATGGTTATCGCGTGGCTGGTTCGCAGGGACTGCTACTCATGTGTGCAGCAGGTCCAACACAAACTAAAGGCAGTAGGTAATAAGTCGAAGACGTGATTTTTCGAGCGTCAACACGATTGGATCGGATCATGAGATGATTAATATCGCATTGGCGGACAATGTTATATTTTGTAAAGTAGGAGACTCGATATTCCCCCTGTTCCCTTGATTATTTGAATGAACCATGTACGACAGCTATTGTAAAAAAAACTGGCACGCCAAGTTTTTGTATGCCATCTCACTGTACCGTCATCCGATTTATAAATATGATTAACATCTTAATTTTTTTTTGTCAAGATTGTTTGCATCTTGTAGTAGTAGTATGTTTTTACATCTTGTAGTAGTAGTATGTTTTTATTCCATGTACACCCTCTCGGGTCTATACAGATCCCGTCCCTTACACAGTTACATCCCCTTATTACTAGGTTTCCATCTTGTATTTTTTTAAAGATTGTTTTGAGACATTTAAAAGAAAAATGTAACTTTGTTTTGATAAACATTTTTTTTTAAGAATTTTTTGTATGTATACCATTGCTTGGCTCACATGATTTAAGTTTTTTTAAATTTTTTATTTTTAGATTGTTTTGATAAACTTATTTTTTTATTTTTTATTTTTAGATTGTTTTGATAGACTTATTTTTTTATTTTTTCATTTTTAGATTGTTTTGATAGGCTTATTTTTTTATTTTTATCATATACTTTTTTCAATTACCTTTTTTTGAAAAGATTGTTTTGATAAATATACTTTCTGAACGAGACAACACACTTAAGTACTTGGCGTACCATTTTCACTTTTTTGAAAAAAAGTATTTTGTGGTTGATTTTACCTATTTTTTCCTGTAAATGCGAGATTTTCTTCTTAGTCTTAATCTTGAGGAGGAAAGTAGAATTAACAAATTCCTTTGTACTAACTTTTATTTGACAAATAAGTATCCATTATTACAAGTAATTGTAAACTGTAAAAAAAACGCTTTCAGGCCAATAACACCACGATTACGAGGGTCTTCCTAATTGTTTTTTTATCTGCATGGAATATCGAGTTCCATGTATTTACAGTGAAAAAAAGTATCTAAAAAAATTACGTGTAAGTTGTTTGAACATAAAAAAAAATAACTTAGAAAAAAATTGCCATTTTGAAACCATTTGCTTCTTTTTTTACAACGTCGTCGGGCGCGTGTGTATGTGTGATGCAGCGTGATACAATACAAAATATATAAGCAGAATAGAAAAAGTTCCATACGATGATAGACGAGTTTGTGGCAGATCTACAAATATATATAATAATATATGTGTTATATATAAAGCCGTGTATTCTATAAAGGTTTTTCTTTTTCGTTTTTTTTTTCAATTTTCTTTTCTGACTGATCTGGTGGAAAGTTGTCTGAAAAAAATATGTTTCGTAGTCAAAGGCCACGCACGCCGGGCCGCAGCTATTTTCTTCGTATTCTTCATGATCGAACCTTTTTTTGTAGCTTTTTTTCGCGCGCGCCTCTACATGCACATACAATACATACACGATGATGCTAAACCATATTTCATGTATGGATATGTCATCTCTGTCTTGATTCATTTTTTTGATATACCGCGATTGTAAAAAAACTCATTATAAAACTACCTGTGAAAGTTTTTCCTATGTGTTCGATGGTCGATTATGTATTTTTGTTTATGCTTTTATTTTGACTCGTAATCATTATCAAATCTATCGTCGTGGCCCCAAACTTTGCTACCGGTATTGTCCATGGCCGACCAAACCTGCTCGTCGGTCAGCTTTTCCTTGTGACCCCGAGGTGATCTCTTGTCGTTTTTGTGTTACTTGGGAGTCTCGCTGGCGCCTGAACCGCGAATCGCTCGAGGCAACGGTCCCGAACCTCCGCCATTAGGTCCGCGATATTTCTTCTGCACCTGCGGCGGTGGTAATTCGTTTGTAGTCGATTCGTGAATTATCGTTGTTACGGCGTTATTTTTGTTTCTCGGTAATCTCATTCCTCTCGTCAAAAAGTGTGAAAACTTACCTTGAGTAACTCGTTGAGATCACGACTGTAGTTGAGCAATTCTTTGAGAGTACCGTTCCTGATATCATGCCATTCGGGACCATTTTTTGGTAACGGACCTCCACCACCGGCTTCGTAAACCATAAGCCTCACACAAAGATATTAGCTTTGTTGAGATGTGTGAAAATCCTCGTGTAGAATTTCCGTCGGCAGAGTCGTTGGCAGATACCTTGTTGTACGCAAGCTTCCTCCTTTTTTCCCCCACGCGGAGCCTCATTTCCGGTCATTAGGACTCGCTAATCACCCTGGGTAAATTCACCGAAATCGTCGTGACACCACGCGCGCACGGAAGATAGGCGGAACTCGGTACGGACCTTTTGCGCGTTACCGTATATCTATAGCCATGACATCTTCGCACCTGTTTACGCGCTTCATGGTCTCATGCCGATCCTATATCTATATCGGTTTCTTATCGCTCGGCCGGACAATAGTTCTCCGCGCCTCGCGCAATTCTTTCTCGTTTAGCCCGATATTTTCGACAACTACCGCGCGTGCGGTGACGTCATCGCGAGCGACGGGTACGCGGCACGCGTAACCCGCAAATTATGTATTCTTTCGACAATCATTTCTCCCTTTTAAATAGGTATTTCCTCCCCGTTCTTTTTGCCGATGGAAAGCCAACAGTCTTAGCTTTCCAACGGTACCCCTCGCGTAGAGGATTTCTAGCGTTAAGTTCGCGTTATCTCGTAATATAGGCAATCGATATTTTAATCGAAGCATAACGCCCGTTTCCCGTAATCGGGACATTATTTTTCGCTCAACGAGTCAATCTTCGCCAATTAATTAAACGCCTTTATTTTGCCCAAATCATCTGGTTTACGCTAAAACCTTCCGACTGTAATTTTTTTTTCTCATCGCCTCGTATTTTCCCGGACTCGCTTCTCCCGGGACATCGAGAGTTATTGTTATTTTTCTGCCAAAATCTCGGCTTCGCGAAATCTCCGATATTGTGAGTTTATTATTTTTTATCGCTAAAATTACTCCAACCCCGTCGATCCATATATCGATAAATTCAGCATCTTTTGCTCTGTACGACGATATAGAATTGTATCGAATCCTCGAAGGGGGAGAGGAGAACTGACCGAACAATTGCCACGATCGCGACGCAGATTTCGCAAATTGAGCACGCGCGCGCTGATTTAGTGAGCCGGGCCTCTCTCCGAGGTCCGTGCTCGTTAATTTGGTTCGGTCAGTTCGCCTCGTGCCTTGCCATTCGCACACCGAATTTGTACTACGGAGAATTAAAATCGCTACTACCACCAAACCAACTCGAATATTTACTCGGCACCATCCTCGGACTACTCTTCGCTCGCTAACCCGCACTTATCAGTGCGTCTACGTGAACGCGATTCCATCGGTTCCTCGGACTTCGACTTCGGCCTCCCTCGGACTTCTCCTCGCTCGAACAATCTGCACTTTTCAGTGCGTTTGTCGAGCGACTCGTCTCCACGGATCACCGACTCGGCCGTTCTCTGGTCTCTCTTCCACATCGATTCGATCTCGCTCTTTTCAGAGCGAGATACGATAAACTCAAACCGCTCTTCTTAGAGCGATCAAACGTGGAACTGTACCTTCCCGAACTCACCTCCTACCCCCTCGCCCCGGTCTTGCGCAACGCTTCGTGCCCCCGCTCGGGCGCACGACTGTCAAGACTCGGGAATCGAGGTGCCTCCTCCTTGCTCCAGCCATCTACACACTCTCGTCCGCCTTCTACGGCCCTCTAGCCGTTTAACGTGCTCCGGCTACCGGAAGCACGAACGGCCGAGGACTCTAGAAGTCACCCGATCTCCAGGCAAGCTCCTTCCGACTCATCGTGTCGACGGCCCATCACACGCGGTCAACGAGTCTCTCCTTTTGCTGGGCACCTTCGAGTCACTCGCCGCTCTTCGCAAATCTCAACACCTACGCCTACGAATCGCCTATGCCGAAGCGGGCCGGGCGCAAGCGCTACCTTGCCCACGCAAGGTTCCTCGCGGGCAAACGCCGGGCTCCTCGCGGGCTCGATTGGCTTCTCCAGCAGGAGGCCGACGCGATCGCGAACGCCGAGACTCGCGCTCGAGAGGCCCTTCCGGTCCTGCTCCGCGAACCTCCGCGGGTCTTGCCTCCGTGGCTTCGCGATACCGCGACACCGCCGCCACCTCGGAACGCCGCGAAGCCGCGTATCATCGCCGAGACCATCTTGGAAACGCGGATCTCGTACCAGAGCGCTTTCACAGTCGAGCCTTACGTTCCGGAGCGCGTTACCCCGGGGCCTCCTCCGCCGGATATCCCCTACTTCCCCTCCGGGCCATCCACGGGAATACGGGACCTGACGGAGCCGGACACGGTCGACATCGCCGCGCCCTCCGATACCGACGCGCTTTAATCCTTCGGGTCTGTCTCTAGACCCCTAGGCAGTTCAATTTCTTTTTACTTTTTTTGTGTCTTCTCGCTTTTCCTTTCCGATGCGTTCGACTCTCGGGAGTCGAGTGTATCACTGGCGCCCAACGTGGGGCCCGAACCCACGACCCCCGACACCGAGTCTTGCAGCTCTAGCGATCGAGCTAGCCGACTAGTCGGTCTACCGTCTGCCTCCTTCGCGGAACATACCGGGATTTAAAACAAAAAAAAAAAAAAAAAAAAAAAAAAAAGAGGAAAAAAACAGAACAAAAAGGAAAAAGGGAAGAGAAGTTATATATATGTATTTTTATTTTTATTTTTTTTCCCTCTTTTTCTTTCTTCCTCTTCAAACTATTACCGGTTACCCGCTCTCGTCTCTGCCGCGTACAGATTAGTGCCAGACGTATCCCGGAAATTAACGGGCCTACTCGCGAAACGTTAAACGCTACCGGCGCCTCTCGCCTTTGCAAAATAAAGTCGAAGCACTAGCCTAAGATGTCTGTAGCCCGAACTCCTCGGAGATCCCAACGCGTACGTGGCATTGCTCCGGACGAAGAACCTCCATTAAACGCGGATAGGGACGAGAATCAGATGGGAGATCCTCGCCTAGTAAATTTCGACTTAATCGAACAAATAGAGATGCCCGAGATCATGTTGGATCCGGGCCTCGATCAATCCGCGGACTTGCCTGCGCACGAGGCTCTTCTCGACCCTCCGCGAGCGGACGACGCGCTCATAGATAACGAAGACCGCCCCCGTCCAGACGGGGAAGGCCGAGTCGCGCTACGGGACGAGAACGCAAACGTGTCCATACACTTCGATCCCCCCTTAGTACCGCGAGTACTTATCGTCGCCGCCCCGCTCCCGGAGGGTCCGCCGCTGGCTGATCAAGAGGAGCCTCGCCCGCCGCAACATCCGCGCGCCGACGAACTTCCACGCGCTCGGCACGCCGACGAACCTCCACGCGCACAGCGCGACGCGAATCACCCACCACGGAACTACGGGGGAGCACCGCGCTCTCAGCAAGGAAACTTACCTCAGCAACCACCTCCTCCGCAAGACGATGGAGCCTTCGCGGGACTCGGAGCACTTCTTCACGCCCTGAATAATCTGCATCGGCCTCCCCCGCCGCCACTCCCAACTTACAGTGGCGCGGATCACGAGGATCCAAACCGATTCATCGCCCGGTGCGAGGAGTACTTCGCGGCCGTACGGACAACCCCCTCGGCACGTGCTAACGTCGCCGCCACGGCGCTACGCGGAGAGGCAGAGAAGTGGTGGAGCTGCTACCAGGGTCTGGATTTCTCGTGGGAGAAATTCCAAGAATTCCTCCTCTGTCGATACGACAGCCCGGCCGTCAGCTCTCGCCTCAACGTAAACTTATTTTCACGCAAACAAGGCGAGCGCGAAAACGCCGCGGTCTTCCTACAGCAGAAATATCTGCTATACCAAAGAATCCGAGGTCACGATCCGGAAGCCACGAAGGTTGCCACTCTCCTTGAGCTCCTCCGTCCCAGCCTCCGCGTAGCAATCCGTCCTTCGAAGCCTCGGACTCTCTCGGAACTAATGTCGAGAGCCGTGGAAGCCGAGTACGACCTCGGCGACGGGCCGTCAACTGCCAGACCGAAGGCAGACCGGACGGAGCGCAACGAAAAGCCAGTAAAGCCGGCCGCCGAGACTCCGGCGCTGCCAAAATGCTGGCACTGCCCGGAATACCACCGGCACAAGGACTGCCCGGTCCTGGCCCAGAGGATAGCCGAACAACGGGCCGGCTCCCAGGAAAACTGGCGGAGGGCGGCAGACGCTTCGCAGCCTGCCGCCAACCCACAGTAGGCCTGACAGAGGCCGCGTCGGGACGGAGGAAGTTGCCACACCTGCTCGTCACCCTGGGTGACCGGGAGATCGATGCTGCCATCGACTCTTTCTCGAGCGACTGCTTCCTCCACCCGGAGTTCCTCCCGCGGGGATGCCCGGTCGAACCTACGGCGTCCACCGCGAATCTCGCCGGCGAAGAAACAAAGATGCCCCTCACCGGCAAAGCCCGCATTCGAATAAGCATCCAGGGCCACTCGTTCGACGTGGAAGTCTGGGTCGCGCCCACCACTCGGGAACCGCTTATACTTGGCTACCCGTGGCTAACGGGACAACAGGCGATATGTGATTTTCACCACGGAATACTCCATTTCGGCGTCCACGAACGGCTCACCGCTCGCCTTACCGATACAGCAGTCCCGGGATCGACGCCGGTAACTACCGACTTATCGGGATTCCACCACGAATTCCCTACGGAGTGGGCCATCGAATTTCACGAGCTCATCCAACGATTCGGAAAAGTCTTTCAGAGCGAAGGCAAACTCTCCCAGACCCGCTCCACGAAACACACCATCCGCCTCACCGATGACCGACCGTTTCGGGTACCGCTACGACGATACTCGGAAGAAAAGCGAATTATCATTCGCGAACAGCTAGAGAGCATGTTAGCTGAGGGGATCGTCGAGCCTTGTACCTCCCCGTACTGCTCACCGATCGTCATCGCGCGCAAGAAGGATGGCCGGCCCCGTTTCTGCATAGACTACCGACGCCTAAATGAAATCACCGAGGATACCGCCCAACCCATCCCTCGGATTCAGGACTCGTTGAAAGATTTGGGGACCGCTCGCATCTTCACGACCATGGACCTCAAGAGCGGGTACTGGCAGATCCCGATGGACACTGCGTGCAAGAAGCTGACAGCTTTCGCTTCGCCCGACGGCGGGACGTACCAGTTCCGAGTTATGCCCTTCGGGCTTAAAAACGCGCCGAACACGTTCCAACGTTTTATGAGCCAACAAGTGCTGGTCGGCCTCCTCGAGAAGATCTGTATAGTCTATTTAGACGATATTATCGTCTACTCCCACAGCTGGCCAGAACACCTCCAGCATTTGACGTTGGTCCTGGAACGCCTAAGCCTCCACGGACTGACCTGCGCTATAGATAAATGTCACTTCGGGGTCACGAACCTCGATTTCCTAGGACACCGCGTGACCAACGAGGGGAACGACGCGAAGGAGGTGCACGTTCAGGGAATCCTCGACTTCCCTCGACCGCAGACCAAGCGCGACGTGCAGAAGTTCCTAGGCACCTGTAACTGGCTCCGGGAATATATATCCGAATTTGCCATACTCGTGGCCCCCATCACGGGACTCCTAGCTGGAAAAAAAAAGTTTTTATGGACAGAAGCCGCCGAGCAAGCGTTCGCAAACGTGAAGAATCGCGTTAGGCAACCACTCCACCTCAGTCGTCCCGATCCCGAGCTACGGTACTACGTACAAACGCTCGCAAGCGAGGTGGGCATGGGAGCTGTCCTATACCAGATAGACGCGGAGTCTCACAGGAGGATCATAAGTTACGCTAGTGCCAAGTTCGACAGTACGCAGTTGCGTTACTGTCAGCACGAGCGGGACTGCCTCGCGATAATCTGGGCTCTCAAGCGATACAAACGGTACCTCGACGGGCAAGCCTTCACTCTCCGGACAAACGGTCGTGCTCTCGCTTGGCTCCGACAAATGAAGGACGACAAATGAAGGACGACAAGGAGAAGCTCGGAAGATGGGCTGTTATGCTCGAAGAATTCACCTTCACGGTCGAACCTCTTCCCCGTCACGAAAACGAATTGCCAACGGCTCTCTCCCGATATCCCGCGACCCAGGAGGCTACCGAACCCGACAACGAGGCGCACCTGGCCCCTTCGGAAAGACCTGCGGTACCAGGGACGACCACCCCGGAGCTCTTCTCCATCCACACGGACAGTCTGGTCGAAAGAGTCATCAGCGATCAACAAACCGATCGACACATTGAATCGATCGCCGCCACGTGCGACCCCTCGGAATCGCACCCCCAGTACCGGTATATGGACGGTGGGGTATGGCAACGCCGCGACGACCATTGGGTATTATTAGCCCCTCAGGCGTCTCGGGAAGCGATACTCCTCGAATATCACGATTCCGCCCTAGCCGGTCACCCCGGGATGGACGAAACCCTGCGGGCCATCCGGGGCAAATTCTTCTGGGAACAAATGCGAACCGACGTACGCGAACATGTACGCCGCTGCCGCCTGTGCGCTTGCACCAAGGCCGCTCGGCCCCATCACCCTGACCAACTACAGCCTCACCGGCCTACGCGCCCTTGGGAGACCGTCGCCCTCGACTTGATGGGTCCCTACCCTCGATCAGGGCGCGGGAAAAAATTCATACTCGTCGTCACCGACCTTTTCTCCCGTTGGGTGGAAGCCTTCCCCCTCGGGTCGTCCGAAGCTCCGGTCCTCGTGAAGCACTTGGAGCAGGACGTCTTCTCCCGATGGGGTTATCCGAGAGCCCTTCTCTCCGATAACGGCCCGCAATTTGCTAGTCGAAACTGGCTCAATGCCTGCGATCGATGGCAGAGTCAGCATTGGACCACCGCTATCTATCACCCACGCGCCAACCCGACGGAGCGCCGCAACCAAGAAATCAAGAAGGGACTCCGTCTCAACCTTCAGGGGTGCCAGCATCGAGACTGGGACTTGCATCTCCACAAGGTCCTCTTCAGCCTCCGTACGCGCCGAAACGCGGCTACCGGACTCACCCCGAGTGAGATGCTCCTCGGTACGACCATCCGCCGCCCGGGCGAATGGCGATTCCCCCCCCCCCCCTCCGATCTCCGTGCCTTCGCGGGAACAACGGATACAGGAAGCGCGGAGACACCAGGACCATTACCAACGACGGTACGCCGCTCCAAACCGCGCCGTTCAAAGATTCTTCCCCGGCGAGGCGGTCTGGGTGAAGAACCACACACTCTCCAGCGCACCTCAGGGGGTGCACGCCGGGTTCAACCCCCCCTGGATCGGCCCCTTCCCCGTGGTCGACCACGTCGGCAACGGGGTCTACCTCGTGCGCCGAGGAGACGGAATCGCAAAAATTCACGCGACGGGTCTCAAACCCGTCCACCTCGCAGCAAGCAGCGCATCAAGACAGGCGACGCCTTCGCTCACGCCCGCCGTCGCTCCCGAACCACCAAATTCCACGGCCGGGTCACCGGAGCGATCAGAACCATCGCTGGTTCCAGTCGCGCTTCCCTCCGCGGAAAGTCATCCGGCGGAACGGGCACCTCGGATCCCATGGCCGGACTCCACACGAAGCTGCCCCTTCGACAATCAACAGTCTCCGGGTACCCTTACCCTCTCACCGACCGCCCCGGATCCTCCGCAGCAGAGCATCCGATACGAATCGCCAGAGAGGCAGGCCGCCCCCTCCCCTGCCGGTTTCCACGACACCCGTCGTCACCGCACCTCGCGCTGTGCGCCGTATTATTTGCGCCCTCGTCGAAACGTTAAATATCCGCAATAATAGCTTATTGCATCAACACCACCGAGAAATGTATCGCTTCGAAATCCAGTCGGCTACTCGCGGCTCGTAACGAGAGCATTAACCCTCTCCGAGAAACATCGCTGTTTCCCCGACGCACTCGTCGTACGCCCCACGTACGAGCGTAACTGTAAGTTAGGATGTAGCTATAGCTGTAGTTATAAGTTCGTTCGCCGTTCTCTCTCCCCAAGGGCATCGACCGAATCGCGCGTATCCCTACGATCTTAGCGATATGTGTGCTGCAGACACTATCGCCGTCCCTACGCTCATATTAAAAAAAAAAAAAAAAAAAAAAAAAAAACAAAAAAGAAAAAAAAAGGGGGGAAGAGAGAGAAAAGCCCACAAATGTACATATGTATATATATAAATAGTTATAAGTCTAGATGTAATTTTTTCTGCAAATTTTGCCCATCTCCGTGTTTTCCCGCAAACGGCCCGCCTGGGGGAATGTTCTTGTTGTACGCAAGCTTCCTCCTTTTTTCCCCCACGCGGAGCCTCATTTCCGGTCATTAGGACTCGCTAATCACCCTGGGTAAATTCACCGAAATCGTCGTGACACCACGCGCGCACGGAAGATAGGCGGAACTCGGTACGGACCTTTTGCGCGTTACCGTATATCTATAGCCATGACATCTTCGCACCTGTTTACGCGCTTCATGGTCTCATGCCGATCCTATATCTATATCGGTTTCTTATCGCTCGGCCGGACAATAGTTCTCCGCGCCTCGCGCAATTCTTTCTCGTTTAGCCCGATATTTTCGACAACTACCGCGCGTGCGGTGACGTCATCGCGAGCGACGGGTACGCGGCACGCGTAACCCGAAAATTATGTATTCTTTCAACAATCATTTCTCCCTTTTAAATAGGTATTTCCTCCCCGTTCTTTTTGCCGATGGAAAGCCAACAGTCTTAGCTTTCCAACGGTACCCCTCGCGTAGAGGATTTCTAGCGTTAAGTTCGCGTTATCTCGTAATATAGGCAATCGATATTTTAATCGAAGCATAACGCCCGTTTCCCGTAATCGGGACATTATTTTTCGCTCAACGAGTCAATCTTCGCCAATTAATTAAACGCCTTTATTTTGCCCAAATCATCTGGTTTACGCTAAAACCTTCCGACTGTAATTTTTTTTTCTCATCGCCTCGTATTTTCCCGGACTCGCTTCTCCCGGGACATCGAGAGTTATTGTTATTTTTCTGCCAAAATCTCGGCTTCGCGAAATCTCCGATATTGTGAGTTTATTATTTTTTATCGCTAAAATTACTCCAACCCCGTCGATCCATATATCGATAAATTCAGCATCTTTTGCTCTGTACGACGATATAGAATTGTATCGAATCCTCGAAGGGGGAGAGGAGAACTGACCGAACAATTGCCACGATCGCGACGCAGATTTCGCAAATTGAGCACGCGCGCGCTGATTTAGTGAGCCGGGCCTCTCTCCGAGGTCCGTGCTCGTTAATTTGGTTCGGTCAGTTCGCCTCGTGCCTTGCCATTCGCACACCGAATTTGTACTACGGAGAATTAAAATCGCTACTACCACCAAACCAACTCGAATATTTACTCGGCACCATCCTCGGACTACTCTTCGCTCGCTAACCCGCACTTATCAGTGCGTCTACGTGAACGCGATTCCATCGGTTCCTCGGACTTCGACTTCGGCCTCCCTCGGACTTCTCCTCGCTCGAACAATCTGCACTTTTCAGTGCGTTTGTCGAGCGACTCGTCTCCACGGATCACCGACTCGGCCGTTCTCTGGTCTCTCTTCCACATCGATTCGATCTCGCTCTTTTCAGAGCGAGATACGATAAACTCAAACCGCTCTTCTTAGAGCGATCAAACGTGGAACTGTACCTTCCCGAACTCACCTCCTACCCCCTCGCCCCGGTCTTGCGCAACGCTTCGTGCCCCCGCTCGGGCGCACGACTGTCAAGACTCGGGAATCGAGGTGCCTCCTCCTTGCTCCAGCCATCTACACACTCTCGTCCGCCTTCTACGGCCCTCTAGCCGTTTAACGTGCTCCGGCTACCGGAAGCACGAACGGCCGAGGACTCTAGAAGTCACCCGATCTCCAGGCAAGCTCCTTCCGACTCATCGTGTCGACGGCCCATCACACGCGGTCAACGAGTCTCTCCTTTTGCTGGGCACCTTCGAGTCACTCGCCGCTCTTCGCAAATCTCAACACCTACGCCTACGAATCGCCTATGCCGAAGCGGGCCGGGCGCAAGCGCTACCTTGCCCACGCAAGGTTCCTCGCGGGCAAACGCCGGGCTCCTCGCGGGCTCGATTGGCTGCTCCAGCAGGAGGCCGACGCGATCGCGAACGCCGAGACTCGCGCTCGAGAGGCCCTTCCGGTCCTGCTCCGCGAACCTCCGCGGGTCTTGCCTCCGTGGCTTCGCGATACCGCGACACCGCCGCCACCTCGGAACGCCGCGAAGCCGCGTATCATCGCCGAGACCATCTTGGAAACGCGGATCTCGTACCAGAGCGCTTTCACAGTCGAGCCTTACGTTCCGGAGCGCGTTACCCCGGGGCCTCCTCCGCCGGATATCCCCTACTTCCCCTCCGGGCCATCCACGGGAATACGGGACCTGACGGAGCCGGACACGGTCGACATCGCCGCGCCCTCCGATACCGACGCGCTTTAATCCTTCGGGTCTGTCTCTAGACCCCTAGGCAGTTCAATTTCTTTTTACTTTTTTTGTGTCTTCTCGCTTTTCCTTTCCGATGCGTTCGACTCTCGGGAGTCGAGTGTATCAACCTGCAGTCACCCTCCTCGACTTGTGGATTACTTATCGAGGTACGTGTCCCAAATCGCCGATCTTGTAGGAGATTTCTTCCTCGATGGTCTCCTCGTCGAAACCATTATCAGCCGAATTGCAATTAACGGCAAGAAACCTCTTTTCCTTTGATAAAAATAAATATAATTACTGAATTTAATAAAATATATATAAACTACTTGGTAGCGTCTTTCGCTTAATGTTTTTTTTAAGTACCTGGTGTAGAGACGCTACCGCGTTTCTTGATCCATGTGAACCAATTGCATGCTGTGGATGTATCGCAAACCCTCGGCCACGCGATGCATCAAAATACCGTGTCTCTCGATCCATGTGAATCCATGTGAACCAATTGCATGCTGTGGATGTATCGCAAGCTCTCGACCACGTGATGCAACAATTGTCACAATTTATCTTCGGAAAAGTTTTGTTTTTCACTCTCGAGGTTCGTTATAGCATTGGCCAAATCCTCTGCCCATGCTGAATGATAACGGACGACGTGCTGATGTTTGCCGAGCACAGCGTGAGTGTACACCTCGTTCAAGGCGTTCTTCTCGTTAGCGCTCTATCGATTTATACTCCCATAAACCGAGACGAATTGTCTGGTAAGTATGAAAATACATCGAGATGCATTCTCCAGTACCTATGAGATACTTGGCGTCAAGACGCTACCACGTCTCTCGAAACCGATTTTGTGAAATACCTGAAAAAAAAAAAAATTATGTATGATTTCTTTGTAAATATTCTTTGTAAATATAAATAAATATAAAACAGATTATGTGAGTATAGTTTAGTTGATGAGATCTTACCCATTGAGGGTCTGCTCTGCTCGGTCCTAGCCGTATAAAATCATCATTGACGTTAGGGCAAAAATTAATAACAAAAAATGAATAAATTGAGTTTAAG
The DNA here is from genome assembly GCA_917499995.1 of Ichneumon xanthorius. NCBI lineage: Eukaryota > Metazoa > Arthropoda > Insecta > Hymenoptera > Ichneumonidae > Ichneumon > Ichneumon xanthorius. The sequence continues at coordinate 17,850 of CAKJTD010000069.1, read as the reverse complement.
GCAAACCAAAATAAATTTTTAATCGATAAAATATATAAAATACTCACCAGGTCCATCGTGAACATTTCCGAAGAATTTTTCCGTAGTTTTTATGTAGCACGTACAGCTGTCACCCGACGAATATTACTACGAAGATTTCTCAGCATCCATCGAACGATGCTCATCGAAAGTAGGCTCGTTGAAAAGCTTGGGTCCGAATTGTATGATAAAAGTTACATTATCAATTCAATCCGATCCTTCGTTTCCAAGATATATCGAAATCGCGATGCGAAAAAATTTAAATATATCCACGATGCGTGCTCTTCTTGTTTCGTCCTATCTGTCGATTATCGAATACGCTTATTCGTCGGCATCCAAGGCTCTCATAGTGTAAATGCATCGTCACTCTCTATCTCGCTTAGGTATTTTTATCACCCTGCAAGTTGAAAAATTAAATGAAATTCGATATCTAAATTTACTATTTCTCTATACTACGAAAGTTACCTCACTGAGTGTTGTTGAGCTATATAATGTCGTACGGTACGCTATGATCGTTCAAAATCTTGCAATTGAGTTCAGCGTTGTGTAGCAACAGAACACGAAACGTATTACAACCGGAAACGTCGTAGAATCTGCGTTCTCACTGTGGCAAGGAAATAAATTATAGTTTCATCAATAATATAACGAGACTTTAGGTACGAAGATTTTATTTTTTAATTTTTTATCGAAATATATTCACTCACCAAAACGAAATAGGTACACGTTGTTGAACGTTGTTGTCCAATCGTGACAAGTCAATTTTGTAAGGCGCAAATTGTGCAGTGCCGGGAACGCGCTAAAATAATCTATAAAGAAAGCTGCATTATTTTTCCATTGGGTAGGTTTCAAGAAAGAAAATGTCAAAACCAGTACATCTACTCTTATTCACATGTAGAACAATGTTTATAGCCACTTTTTACATTACGTTTGTTCTAAGAACAATATATACAGATCTTTACTGTTACGGGGCCAATTTTTTTTTTGAATTGTTGAATCATCAGCAGATATCCAACCAGTTCGCTTCATCCTCAGCATACTTGTATAATGTCCGTTTCGTACACTCGTACCATGGTGGAAAATAGCACTTGTAACTTTATAACTGCGATCGTTGATTCGTATCTTTGCGGTAGGTACACCTTTAATGGTGCATATTTTCTTATTAACTTCGCCATCTTTAACGTGAAATAGTAACAGTTGAATGATCAGTATTCGTTGCGTTGATTCAATCTTCGTCCGTTGAAGCACGCTCGAAGCATTACAAGTATTGCAAGAAACATCCATGCTATTCCACTTACTCATATTGTAATCAATAATTTCTTGCAACGTTAACACTTTCTTACCTTTTGTTTGTGGTAATGAAAATAACAAAATGTCATTCGGATGTCCAGGATAAGTACTTTCAGTGCCACAAGAGGAACACATTTGTACTGTACCAATGAGATGATTAACCGTGTTTCGAATACTACACAATTTTTCACAAAGAAACTGAATAAACTCCCCTGCATCTTGTTGAATCTTTTCCGTAAATGTTCCACCGACAAAATCACGCACTTTTGTTATATCAATACAGTCATCTTTATTCGCGGACATATAGGTTTCGATAAATAATCGAATAGCTGAATTTTTTTCACTCTGAACCAAAATCGCTTCTCTAATCGGAGAGGAATGTATAATACATTGAATAACACAAATAGCATAACACGATACCTGATCATGATTTATAAGACCTTTTACAGTGAATTGAAAATCCTCATGACTATTGTCTTGCGCCTGTTGTTGACAATCTAATATCCGAGCTCCTATTGACCAGACAGTATCAAATGTTTTTCTAGCGCGAGCGTTATAAACATTGAAATACTCAAGATCAGGCCTGTATTTGCTTCGCAACCTATTGTACTCTATTATTGCTAATTCATTAGCTTTAACGGATGCTGGATCATAATTGATTAAATGTAACCCTTCCAATTTCGTAACTCGTGAGAGTGCTACATAAGCTTGCCCACAGCTAAAGATAGTGTTACCTGCATCCACTAGAGCATTCTGTAAGCTTAAGCCTTGACTCTTATGGATTGTAATACCATAACTTAAACATATGGGAAATTGCTTTCTTACAACAAATGCCCGATCCATTATTTCAAAATTCACACTGACACGTTCTAATGTATGGTGTACTCCAGAAGGCAACGAAATATTGATTGATACAACATCGTTACTATCGAGAGTTCGTCGTATAGAAACAATTGTAGCAATTGTGCCATTGACAAGACCCTGTGTTACGTCAATATTTCTTCCAATCATTATTCGTGATCCCACCTTCACAGTAATTACTTTTGACAGCCCGGCCGTTCGTGAATTACCTTCCTCGTCATTACCCAAGATTTTGGACACTTTTTTTTTCATATATGATACACACTCTATAGTATCCTGTGCGATAAGTTGTATCTCTTCAGAATCTATTCGAGTCAACATTGCCGCGTTCAAAGAATCGCAAAGTGCACAGGTGGGAAGCAAACAAACTGCATCCAATGGTAATTTATACATGTAGTCGCATATCTCATTCAAACGCTCCTGTACCGTTTTGGTATTAAATTGCAATTTTCTTGAATTTAGAACTTGCGTGTCGGAATCAAGTACCACTCCTATTCGAATTCGGGATAACATATCTCTATACGAATGATCGTCTTTCTGACGCATGTTGATTGTAAGTTCGTCATAACAAAATAAATGAGACCATAAATCAACAGGCCCCATAGCTCCAATGAATTCATCAATTTTTTTTCTTGATAATTTAATGAACGGTGGTTCTTCGTGGACTGGCGGAAGTTGTAAAAGATCGCCAAAGACAATGATATGCCTTTTGCCAAACCAACCGTCTTCACATTCGCCGGTATTGAATATTTCGGTTAATCGCAAATGGATGTACATTAATGTGACATTGGATATCATAGAAACTTCATCAATGATTATCAAAGTCACATTTCGAAGTTGATCCCGCAATAATTTAAGAGCAGCATCGGAGAGTTGTCGATACTTGGCCGTATGGCCATGTTCAACTGGCAATTGAAAAAGTCGATGTATAGTCAACCCGTCGACATTAAAGGCTGCTATACCAGTAGGAGCACTCACTACTGCATCTTTATCAAGAACTTGTTTTGTCCACATTCTCAGAGTTTTTATCAAAAAACTTTTTCCCGTTCCTCCCTCTCCACTTATGTACAGTCTTATAATTTTATTTTCAGACTGCAAAGCATTTGCAACTGTATCAAAGATCCGTTTCTGATCTGCATTTAATTCTTTAATCATTCCTGAAAGATGATTTGCATCAACCTTATCGCATACATCTTTCAAGTCTTTCATCGCAGCTTCTACCTCGGCGGGAACACATTCCAGAATCTCATTTCCGGAAAGTTCGTTTACTTTCTCGGGACTCTTCAAATGTTCCGCAACCTCTTCTGTGATAAAATCTATGGCTCATTGAATTTCGTTAATTTTTTCGTGATAACGTAAACCTTCTGCGAGTTGTGACTGCAAGGATATAAATGCTTCGGCATACGTATCATTTTTACCTTTCAGTTCATCGAGTTCTCTCCAAGGTTGGAATAATACCAAAATCGAGTAATAATATAACTCCGGTTGAATTTTGACATTATACATATAATGATTGACAAGACAACCACGCGATCGTCTCGTCAAGTATTTTGATTCACCCAATTTGTACACTTCATCAATGGTCTTAGGCTTTCGATTCGATACGTCATACCATTTAACAAAATCATACAGATTAAGGGATTCCAATTCCTCCGGCCTTTTTGGGTAATACGTATCGACAATGGAATCAAAAAATATTTCGGTAGATTCCGGTTCGAGTGCTTTAATTTCCTTGCAAGGCTTCAGTCTCCTGCTTCGAATAATATTAACATCTACCCATTTTATAGTAGTTTTCGAATCCGTGCCATGCAATCGAATTCCGAGAAGAGTGTCAGCAGCTTCGAATGCTCCACATTCTCGATTATTCAACATGCGCATTGAAAGATTCCAAAGACAGCTAGCAACACTCTTGGTAGAATTAAGGATTTCGAACGGATTATCAATGTTACTTTTTTCTGCCTTGGAAACGTATTTAGTCGTATACCATGTTAATAAAGTAGATTCTTCACCAACAAATTGTATATCCATATTACCTTCCCAAGCGCAAAGTATAGCTGGATTATAATCATTAATATATGCCTCTGTTGAATCACGTGGTAAGTCATACAATCTACTTTTCGTTTTCAATTGTTTCCTTCCAGCAATAGCAACAGAAACATCGCGAAGCTTTATTGTTTTTGTCAACGGACGTGGATGTCCGAATTTACAACGCCGAGTAAATCCAGTTTTAGTCTTTTTAGCTTTTAAACAATATGAGTTGTGATGATGCCATTGATGATCTTTGACTCGTCGATGTAACTCGGGCGAAACTTTTCTGTTTGGCATTCTACACGTTACATATTTCAGAATAAATTTCGCAATTTCAATCTCTGACGACTTGCCGATGACAGGGGCATCCTTGATCCAAATTAAAAGATGAAAATGTTGTGCTCCCCTCGTTTGATATTCTCGACGCCAAAAGTAATGTTCAACATCGCCAATAGGATTATCTGGGGAGCATATAAAATCCAACATTGCTTGAAATTTGATATCAATAAATCGAGAAGTCGACACGGGATCAGAAACTATCAGCTGCATCGGATGTATCTTTTTTCAATCGGAATATCATTGACATCTCGAAGATACTCTATAAGATCCATCCAAAGCCATTCACTAGGACTGAATGTTAGGAACCATGTAGCAGGTCCATAATTTCGAATCATGCATGATAAATTACTTCTAGGTATCACCCAGAACTGCTCAGTATTCCTTAATCTCGAAAATATTGTGTTCAAATTCGACTCAAGTAACCCCTTAGACATTTCATCTAAATAGCTTGCAGCCGTGTATTTGGAGCGGGGATTCGTAATATTCAATTTGTGAAAAATTCCGGCATTTATTTGTCGCAAGTTATTATTGTACAATAGAAAAAAGAGATATTGCTCGTGTAATCGAAACTGGCGATGTTTCGACATGAGCCTCGATTTGATGAATTCGAAATCAGTAAGACGTACTGACCTCGGTTCTTGCTGACCATTCTCTCCATATGGATATAAATCCGGAAAACACATTAGATCTAAATGTTCGTCTCTGTGACCCATAGGACGATCATAAATTTTAAGCATTTGGTAGAGATCCGTTGCCCTTTCATTGATTTTTTTGTCATGAATCGGATAAATGCTAAATTTTTCATAATATCCATCCAAACGTGACATTTGCGTCAATAAAGCCGCTTTTTTCTCGTCATGCTTGGATAAAATATCACAATCTTTCAAAGGAATTTTATTCGAGTCGTGTTCCTCTTCTTGATATTCTAAATCTTGTAGATTATCAGGGAGTAAATTTTCATGAGATCTTGGCAACTCTATTCCAAAGTACAATGGATTATTGCTCTGCAGCCATTGTAGAGTCAACCAAATTTTTCTCAAATCCACAAGTTTTTCCCATATTATTTTAGCCTTTGTTGGAATACCACGAACAAGTACATATAATTCATGTTTAGCATTAATTGGATCGGTAGAAGGGCAAACTTTTTTCAATGTTTCGTCTATGGGCAAAGGTAGATGAAATGTTCTACCTACGACTTTGGGTACCTTATGATTATGTGGTCGATTTTTCTTTGACACGGTACCTAATTTTTGTATTACTTGAAAAGCTTTTGCCCGTTGAATTAATATAGTCTCGTAAATATTGAGACTTTGCATTATCGCTGGAACAGGCCTTACATAAAGATCATTAGCAATACATGTAGGTGGCATCTTATCTTCCGAGAATTTACCGTCACAATATCGACAAATGTAATTCTCTCCTTCATAAGGTAGATCGAATTTCTTGAGGCATTCTTTAAAAGTCTCCCAATTCTCTCCATACCTTGATACTCTAGAACGATTCATCTTTAACGTATTTTTTTCAGTGCAAAGCTTTTCACAGGAAATACACGGAAGGCGTGGAGTATCAATAACCCTTTTGGTGAAAGCTCGAAACGCCCTATGATATTCCGACATTATCTCTCGTTCATTCAAATTAATTTCATGTATATTGGTTTTTAAAGAATCAGCTTTCTTCTCAGCCTCGTCGGCAATTATTTTGAGTGCGTCTATATTATTGCTGTTTAAAGCGTTATCTAAATGTCTTAATTTTTTATTGAGATCGATTAAATTATAAACACATCTCTTCAAATTCCGCATCATCGGAAAATGAGGGGCTAGAATTTCGACTGATAAAAAGGTCGATAAACATTCTTCTGGGTTCACATAGCAACCGTATGAATGACCGAATTTGTCAGGATTAACTTTATTAGAACATTGATGTGCAGTGGATAAATAATTATCCAACTTGCGCAGTTCACAGTTCATTAATTGTTGACAAAACGCTTTGAACTTATTCAAAACATAATCATTATCAGTCTTACAGAGAGATCCACAACCCCATGATTTTGTTGTCTTGTTCTTCCTTTTTATCAAAGGTAAAATGTTCATAGCTCTACCTTGAGCATCCATTATAATCGGTTGTGATTGTTCGAGCTTACGATAGGAAGCGTCTGCATAATAAGCCTCAGATGAAGAATTATGCATCGACTGCCCACATAAAGTTTCGATTTGATCACGTGGATTTGAACAGGAAACATTTGCTGAACGTGTCAAACATATTTCAGCTTTGTTTTTGCTGTTCGCTAGTATGTTTTGTGACGTGACATTTTGGTGTCCCGTCACTACGCACGGTTTTGGTCGAGCAGTGGGCCGGATTTACGGCCCTGAGAACGCCGCTCGTCGAGCCGGCTCGATCGTCGACTCGCCGAGGGATTTTATTTTATTTTTATTTTATTAATTATTAATTTTCTTTAATTTTGTTTTATTCGCAAACTCTGCGACCCGTTGTTTGTCGTGTCATTAAGTTTTTTTTTAGGCCATACCGGAGTCGCATGACTCTTCGATTTAACCGTCGGACCATTTTGCCCCAGCCGAGTTCCCCATGGAGATTGGCCTAAGAGGGCCGGAGAGTTTTCGTTCGGCAAGCAGGCGGAAGCCGAAAATCCGCTTCCGCGGGCAAGGGGGCCGGAGGGACGCGGGTAGTGACCAAGTTAACGTGTTTCCCGTCCCTCACGACTACACGGCCTGGAGCCGTCCCTGCCCCGTCGAATTCACGGACGCCGCGGACCGCTCATCACGGCGCCTCCACATTCGGGGATTACGAGGGAAAAATGCACATCGAGGTGCAGTTATGTGGCGTATCGAGTGGGCCCACCGCGGAGGAAGAGGGACGCCTCACTTCGCGAGGGAGGCCTCCCCTCATGTTCATTTTGCCCCACCGGATCCTGGGAGGAAGGAGTCCGTGGATCTCGTCACTCATCGCTGCGAGCGGAAGATTCTCGCGGGCAGCGGGGAGCGGCCGGAGGCAGAACCGGTTTCTTCCGGCGTCGTAGCCGTAGAGCGTAGGCTAGATTCGGGAGTCGGGAGAGAGGGGGAAGCGCTAGCGTGGTCAGTCCCGGGAGAGCCGTTAATTTATTCGTCAGTCGGTGATCGAGTGCGGTGACGAGTGGCAGTTTTGGCGAATTCTTTGGATTATCCTCCCGGGCTGTTCACGCCGGTAAGCTTCCGTCTCTCTCTCTGTGCTCTGTGCTCGCCGGAGGCGCTAAGCCACGACCCAACTGCTTTACTTTCGGATTATTTTTTTTATTGTCTTTTCTCTGTAGTTTCTTAAACATTTCTCGCGTTTGTCGTCTCGGGCGACGAGTTGGGTCCGGCGAAGCGTGTCCGGCGAAAATCTTTCGCGCTGGTCTTGTTCTTTCCTGTTCTCCGCTTTATTCGATACCTTTGTGTTTCTCTCGGCTATCTTTTTCCCGACTATTATTTCCCTTATCTTTCGGCTTTATCTATTGTATTTGGTTAACTTTGCGTATCTTTCGGCTATATTTTCCCCTGGGTTCTATATCGCGTATCGCAACTCCTAATTAGCTGGCTATATCTCGCGACTCCCTTCGAACATCGGCTATATTTCGCGAGTTTTATTTCGAATATCAGCTACAACTCGAGAACGTTCTGTCGAACACCAGCGAGGGGGACTTTCGTCACCCTCGCCTATTGCGATCGGCTACATCCCGCGAATTTTATTGTATCGAGTCTCCGTCGATTTCGCCGGTTACATGGGCTACATTTCATCAGGCGAGACAAAGGGACGGCAAGCGTTCGTTAGGCCGTTCGGCCGCGTGCTGGCTATCTCGCACGTAAAGGTCACGGGCGCGCCTTGTTTACATCGGGCGGCCTGTGCAGAGAACCTTCTCGACTACCTCGGCTATCTGGCGTACCAATTTTGCTATAGCGAGCGTTTGTCTTTGTATTTTTCTTTTCTCTCGCGTCCCGCGTAATGGTGAATCGGCTATATAAAGGATAGAATTGATCTGGCAATCGCAACACTGTTTCGCGATTTTGTCTTTCTTAAATATTTTTGAGTTTATTATTCGTTGTGGTAAATGTCGCGTTTTTCGTCTCGTTTACCGGTAATTTCGGTAATGTGATTTCGGCTATATTCAATTTCGAAAATAGTTATCCTTTTCGACTACATTAAATTTTTGCAATAATTCGTCTTTTTCGGCTACCTTTAATTTTTGGCAATAACTTCTCTTTTCCGACTGCATTAAATTTTGGCGATAATTTATCTTTCCCGGCGACCTTCACTTTTGACAATAGTTATCTTCTCGGCTACATTTAATTTTGACAATAATTGATCTTTTACGACTACCTACACTTTTGGGCAATAGTTTATCTTTTCGGCTACATTCACTTTTGACAATAGTATCCTTTCGGCTACACTTAATTTTGACCATAGTATCTTCCCGACTACATTTAATTTTGGACAATAGTTATCTTGTCGGCTACCTTTAACTTTGACAATAGTTATCTTTTTTGGGCTACCTTTAACTTTGACAATAGTTATCTTTTTTGGGCTACCTTTAATGTTGGCAATAATTTCCTTTTTCCGACTACATCTAATTTTGGGTAGTAATTTATCTTTTCCGGCTACCTTTAATTCTAGCAATAGTTTATCTTTTCGGCTACATTTAATTCAGGCAATAGTTATCTTTTTCGGCTACATTGATTTTGGATTGTCTCCGGTATTTGTAACCGATTTTGTCTACGGGTTTTGCTGAAATTATGTTGTCGAATGTCGAATAAATCAGTTGATTATTATATTGTATTTGGTCACTCGCCCGTCCACACCCCTCTACCAATTTCTCCCAGGTGGGCTGAGCTAGTCGGAGTCTCGCCGGCTTCGCCTTTTACCCGCTCCCCCGTTCGTCCCCGTAACTCGCCGCGAATTTCTTACAAATATGCCGCTTTCCGAGCGGTGGTACCAAGGTACCTGGCGCCCAATCGCGTGCGAGCTAGTGGCGTCCACATTGCCATGCGGGGACGGCTTTGTTCGGTCGGCATAAACAAATTAGGAAATCTCGTCGTGGGTTCGAGCCCCGAGATTCGGCACCGAGCAAAGTCGTGGATCGAGCGGGGAGAGTAGATTTACGGAGAGTTGGGAGCCGTAGTGTACGAGAGTTGAAAATTCTCGCTACAAAATGGCGCCCAACGTGGGGCTCACGAGTGACAATTATTAGAGAGGTTGCGATTGCCAGAAATCTTTGTGTTGTTATCGACGTTGGAACCGAAAGATAGCGTGGTATTATTAGTATTTTTTTTTTTGTAGGACGACTAGTCCGTCGAAGTTATGGACTGTCGTTAATCCTAATCCGCAAACAAAGCGAGGAACCGCTTATTCGCGTGCGACCTCCCCTTCGCGCGAGTTAATCCTCTGTTGTTCGATTTGAGGAATTTCAGGTTTACCGTTCGCACGCTTGTCTTTGTTCTATGTATTATTATCCCTCGCTGCTATGAAGCGCGAGGTGTAAATATTTCGTGTTTTTAGTTTTTGTAGCCTGTTGGTGGGCACCTTACAATATTAATCCTCTCCGCTGAATAGCGAGAGAGGTAAACACTTCCTTTGGTCGTTTGGTGTGACTCGATCGACAACAATTTTTTTTTTGTGCGGGACTTTGTTTTCCGCGTACCGCCTAGCTTGGCGAGAGAATTTCGCCGAAGCTCACGTAGCAAGTGAGCGCTTTGTTTTTTTTTTCTGCGTATCATACCTCGCATTGTGTGCCGCTCGGTCAGAATACCTGTTCGCGAAGTAAACAAGCGCTTGAGCCGTTGTTAGGGAGAGTACAACGGCGGAGATTGTTGGCCACGAGCACGACGGATTAACGCCCCTCCTGGGCCAAGTTCGGCGGAGATAATAATTTTTTTTTCTCTTTCTTCTCCCCATTTCCCTTTCCTTGCGCGTGCCTGGAATAAGGGGTCTAAGATCGGTGGCCACAGAACCATGCCATCAGTTAGTAGTGCGCAGCGACACCGATCAGACTTCTCTGACTAATCTACCTTACGTGAGTGATGACGGGTTAGTGCGTTGCCGTGCATTGGCAGTGATATTGTGGGCTTTAGTTCACGATTCTTGCGTTACTGGCGATTCTCCGCGTATACTATCGGCTCTATCATTAGCAAAGATCGGTTATATTGTTAGCGACAATTCGCTTATATTATCGGCTCTATCATCGGCAACGACTTGAGTGAATCATCGGCTCGATCGTTAGCAACGACTCGCGGGGCTTGCAGTCTCTATCATTATCATTAGCAACAACTCGCGAAGATTATCGGCTACATTCCCAGCGATTATCCGCGTGTAATATCGGCTAAATACCCGCGACCTTCTCAGCGATCCGCGTATATTATCGGCTACCTTCTCGGCGACTATCCGCGTATAGTATCGGCTAAATACTTGCGCCTACATACGCGCTTGCCGTTTCGATATCCTACGTTGGAATTTCCGTTCGAATGGTTCGATTGGGACCCGTAAATTCTTCTCCAAATTGGGACGGCACTTGGGTGCTGCAAGACCCTCAACTAGTAGGAGGTCTAGCTAGTTTCGAAGTAGATTTAGCCTACGGGGTGAATATCGTGAAACTGCACGTGATCGCGGAGGGAGTGGTGATCGATACGAGCGATACCATCTCGATCGAGGCTTCCCCTGGGGTATTCATACCGACCGTGGGAACCGTCACCCTCTGGCATACTCCCACACCCTTCCACGTGGTCGAGCAGTTCCCGATTTTGCAAGACGGGGTCATAGGTGCCTTTTGAGGTCCTGGTAATTTTTCTTTTATGAAAATTTTTTTTTACCAGACACCAATCAGGGGCCTGTATCGGCTACATTCCGCATCTACTGCGAACATCTCTACCTATCGGCTATCTACTGCGAACATCTCTACCTATCGGCTATATACTGCGTGCACCCCTACCGTATCGGCTCTCTACTACGTGTCTCCCGTGACGTATCGGCTATATTCGCGTGTTCCCTGGGACGCTACCCCGATATCCCTAGCTCGGCTACCTAAACCGCGTGCGTTACCGCTTCAGCTAGCTCACTCCTGCGGCAATGTCGGACCACGGCGATCCCATGACCACAGCGCCATCCACCACCCCGGCGACTACGGGTCAATCGCGTGCAGGTGAGCAGGGGGTTCGGACGACCGAACAGAGCGCCCCGAACGAGAGTTTGGGCGCCTGCGCCCTACCCCTGGGAACCAATGCCCGAGACTCGGGAATTGGGACTCTCGGCGGGAATCACTGGGTGGTACCGCAGGGGGGACTGGATCACCCGCACTACGCGAGTAGCTATTATCAGCCGGGCCCGGGAACAACATTCGGGACACAGCTGAGTCATTCGGCGCGTTTCCCCGGCTACGGGGCACCGATTACCACCCCTGCCGTCTTCCCGGATAGTAATGCCGGCGTACCCGATCCAACTAGGGTTAGCCAGGGCGCGATTCCCCGGACCCGAAGTTCCGGTGAGAATAATACGCGACGGTCGACCGGCCATCCGCAGACGCCTGTCCCGGTAGGTGAAAGACCGCCAGGATCCTTCCATGGGCATGACCACGGTTCGTCGTCCGCGGCGACCGTGCTAAATACCATGCGCAAATGGAATATTTCATTTGCGGGCAAAAGGGGGCAAGACGTAGACACGTTCCTCGCCCGAGTGAGCGAGGGTCGCGCCTTATTCCCGGTAAGCGATGAAGATCTCATTCGCTGCCTCCCGTTTTTCCTAACGGGGGTCGCCCTACAGTGGTTCAGAAACGACCACGGTCGGTGGACTACGTGGCGGGAATTTACGGCGGCGTGTCGTTTGCGCTTCGGGGACCCAGATTATCAATACGCCCTACGCGAAGAAATTATGCGCCGTACGCAGGGTCTGGAGGAGTCGGTAGCAGACTTTCTGACGAATTTGAGGGGCCTGTTTGCTCGCCTCAACCCACCTTGGAGCGAGGCTGAGCAGATTCAGTGCGCGCATCGCAACTTACTCCCGCGATTGCAGATAGCCATCCACCGCGACGACGTGTTCGATTTCGATTCGTTCGAGCACATCGCGGTCAGAGTCGAAAAGAGCTATCAAGCCACCCGTTTGTATCGAGCCCCGCCGGCACCCGAACAATCGCTCTGCCCGGAGTTGGCATATCGGAACCCCCGAACACCCCGCGCAACCGCCCCTGCTGGCGCATACGCCGCTGTGGAGGTACCACCGGTAGACTCGGCCGCGCAGTCGCCCTATAACCCCTTCTGGACGGAGGGAATCGGAGAGGTCCAAGGGGAACAGTTTCCTGAATGGCCCCAGGACAGCCTTAACGCGATTCGGAACCAACCCGGTACTCGTCGCGGGCCGAACGCGAACCAACCTGCGCCGGCTGCTGCGACCACCGTCGACGTACCCGGTTTGAGTGCGGCCGTGGTTGACCTGAACCCCTTCAGGGGTCCCACGCCCCCGCAAAACACCGTGCATCCGGCCGTGGGGCCACCCATGAACCCCTCGAACATCCGCCGACCGATGCAGTGCTGGAATTGCCAAAGCACGAAACACCGATTTAATGCGTGCCTCGAACCGCGCAAGCTGTTCTGCTATCGCTGTGGCAAGCCGGGCTTTAAGACCACGACCTGCCCTTGCTCGGGAAACCACTAGAGGCAGGAGCGACCCGGTCGAACGCGGAACCTGCCGCCAACTCAACGACGACCCACATCCCTACGGTTACCGCGGAAACATCTCCGGAACCCCTTTGGTGTAGTAATTTACAAACCGAAGGGAGTGCCACCGCGTTCTTTGTAACCTTCCATATCAATGGATGGCCGATCAGGGCCTTAGTCGACTCTGGTTCCAGCCAAACGTTTCTTGGACCAGCTGCCATTCGGTGGATCGACGACCTAGGTATCCCGCGGCAAGCTTCGCGACCCAGAGGAGTGGAGATGGCCGGCGGCCAGCGAGCAGTTGCGCGCGAAACCGTCAGCCCAAGAATAACACTTAACGGGCAGTCGTTCCCATTCACGGCATATCTACTTCCGGCGTTAGTCCTTCCATGCATACTCGGCTTGGACTTCCTCCAAGCTGCACGTTTCGTAGTCGATTTCGAGGAGGCCCGCTGGTACAGCAAGTCGAACCCCGCTCAGTCGTACGAGTTCGAGGTCCAATCCGGGCCGAGCACCGTTCAGGCTCTCTGTTGTGGCCTACGAGAGATAACACCCGATCAGGCCCAACAGATCGAACAGCTGGTTAAGGAAGAAATTCCCGTGGCCCCAGCCAAACCCGGTGCGACTAACTTAACCGAGCACACGATTGACGTGGGAGGTCACCCGGCCATAAAACAACGATATTACGCAGTGTCACCCGCGATCGAGAAAGCGATACACGAATCGGTTCGGGAAATGCTGAACGACGGGATAATCGAGCCATCTTCCAGTGATTGGTCGAGTCCTATCGTAATGGTTAAAAAGCCAAACGGGAAACTACGGTTCTGCTTAGACTTCCGCAAAGTCAACAGCGTTACCAAAAAAGACGCGTATCCCATCCCGTTAATGAATAGCATTCTGGACCGGCTACGTAGCGCTAACTATATCACGACGTTAGATCTCAGTCAGGCCTATTTCCAAGTCCCACTCGAAGAACGGAGTAGGGAGATAACGGCGTTTACCGTTCCGGGAATGGGGTTCTTCCACTTCCGGAGGATGCCCTTCGGCTTAACGAACGCGCCTGCCACCTTCCAGCGCTTACTCGACCGCCTCCTCGGGCCAGAAATGCAACCTTACGTGTACGTTTACTTAGACGATATTATTATCGTAACGCCCACGTTCGAGGAACATCTGCATTGGCTACGTCTCGTGCTTCGGAAGATTCGGCACGCCGGACTCACGATTAACGCAGAGAAAAGCGAGTTTTGCTGCTCCGAGGTTCGCTATCTAGGCTTTCTGGTAAATCGTCACGGGTTACAAGTCGACCCCGACAAGGTAGCGCCCGTGTTGGAATACCCCGCGCCGCGTAACATCAAGCAGTTGCGCCGATTCCTGGGCATGTCATCTTGGTACCGTCGGTTTATTCCGGACTTCGCTAAAGCCGCCAGTTCGCTGACGTTGCTGCTCCGGAAAAACCAGCCTTGGGTATGGGGCGACGCCCAGCAGAAAGCCTTTCATGAGATCCGTCAGCGTTTGACCGCCCCACCGACTTTGGCTTGTCCCGATTTCAGTAAGCCATTCGTGCTACAAACCGACGCCTGTAGTGTCGGACTGGGAGCCGTTTTGACCCAGGCCGTGGATGAAGTAGAGCATGTCATTGCGTACGCCAGTCGAGCGTTAAAGGACGCAGAGAAAAATTACACCACGACCGAACAGGAGTGTCTCGCGGTGATTTGGGCCATTAAAAAATTCCGCTGCTATCTGGAAGGGTACCATTTCACGGTCATTACGGATCATTCGAGTTTGCGTTGGCTACATAACTTAAAGAACCCCACGGGTAGATTAGGTCGTTGGGCATTGGAAATGCAGGAATACGATTACGAAATTATTCATCGTAAAGGGGCTCTCCATCATGTCCCCGACGCGCTATCTCGGATACCTGAGGTTGTTTGCGCGGTCTTGCAGCCAGCGGTCGCAACAACGGACCGTTGGTATAAGAATCGGCTACGTGACGTTAAGCGAAAGCCACTTAAGTTCCCCGATTGGAAAGTGGAGGGAGGTCGGCTATATTATCATCGGCTACCTCAACTCCCGGCTATCGAAGTAGGGGATTTACACGAGTGGAAGTTAGTCCTACCGTTTGAAAACCGTCGCGAAGCCCTGCGAGAGTCACACGACGTTCCCCAGGCCGGACATCTCGGTATCGACAAGACCGTCCGTAGGCTCTCTATCTACTACTACTGGCCCAACATGTTCCGAGACGTCGTGCAGTACGTTCGTCGCTGTCACGTCTGCCAGTGTAGTAAAGTCGAGCAGGCCGCGCCCGTAGGCTTAATGGGAAAACGAGTGCTCACGCAACCGTGGGATATCATCGCCGCAGATATCATGGGCCCTCTCCCGCGAAGTAAGGCCGGATTCACTTACATCCTAGTAATCCAGGACCTCTTCAGCAAGTGGATCGAGTGTTCCGCGTTGCGTCAGGCCACTGGTAAGCGGATCGTGGAGATCCTCGAGGACGTGATCTCCCGTTGGGGTGCGCCTAGAGTATTGCTGACCGACAACGGGACGGAGTTCGTTAATCGCGACCTCCGGACTTGGGTCGAGCGCATTGGTATCGTCCACCATACCACCCCGCCGTATCACCCTCAGTCCAATCCGGTCGAGCGTGTGAATCGGGTCGTTAAGACTATGATTACGGCCTACCTGGGCGATGACCATCGCGAATGGGATGTCCATCTCCCCGAATTCCGTTTCGCATACAACACGGCGCATCACACCTCTATACAGTCGAGCCCGGCGTTCCTCAATTTCGGGCGCGAACCCCGACCTACGGCGCTGGTTCATCAGTTTCAGAACCAGGCGATTGTCCCGAACACCCCGAAACAATGGGCGGAACGCATGACGAAACTCGTTTCCCTACGCGATACCGTACAACACTCGCTGGACGACGCTTATCGTCGACAATCGTCCTATTATAATTCGCGGCGTCGGGAAAAAGAATACGAGGTAGGCGATTTAGTCCTAAAGAGGCAGCGCGTATTGTCTTCGGCAGCCCATAATATCGCAGCTAAGTTAGCCACAAAGTTTCACGGGCCGTTTGTTATCACTCACAAATTATCTCCGGTAGTAGTACTACTGGCTGATCCGAATGGTACTTGGGGGGGGGGAAAGTCCACGTGCAAGACCTCAAGGCATATCACCCGTGAATCTTGGTACGCGCTAATCTTCTTCTTTATTTCTTTACTTCTTCCCTTTGAACGTCATTTTTTTTTTCTCTTCTTTTCTTCCTTCCTCTTATCTTCCTGCTCTGACTCTACCTGGCTATATTTCGGTTTGTGCTCTGGCTTTGTCGCTTGATTTACTAACGCATTCGCACGGTTTGCAGTATCATTTTTTTTTTTGCTTCCGCACATTTTTTTTTTTGGGCTACGAAACCCCTTACGAATCGGCTCTATTCCGGGGAACCTTCGACGCAACCACCGCCACCGGACACTTCGAGCCAAATGTCGGTGCCACCGGACAACACCTCGGGCAACCAACGGGACTGCGACTCACCTTCGTCGTCATCATCAATCGAAGTACTCGATTATGAGCCGGACGACGAGGTCCCCGCGAATGACCTTCCCACCGCGTCGAACGGGTTGCCTCACAAGGACTCGTTCATCCACGTGCAGGGCTTCGAAGATATCTCGACAGAGGAAGAAGTGACCCCGCCCCAGTCTCCATCCGCACCATGTGCCGGGGCGCGCGAGGAGGAGTACGATCCTGTCGATGAAGAAGCGCTTTTGGCCGGAGCCGACACCGAGCCGGACGAGGAACAGGTCAACGACGAACTTCTCCGGGAGAGTGACACGGACAGCCTACTCTCCGCGGACTCGGTCCTCGAGCGACTGACCGACCTGCGCGACGCCAATAAGGCGTTCGTCATCGACGACAACCCCATTTGGGACCCTCTTCGCCCACACGCCCGGGAATTCGCGGCGCTGTTCGCCCTGAAGCCGGCAATAGCGGTCGACCTCGCCCGTCAGGTGAACGCCCTCGCTCACAGAGGATCCGAGCACTGTCCGCTCGCCCAGGGATTGGCTCCGTGGAACCAAATGGCCACCGGTGTTGAGAACCTCGACGATCACCCCATGGAGGGCTCTGCCACCGGGTTACCATCGATCCCAGGGCCCAGTCAAGCTTCCGCCAGCGACGCACCCGACACTCCGCCGCTGAGGATCTTCGCCATCCAGGCTGCGTCGGACGACTGGACGGATCGAGCTGACGCCGCCTCGAGTCAGGGAGGACCCGCGGAACCCGCCATCCCCGTGGTTCCCGCCATCCCACCGAACCCGGCCGTTGCCACGCAGACCCCGGAAGTATCCGCGACGGTCGACGTCGGGGTGCAGACCGACTTCCCGGTGCACCTCCGCGGCCCGCTGAACCAGGCGGAAATAAACCCGGACCCACCAACTCCTCCGGTAATTCCGGAGATCACGCCCGGGCCTCGTTATGGGCGTTGCTTTAACTGCGGCAGCTCAGCTCATGTCAAGCCGAATTGCCTTCTGCCCAAGACCCGGCACTGCAATCGCTGTGGTCATCCGGGAGTATCGGTGCGGGAATGCCCGATACACGGACAGGAGTGGCGAGCACGTGGTCCGTGGGTCCCGCAACAGGGTCGGAACGT